>JAJKFL010000237.1:42263249-43463249 GCA_021186555.1 Reticulitermes speratus
GCGGTACGGACTGAATCTTTATATACAATTCACGTTACACTCAGTCTGCTACAAATGTAATTCGACGTGCAACAAATGTTTACACAGCCGAACATTCAGTTCCAGTCCCAACTGCACAACCCCTCTACGTGAGGAAGGGATACACTTTTTCTTTTCATTTTTTTTTCTGCATCCCAACTGGGGAAAGACTTTCATACCGTCAGCCCTCTCGTATTTCCCCAATGTCCGTCCGGTCTTGACAGCTTTGAAACTTACTGTAACAACCGATGTTTTGGAACTCCAGTCTAACGTTTTATTTGTGCTGAGAAGTTTATGGATATGACGCCAGAACACGCATTGTGACCTTGCAGCTATGCTTGTGGGGGCGTTCAGCTTGTAAAGAACTACGTCGCTTTTTTTTAATTGACCAGCCAACGAAAGTAGACCCTCTTTCGTTGCCAGATAAATGGAGAGAAATGTGTGCAAGGTGTCACCTTAGATGACGAGATGGGGCGAAGGGCAACGGGGATTAAATTGTAGACATAGACTTTAGATAAGACACTTTTAGCTAAGGACCCTCAGCCGGCAGAATTACAAGTTAGCTTTGTATAAATTTTAAGTTAAAACAAGGATTTCAGTCTCCTGTGCTACGTGGCCAGTAGTTAGTCATGTTTAGAGGACTGACCAAGTGCACTGCTAACGTCGTCTGAGAGTAATAAAGGGCAGCTGACAGCAGCAAGTTCATGTATGTGGCTGTGATCTGCACTGCACTGGGCACTGTACGTTGTGGCTGCACGTACGGTAGTACATGTTGGTCAGTTGCACAGTCTGTTGCTCATCCAAAGCAACAACGAGCATCCTTGTATCACACAGCTACAAATTGTACGGACTGTCGTTACGGTTCGTGTATTTGAACGCCGGAATGCCGGCCAGAAGTCAGTAGCATGATCGAGCTCAACCAATCATAGAGAGCCCACAGGTTCCCCGCCACAGATTATTTCCCCGCTGCCCTCCCAGACCAAACCACAAGCAGGCACTTGTCCAACACCGACCGTCTGACGCTCAGTCCTGCTGCTTCGCTCGCGCAGGAAGGTGCGGGCTCAGTATAGATACCTAAATTCTTCGTACTAGGCCCTTTTTTGCTGCCTTTTTTGCCTTCTGCAGTTCACTGCATTGAACTGTTAGAGAAAACAAAGGGCAGCTTCAGCAGGGCTCATTGTGGCGATCGAGCAGTACTCGAACTTCGTGTTAGTTTACTGGCTCTCGCCATGTGTTGAGCAAATTGTGCACTACCCTTAAGGCGCCTGGTTCTCTATAATCTTGCGCAAAGGCTGTGCATACAAACATGGGTTACATTTTGTGTTTGTTACATGCATTTGTTGTTAAGTAGTACTGCAATGCAAAGCAGCGTGCGTAATAGGTAGGAGCCGGAACGACGTAGTCAGTATAATATGCGTAGCGGGCGTATAGCAGTATCACATAGCAACATAGATGTGTGTCAGCAGTGCACATGCACCAGTACATTACGTAGTCTAATATGCGTAGGCAGGCGTGTAGCAGTATCACATAGCATCATAGATGTGTCAGCAGTGCACATGCACCTGTATATTACGTAGTCTAATATGCGTAGGCGGGCGTGTAGCGGTATCACATAGCAACATAGATGTGTGTCAGCAGTGCACATGCACCTGTACATTACGTAGTATAATATGCGTAGACAGGCGTATAGCAGTATCACATAGCAACATAGATGTGTAAGCAGTGCACATGCACCTGTACATTACGTAGTCTAATATGCGTAGGCAGGCGTGTAGCAGTATCACATAGCATCATAGATGTGTCAACAGTGCACGTGCACCTGTATATTACGTAGTCTAATATGCGTAGGCGGGCGTGTAGCGGTATCACATAGCAACATAGATGTGTGTCAGCAGTGCACATGCACCTGTACATTACGTAGTCAGTATAATATGCGTAGGCGGGCGTATAGCAGTATCACATAGCAACATAGATGTGTGTCAGCAGTGCACATGCACCTGTACATTACGTAGTATAATATGCGTAGACAGGCGTATAGCAGTATCACATAGCAACATAGATGTGTGTCAGCAGTGCACATGCACCTGTACATTACGTAGTATAATATGCGTAGACAGGCGTATAGCAACATAGATGTGTGTCAGCAGTGCACATGCACCTGTACATTACGTAGTCAGTATAATATTCGTAGACAGGCGTGCAGCAGTATCACATAGCAACATAGATGTGTGTCAGCAGTGCACATGCACCTGTACATTACGTAGTCAATATAATATGCGTAGACAGGCGTACAGCAGTATCATATAGCAACATAGATGTGTGTCAGCAGTGCACATGCACCTGTACATTACGTAGTCAGTATAATATTCGTAGACAGGCGTGCAGCAGTATCACATAGCAACATTGATGTGTGTCAGCAGTGCACATGCACCTGTACATTACGTAGTCAGTATAATATGCGTAGACAGGCGTACAGCAGTATCATATAGCAACATAGATGTGTGTCAGCAGTGCACATGCACCTGTACATTACGTAGTCAGTATAATATTCGTAGACAGGCGTGCAGCAGTATCACATAGCAACATAGATGTGTGTCAGCAGTGCACATGCACCTGTACATTACGTAGTCAGTATAATATGCGTAGACAGGCGTATAGCAGTATCACATAGCAACATAGATGTGTGTCAGCAGTGCACATGCACCTGTACATTACGTAGTCAGTATAATATTCGTAGACAGGCGTGCAGCAGTATCACATAGCAACATAGATGTGTGTCAGCAGTGCACATGCACCTGTACATTACGTAGTCAGTATAATATTCGTAGACAGGCGTGCAGCAGTATCACATAGCAACATAGATGTGTGTCAGCAGTGCACATGCACCTGTACATTACGTAGTCAGTATAATATGCGTAGACAGGCGTATAGCAGTATCACATAGCAACATAGATGTGTGTCAGCAGTGCACATGCACCTGTACATTACGTGTCAGTATAATATCGTAGACAGGCGTGCAGCAGTATCACATAGCAACATAGATGTGTGTCAGCAGTGCACATGCACCTGTACATTACGTAGTCAGTATAATATTCGTAGACAGGCGTGCAGCAGTATCACATAGCAACATAGATGTGTGTCAGCAGTGCACATGCACCTGTACATTACGTAGTCAGTATAAACGTAGAAGCTGCGTTAGAACATGCGCGACATAGTAATTTAGTCAGTATACTCAGCTATTAGCAACATAGATGTGTGTCAGCAGTGCACATGCACCTGTACATTACGTAGTATAATATGCGTAGACAGGCGTACAGCAGTATCACATAACAACATAGATGTGTGTCAGCAGTGCACATGCACCTGTACATTACAAAGTACTGGGAGACGTCTGTGGTTCTCACACCGTTGCCGTGACGTAATGTAGTTCGATGGTTGCTACGGGAATTGCCGCGTCCACATTGAGGATGAAAGCTGCCGGTTCCTCGAAAACGTCAGCCATTGTCCTACACGGACCGTCTGACGCCAGATTGCAGCTAGGTACATGTGACGCCATTTGTTACAGTATCGTACACACCACAAGAAACCGGCTCTTTATGTTGCGAGTGGGGCTCTGTCTTTCAAAGGAAGGCACATCACACTGAATCATGCTTTCTCTTATCAAAAGACGTTTATCTCGGACACTGCTTGTATTCAGCACCTCCAGACTTGCACCTACTAGCACTAGCACGCATGCCAGAATGCAGACTGATGCCAAACAAAGGCTACAGCGTTGTCAGTGAAGCCTACCCACTGTCCTATTCAATGGGCCCCCGAGTTCTTTCCCCGAGGTAAAACGGCCGAAGCGTGAAGCTGACTACTCAACTCCAGATAGTGTGGAGGTAGAATGATTGGAGATGTACCTCTATTCCCCTATATTCTTGCATGGCATGGGCAACGAACACTTTTACGGCGCTGTAATTCCGCAGTTCTGCATCCAACATGGCCGTAATGACAGCCACGTAAGTGCCCACCTAGATGTAGAATGGCCATACAGTAAGGGTTAACTCAGAGGTCTGTGCCATCTTACACCCCACACAGAGCCTCCCAGAGTAGCTGTGCCTCCTCTGTGATAGTTGGCCAGTTTGTCTCAATCGCCACCATACAAAGTTCCAGTAGCTTTCAGACCGCTGCACAGACTGACTCCAGAATGGGACCACTGTGAGGATACTCCTTAATGAAGGCTTCATCCGTGAATATGGTGTCTGTAGGACAAAGCTCCACATGCAACAGACGTCCTTCACCATATCCCAATGCCACAGGATGATTTCCTCTAAGCTATGTGAACCTACACTTATAAGCACTATCCTTGCCCTCGGTGATGCAGTTTCTTGCAAGCTAATCACAGGCAGTCACGACTGCTTCACATGTCAATGGCCATACCTGGTTGAAGACACCAGTTTGCGACCCCACTGCATTCAATCATACGACCATGGGATAAAAGCCCAGACTACAAAGATATGAAGGTGTCTCAATGTTACATTATACATACATGGCCTGTCTTGCTGCTGTCTGTGGTGGTTACATTTAACATTGCATGCAGTCAACATCTCCTGTTACCATGTTCGGTGAAAGAAATGTACTTGCAATCGAACTGTTGCATGACAGCAAATTTAACAATACTTCCCTAATTTCCTTTCTGAAACTTTTGTATATAGACTTATTAGTCTGCAAGTTGCAGATCATGACGGACAGATCAACTCATTCTGTAAATCATACATGTACAATGATAAAATACATGCATACAAACTCCAGATGGCAACCTATTTGTATCAACATTCTCCCTGGTAACTGGTACATAATTCCATGGCATACCCTGTACCAACTGTCACTAATTTTCTAACATGTATCCTAATCAATTTACTCTTTTCTTTACAAATATGCATAAATGTGTTCAGTTGCATCACATTTTAATGTCTTCATGTACACCATTGTACCTACACCTACCTGTTTCTGACACATCAGCACACAGCCACAGTTTCTGTACTTCACACTCAGATCGCCATTTATTAAGCACAGGCTCATTCTTCATCCAGTCACTGTACCACATCCTTGCATGCCGTCAGCAGTCTGCGCCCTGTCACTTCCACCTCCTCCGATCCCCTCCAAAAGAAACAGGATTTCCACCTGTATTTTGTTGTTATACAGACTTTACACACTTCCAGGGCTTTAATTTAACGGCCTTGTTACTGTCGCAAGAAATAATAATAATAACGAATACTAAGTACTGATAGTATAATTATCTGATGACCAAAGGAAACACTGTATTCTGTTTGTGACCTGTCACATGGCACATTTAGGAATGGAAAGGCTGTCATCTCTGTCAAAATGAAAATGTAAATGTTGGTACATTTCTCTCAGCCTTTCCACCTGTTATTCAGTCGAGTTAAAGCATATTTTTGCCATGTTCAGTTTTCATATCATTAATAACCATTCAATGGCATTTTATTTCATACAAGATAACTGAAACCGCAGGGTTGCATGTATTAGTAATGCAATTTTTCATATGATGTACAAACTGATTGGCAACTCACTTACAACTACAGCATGAACTACTTACTGGTCAGCATTTCAATGACACATTCACAAGTTCCACTGGTTAAAATTTCACATGGGCAAAATTGCTAAACATAAAGAGGCACAATATGTTCTGAAAATGAAAGTCTTTTGATATATGACAGTGTCAACTGGTAACTGGTTACCGACATTTCAGAGGAGACTGCTGCCTCCATCTGCAGCAACTACCCTGAAGATGGAGGATGTGAGTTCTTCTGAATTGCTGGTACGTACATCCCAATGTACACTGTGTTATGTACCAGAAGACTTTAAACTTAATGAACAACGCTGTGAAAATCGTGTTTAATCTACCTACCATCACTGGCTGCGCAGTGCTCTACTGTTAATGGCAGCTGGCTGAATGTTGCACGTCTTCAATACCGATGCAATTACCGCCCCAACACACAAAAATAAAATGCAGTTATCAGCTCTGTAGTAATAAATAGGATCTAAACTTTCCCTATGTTAAATGTTAGAAGCTTACCCAGTGACGTGGCACTACATCCCAGACAAATGGAGCCCTCAAACTTCAGAAGCTCACTAAACCCATCAGTTGTTTGCCATCTAAGGTGGTAACTAACGAATGTCTTTCAATGTACATATGATATTTGAGGTTTTCACAGCTGTGTTGCTGACGATTCGAGTCTTCTGGGATGTGACACTGTGTCATTTGGTGAGTAAGTCCAGATGTTTCAAACACTGTAGTGCCTCCATCCCCAGGTCATGCATTCCAAGAACTTGAATATGACCCTAAACATAAGGAACCACATCACCAAACGACACACAGCATCACATCCCAGAAGACCTGCATCTTCCAATGTGCAAATTGTTTGCAACAGCTCAGAAGTCTGAAATACAGAGGTACAAACTATATCACTACCTTCATTAACATTGCAATTAAAATCCATTGACAGTTTCCATCAGCACCATCCAAGTATTATGCTGTGTTGCAGTTTCAATGTCTATGATATTTACGCGAAGGCCTACTTATGCCAAGAATTTATTTTTCATTCAACAAAGTCACATCAATGTCACATCCCTGATCAAAAACATTCTGTATTGCATCTCACTCAGGCATACACACACAAGGGCAGTGAAGAGAAATGAAATTTACACAACAAAATTAAAGTACACAAAATTTTTGCAATAAACAATTTTTTACAGCAATCAGAACACTTGTCCAGCCGCTCCAGCACGTCAATCACAGGCAGGTAATGTAACACCCTATTAACTCCACATCTGGAACTTACCAGCTCCTTTGTTTCTTATCCTGACAAACAAGAAACTTTACATCTGTGGCAACTGATCAATAGGCGTTGCAAATCTGAAGTCCTCTGGGAAAAGCTTCGCAGCATGAGGGTACATTAGTTTATAGGACTGGCAAATTGTCACATCAGCCACACCAGCAATATCACCAATTTCCTTCTGGCTGCGTTTGTCTTCAGAAGCCTGCAATCCAAAAGACAAACTGATGGTGAAAGTGTGATACTAACTTAACAACTGAGCTTTTGCAAAATTAACTAATTTCCTCCTGACAAAGTAATAGCTACTCAGCTCATCAAGATATTCCATCCACATGAGCCCATCACTAGTCCTTATCCTACACCAAATGAATCAGGTCCGTGTGCTCCTACCCCATATCTTAAACACCCATTTTAAAAGTATCTTCCCATCTATGCTTTGATCCAACAACTGGTCTCTCTCCTTCAGGCTCTCCTACCAAAAATTTGTATGTATTCCTCCCTTTTCCATGTATATCACCCATATAAAAATCTGGTAAGGAGTGCAAATCATGAAGCTTCTCATTATGCAATTTGCTGCAGTCTCCTGCTACTTCCTCTGTTTTAGGCCCAAACACTCTCCTCACCACCTGATTCTCAAATATAAATCAGTGTCCTCTAACATGAGAAACCAAGTCTGATGCACCTATAAAACAAAATGCCCAATTATGGATATGTATATATATATTTAATTTCTGTGTTTTCAGATAGCAGATGGGAAGACAAAAGACTATAAACTGAACACTAGCATGCATTCCCCAAATTTAATAAGATCCTAACTCCTTTTTCATGAGTACCATTTTGATTAGTTAGTATGCTCCCAAATATCTGAAATTCACCACATTTACAGAGGATTTATTAGCTACTTTTTTTGTTACAATTTTGTCCCGCATTCTGGTGCTCAGGTCGCAATACTTAGTCACCCCTTCATTTACTTCTTGTCCAATCTCCTTACTAGTTACTAAAATTTACTTCTATACAGCTGAGTCCATCCTGAGAAGCTACCAGTTGCTTAGCTAGTCAAAAACTTCCCAAAATTTAATGGAATGATGAAGTTCATTTACCCTATTCCAACGCACATCAATCCAGTTCAAACCTTATTTCTTTAACAGCCATCTCAATAGTATTTCCCATAGGTCTCCCAGGTGGTGGCTTTCCAAAACATTGTTTGCAGTCCTCATCTTGCTGATGTGTGCTGTGTGTCCTGCCACCTCATCATGCATAATTCCTATGCGAGATTTCCTCTTCATAATATGTGGTAACATGTAAAGCTTTCCCTTTACATGCCACAATGACATAAATGGGGAGTAGAGTTACAGTTCCACTCATTCCTAAACTCAGCACTATAGACATTGACAGAGGAGTTTGCAGTTAACCTTGGCAGTGTTTGCGACCATCTTTTGCGTGTGTCCAGTAACCAACGTATTCCAATTAAAAATACATTGGGCTGAAGTGGAGTCACATTTTGTGCGTGTAAGATAATACGGTCATTTTCTGCAGTGTTCTATGTGGCTAGAAGAAAACAAAGGTAAACATGTCCAATAGCATTCCAGGCAGACACTGAGGGAAGCCAAAGTTATAGCTTTACCCCTTCTCAACCTCAGCACTAGAAGGGGTAAATAATTATCACACGACGCCGTGTAATAACCCAGAAGACCACAGATTTCATCAACATCGCGGCGGATGGAAATCAAGGTTAGTACACCTCTATGGGGAGGATACTTTTCGTCACGTCCAGAGATTCGAAAGACTTCGAATCAAGAAAGCCAAACTCCTCACCTCGTTATCCTTCCTCCTACGCTACCCCGCTGTGCTTTCCAGTTTCTGTTATAGGCTTTCTTTCCTACTCGGAATCTTGACCCGTGAGGATGGGACCGATACATTGTCCCGAAACGTCGGTAAATAATTACCACACGACGCCGTGTAATAACCCAGAAGACCACAGATTTCAAAAGACATGTTGACTATTACTGGGCAAATTGTACTGAACTCGTGGCACAAAGGCTGACACCTGGTGCCATGAAGGCACATAAACAGATTCAGTAATACACAAAAAATGTTCAACACAGTATTTTTTCTTGTAACTTGCAACAGAAAGACAAAAATAACCTTGCGGGTCCCTACGGGTCCACGCACTACACTCTGAATACCACAGCCATAACCTTCGGTAAGTGTTCTTGCAGTCCGCGACCCTCGCACTCTATACAGTACTTTACAATAGCCAGCAATCTGAAAGACTTCAGAGTGTTTTGGGTACCTCAATAAAACGAGTTGTTAATTTTTGAATGCTCATCTGGACACAATGCTGTTGGGTTTTTATGGGTTTAGTGAAAATCGGTACAGCGAAGGCCGTACTTTTGTTACAGGAGTAAATGAAATTACATTTACACTTGTACCGTGTGACATGTTACAATAAAGACTGCCTTGGTGAAGTCTGTTTACTGCTGCACATCGCTGAGTGCATCAGTTGCACGCCGTTGGAGCAGGTGGCTGTGTGCGGCACACCTGCATCGTCACTTTTACTGTAAGGACACACGCCAGTGTCCACAGCAATCGCTGCCATCTACAATCGTTCTCAAAACAATCTAAAATCCCTTCACACGCTCAGGGCCGCCCAAAGGGGGTTCGAGTCCCGGTGAAATACTCCCCCCCCCCCCGCAAGGGCGGACCGGCTAAAAATCTGTACACTAAATCGGAATGACTGACTCTCAGTTGCAAGGCGACTTGGGCTTGGTCTGAAATGTCTAATTTGTACATCTACAAATAATTATACTACCGAGAACAACAAAACGTATGCAACATTGTTAGCCCCGGTAATTTGTACCGGCTGCCCGGCCCTCTCGACGGCAGTGTATACACTGCCATTTGCAGTACAGAGCGATAAGAAGTGTTTTGTTTCTGCTGACTGCTTGCGTGTCGGTGACTAAGCATCACGCGGAGTTCTGCTAAATACAGTTTATACTAATGAGCTATACGAGATGGCATTAGAGGGAAGGAGTTGAGTGTTGGCAGTGTGCAGCAGAGGGAAGGTGTTTAGTGTTGGCATGCCTTCCACGGATACTATGATGTACACTAACCTTCCGCGTTCCTCGTTATTTATTAGTTAACGAGTGTCGACACTTCGTGTCTTTATATGCTTTCAGGCTCTAACGGCGGCTATAGTTCAGGTGATTTTTCTTTTGCGATTTTGCGCCGTGTAGTGGTTTCATGTTCCGATGTTTCGGAGGACCGCGTGGCTTCCATCTTCAGGTTAATCGAATTCGTTTGGCTGAGCATCACTTAAGCACCTAGCCAAACCAATTCAATCACCCTGAACATACAGGCAGTACATTCCTCCAAAAGACAGAACATTTAAGCACTACACACAGAAACCCAAACTTTAAAGATTTGCGCAAGGTGACTCAAAATAAACAAAACTCAGAACTACAGCGTGCATTCTGGACCACAGACAAATCCCACACTACATTAACAGATACAACAGCTTTCAATGGGCACAACCACCACTCATGGATGGCATCTAAATTCCAGGTGTAAAGGGATCTTTGTGTCATCCCATTGTGCTGAATCATACACATATAACAAATATGATACTTCTTTACAATAGATAATGCAAGCTTGACATCTTGAGTAAACATCAGTGCTATCTTGCCTGAATATGGGACCCTGGACAGCCTACTCGGGTTGGAGGATACGGGATTCAAATCCTGGCATGTTGCAAACAACTCAGTAATGAAAGGAAAATAACCTTTCTACCATTAGACATTAGTTCAATGGACTGAGAAGTGTGTTGCAATTATAAGGTTGTTATTTTATCTGACAACTATCATTTCTCACTTCCACCAACAGCATGTGGTAACCGATAGTTGTCACATAAAATAATGATCTTGTAGAGGCACATTGTAATGAAAATACTTACGTCTAGAACTTCCTTTCTTTGTGGGTGTATTTGCATCTCTGTGCTGCCTGCCCACACACACAACAGCAAATAGATTGTAAAAAAATTTATTATTGGAGATTTTTATGGAAAGCTGTCAAAACATTTCAATTATTGTTAACATTGGACACTTTACATGCAGGCATTATGCATTTCGCACACATTTCCAGCAAAACTCATAATTTTCAACAGAACAAAAACCATTTCTAACAAAAGCTGTACAGAAAAGTAAAACACGTTTTATGTCCAATAGCAATTTTTAATAACTTTTATAGATCTCAAGATGCTTATAGAAAAGAGATGCTTTTCATGGAGCTCTGGTACATTGAACAAAGCAAAATGATTCCTGACAGAGCTATCACACTCCCACACAAAAACACAATCACGTTTGACTGTATTTACACTGCAACAACAAGAGACCTGTTTTAATCTTTTGGCATAGTGCTTTATAGAATATGACTTTGAAGCACATATTAAGTTGAGATATACAAGGAAGAAAAAGGTAAGTTTTCCTTGTACATGCCATGAAGGTGTAGAGGGAGTGGAGGTATAGTACCACCCATTCTTAACCTTGGCACTATATGGAGGTGAGTAGTCAGCCAGATGCCCTAGCTGCTGTACCTCCCAGTGAAATAGCACCTATCACCAACTGAATAGGAGGTTTGTGCAGTCCCGCCAGTCTGCGTGATTTTGAGAAGAGATCTCGTGTGACTGCCGGATTCAAATGTCATACTGTCACAATACTGACTATGCTATACAAGGACTATTTAATTTAATAAGGATACACACCATATGGGGGAGCCAGAATAGCACAGTCAGTACAGCAACTAAGACTAAAAGCTGGACAATGTGGGGTTCCATTCCTGGCAGGGGCAAGTGATACCTTTCCCAACAACGTCCAGACTGGCTCTGAGAATCACCCAACAGCTGCTCAATGGATACTGGAAGCTCTTTCAACAGCGGTACAGCAGCACAAGCATGAAGCTGACCGCATAACCTCCACCTAGTGCTTAGGTTAAGAATGAGGGGACCTACATGTCTACTCTCCCATATGCCTTCATCACACACAAAAGGACTTCACATTCACCTTTATGTACTATGTGTATACACATGTATATATACTAGCTAACTCCACTGAGCAGAGTCCTTGAAAAGCTAGTCAAGGACCTCCCCACATTTTGTGGAACCCCAAGGTTCTCACGTGCCCACCACTTGTCCCTATGCTCAGCCAGCTCAATCCAATACACAACCTCCTACCAATTTCTTTAAGCTCCATGTTAATATTATCCTCCACCTATGCCTGGGTCTTCCAAACGGTGTCCTTCCTTCAGGTTTGCTCACCAAACCTTGTAAGCATTCCTCTTCTCCCCCATATATGCTACATGCCCTGCCCATCTCATTCTCCTTTATTTGATCATATACATGTATATACACAAAAGGTATATGGTTATACACATAATTTTCCTTTAGTGTGCAAGCTTCAATACTGATTGCTTATTCATTCAGCATATACATTAGTTTTGACTTCATGATAATTTAAACAAGTATTCATTTACAGTGTATAGATGTGCATAAGCTTCATTTTACTGTAGAGGGATAATTCATTCTAGCCTTAACTGCTCATTTTTTGTGCACAAAATTTCAACCATGATGTATTTTTTGTGAAAAAGAAAAATGGAAAGACACATTTTAAATGCTCACATTTGTTGGTGCTTTTTATTTGAAACGTTCAGTTCTTTAATGTTCATAAGAGTGCAACATAAGTCTGCATTCATGAACTGGAAATGTCAAGCTAGCAACAGTGCAACACACCAAACCCATTGTGCTATCCATAAAAGCAAGGTAAAGCAATCCCATTACAGGCCTGGACAGGCCCTTAGGGTTCCAGGAGGTTGAGGCTCCCAGATTTATAGACAATCGGCACATGAAGGTGGTAAGGTTGTCAGACCTACACACCGGCCGCCTTTACCCACAGGAAATACTCCTGGTACTCATTTCTGTTAGAGGCTGAGTCAACCCCAGGGCCATAGTGCGACTGAAAGGATTATGTCAATGAAAAATTCCAATGACACCGTCGGGGATCGAAATTGTGCTATGCATACATTTCCAAACTAGTTTCGCTAAAGTGTAATGTTCTTGCTTCTGCATAAAGATACATTCTGCAATTGTTTCATATGAACAATGTTTTAATGTATCTAGACAAAATTTCTAAATTATATGCACAATGGTCTCTGACATCACAGACATTAATAAATGTTACGTTGTAAAATGCATTATATACTGAACATAGACATTATGAACTTGGTACAAGCTTCAGAACAGGTGGTGTGTTACCACAAATATTGAGATCTGGCTGTCATAATTGGCAAATACATAATTACTGTTATCAAAAATGTTAGTCAGATATAAGTAATCTGATAACAGCTATTTATCAGTCAACATTCGTTTTAAGTACTCATTAAAAATATACAGATTTCAAAAATCATTCTGACTTGTAAAGAAGAAACATATCACCATAAAACTATCAGCAAATGTGTAATATGATTTATGTACATGTTGCATTATGAGAGGCAGATACAACCATAATTTAATTGCTACAATCTTATATAAGATTCAAATGTTACAGAACTGTGATGTATATTACAGAAAATGAATAAAAATTTTAAATACACACACACAAAGATGAAAGCAGGAACAAGTCAATATCATTCACACAGTTAAATACCTTATTCTTAGAATATGACTACTTTTTAAAGAATAATGAATAAGACAAAAATGTGACAGTAAACAAAACGGATCACGCAATGAAAGACCGTGAATTTGAAAACAAACTAAAATGTAAAATTCACATACACATCTCCACAAAAAATTAGATCACTTCACAAAAAAACTCTCTCTGAGTAGACTTAATTTTCAAACAAGTTACCCCTCAGAATGTTGAACTGAATCCTTAAACATGGTCCTACACATTCGTTCACTCACTTTTGACCAAAATATGCACATTCTTCACCAACTTCTCCGAACACTGCGTTTTACCACAGTGGACTCCCTCGCCTTATCTTCCTCATTTAGCAGTTCTCCAAGACTAGCATTAGTCATCGTACAACTAGAAATATCCGTGCTTCTTGAAGATTCCAATTTTACAAAATGTGATGCTCTGTTGGGGGATGTTCCCAATGATTTGAAGGATCGTAGTGCCTTCAGTTTCAGGTCAAGCAGTCTAAGTTGTCCATTATGATCCTTCTCAAAGTCAGTCACTCCTTATCCAGTCAGAGCATCACATTCCAGAAAACTGGAATCTTGAATACCTCTCATTTCCTCAACCAGTCAGAAGCACTGCCAACCCTAACTGCCACCCCTCCCCCCAACACGCCCCTCCAAACAGTTATAAGAATGAATGAACTCCATATATTTGTCACTTTTCCAGGTCTCTGTAACTGAGCCAGAGGCACTGGAAGAAGTATGTAAATTAGACACCTACATGGAGGTATAAAGAGTTTGGTACTTTTGGCTGAATACAGTCGACAGTTAGTGCGTTTGGATTCCTTCTAAACTACCAGATGCCAAAGAATTAGACTGTGTATAAAGACACTTCATCCCTGTTGCTGAGTTTTATGCACTTTAATATTACCGTTCTTTTCAGAGCGTAGAGACTGGTAACTCCCCCCCCCCCCCCCCCCCCCCCAGAATTTATGGCTGCAAAAGCCTTCAAGTATAATGTTTCTCAACGAAGCTTCTACTTCCTAAAAGTTTAGCAAACTTGACATTTGACAAACGCCAGCAAGTCATTTTTGCCTTTGACTGCGCCCTACGCAGTCCCTATCTGCAGGTGTGTCCATTCTCTGGTAAGTGTGTCTTCCGCAAGTCCTACACCAGATGTTCTAATTAACTTGTTGAAAGAAAGTAGATGTCTACCAAGACTGTGCTCAGGACTCGAACCCAAACTGTCCAGTAACAAAGATAAACAGTTTAAAAGAAATTACTGTACATTACACATGCAAGTGAACATAAAGCTTATTAAGAATGAACAATACATGCATTCCCAAGTTAGTGTATGAATACATTGCAACCAGCAGAAGAAATGCAGGTTGACCAAGAAAGAGATGGACAGACCAACGCCAATACAAACACAACTACTCTAGAATGGCTTATACCTTGATGATGAAGATAATCATCATCGTCATCATGGTCATTGTCATCGTCATCACCACCATCACATGCATGTCACATTGTCTCATGTGCATCAGACTCTCTCACTGTTGCTGCTCATTCCATTCTCTGCTATTACTTGTACATATTTTCAATCCTACCTTCAGTTATAAATTCCCGTTCACCTTACCGTTTTTCTAGTTTGTCTACATATTATCAAACCTGATCAAATTTTCTTCTTTGGTTTCTTTGAATCTCTGCTCACACAGAAACTTTAGCTGCCACTTTCATCCTTTCACCTCAAATTGGGCACATGTCCTTTTCAATGCTGTGCTTCTTTCTTCATAAAATTATACACATTCTGAACAATTACCAGCATCCACCCTCTTCTGATCAAAGAATCAATTTTTCAATGTATTCACTGCAAAACTAATGTGACGTGAAACTCACTCTGCTCACTGGGCACTGGTTTGTCAACTGCTGCTGACAGTACTGCTAAGACAAGTTCTGCACAGTGGACACTGGTTTGTCAACTGCTGCTGACAGTACTGCTAAGACAAGTTCTGCACAGTGGACACTGGTTTGTCAACTGCTGCTGACAGTACTGCTAAGACAAGTTCTGCACAGTGGACACTGGTTTGTCAACTGCTGCTGACAGTACTGCTAAGACAAGTTCTGCACAGTCGACCTCATCAGACTAACAGATAAAACCCTCTATTATTTTTTCTACCTAAGAATAGTTTTTTTTTTGTTACGGAGTTGAAGAGGGGAAAATAAAATTTGAGTGACAGTGGGGGGAAAGGGGTGTATGTACATTAAGGACTGGTTCAAACCAATCTCCCCCTCCTTCTAACTTGACTCCTTCATAAACTAAAGTTCCTAATACCAACGGTCGATGTTGCCTCCCCTCCATTGTTATTAGCCAAGTTACGTTTGTGGATAAAACAAAACAAATACAACCTCACACACACACAGCAAGTCCTTCCCCTAATTCTGCCAAAAAGTACTGGGACAACAGCACATGTATTCAGTGGTTTCTTTTTAAGATACGCCTCTCATAATATTTGTTTTTGACAAGCCATGAGACAGTCGCTGATAAAGGTTTCCGACATCAATAGCGTGCTAATAACACTGAACCTAAGACTTAAAATCACATTGCCACATGACAATGGTGAATGAAGACAAGTCAGCAGGTACAACTGACAACACAGAACACACATCTCTGGCACAAAACTTGATCTCTTATAAATAATGAACAATACAGAACAGAAAGATTTAAAATATTTTCATAATGCACAGCTTACTGCAAGCCTTCTGCTGATGGCAATGATTTACACACATCTTGATATACTCACAGTCTTCTGTCTGGAACAAATCCAGTGCCTATAACAGTGAAAGGGTAAACTTCTTCCAGAGTATCTAAAATAACTTTTACAATTCAACAATGTTAATAACAACTACAGACATTCATATTTATTTTAATGCAATGTTGCATCAAAGAGTTGTAATTAAAACCATAATGAGGTGCATTCAAACATTCAGGTCTGTGGGGTGTAAAGTTTTAGTCTGGGCTGCAACATGAAATCAACAGTACTGCAGGGGGATTTCAGTTCCATTTTTTCCTATTAAACTGTAATGACCTCAGTCTTTCACAAAGTTATTTCCTGCTGAACACAACGAGTCTGCTGAAAATAAAGCTTGATGTGCGTGGACAACCATAGTTCTTTGCATGCTATCAGTTCCAGTCTGAAGAATCAAGTCTTCTAAGATGCAGCAGTAACTATTTACCAATAAACTCACCATCCACATCAGCACCCTTGTGTATGAAGGCAAGTCACTGCTACTGGGAACAGCAGTTCCACTTCTAAAGGACGTAAACTCCACAGACATTACTGTCTAATGCCACACCTCCCCAGTACAACCATTCCAACAGCCCCCTGCCCCATACTCTTTGTGTAAAATGCAACATGGCATGGCTAAAACATGTAAACAACCGCAGAGCTCAGATTACCTCAAAAAGGCCAATAAATTGGTGTTATAAAGTAGCTCTTTACCATTTCAGTTTCTCCATAAGTCTGAATCCCTTTTGAGATACCTTCCAATGACATGTAGCGGGCAGATATGAACAACCAACACAAAGCAAGTGTGAGTGATAGCACTGCCTGTAATTTCACACCTAATCTTCCACTAGTTCCAGTGACAGGTTAAGCAAAGGCAATTATTTAACATGTAATAAAAGGAACATTCTTACTTCATTCTCATTTGACCTGGTGATGTACATGTCCATAACCAGATAATCCTCTATATTCTGAAACTGATTCATTTTAAACTGTGTGACCCTCAAACATTAACATAGGCTGACCATACGTCCCGTTTTGAACGGGACAGTACCGTTTTTTTGCTATGTCCCGGCCGTCCCGTCGTTTTAGTAAAAATTCCATTCTTGTCCCGTTTTTTATAAAAACTTTAAAATATGCTTAAATATTGGTCCATCATAACCTATAATCAAGTTTGCATCAATGGCTGCTACTGTAGGTACCAGTCATTCGTGTAACCATCGGTACAGGCGCATTGATCGAGATCGACAATTGCCCGTTGAGTAAACAGTGTAACTTTAAAGTGAATGAAGTATTCAGAGAAAAGGAAAAATACGTGTTGGCAACACTTGTGCGGTTCTGTGAAGAATTGTTGTGAGTTCAATATTTTTATGTAATAAAACATTTTTTTAAATGTCCTACTCTTTATGAACATCCCCCCCCCCCCCAATCCCATATTTGTGTCAAGGAATTGTGGTCAGCCTACATTAACATTTCTTTTTTTGTTACAACTCCAGACCTCTCTCCTACTTGTTTCAATCCTTCCTGGATCATCTTTAGGGACAAACAACTGATGCATGCACAAATCAGTGTCAGGCCTAACATCACGTGTTATATACTTCACGCTACAAAATGTTTTTGTAATAATATCTGCTAAAATGATTAAAATCTGTTCCTTATTATTGTATTACTGTATGCAGTTTCCACCTGTTATTAGTTTGCAGGATTATTATTTTGCCATTATGAATAATGTACGTTTAATTTTTTTTTTTTTAAGATTTAAAATAAGATACAGGAGAGCACTTGTGGAACATCTCATATTTCCTCGTATTGCAATTCTTGCTGCCTTACATCTATTTACGAATCCATAAATGTTTATTAAACTACATCCGTGAATCTTATCTGAACCACAATGTCATGTTTCTGTTCAGTCCCAGTGTTTCTTTCCTTGTAAGTACATGTATATTACAACACTGGATATTGGCTTCCAAGCACAGTTTGCTTTACTTCTATATAAATTTACATTCCTTCGTGTCACTAGAAAGTCAACTGCTAATGAAACAAAGCACTGAATGGAAGCACAGGCACTAGAGATCTAGAGGGCAGGAAGCAAACATATATTATTCTTAATAATAAAATTAAATCAAAGGTTCCAGTTAAAGAAGTGACATGACTGAGAGCCTGATATCCACTGTGATAATATACATGTACTAATGGGGGGGGGGCAGACTCAACAAACACATGACATTATGGTTCAGGTAAGACTTCAGGATATAGTTTAATAAACATTTACAGATCCTTAAGTAGACGTAACACAGCAAGATAATATGAGGAAATATGAAGTGTTTCAATAGTACCCTCCTGTATCTTATTTTAAACCTTAAAAGAATTAAACCTACATTATTCATAATGCCAAACTAATAATACTGCAAACTAATAACAGGTGGAAACTGCATACAGGAATACAATAATAAGGAACAGATTTTAATGATTTTAGTACATTTTATTACAAAAACATTTTATAACGCGAAGTATAACAAATAATGTAACGTCTTACATTGACTGTTGTATTCTTCAGCCATTTCTTCCTGAAGATGATCCAATAAAGTTCAAAACACAGTGGCTCTAGATCTTGAATTTTAATAACAAAGGAGGATTAACGTGTGTTCCCTTGATAGTTTATTCCGTCTTATGTTGCAATTTGAGCATTCAGTTAAGGTGTCCATGTGACAGAGCTATTTCAAATTGCCACCTGGAAACAGATATGCCAGAAGTTTTCACAAGGCAAGCAATGTGGAACAGAAAATATCCAGAAATACAGCATCAACTGTAAACACTCTTCTGTTGGTAAGAATGATGGACACATGCCACTCTCAAAAACATATTTCAGGGCAACAAAACTACATATTAATGTGTAATGTTGTAATACATTTAATTCAATTTTCTATATGTTTCAGGAATATAATTAACTTATTTATACATAACAATAATACACAACATATACTGAGTTTTAAATCTATTAACATTAACATCAAACGCACAATCTCTTATGAAGAACAACAATTTGTCAGAGAATTGCTAAGACAGTAACCATGCAAGCACACCATGGCATGAAATTTTACAGCTGTATGTTACTGAAACCTATAGAAAACTAAAGAGACAGCAGTATAGTTGTACATTACTGAAACATATAGAAAATTGAGCTGAAGCACGAACACAAAATTAAGTACAAAGCATTAACAGCACAGCAAGCCTCTGGTTTGAAATTCGACAGACAACCAGCCAATGACAACCCAGTACTACTCATGTGACACTTCTTGAGAATGAAGGAAAGGTCTAGTGTGATCATCCCAACACTTCAGGATAAAGTGCCAGATTTGAGGTTCTCACAGCATAGAGATCCCATTCATCCTGGTTTTCCCGAGACAGTCCCAAGTTTTTCCAAGTCATAAAGATACGACAAATCTGACAATGCAAACGAACATTTTGACTTCTCCACAGTGGCAAAAAATATCTACAGCAGCAGGACAGCGATCAACAGGCCACTGACAGGAAGGAACAGGAGAGGGCCAGGAAGATGTGTAGATTGGTGATTGTAGAGTGTGGACTGAGACTGCGAAGGGTGAGGAATGGATATGTACAGAAACATCAGTACAGGAACTGAGTGTCTGAGTTTGAGTAGCACTGTTATTGTTATTTCACGTTTTGTAACTGTATGCCATAACTGTTTACCTGAGTTACCTTGTTGTAATAATATTAATAAATTGCTCTGCTTTTTCCAATGCGTAATAAGTTAACAATTTTGTCTCCAACCTGCCCCCACCCCCCCACCTCCTAAAAGCTATTAAGTGTCCCAGTCTGGTTTTTAGAAAATGGGATGCCTATCATTGCAGTGCTGCTGAAGCTTCAGTTCTTTTGGCATGTGATGCTGTGCCACTGGGTCTGTACGTCCTGGCGTTTGAAAGGCACCATGATCCTCTGAAGCACTGGGAACTACACACGCAACAACACAGCGTCACATCTCACAAGAAACGGATCTGCATTTCAGAGAAACGTTTTGTCTCTAACTTCTGGGAAGTATGTTGCTGCAACATGATGCCATACCAACCTACCAGACACCACGGCCTCACAGTATCCATCTTCATCATCATGACAACCTTAGACCTTACAAAGGTAGAAACTTCTGACAGTAAATTTGAAACAAACAAATACGTAACTCATGTAACAATGCTGGCAACTGCAAGCTTCAGCAGTACTCAATAACACAACAGGAGCAATGAGCCACGCTCATCCACGTGATGTGCCTATGAACATCATCCTTCCTTCCCTGGCCACTTTACATAAAACCCCACATACAGTTCTGCATGCATCAGCATTCACACACCTGCTCTGTAAATGTGCTGTCCTTCAATGCTTATAAACCCACACTCAAATTATGAAAATAAAATTAAACTTCATATTGCTTACAGTCCATATGCCAAAATGTAAATCTACAATTCCTCATAAGTTTGGTTTTACCTACATAATAGCAACAGCACTACAATCCAGTGTGATGGGAAATGCGTGTCAACTGCAGCACTGCTGCTGGCATACAGGGAAGATGCAAACTACCTGGATTGTCATAATATTTATGCTATGCACACATTTTCTAACTTGTTTATATGTCATATTACATATATTTTGGTGTGTAGAATATTTACTTTGAGCACTAGTAACAGTTTGGATACATTCTGAAAAAAATTATTCATTAGGAACCCCAAGTCTGTAACATGTTTGGGAAGGTTGCAATGTCTATTTTGTGATTTTTTATGATCTCAGGGTGATCAAACATTTTGAACATCATGGGCCATATAACACCATATCACAGGCCACACATCACAATTTTATCAACTGCGTGACTTACACAGCACCTTTCACATACCACAGCTGGCCAAGTGCTACACTTTTTTGACTGTGCGGGTTACAAATTGGATGCCAACCTTACACAACTGCAAGATATAAAGTCTGCCATAACCAGCTGATAAAATTTTACTACTGGTTTCAAATGTGGCTACCATTCTGTAGCAGCAAACTGAAACAAGTTATAGCAGATGGAAAAGTAATGAAAAGTAATGACATACTGTTCATCACCCTCTCACATTAGTGAGCAAGCCAGGCCCAAACATATAAACCTTAACCAGGTATGCAGAATAATCCTCTGCTGATCACAGACACTGTATCTTCAACCTTCCAAACCATTCCTGGCTAGAGAAATTATCTTCAACATTATCTTCAGTGCACTATATTTATGCACAAAATACTTCATTTATTTCATGTATCAAACATTGTTACCACCAGCTGACTGCATGTGTCTGATACCACACTTCCCCAAGTCACCTCACCATATGCAAAATGTGCATGCCTAGGTTTCCATGGTTCACACCAGTAGGTTTGGAGCACAACAGATAACTGCTAATGGAGATATCATGCTGATGTTGTCACTACAACTGTATACAGCAGTGCCAACCATACATATCATGCTGATGTTGTCACTACAACTGTATACAGCAGTGCCAACCATACATATCATGCTGATGTTGTCACTACAACTGTATACAGCAGTGCCAACCATACATATCATGCTGATGTTGTCACTACAACTGTATACAGCAGTGCCAACCATACATATCATGCTGATGTTGTCACTACAACTGTATACAGCAGTGCCAACCATTCATATCATGCTGATGTTGTCACTACAACTGTATACAGCAGTGCCAACCATACATATCATGCTGATGTTGTCACTACAACTGTATACAGCAGTGCCAACCATTCATATCATGCTGATGTTGTCACTACAACTGTATACAGCAGTGCCAACCATACATATCATGTGTTCCTAGAGAAATTATCTTGTGTCAGCATTTGTGGACCACAGAAAGTTGACCTGCAGGAGAAGTATAACAGATCTTTCCTACAGATTATGCAAGTGGGTTGGTAATACCACATTCTAGTTAGTTATTTTGCCATGTGTGGTATAACAACTCAAACAAAAAAAAATCATCAGTCAATTTGTTATTTACCAACTGATAACTGAAACCAACCTATAAGGTAAATCCTCTTGAAAGACAAAGGATTAGTAATTGGTAATTTGTCACCAAGCAACAACAATTTAAATCTCAGCCAATGAGGCTGTAATAATATGAAAACATTTGGTAATTGGTTTTCTAAATGAAGTGTTGTATTAGATATTCTTGACAAGCATTTTTGGCACAATACTGTACTGGGTTACCACAATCTGTGACACAACAGCAACTGTGAATAAAATTAATGACTTTTTCTGCAAACTTCAACATGAAATCGTAATTATTTTGTGCATGGATTCACAAACGCATGTTATCAAGTGCTTCACCGCAGGATTTGGATCCAACAATTGAGCTGTGGCAACAGTAAGGCATTCTCACCGATACAGCAGTAGAAGAGGGACATATGTGTAATATGTGGCCTGTGGGCCTCCATCTGGACCACCCTGGTTTATATCATTGCTACACTGCAAGCAAACAGCATTCAAGAGGACAAGGCTGTAGCAACGTGCTTGAGTCTCACTGTGATCAACTACTGACACTCACTCCATCAATGTCAGAGCCTACAACTCATCCTCATACGTGAAACCCAATTCTTTTTGGCCTATCGCCTGAAAACTGGTTTGGTAAACTTAGCCAGTTTCATGACATATCTTATTTTGTGATATGACTAACTGGCAGAGTTTGCTTACTGACAAGACACTAACAAACTGAGAAAATATGAGGTTAGTACAGTATGGAAGAGTTGATTTATGAACATTTAGAGTGAAATATTGGCAATGTGAATCAAGCAGTGCACTTATTCTAAAGAAAGATGAACACTATGAAATGGGGGTGGCTTTCTCATCTCCTTCTGAATGATCCCAAAATCACTCAAGCCAAAAACTACCTGCACCACTCATGACCATAAAACAACCTTTCCTCAACAATCATGCTTAGTGCTTTATGGTACTTTGGCTGGTTCAGGGACCTGGCTACTGAAAGACAGCTTGGTCTAAGTAATGAGCTTCATTATTATGAGGCTGTCTTCGTTTTGTTCAGCAGATATCGCAGCTGTTGTTGCGCTCGTTGCAATGGCGTCATGCACCGTTCAGACGTCTGCTGGCTGATTGGCAGGTGGAGATGGAGGGGATCCCGTAACCTCTTGATGTCTGCTTCTATTTGCGAGACACTATCTTTCAATTGGTTGTAGCGCTCTAAGTCAAGGCCCACTTTTCGGGCACGTTTGTGCAGGATAATCAAGTGCTGGCGATCCTTCACATCTGGCATCTGATACTCCTGTCACAAACAGACAAAATTATAAACCATTTCAGATAACTGACATAAATTTATAAGGCTCTGGAAACAATAAGAATTACTATTATGTAATATTACATTACAACTGCATAACCCAAATAAGATAATCAATGATGCACAAACATCTTGCACTATTAATTTTACATTGTGTTCGCCGTGCATCTTGACATTAATTTCCAGTTTTTTGAACCAACAAATGCACCTTTTTATTTTCGTATTTCTGTTCAATTCACCCTACACATGTTTCGGCCGTCACTCGGCCATCATCAATGCACCCCTGATGATGGCCGAGTGACGGCCGAAACATATGTAGGGTGAATAAACAGAAATAAAGAAAAGCATTTGTTGGTTAAAAAACTGAAAATCTTGCACTATATTAATAGACAAACTCCTTCCTAGATACTAGGGGGCACAGGAGATATTTATATTTCAATGCAGTCAGTTTATGTGGAAAGAACACAGTTAACATAACAGCTTGACAGCATCACCATATTGCCCTGTTTGGTACATACTATTGCCGTTTGATACAAAGCATTCATGTGTGACATTTCGGTCATAAAACACACACACACACACATCCTTAACACAATGACAAACATTAATGGGTAAAAATATCATAAATCAAACATTAAAACTGGTAAGTAACAAATTCAAAAAAGAAACATTAGTAATGAGAAAATAATCAAATTCAATTAATTCATAAATTTTTGCTTTTACTTACTTTTACATTTAACACTGTTCCATTTAGACACTCTATGCAACAGCACAATGTCATTCAGTACAAATACAACCGTCACGTGTGACCTAGCAATCAAGCAGTCAAAGTGCATGTGAGTTTCCTACCATGCTGAAATATTTTTTAAAACACCAGAAAACCTTAATGCCCAGTGCTTTACTCGATGTGTACAGACAGGCACTCCACAAAGACGTGACAGCACCTAACATGACTCAGTTATGTGACCCAAAAAATCATTTTCGTTACAGGCAGTAACTGTAACACAAGTAAACATCTAATTCCAAATTGTGTCACAAAACAATATATTGACCTTGTTAGTGACACAAGCAGCACAACCACAGCAAGTGATACATGCTGACCGTCTTACTGTTGTACCTCCACGGACACTCACAATCACATTTTAACATGCAGTGGCTAAGCAAGGCAGAAGTAAAACTGCTCAGAACCGCTAACCAGAATCCAAGCTTTCTCGCATTCTACAACCAAAAGATAACATAATGTACATACATACATACATACATACATACATACATACATACATACATAATGTACATAGCCAACCTCCTTCTTTTCAACAGGCATTATACCAATAACGAATACAATTCTTTAATGAGGTCAACACAGACTGATGTTGCTTCATAACTTGGCCATGTTACCTGCTTTGTGATAACATAGTATGCATATGCTGCCATGGCTGTGCCATATGTAACAAAGTATGTCACAGGCTCCATGATGTCCCATGAATACTCCCACCAGGTGAGACGTGCCAGTATCCCAAACTGCACAGACATTAGGCCCAGTCCCACCCACGTGAGGATAGTTGTGCGTCGCTCTGCTACAGTCTCGAGCTCTTGTCGTTTCTGGGAACATTTGAAGGAGAACAGTTACAGAAGCCGTTCACATGCAGTGTGTTTCATATGAAGAAACAGAACTGTGTTATTCTGCACTGATCACCAACATGTGTCTCTCACTGATGATTACATCACAATTCAACATCCAAACAGTTCTTTCAGTCTTTGTAAACCCTCATGTCTCTAGTAAAGTTCCAAATTCAGGTAAAGTACATGATTAACATACATATTATGTGAGATCACTTCAAAAATTAATGTGAAATGTTTGACGAACACATCAATAGGTGTGCTGCAAATGTTTGAACACTGAGGATTCAGATCTTCTGGAATGTGATTCTGTGCCATTGGGTTAGTGATTGCTGACGTTCTGAAGGCACCACAGTCCTTCAAAATGTCAGAACTCAGTCACCCAATGTCAGTGTCACAGCCCAGAAGACCTCAATCACTATCAACCCTGCCATAAGAACCTCAAATCTCACCAGTCTCTTTATTGGTAAAATTTCCAGGAAGGAACACCTGCCATACCTAGGGACATTTACTGCCCACAGGGAGGACTGGGAACTGTCCAAAAGGGTCACTGACCAGTCTAAAATAAGATGGGCGATAAACACATTCAAACCATTTAAATCGGCAGGAACAGATCAAATTGTACCTGTACTCTTGCAACAGGGGGTCGATTACTTAAGACTCACCTACGCCGAATCTTTAGAGCCTGCCTGGCAAGGAGATACATACCCATAGCCTGGAGGCAAGTTAAAGTGACGTTTATACCTAAGCCAGGGAAGGCCAACTATACCGAGGCTAAGGCATATCGTCCTATTAGTCTATCGTCTTTCATGCTGAAAACGATGGAAAAATTGGTGGACAGGCATGTTAAGGACTGAAGTCCACTGAAACTGCACTGCATCATGTAAGTGCACATATAGAAGAAGCAGTGGAAAACAGAGAGAAGCCTTCTTGGATATTGAGGGAGGGTTTGATAGCACCTTACAGTGCATCATAATAGAAGTTGCTAAAACGCATGGGCTTAAGGACACAATTTGCCAGTGGACAAGCTTCATGCAGGGTAATAGGAAAATCATAACCACATTTTCTGGAGAGACTCTGGAGGGGTCTGTGGCCAGGTGCTGTCCGCAGGGGGGCGTTTTGTCACCCCTGCTGTTGAGTCTGGTTGAGGACGAACTTGTAGTAGGACTCAGTGAGAATGGTTATAACACACTGGAGTATGCTGATGACATTGCTATCCTAGTCAGCGGATAGTTTCCATATACTGTCTCAGAGCTGCTATAGGAAGCTTTGAGCATGGTACAACAGTGATGTGAAAGGCCTGTTGTCTATAAACCCACAAAAGATGGTGATAGTTCCAAACACAAGGAACAGATTTAAGGGGCTTAAAGAGCCAACCATCTCTGGACATAAATTGCAGCTGGCTACTGAAGTCAAATACCTCGGACTCACTTTGAACAAGGGATTGACATGGAAGACACAGCTGGAAAATGTGATAAACAAGGCCTATAGAGCTTTCCGAACCTGCAAAGGTACATTTGGTAAAACCTGGGGTTTGAAGCCCAAGGTCTTACACTGGATTTACATCATGATAATCAGACCCATTCAGACCTACGGCTCAACGATATGGCGGATGAGGGTCAACTACAACGTCAGAAGGAGGGAGCTAAATAAGCTACAGAGACTAGCCTGCCTGGCTATAACAGGGGCGATGAAGACTACCCCAACAGCAGCAATGGAGGTCCTCCTGGGACTCCTGCCTCCACATGTGGTAATCGAGGCGAAGGCCCAGGCAGGGATCTACAGACCTAAGTGCAATCAACAGTGGAGACCTAGATCTACTGCCTGTGGTTACAATATAAAGTCTCGGGATATGGAGCAAGAATAAATCCTTTTAATGGGGACTGATAGAATGACACCGAGATATGTATTTCATAAGCCATTCAAGGTTCATCTTTCCAACAAGCATGAATGGCAGAATGGATTTAATCCAGATAATAAAGGAGGCTTGGTCTGGTATACAGACAGGTCTAAGACCAATGAGGGCACTGGTGCCAGGGTGTATAAATGTGGGTCGAAGAGGGGGCATAGCTTCAGTCTCAGGCTTCACACTATGGTATTCCAGGCAGAAATATATGCCATTAGGGCATGTATAATGGAGAATACAGAAAAAGGCTACAAAGGTAGAACGTCTATATTCTCTCAGACAGTCAAGCAGCCATTAAGGCACTTAATAACTTCCAGATGAATTCTAAACTAGTCTAGTATTGCCATCAATCCGTAATGAGACTGGCAGAACATAACAGGGTCCAACTGATATGGGTGCCGGGACATATGGGAATTGATGGGAATTAAATGACTGATCAACTAGCTAGACAGGGCTCCTCACGTCCATTTATAGGACCTGAGCCTGCCCTGGGCATATATACTAAGATTGCCAGGGAGGTGATCAGGGGATGGACGAATAGGAAACATACAGAATATTGGCAGTCAATTTATGGACAAAGACAGGCTAGAGACTTTCTCAAAAGACCCTCTGCTAGAAGAGCTGGAGAAACTGCTTAGTTGGAGCAGAAACCAGCTAAGGATACTGACAGGGCTGTTCACAGGACACTGTCATCTAAACCAGCTAAGGATACTGACAGGGCTGTTCACAGGACACTGTCATCTAAACCAGCTAAGGATACTGACAGGGCTGTTCACAGGACACTGTCATATGAAAGGTCACCTATTTACTCTGCGGTTAGTAAACAGTCCAGTGTGATAAATGCAAACAGGCATCTGAAACGTCCTCACGTGTTCTCTGTGACTGTGAGGCCTTGGCTGCATTAAGATTCAGGTACCTGGGACTATTTTATGAAACCAGGGGACTTTAAGGATATCTCTATAAGCAGTTTACTGCACTTTGTTCAAAGTGCGGGGCTGCACACACGATCAAGCTTGGTCGATGTGCATGGGACACTGTGGTGCCTGCCCTACTTGCATTCTATTCTATTCTATTCTATTCTATTCTATTCTACTGCCTCCAACTTCTGCCAAACCACACAGTGTCAGGTCCCAGATGACAGTACTCTTCATCTCATTCTGCTAATGACAACAGATAGGCAGATTTCTGAAGAATCACAACCAGTATCTTGATGGCATATCTGCTTTATGACAAAATGCTACTACGTGTAACTTGTGTACTTTATCAACCAACACCATGGTGTCAACTGGGGCTGCAATGTGTACTGAAGGCAGGTGGCGTCAAGCACATGAAACTACCAAACACTGTCAGTACTGACACAGTGATATTCGGAGGCATGTTATTACAGGATTACACAAATGTGCCTTTTCTTTATTCCAAGGTCAATTTTGCCAAAAAGGTGGGGTAAAAATGGACCAAAATAATATGTCCATCAACATTCAGAGCAATTTCATAACACCAAATTTCATCAAAATCAGTTGAGTAGTTCCAGGAACATAACAAGCTGATGGACAGATAAACATAAGCTCCGCATCTAACAACATACAGTAGAACCCGGATAAGAAGTCTTCCCCTGTAAGAAGTCCGATTTTTAAAGTCCCGAAATAAAATCCATAAAGCTTACGTTAATTTTTTCAGGATATGAAGCTTCCCGCTTATTAAGTCTTCCTGCCTAACAAGTCGAATCTCATGATACCAAGAGTATGATCTTTTATGAAATTTTACCCGTTTAATAAGTTTCGATACATAAGACTATCGATATATGCTATGATGCGATCGATCTCTAACGAGGTGCCCCGAACAGCAACACGGCAACACGCTGCTTGAAGTCTTGAACAGTAACACGCTGGTTACGTCAACTGAACCAACTGATGATGCTACTGCTGGCTACTGTATTACTATCTGCATACATCTGTCTACTACTGAATCCTACACCCCAGAAAATTGTTGCAATTACGGTAAGTTATGTGCATTACGTTGTCTGTTTAGATGCTGTTGGTGCTGTTTACGTTGTTTAATAACTGCAGTCATTAGCGTGTACGAGTCTTCTTTTGTATTTTAATTGGTTACTTTTTCATTATATTTATCGTTATTGCAGTAATCATGACCCAGAAAGCAATAAAACGCAAAGTCTTATCACTGAAAGAGAAGTTGAGGTGATTAGAGAAGTTGAGGTGATTAGAGAAGTTGAGGTGATTAGAGAAGTTGAGGTGATTAGAGAAGTTGAGGTGATTAGAGAAGTTGAGGTGATTAGAGAAGTTGAGGTGATTACAGAAGTTGAGGTGATTAGAGAAGTTGAGGTGATTAGAGAAGTTGAGGTGATTAGAGAAGTTGAGGTGATTAGAGAAGTTGAGGTGATTAGAGAAGTTGAGGTGATTAGAGAAGTTGAGGTGATTAGAGAAGTTGAGGTGATTAGAGAAGTGCAATCAAATCCTACCTTGACCTAGTGGAAGTGGCAAAGCGGCTGAACATGCCCGTAGCTACAGTTAAAGGAATTATGGGGGAAAAGGCTTTTAATAAGCTTCCCTCTTAATAAGTCGTCCCGCTTAAGAAGTCCCTAATCCTCTGGTCCCTTGAAAGACTGCTTATCCGGGTTCTACTGTACATACAGATCGATCTACTGTATATACAGATCGTTCTACTGTACATACAGATCGTTCTACTGTACATACAGATCGTTCTACTGTACATACAGATCGTTCTACTGTACATACAGATCGATCTACTGTACATACAGATCGATCTACTGTATATACAGATCGTTCTACTGTACATACAGATCGTTCTACTGTACATACAGATCGTTCTACTGTACATACAGATCGTTCTACTGTACATACAGATCGTTCTACTGTACATACAGATCGTTCTACTGTACATACAGATCGTTCTACTGTACATACAGATCGATCTACTGTATATACAGATCGTTCTACTGTACATACAGATCGTTCTACTGTACATACAGATCGTTCTACTGTACATACAGATCGTTCTACTGTACATACAGATCGATCTACTGTATATACAGATCGTTCTACTGTACATACAGATCGATCTACTGTATATACAGATCGTTCTACTGTACATACAGATCGTTCTACTGTACATACAGATCGTTCTACTGTACATACAGATCGTTCTACTGTACATACAGATCGATCTACTGTACATACAGATCGATCTACTGTACATACAGATCGTTCTACTGTACATACAGATCGATCTACTGTATATACAGATCGATCTACTGTACATACAGATCGTTCTACTGTACATACAGATCGTTAATACCTGTCAGTCCTCAGCTCATGTGAAGTTCCTGTATCATCTTAATCTGTGCTTATAGCAACAAACGGTGTGTATTTGATCTGTCACACTGCACACGGACATTCAGAGTGTAAAGTTACAATCAAACAGCTGAAAATGCTGCCTTAGATAATAATAATCGGTTCTTGTTCACTAACGTGCTGAGTAAACAGACAATTGGTCAATAACAGAAAAAGCACAATATACTCGTACAAACACATCAGACAAAAGATTTGCTTAATTCATTCGGAGGCTTTATGATATAAAACTGAAAACAATATCAAATGTGACCGAGTGTGATAGTTTGCCTTCTAAAGACATCACATTACATCAGTGTGATAGTTTGCCTTCTAAAGACATCACATTACATCAGTGTGATAGTTTGCCTTCTAAAGACATCACATTACATCAGTGTGATAGTTTGCCTTCTAAAGACATCACATTACATCAGTGTGATAGTTTGCCTCTAAAGACATCACTTACATCAGTGTGATAGTTGCCTTCTAAAGACATCACATTACATCAGTGATAGTTTGCTCTTAAAGACATCACATTACATACAGTGTAGTTTGCCTTACATACAAGATGTTTTGCATAAACATCACATTACATCAGTGATTATAGTTTGCCTTCTAAGACATACAATCGTATCTACATGGTATTTCCTCTAAAGACATCACATTACATCAGTCGTGTCATACTGTCACATGACAGTTCGTTAATAGACACTGTACATACATCAGTGAAGTATGTTGCATTACTGTAAGCTTTACCATACAAACAGTGTTATGATAGTATGAACGACATTCATTAAGACATCAAACAGTGAAAACTCTGAATAACGTGTCTCAATACTGCACAATGTAGCATGAGTTAACAGACATTGTAATACAGACACAAGCACTAAGACAAAATAGACCGGAACAAGATGTTAATATGGTGTTATGAATAAAACGTCAACAATATACAAGGACCTGATATGTGTATGTAAAGTGAAATACAGGACCGTGCCTAACTAAAGACGGACAGATAATCATGTATGTTAATAGTGTTAATTACAGGTGATGTGCCTAACAAAGACCGACATGATAATGCATGTATGTTAATAGGTTGTAATTACAGGAGTGCTACAATAGACCGACAGAAATCACATGTATGTTAATAGTGTTGTAATTACGGGCCTTGCCTAAAAAGACCGACATGATAATCATGATGTTAAATTGGTGTTGAAATACATGACCTGATGCCTAACAATAGACGTACATATAATCATGTATGTTAATAGGGTTGTAATTACAGGACCGTGCCTACAATAGACCGTACATGATAATGCATGTGATATAGTTTTGTAATTACAGGACCGTGCCAACAATAGACCGGACATGATAATGCATGTATGTTAATAGGTGTTGTAATTACAGGACCAGTGCCTAACAATAGACCGACATGATAAATGCATGTAATTAATAGGTGTTGTAATTACAGGACCATGCCTAACAATAGACCGACATGATAATGCATGTATGTTAATAGGTGTTGTAATTACAGGACCATGCCTAACAATAGACCGGACATGATAATGCATGTATGTTAATAGGTGTTGTAATTACAGGACCTGCCTAACAATAGACCGGACATGATAATGCATGTATGTTAATAGGTGTTGTAATTACAGGACCATGCCTAACAATAGACCGGACATGATAATGCATGTATGTTAATAGGTGTTGTAATTACAGGACCTGCCTAACAATAGACCGGACATGATAATGCATGTATGTTAATAGGTGTTGTAATTACAGGACCATGCCTAACAATAGACCGGACATGATAATCATGTATGTTAATAGGTGTTGTAATTACAGGACCTGCCTAACAATAGACCGGACATGATAATCCATGTATGTTAATAGGTGTTGTAATTACAGGACCATGCCTAACAATAGACCGGACATGATAATGCATGTATGTTAATAGGTGTTGTAATTACAGGACCATGCCTAACAATAGACCGGACATGATAATGCATGTATGTTAATAGGTGTTGTAATTACAGGACCGTGCCTAACAATAGACCGGACATGATAATGCATGTATGTTAATAGGTGTTGTAATTACAGGACCGTGCCTAACAATAGACCGGACATGATAATGCCATGTATGTTAATAGGTGTTGTAATTACAGGACCATGCCTAACAATAGACCGGACATGATAATGCATGTATGTTAATAGGTGTTGTAATTACAGGACCATGCCTAACAATAGACCGGACATGATAATGCCATGTATGTTAATAGGTGTTGTAATTACAGGACCATGCCTAACAATAGACCGGACATGATAATGCATGTATGTTAATAGGTGTTGTAATTACAGGACCATGCCTAACAATAGACCGGACATGATAATGCATGTATGTTAATAGGTGTTGTAATTACAGGACCATCCTAACAATAGACCGGACATGATAATCCATGTATGTTAATAGGTGTTGTAATTGTAATTACAGGACCATCCTAACAATAGACCGGACATGATAATCATGTATGTTAATAGGTGTTGCAATTACAGGACCATGCCTAACAATAGACCGGACATGATAATGCATGTATGTTAATAGGTGTTGTAATTACAGGACCATGCCTAACAATAGACCGGACATGATAATGCATGTATGTTAATAGGTGTTGTAATTACAGGACCATGCCTAACAATAGACCGGACATGATAATGCATGTATGTTAATAGGTGTTGTAATTACAGGACCATGCCTAACAATAGACCGGACATGATAATGCATGTATGTTAATAGGTGTTGTAATTACAGGACCATCCTAACAATAGACCGGACATGATAATCCATGTATGTTAATAGGTGTTGTAATTACAGGACCATCCTAACAATAGACCGGACATGATAATCATGTATGTTAATAGGTGTTGTAATTACAGGACCATTCCTAACAATAGACCGGACATGATAAATCCATGTATGTTAATAGGTGTTGTAATTACAGGACCATCCTAACAATAGACCGGACATGATAATCCATGTATGTTAATAGGTGTTGTAATTACAGGACCATGCCTAACAATAGACCGGACATGATAATCCATGTATGTTAATAGGTGTTGAATTACAGGACCATGCCTAACAATAGACCGGACATGATAATATGCATGTATGATAATAGGTTGTTGTAATTACAGGACCATGCCTAACAATAGACCGGACATGATAATGCATGTATGTTAATAGGTGTTGTAATTACAGGACCATCCTAACAATAGACCGGACATGATAATGCAATAGTGGTATACGACGCTGAGACATGATAATGCATGATGTTATAGGTGTTGTAATTACAGGAGACAGAAATGTGGTCAAGAAAGAAGACCAGAAGATTTTAAAATATCAAAATCTTACAACAGAAACACGGCGCATGTGGAATGTAAAAACACAAGTGATGCCAGTAACAATAGGGGCAACTGGAACCGTGTCAAAATCACTCACAAAATACCTGAGCAACATACCGGTAAGCACGACATCAAGGAACTACAGCAAACAACCACACTGGCACTGCACACGTACTGCGGGAAGTACTGGTGTAAAGTACAGAACATTGAGCGTGGGAAATAGCATTACATGTAACATAAAGTGTAACTGCAGAATAGCTGCAACACTACATACCGTACAAACATGTTTTGTTTCAGGTATATAATCGTAAATATCCTGTAAAACGGCAACTAACAACAACAATTATCATTCGTATTACAACTGTTCAGTCCGCCATCTTACACATGTTTCTTGGAGCTACCCAATGATTACAACAAGCTCACCACAATGACAGTCTCCTCCAACTGTGAACAACAAGCTCACCACAATGACAGTCCCCTCCAACTGTGAACAACAAGCTCACCACAATGACAGTCCCCTCCAACTGTGAACAACAAGCTCACCACAATGACAGTCCCCTCCAACTGTGAACAACAAGCTCACCACAATGACAGTCCCCTCCAACTGTGAACAACAAGCTCACCACAATGACAGTCCCCTCCAACTGTGAACAACAAGCTCACCACAATGACAGTCCCCTCCAACTGTGAACAACAAGCTCACCACAATGACAGTCCCCTCCAACTGTGAACAACAAGCTCACCACAATGACAGTCCCCTCCAACTGTGAACAACAAGCTCACCACAATGACAGTCCCCTCCAACTGTCAACAACAAGCTCACCACAATGAAAGTCCCCTGCAACTGTGAACAACAAGCTCGCCACAATGACAGTCCCCTCCAACTGTGAACAACAAGCTCACCACAATGACAGTCTCCTCCAACTGTGAACAACAAGCTCACCACAATGACAGTCCCCTCCAACTGTGAACAACAAGCTCGCCACAATGACAGTCCCCTCCAACTGTGAACAACAAGTTCACCAGAATGACAGTTCCCTCCAACTGTGAACAACAAGCTCACCACAATGACAGTCCCCTCCAACTGTGAACAACAAGCTCACCACAATGACAGTCCCCTCCAACTGTGAACAACAAGCTCACCACAATGACAGTCCCCTCCAACTGTGAACAACAAGCTCACCACAATGATAGTCCCCTCCAACTGTGAACAACAAGCTCACCACAATGACAGTCCCCTCCAACTGTGAACAACAAGCTCACCACAATGACAGTCCCCTCCAACTGTGAACAACGAAGCAATATGCGCTCACACACATCTTATACTCACCTGTTCCAGAGGTTCCAGTTCCACTTTGAGCTCCTCCAGTTGCCCACACAGTTCACGTTCCTTGTTCAACTGGTGTTCCTCTACATTCAGTGCCTCATACAACTGATTCACCAAATTCCGAACATCTGACAGTTGCCGGACTTCTTCCTGAACAAAACATCAGTTAGCCAATTCCCGTCTTCCTACTCACAGTGCCATAACTCCGTGCATAATAATGAAACACACATTTTCTGAGGAATGCAAGCTTTCCATTCTTTTGTTACATTTTAAAGCACCAAATGCCTCACCTTTGTTAGCCTTTCTTGTCGAGGGGTGTGTACTACATAGACATTGTCGTTGACGGTCAGTTTGAAATCATCTTCCATCAGGGCTTCTATTGTATTAGAAGATGCAATTCTAACTCCATCTGTAAGCAATTTAAATTATGCGACATTTGAGGTTCACACAGCGTTGTCGCTACAAATTCAAGTCTTCTCGGACGTGACGCCGTGTCACTGGGCAAACAGGTCCTGATGTTTCAAACGCAAGACGAGCCTTCAAAAGCCAGGAACTACTGACCCAATGACACAGCGTCGCACCTTCTGCATATGCTGGACAGTTAGTTTCAATACTGTCCGACAGGCTGCGACTGTTCCCTCCTCAATTCGAAACTTGAAAACCGAAAGCAAATGCCAGAGACAAATTCCCGTCTCACAGCTGTCTGACCTACCTAAGCTACTGACGGCAACTCTGTCGATTCCGCGGTCTTCGTGGCACAGCATGGCTAAGAAGTCACCCACAGTGTTGCTGATCGGTCGGAGAGTGAACCGGCAGCGCTCCCGACGAGACGGAAGTGGCACAGTCACTTGAGGCAGGCCTCTGAAGTACTCCACAGTCACTTCTGTAACAACCAGAACATGTCTTCACTTGCTCGCTGAATCGTAACGCCTTTAATTAGCAACTGTGAAGGCCACGAAGCTATGAGGCTAAATATAAGACTCAAGGCTTCTGGGAAATGGTAAACAGTAACCGACGTTTCGGAAGAACTTGCTACCTCTATCTCCAAGATCCAAATAGTCACATAAGACTACAAGAGCCCACACTTGCGGGACTACTTCGAATCCGAAAATGAAGCCATTTGCAAATCGGCACGGTGTCAACCAAGGCGCTTTAAGACCGTCACATTTCGCGAGACCATGATTATTAGTCACTGATGAACTGGGAAGACTGTAGAGGCAATCCGTAATGGCGCATTCTACACAACTATCCCAGCGTTTGCCTGGAGAAACAGAGCACAATCAGGTCCCAGTTCTAACCAGACATCTGCTGGACCATGTTTGGTTGCAGTAGATGAACAACAATACGGTCTGCGGGGGCGTGAAGCCGTGTATATTGGTATCAACCAACATGTCACGTGAATTTTAATATTTGGCATCCCCGTTGGTATGTACACGCACAGTATATGTCACTCTTGTCAGTAATTACAGTCACAACCAACATATATATTTCGACACATCAGGCTACCTGTTTCAGCTCTACAGAGCCATCATCAGGCCTATACAAGAACTGTGAAGATCAAACTGTGTACATTTTGTAGAAGGAAGCCCCTTATTTTGTACAATTGTATGTATAAAAACGGGGGAGGGGGGGGAGGTTGCCTAAGAAAGGGTTATACGAGAGTGGCAGCTGGTACACATGCGCCAAGCGGCACGGCGTCACGTCACGTCACGTCACGTCCCAGACGACCGTGACCCTGATGTCACTGTGAGACCGTCAAGACATACCGAAGTACAAGACACATGTAAAGTCGACACACGATCTGTGTGCAATCAGTACCAGAAGGTCGTGACACGAGTCTGTCAGTGTGTCTGGACCTCACACATACACATGCGAAATTATGATAACAGATAATGTCATCGATTTAAGAGAACAGCTTTGACCTTGACAGCATGGGCAGATTCCTTCACCTCTAGGCTAACCTTGCAAAGGAAACACAATCAATGGAACAACTCGTGATTAAGACGGATGCAGCAACTAGTGACAGTTCTCTTGAATGAATTTGGTACTTTTTCCTGTGGGGAGAAGATTATCGAACTATGGACCTCGCGTACGCTGATTGCAGGACCACGACGCTGTCTCCTCAGGTCCAAAGACGCCGCAGTCCACGGTCCATGTGCAGTTAGGTTGCTACGTCTGGTTCCCGGTCGTGATTCGCAGCCGTGTGTGTTTCAGGGCGTGCAGAGGCGGGCGGTCCCACTTACACTCCGGAGACTCTGAATTCGTGCGTGCTACATATCCAACCGAAACATCCTTCTTGACCGCATCGCCCTAACAGTACCCGCTTGCCGCTCACTCTGTGTTGGACCTCTCTACTGTTCAATTATCTCTACATGCACAATTTTCAGACTTCAATACACTAACGGCTTTGGGACAACGTTTTATTGTATTCTAATTAAATACATACGTACATACACACACACATACATACGCAGACCTACAAATTCAGAAGAAACGAAGGTTCGTTTAATCTTCGTGTGTTTTAGGAAGACAACTGCTGAAGTTCAATATACGAGTACGAAAAAGTCCGTCTGTCCGTCCGACCCTTTTCTTTAACCCTTTAAATGCTAAGTGTATAAAACAAACGAACATGAATTATACATAAACACTCAGCTCGTACCGCGCAGAAAACACACTCCGTCTCAGTTATACAAACCAGTCAGTTAATGTTGTACAGTGAAATAATCGCTGTTTGTTCTGAGATCCACACAAAACACATAAATACAGTCCGTACCGCGCAGTAAACACACTCCGTCTCAGTTATACAAACCAGTCAGTTAATGTTGTACAGTGAAATAATCGCTGTTTGTTCTGAGATCCACACAAAACACATAAATACAGTCCGTACCGCGCAGTAAACACACTCCGTCTCAGTTATACAAACCAGTCAGTTAATGTTGTACAGTGAAATAATCGCTGTTTGTTCTGAGATCCACACAAAACACATAAATACAGTCCGTACCGCGCAGTAAACACACTCCGTCTCAGTTATACAAACCAGTCAGTTAATGTTGTACAGTGAAATAATCGCTGTTTGTTCTGAGATCCACACAAAACACATAAATACAGTCCGTACCGCGCAGTAAACACACTCCGTCTCAGTTATACAAACCAGTCAGTTAATGTTGTACAGTGAAATAATCGCTGTTTGTTCTGAGATCCACACAAAACACATAAATACAGTCCGTACCGCGCAGTAAACACACTCCGTCTCAGTTATACAAACCAGTCAGTTAATGTTGTACAGTGAAATAATCGCTGTTTGTTCTGAGATCCACACAAAACACATAAATACAGTCCGTACCGCGCAGTAAACACACTCCGTCTCAGTTATACAAACCAGTCAGTTAATGTTGTACAGTGAAATAATCGCTGTTTGTTCTGAGATCCACACAAAACACATAAATACAGTCCGTACCGCGCAGTAAACACACTCCGTCTCAGTTATACAAACCAGTCAGTTAATGCTGTACAGTGAAATAATCGCTGTTTGTTCTGAGATCCACACAAAACACATAAATACAGTCCGTACCGCGCAGTAAACACACTCCGTCTCAGTTATACAAACCAGTCAGTTAATGTTGTACAGTGAAATAATCGCTGTTTGTTCTGAGATCCACACAAAACACATAAATACAGTCCGTACCGCGCAGTAAACACACTCCGTCTCAGTTATACAAACCAGTCAGTTAATGTTGTACAGTGAAATAATCGCTGTTTGTTCTGAGATCCACACAAAACACATAAATACAGTCCGTACCGCGCAGTAAACACACTCCGTCTCAGTTATACAAACCAGTCAGTTAATGTTGTACAGTGAAATAATCGCTGTTTGTTCTGAGATCCACACAAAACACATAAATACAGTCCGTACCGCGCAGTAAACACACTCCGTCTCAGTTATACAAACCAGTCAGTTAATGTTGTACAGTGAAATAATCGCTGTTTGTTCTGAGATCCACACAAAACACATAAATACAGTCCGTACCGCGCAGTAAACACACTCCGTCTCAGTTATACAAACCAGTCAGTTAATGTTGTACAGTGAAATAATCGCTGTTTGTTCTGAGATCCACACAAAACACATAAATACAGTCCGTACCGCGCAGTAAACACACTCCGTCTCAGTTATACAAACCAGTCAGTTAATGCTGTACAGTGAAATAATCGCTGTTTGTTCTGAGATCCACACAAAACACATAAATACAGTCCGTACCGCGCAGTAAACACACTCCGTCTCAGTTATACAAACCAGTCAGTTAATGCTGTACAGTGAAATAATCGCTGTTTGTTCTGAGATCCACACAAACACATAAATACAGTCCGTACCGCGCAGTAAACACACTCCGTCTCAGTTATACAAACCAGTCAGTTAATGCTGTACAGTGAAATAATCGCTGTTTGTTCTGAGATCCAAACAAAACACATAAATACACTGTGTGGGCAGAACGTAGAATTTGTGAATGTTAAACATGGCGGTACACAAAAAAGTGTACTGAATAAGAAATGTTTCATTAGTATCTACAACATCTCATCGAAGTGTTTCCCTCTCCGGCAAATATTCAGCTCCACATTCGTGCCCAATGATGGTCAAAACTGTCGCATCTAAACCAAAATGCAAACGTCTTACCAAATGTTCGTACAATTATCCAGTACCATATTTCATGAAAATTCTTTCGGCGGTTCTGGAGTTGCTACGTGCGCACACGGACGGACAGACGTACAGAACATTTCAACAGGCGATCCGCTGGGATGGGAAGGCCCCGAAATCGTCATTGGCCCCCGCGGAATGCAAATACTGTAAATACAGTTAAGTACTGCACAGACGGCAAATCTGACAGCACTGCTGGGCTGCATGCAGCAGCACTTAACACAGGCGTTCTTTCCGTAGTTTTCACACAATATGAACACGCCCCACATAACTGTAGCTATAAACCCTGTTTCAGCCCTGTTAATGTCACCATAACATCCACAGTGCTCTCTGTAGCTTTGGCCTTCTTTACCCAGCAATTTATTTGTGAGAATATTTTTAATCTGCGACATTCTATGATATTGCGCTGGTGAAGGTGACACCGTCTTACGGGGCGTGACGCCGTGAACTGTGGTAGAAATTTGCCGACGTTTCAGGTTCGTCCGAAACGTCCGCAAATTTCTGCCACAGCACACGGTGTCACACCCCGTAAGACTGGAATCTTGGGCCACGCCCCTGTGAGAACCTCAGAACTCGCACAACTATGACGACTATCACACAGCATCACATTTCGAGAGCACGCCGGCCATTAGGAACAGGAAACAAATGCAAGTTAGTCACGCTCAGCGTTCCGCGTGGCAGATGTTTCAGGTGAAGTGCCGTACAGATTGCGGACGACCGTCTGTCTGTCGCACAGTTGCTGCAACAGCCGTCTGCAGGCAGCTGCGTCCTCCGCATCTCAGCGTCACGATAGGTGCTGCACAGTCACTACACGCCGAGGGCGTCGTCCAGCAAGACAATGGCGACGTCGGCGAAACGTCAGCAAAGAAGGGACCAAGGAACAATCAGGCGTGCAACCGGTGGGTACACAGCAACTGGGGGGGGGGGGGAGGGGGTACGTAATTTATTTGCACATTAAGCATTTCATACACTATGAAATTTTGACAGTGGGTTAAGACACCGTGCGGTCTGGTAGGTAGCAATCTACTAACTTCAGCTGTGTATTGTGTCCTGTTTACTGACACTAACGACGGCATAACCCTCAGTGTCAGTAGTAGCTGCAAACAGTTTAACGAGTAAAATACTGCGCTACGATTTTCGTTTCGTTGTGTTTACAACAGCTGCTAACTTGACAGCAATGTGTGCCACCTCTACCAGACCAGACCGCACGGTGTCACAGCCCACAAGCCAATAGTGCTATTGCTTCAGTGTACGCTAACAGCAAAGTGTAATTACGTATGGCAAGGGAGTGGCAGCTCTCTGCTACAGCTAGGTCTCTAATGTCTGATCACACTACGTACTGACATAAACATAACCAGCTCTCTGCTACAGCTAGGTCTCTAATGTCTGATCACACTACGTACTGACATAAACATAACCAGCTCTCTGCTACAGCTAGGCCTCTAATGTCTGATCACACTACGTACTGACATAAACATAACCAGCTCTCTGCTACAGCTAGGTCTCTAATGTCTGATCACACTACGTACTGACATAAACATAACCAGCTCTCTGCTACAGCTAGGTCTCTAATGTCTGATCACACTACGTACTGACATAAACATAACCAGCTCTCTGCTACAGCTAGGTCTCTAATGTCTGATCACACTACGTACTGACATAAACATAACCAGCTCTCTGCTACAGCTATGTCTCTAATGTCTGATCACACTACGTACTGACATAAACATAACCAGCTCTCTGCTACAGCTAGGTCTCTAATGTCTGATCACACTACGTACTGACATAAACATAACCAGCTCTCTGCTACAGCTAGGTCTCTAATGTCTGATCACACTACGTACTGACATAAACATAACCAGCTCTCTGCTACAGCTTGGCCTCTAATGTCTGATCACACTACGTACTGACATAAACATAACCAGCTCTCTGCTACAGCTAGGCCTCTAATGTCTGATCACACTACGTACTGACATAAACATAACCAGCTCTCTGCTACAGCTAGGCCTCTAATGTCTGATCACACTACGTACTGACATAACACTAACCAGCTCTCTGCTACAGCTAGGTCTCTAATGTCTGATCACACTACGTACTGACATAAACATAACCAGCTCTCTGCTACAGCTAGGTCTCTAATGTCTGATCACACTACGTACTGACATAAACATAACCAGCTCTCTGCTACAGCTAGGCCTCTAATGTCTGATCACACTACGTACTGACATAAACATAACCAGCTCTCTGCTACAGCTAGGTCTCTAATGTCTGATCACACTACGTACTGACATAAACATAACCAGCTCTCTGCTACAGCTAGGCCTCTAATGTCTGATCACACTACGTACTAACATAAACATAACCAGCTCTCTGCTACAGCTAGGCCTCTAATGTCTGATCACACTACGTACTGACATAAACATAACCAGCTCTCTGCTACAGCTAGGCCTCTAATGTCTGATCACACTACGTACTGACATAAACATAACCAGCTCTCTGCTACAGCTAGGCCTCTAATGTCTGATCACACTACGTACTGACATAAACATAACCAGCTCTCTGCTACAGCTAGGCCTCTAATGTCTGATCACACTACGTACTGACATAAATAAAACCAGCTTACGCGCTCACATTGACCGATTTGGTGACCTACGTACGCACAGTCAAATGTAGTCAGTGGACAGTGCGTAAATGGTAACGTGCTTAGTGCGTATAGCACGGAACATGCTGTGTTGGGAACGTTGCAGTGGGAGAAGTGAGAAAAATACAGAGTGTGAGCTTCGCCGTCAGCCTTAAGTGTGTTCTGATAACAGTGCAAGTGTGTTACAGACTGTAACTGTCAGTGGCAGGCTTAAGTGTGTTCTGATTACAGTGCAAGTGTGTTACAGGCTGTAACTGTCAGTGACAGCCTTAAGTGTGTTCTGATAACAGTGCAAGTGTGTTACAGACTGTAACTGTCAGTGACAGCCTTAAGTGTGTTCTGATAACAGTGCAAGTGTGTTACAGACTGTAACTGTCAGTGACAGCCTTAAGTGTGTTCTGATAACAGTGCAAGTGTGATACAGACTGTAACTGTCAGTGACAGCCTTAAGTGTGTTCTGATAACAGTGCAAGTGTGTTACAGACTGTAACTGTCAGTGACAGCCTTAAGTGTGTTCTGATAACAGTGCAAGTGTGTTACAGACTGTAACTGTCAGTGACAGCCTTAAGTGTGTTCTGATAACAGTGCAAGTGTGTTACAGACTGTAACTGTCAGTGACAGCCTTAAGTGTGTTCTGATAACAGTGCAAGTGTGTTACAGACTGTAACTGTCAGTGACAGCCTTAAGTGTGTTCTGATAACAGTGCAAGTGTGTTACAGGCTGTAACTGTCAGTGACAGCCTTAAGTGTGTTCTGATAACAGTGCAAGTGTGTTACAGGCTGTAACTGTCAGTGACAGCCTTAAGTGTGTTCTGATAACAGTGCAAGTGTGTTACAGACTGTAACTGTCAGTGACAGCCTTAAGTGTGTTCTGATAACAGTGCAAGTGTGTTACAGGTTGTAACTGTCAGTGACAGCCTTAAGTGTGTTCTGATAACAGTGCAAGTGTGTTACAGGTTGTAACTGTCAGTGACAGCCTTAAGTGTGTTCTGATAACAGTGCAAGTGTGTTACAGACTGTAACTGTCAGTGACAGCCTTAAGTGTGTTCTGATAACAGTGCAAGTGTGTTACAGACTGTAACTGTCAGTGACAGCCTTAAGTGTGTTCTGATAACAGTGCAAGTGTGTTACAGGTTGTAACTGTCAGTGACAGCCTTAAGTGTGTTCTGATAACAGTGCAAGTGTGTTACAGGTTGTAACTGTCAGTGACAGCCTTAAGTGTGTTCTGATAACAGTGCAAGTGTGTTACAGACTGTAACTGTCAGTGACAGCCTTAAGTGTGTTCTGATAACAGTGCAAGTGTGTTACAGGTTGTAACTGTCAGTGACAGCCTTAAGTGTGTTCTGATAACAGTGCAAGTGTGTTACAGGCTGTAACTGTCAGTGACAGCCTTAAGTGTGTTCTGATAACAGTGCAAGTGTGTTACAGACTGTAACTGTCAGTGACAGCCTTAAGTGTGTTCTGATAACAGTGCATGTGTGTTACAGACTGTAACTGTCAGTGACAGCCTTAAGTGTGTTCTGATAACAGTGCAAGTGTGTTACAGACTGTAACTGTCAGTGACAGCCTTAAGTGTGTTCTGATAACAGTGCAAGTGTGTTACAGACTGTAACTGTCAGTGACAGCCTTAAGTGTGTTCTGATAACAGTGCAAGTGTGTTACAGGCTGTAACTGTCAGTGACAGCCTTAAGTGTGTTCTGATAACAGTGCAAGTGTGTTACAGGCTGTAACTGTCAGTGACAGCCTTAAGTGTGTTCTGATAACAGTGCAAGTGTGTTACAGGCTGTAACTGTCAGTGACAGCCTTAAGTGTGTTCTGATAACAGTGCAAGTGTGTTACAGGCTGTAACTGTCAGTGACAGCCTTAAGTGTGTTCTGATAACAGTGCAAGTGTGTTACAGACTGTAACTGTCAGTGACAGCCTTAAGTGTGTTCTGATAACAGTGCAAGTGTGTTACAGACTGTAACTGTCAGTGACAGCCTTAAGTGTGTTCTGATAACAGTGCAAGTGTGTTACAGACTGTAACTGTCAGTGACAGCCTTAAGTGTGTTCTGATAACAGTGCAAGTGTGTTACAGGTTGTAACTGTCAGTGACAGCCTTAAGTGTGTTCTGATAACAGTGCAAGTGTGTTACAGGCTGTAACTGTCAGTGACAGCCTTAAGTGTGTTCTGATAACAGTGCAAGTGTGTTACAGACTGTAACTGTCAGTGACAGCCTTAAGTGTGTTCTGATAACAGTGCAAGTGTGTTACAGACTGTAACTGTCAGTGACAGCCTTAAGTGTGTTCTGATAACAGTGCAAGTGTGTTACAGACTGTAACTGTCAGTGACAGCCTTAAGTGTGTTCTGATAACAGTGCAAGTGTGTTACAGGTTGTAACTGTCAGTGACAGCCTTAAGTGTGTTCTGATAACAGTGCAAGTGTGTTACAGGTTGTAACTGTCAGTGACAGCCTTAAGTGTGTTCTGATAACAGTGCAAGTGTGTTACAGGCTGTAACTGTCAGTGACAGCCTTAAGTGTGTTCTGATAACAGTGCAAGTGTGTTACAGACTGTAACTGTCAGTGACAGCCTTAAGTGTGTTCTGATAACAGTGCAAGTGTGTTACAGACTGTAACTGTCAGTGACAGCCTTAAGTGTGTTCTGATAACAGTGCAAGTGTGTTACAGACTGTAACTGTCAGTGACAGCCTTAAGTGTGTTCTGATAACAGTGCAAGTGTGTTACAGACTGTAACTGTCAGTGACAGCCTTAAGTGTGTTCTGATAACAGTGCAAGTGTGTTACAGGTTGTAACTGTCAGTGACAGCCTTAAGTGTGTTCTGATAACAGTGCAAGTGTGTTACAGGTTGTAACTGTCAGTGACAGCCTTAAGTGTGTTCTGATAACAGTGCAAGTGTGTTACAGGTTGTAACTGTCAGTGACAGCCTTAAGTGTGTTCTGATAACAGTGCAAGTGTGTTACAGACTGTAAGTGTCAGTGACAGCCTTCTGACTGACGGTCTTAACAACTGCACTATAATCTCGGCACTTGAATCGCAACAATTCGGCAACGCGAAGAAGGCTCAGAGCGGGAACTGACTATTTACGTGGCTCTACACGGCTGCAGACTGTCACAACTATTTACGTGGCTCTACACGGCTGCAGACTGTCACAACTATTTACGTGGCTCTACACGGCTGCAGACTGTCACAACTATTTACGTGGCTCTACACGGCTGCAGACTGTCACAACTATTTACGTGGCTCTACACGGCTGCAGACTGTCACAACTATTTACGTGGCTCTACACGGCTGCAGACTGTCACAACTATTTACCCTCCTACGGCCAAGAAACGCTGTCGTTGTTTCCATCGCTGATCATGTCAGTTTATTTGCATTCCGCCCCCCCAAACGCACTGTCAATGCGTAACACTGAACGAGGGATGTGACGTCATCCGAGAGGTAACTTCGTGCTGCGAACAGCAGACCGGAGTGTTAATTCGAATGCAGTTCATTGCTGCCAACGTAACTAACAGGAAACGAACGACAAACCGAGGAAAAACAAGAAAAAAAATAACCATCATCTCCTACGATTGGGACCGTATAGTCCGGTAGACATTTTCTGACGTTTCGGAGGACGGTCGGTAAATGTGTGCCGGGCAAGCTGGCGTCACAGCACATCCAGTCACCACCACGGCAACTTCAGACCTCGCATGCACTGTCCCAGTTTACGCTAATTACTTCACGTACACTTACGTGTGCATGCCAAGCACCATGACGGCCCACTTCACACGCACTGTCTCCAGTCGGCGTGACGCCAAGCCTCAGTTCCGACCCGGAAACAGCGCCCACCGTGGCTACTGCGACATTTTTAACAACTTTCGAACCATAGACACGTCTATCGAGGCTGTTCGAAATAGACCTGTCTGCCCTTCCCTGAATGCGTGGAGTTACACATCCACTGCTGCAAAATTCCATCGCCCCTTTCAGTACTCGTAACCACTGCGCTGCCCTATTCAGTGCTTCCAGCACTTCAAACTATGTCGACAGCACAAAACTTGTGCAGTTGATACAGCAGTATACATACCTGTGAACGATGACTTGTTTTTTGTACCACGCCATTAACAAAGTATAATATTAGAATGGATCTTAGACAAAGAACGTGTCAAGCAGTTGGCTGTATTCACCTGGTGACGTCATAAGTACACGCAGCTGTGAGCAAATTTTGACGTCACTGACATTACAACTGCGTGACGTCACGGGGGTAAAGTTTATATTGGTCTTCTGGGTCATGACTCCGTGTAGTCTGCTATGTGGGACCGACGTTTCGGAAGAACATACTGCCTCCATCATCAAATTAATCGTAAAAACGAAGTCAGTGCTTTATTGTGCGTTGTTTCCGATAATAAGGCAGTACCAACAGGTGGTCAATCTCAGTGCGTGCCTGCGACACAGTTGGCATGGTTAAGACAGGACGGCGTCACGCCTTCTTTCCATGGAAACCACACGAAAATCTGAGTGTTATGAGGCTGTCATGACGTACCTACGCTTCAGTCGGCATTGCAGGGTCGTACTTTCCAACTAACATCTGTGAAACCGCCTGATAAGAACTTACCGCACTGACAGCGTGGCTGAGACTGCACAGTGTCCCTCTGGGCTATGAACGAATTAACTGATAGCTTATTTGTGGAAACGACAGCTAGACACTGTACTGGCGTGGAGCGTCACACGATGGATTTACTTAGCTAATGGCACTGCCCACTCTAAATTTGGAACGGGTCAAAACAACAGGCACTGTAACTGCAACAGGGTCAGTGTCTTCCGACCGGACGTGTGAAGAGGTCAAAGGTCTGAGAGTACCGATTTACTGCTGCGTAATTGCAAGCAGCAACTAACAAAATGTACCGTACTGTTTAACATTCAACAATTCTACGTTCTGCCCACACAGTGTATTTTTGTGTTTTGTGTGGATCTCAGAACAAACAGCGATTATTTCACTGTACAACATTAACTGACTGGTTTATATAACTGAGACGGAGTGTGTTTACTGCGCGGTACGGACTGTATTTATGTGTTTTGTGTGGATCTCAGAACAAACAGCGATTATTTCACTGTACAACATTAACTGACTGGTTTGTATAACTGAGACGGAGTGTGTTTACTGCGCGGTACGGACTGTATTTATGTGTTTTGTGTGGATCTCAGAACAAACAGCGATTATTTCACTGTACAACATTAACTGACTGGTTTGTATAACTGAGACGGAGTGTGTTTACTGCGCGGTACGGACTGTATTTATGTGTTTTGTGTGGATCTCAGAACAAACAGCGATTATTTCACTGTACAACATTAACTGACTGGTTTGTATAACTGAGACGGAGTGTGTTTACTGCGCGGTACGGACTGTATTTATGTGTTTTGTGTGGATCTCAGAACAAACAGCGATTATTTCACTGTACAGCATTAACTGACTGGTTTGTATAACTGAGACGGAGTGTGTTTACTGCGCGGTACGGACTGTATTTATGTGTTTTGTGTGGATCTCAGAACAAACAGCGATTATTTCACTGTACAACATTAACTGACTGGTTTGTATAACTGAGACGGAGTGTGTTTACTGCGCGGTACGAGCTGGGTCTTTGTATATATTTCAGGTTAAACACGAAGTTACTACTGTCACTGAACTCCATCCTGTTCTGTTCGTTACTCTGCACAGAACACTCCCAGACACACGCACAGTGGTAACTATACGTACCGGCTGCTTTCACGCTAATGAGTTCTGCAGTTTGCCCACCCAGCAGGGCTGGCTTGAAGCCATCGCGACTGTAGTGTCTCATCGTTTGCTGCCGGAAAGGGGGACGGAGGGGGGGGGGGGGGAGCGAAAAGGCTCATTGTATTTCAGATTTCGTGTCTAACGCATTTTTTGTGTAAATTCCTACACTATCACTTCAGGACCATGCGCAGCTACGGCCCCAAATTTATCTTCGCATTTCGCCTAAAAATGTCTTAAACTGGCCCTGGTGCCCGCCGTATTTATGTTCCTTACTATGCTTACTATGTTTTGTGATGGAGACACAGAGTCTTACTGCGAGGTCGGAAGTCAAAGTATATGCATTATGTAGAAGAACATTGGGCTTCTCACCGCGAAGGCGCGGGTTTGATCCCAGGTCAGTCCCTGTAAGATTTGTGGTGGGACAGGGTTTTCTCCCAGTACTTCAGTTTCCCCTATCAGTATCATTCCACCAATGCTCCATACTCATTCAAACATCTACCACCAACACTGTATAATGTTTCTCTCCCAGTACTTCAGTTTTCCCTGTCAGTATCATTCCACCAATGCTCCATACTCATTCATTCATCTACCATCAACGCTGTATAATGTTTCTCTCCCAGTACATCAGTTTCCCCTGTCTGTATCATTCCACCAATGCTCCATACTCATTCATTCATCTACCATCAACGCTGTATAATGTTTCTCTCCCAGTACATCAGTTTCCCCTGTCTGTATCATTCCACCAATGCTCCATACTCATTCATTCATCTACCACCAACGCTGTATAATGTTTCTCTCCCAGTACTTCAGTTTTCCCCTGTCAGTATCATTCCACCAATGCTCCATACTCATTCATACATCTACCACCAACACTGTATAATGTTTCTCTCCCAGTACTTCAGTTTTCCCTGTCAGTATCATTCCACCAATGCTCCATACTCATTCATACATCTACCACCAACACTGTATAATGTTTCTCTCCCAGTACTTCAGTTTTCCCCTGTCAGTATCATTCCACCAATGCTCCATACTCATTCATTCATCTACCATCAACGCTGTATAATGTTTCTCTCCCAGTACATCAGTTTCCCCTGTCTGTATCATTCCACCAATGCTCCATACTCATTCATTCATCTACCACCAACGCTGTATAATGTTTCTCTCCCAGTACTTCAGTTTTCCCCTGTCAGTATCATTCCACCAATGCTCCATACTCATTCATACATCTACCATCAACACTGTATAATGTTTCTCTCCCAGTACTTCAGTTTTCCCTGTCAGTATCATTCCACCAATGCTCCATACTCATTCATACATCTACCACCAACACTGTATAATGTTTCTCTCCCAGTACTTCAGTTTTCCCCTGTCAGTATCATTCCACCAATGCTCCATACTCATTCATTCATCTACCATCAACGCTGTATAATGTTTCTCTCCCAGTACATCAGTTTCCCCTGTCTGTATCATTCCACCAATGCTCCATACTCATTCATTCATCTACCATCAACGCTGTATAATGTTTCTCTCCCAGTACATCAGTTTCCCCTGTCTGTATCATTCCACCAATGCTCCATACTCATTCATTCATCTACCACCAACGCTGTATAATGTTTCTCTCCCAGTACTTCAGTTTTCCCCTGTCAGTATCATTCCACCAATGCTCCATACTCATTCATACATCTACCACCAACACTGTATAAAGTTTCTCTCCCAGTACTTCAGTTTCCCCTGTCAGTATCATTCCACCAATGCTCCATACTCATTCATTCATCTACCACCGACGCTGTATAATGTTTCTCTCCCAGTACTTCAGTTTCCCCTGTCAGTATCATTCCACCAATGCTCCACACTCATCTTCTTCTTAATACTACCACTATCAGAAGGACAAGCGGGCGAAATCCGTGAACCATCAAGCAAAGCAGTGCTCTTTCGGGTAGCTATTAGGCAGCATTGCACAAGAAAGTACTTTCACACTTTCACAGACTTCAAGGTAACAAATCAGCAAACCTATATCTAGCAGAAACACATACTGTGCTACACTCATCAGTTAGAAAGCTTGTCTCAGTCAGGCCTTCAGATTTACACTCTTCCATCGTTTCGTCTGTTGCAAACAAGTTTTATGATACATCACGAGAAGAAAGGTGTTTCTGTGAGACTGAACTGTCCCTAACACTGGAGGCGAAGACAGGCGTTATACAAGACATGCTTAAGGAACCACGTAAAAAGGCGCCCAATATGGACACGGTGAACAGCTACGTGTCCAGCCCATCTCATCCTGATACTACTCAGTGAACAGTACAAATTATGAAACTCCTCCTCATGCAGTTTTCTGCCGTCTGCTGGAAACTCACACGAGCTCGGAGCGCAAACTAGGACGCGAGCATCATAATTACATTCCTAGGGCAGCATCCGGATTTAAACCACTGATGCCTGAAGTAATGTGGAAGTACTTTTCTATCCAGTGCCCCCGATATCCGAAAGAGCGTTGCTTTGTTTGAGGGTTCCCAGGCTTCGCACGTTTGTCCTCGTAAGAGTGGTCCAAAGATGAAGATGTGTGTGGAACATCGGTGGAATGATACTGACGGGAAAACCGAAGTACCGAGAGAGAAACCCGTCACAGTGCCACTTTGTCGACCACAAATCCCAAGTGGACTGGCCTGGGCTCTGCCTTATTTCAGCCCAGCATCCGCAAGTCCCATGTCATGTAACTGTGTCCACAGGACCAGTTCGTTGCGCAAACCGAACGACAGGCCACCACATCAGTCGAAACGCGCTTCTGCGACTTCTTAAGAAGCTTAAAGTAACAAAGGACGATCAAAATGTATGTCAACAGTCAGAATTTTATGATATTCAGAACACTTAAGAGACGCAGCCTTTTCTCCGCAATACACAGCATTATGTGTCATTTCATATTGATAAATTCGGCCAGTCCTTCACAAGCTAACAGTCGCTCAGCTGGTCAAGAAATTACCCCCATTTTAAGAAACGGCAGCTTCATCACTGTGTTCACAAGAGCCTAGCTATCCTGAGCCAGATGTATCCAGTCTCCGCCTATTTATTTAAGGCCCACTTTAATATTACCCTCCCATCTATATCTAGGAAACCGGGATAGCTCAGTCGGTACAGCGACGAGCTACGGCCGGACGGTCCGTGGTGCCAATCCCTGTAGGGGCAACAACATATTTTCTCCTGTCCAAAACGTCCAGACCCGCTCTGGGGTCCCCCCAGCCTCCTATTCAATGAGTACCGGGGTTCTTTCCCAGCAGTAAAGAGGCCGGAGCGTGTATCTGACCACTCACCTCCATATGGTGCCGAGGTTAGGAATGAGTGGAGCTATACCTCTACTCCCCCTATATGCCTTCATTTACCTTTACCTCCCATGTACACGCAGGTCCTGCAAGCGGTCTAAATGCTGATTTCAACCCGAACGTCGGGCGAGTGGGACTCCTGCTTCGTACTTGACAGGTCCCGAGTTGTCCTCAGGCACATGGCGGAATAGTTTCACGACCGTCTCCTTCCACATCCTTTCCAATTCATTATTCAGAGATCACCAAACCACCCGACGCTACATAGTGTCAGATACTGATGGGCTGCTATGTGGATGGTTACGCCCGGTCCACGAAGACATGAGAACAGTGCGGCAGCAGGATATACCGAGTTCGAATCCCGGGCAAAGCTGCCTGTGGCTTTGCGCAGTAACCGCAGCAGAAATAACTGGGCCGAGTTTGTTGAGGACTGCTCACAAATCACGCACAAAACAGATGAATCACGGTGGGTGGGTGAAACGGCCAGGTGCACCAACACGAGCTGACTGTTGTCATGGTAATGTCCTTCCCACCGGAAGTGCTGTGCAGGAAGTGTCAGTCGTGCTCCAGTGCTGTCAGTGGATGGTTCTGTGCTCTGTGTGCAGGTACGTGCATGTGACGTGGGATAATATTAAAGTTATAAGCGGCAAAGATGTGAAGGCGAGGGCTGTGTCTTGGAGGTTCGTCAACTGAGCAGTGCAGTGGACGGCTATACGTACATAAACACTCAGCTCGTACCGCGCAGTAAACACACTCCGTCTCAGTCATACAAACCAGTCAGTTAATGTTGTACAGTGAAATAATCGCTGTTTGTTCTGAGATCCACACAAAACACATAAATACACTGTGTGGGCAGAACGTGGAATTGTTGAATGTTAAACTGGTGGTACATATAGTAACCACTGGGCTTTAGAGGGTTAATATACATTGTACATAAATACAGTCCGTACCGCGCAGTAAACACACTCCGTCTCAGTTATACAAACCAGTCAGTTAATGCTGTACAGTGAAATAATCGCTGTTTGTTCTGAGATCCACACAAAACACATAAATACAGTCCGTACCGCGCAGTAAACACACTCCGTCTCAGTTATACAAACCAGTCAGTTAATGCTGTACAGTGAAATAATCGCTGTTTGTTCTGAGATCCACACAAAACACATAAATACAGTCCGTACCGCGCAGTAAACACACTCCGTCTCAGTTATACAAACCAGTCAGTTAATGCTGTACAGTGAAATAATCGCTGTTTGTTCTGAGATCCACACAAAACACATAAATACAGTCCGTACCGCGCAGTAAACACACTCCGCCTCAGTTATACAAACCAGTCAGTTAATGTTGTACAGTGAAATAATCGCTGTTTGTTCTGAGATCCACACAAAACACATAAATACAGTCCGTACCGCGCAGTAAACACACTCCATCTCAGTTATACAAACCAGTCAGTTAATGCTGTACAGTGAAATAATCGCTGTTTGTTCTGAGATCCACACAAAACACATAAATACACTGTGTGGGCAGAACGTAGAATGTTTTAACGCTAAACACGGCGGTACATATACAACTACTAACCACTTGGCCACAGGTCTCAAACACGCAGCCCACCAGTTCACTTATACGGTCCTCTCACTGGCGGCAGTCCAGACACACAATGTGTCCGTACTCAGCGCAGAAGGCTGCGTTTAAATTCAAAATGTTGCTCGTCCCTCGCCTTAAGGTTCAGAAACCTTTTTTTGCCCCTGGATGGCAACGCACAACGCACAACAGACATCAGCAGAGAGATAACAATGCAGTGAGCTTGTAAACTCAGTAGCTATAATAGAATGGTGCTGTTAGCAACAGTGTGAAGTGCTGTGAGCGGTGTGTTTGCCTCTGGTCAACAGACTTCTTTGTTGAACTGACGTGCCGCCCGCGTTACGTTTTAAAACTGTCCGTTTGGTGGGCGTTCGATTGAGTCTCAGACCCCCGGCTCTCAATTCGAGTAGTCAATGCGGCTACAAGGCACAACAACGCGGAGTGCTCTAACAATGCAGCACTATACGGCCAGGTCACCGTATTACAGTGCTCTAACAATGCAGCACGTTACGGCCAGGTCACCGTATTACAGTGCTCTAACAATGCAGCACTTTACGGTCAGGTCACCGTATTACAGTGCTCTAACAATGCAGCACTTTACGGCCAGGTCACCGTATTACAGTGCTCTAACAATGCAGCACGTTACGGTCAGGTCACCGCATTACAGTGCTCTAACAATGCAGCACTTTACGGTCAGGTCACCGTATTACAGTGCTCTAACAATGCAGCACGTTACGGTCAGGTCACCGCATTACAGTGCTCTAACAATGCAGCACTTTACGGTCAGGTCACCGTATTACAGTGCTCTAACAATGCAGCACTTTACGGTCAGGTCACCGTATTACAGTGCTCTAACAATGCAGCACGTTACGGTCAGGTCACCGCATTACAGTGCTCTAACAATGCAGCACTTTACGGTCAGGTCACCGTATTACAGTGCTCTAACAATGCAGCACTTTACGGTCAGGTCACCGTATTACAGTGCTCTAACAATGCAGCACTTTACGGTCAGGTCACCGTATTACAGTGCTCTAACAATGCAGCACTTTACGGTCAGGTCACCGTATTACAGTGCTCTAACAATGCAGCACTTTACGGTCAGGTCACCGTATTACAGTGCTCTAACAATGCACACGTTACGGTCAGGTCACCGTATTACAGTGCTCTAACAATGCAGCACGTTACGGTCAGGTCACCGTATTCATCTAACAATGCAGCACGTTACGGTCAGGTCACCGTATTACAGTGCTCTAACAATGCAGCACGTTACGGTCAGGTCCGTTACATGCTCACTCAGCAGTTACGGGATACGTATTACATGCACAATTCGGTCAGTTACGTATCACGTATTACGTGCTCAACAATGCAGCTTACGGTCAGGTCACCGTATTACAGTGCTCTAACAATGCAGCGTTACGTCAGGTCACCGTATTACAGTGCTCTAACAATGCAGCACTTACGGTCAGGTCACCGTATTACAGTGCTCTAACAATGCAGCACGTTACGGTCAGCCGTTACAGTGCTTACATTCAAGCTAATGCAGACGTTCGCAGGTCACCGATTACCAGTGTTAACAATCACACATTGCAGTCACCGTTACATCTTACTGACAATGCACATTACGGTCAGGTAGATTACAGTGCTCTAACAATGCAGCACGTTACGGTCAGGTCACCGTATTACAGTGCTCTAACAATGCAGCACTTACGGTCAGGTCACCGTATTACAGTGCTCTAACAATGCAGCACTACGGTCGGTCACCGTATTACAGTGCTCTAACAATGCAGCACGTTTACGGTCAGGTCACCGTATTACAGTGCTCTAACAATGCAGCACTTTACGGTCAGTCACCGTATTACAGTGCTTAACATGCAGCACTTTACGGTCAGGTCACCGTATTACAGTGCTTCAACAATTGCAGGTCACGTTTACGGTCGTCACAGCATTAGGTCAGGTCACCTATTACAGGCTTACGGCAGGTCACGTATTACGTGTCTCAATCACTAACGTTCACAAGTCACCGTAGTAAGTGCTCAACAATCAGCACTTACGCAGACCTATACATGCAGCACTTACAATGCAGGCACGTTTAGGTCAGCACAGTTACGGCTCTAATCAGCACGTTACAGCAGGCACCGAGTCAGTCCCTATACAGTGCCTCTAAGGCAGTCACCGTTACAGTCCTATTACATGCCAACATTCGCACGTCGGTACACCGTATTACAGTGCTCTAACAATGCAGCTTACGGTCAGGTCACCGTATTACAGTGCCTAACATGCAGCACGTTACGTCAGGTCATCATTCTGTACATCAGTCTACATACCGTCGGTCAGCACCGTATTACAGTTCTAACAATGCAGCCGCGGTCGTCACACGGTATTACAGTCTTAACATGCAGCACTTACGGCAGGGCACCGATTAAGTGCCTAAAAATGCAGCACTTACGGCAGGTCACCAATTACAGTCTCTCTAATGCACACGTTACGTGGTCACTTTAGGTCTAAAACGAATTACGGTCAGTTCACCTTTACAGGGCTCTAAAATGAGCACTTAGGTCGGTCTATCGTATCTCAGGCACTACAATGCAGACTTAGGTCAGGTCACCATTACAGTGCTCTAACAATGCGCACTTACGGTCAGGTCACCGTTACAGTGTCACAATGCTAGCACTACGTCAATCACGACAGTGCTCTAAAATGCAGCACACGGTCAGGTACCGATACATGCTAATGCAGCACTAACGTCAGTCACCGTATCGTGCTCTCGACATGGCCCCAAGACCCGTTCCCCCCCGAACAGGTGCTCACCCGATACAGACAGCACTACGTAGCACGATTAACCAACAATCACACTTCGTCGGTCACATAGGCCAACGCAGCACTTACGTAGTCACCTATTACATGCTCTACACCTTCGCAGTCACGTTCGTGTAATGCACACTGGCAGTCCATACGTGCTAAATGGCCGTTAGGTCAGAGCATACAGTGTTCTGCAATACGGAGTCACGATACAGCTAAATGCGAGCGAGGTACGTTCGTGCTAAAGACATTGGTCAGGTCACGTATTAAGGCTAAATGAGCCTACGCATCCGATACAGGCTACATGGCCGTTAGCGTACGTAACTGCTCTAACATGCAGCACGTACGGTCAGGTCACGACGTTAAAATGCAGCACGTTCGTCAGGTAGTCGCTCATTACCTCGCCCGGCACCGGTCTTTACAACGGCGTTACGTCAAAACAGGCCAGAATAATGCAGAGTTCAGTACATGCTGACGAAGCCTATTACAGTGCTTAACAATGCAGCTTACTGTCGATCACCGTATTCGGCTCATAAAAATGCACATTACGGTCGGGGCACGTATTACAGTCTCTAACAATGCAGCACAGTAATCATACGCTATTACAGTGCTCAACAACATGCCTTCTGTCGGAGTGTTCACCGTGCAGTTAGCATGCCGTAAAATGAGCGTTAGGTCACGAGTCACGTATAATGCTATACACAGCCGTTACGTCAGTCGTATTACAGTGCCAACAATCGGCAGCACTTACGGTCAGGTCACAGCAACAGGCCATAACAATGCAGCACTTCGGCAGGTACACGTAAATGCTACAAATGGCTACGTTGGAACAGTCACGAACAGTCTAACAATGCACAGCTTACGTAGTCACCTATACGTGCTAAAATGCGCACGAGGTAGTCCGACAGTGTGCACATACGAGATTAATGGCCTACGGTAAGGCGTTTAGTGTAACAGAGCAGTGGTATAACCGTTCAGTGTAACTGCCATTACGGAGGTCACTTTAAGGAACAAGAGACGCGGCAGTCACCGATCAGGACAAAATGCGTACGTTCGGTAGGTACCGATAAGAGAACATGAGCACGTAGGAGGTACCAACAGTTAAAATCAAGTTACGCGGTACGTATTACTGGCATAACAGGTGATGCACGTTACCCTCGGGTTCCATAAGTGGTAAATGGTACTAGGTGAGGAACTATACAGCTTCTGAAGAAAGGACTTTGCTCAGTGCAGTGCAGCCTCAGCACACTAACGATGCATCGTGCAGTTGTCACAACATAACAGCACAAGCCGACGTGTTTGTAAATGCAGACGGACTGTGTTTCTGTGAGGTAAGAACTAACTTGTTGCTGTTCTTGCGATGTAGTTCAAGCCGGAACTACTGCCACACAGCTTGCCACTGACTGGTTCTGATCTTGTACGGCACCGCAGTACGTACTTGCTAGTGACCAGTGGCTACTGCGTCACGGAAGTCACAAAACGTCCAGCAAACAAACACCCGAGGCCAAGACGACGTAACGTGCTCAATGCACGACTGTGTCCTTGTCGCAGGAGATGCGCCCCCAGACAGCGGCCCCCGTCCGGCACAGAGCGACAGACACTGCAAGTGATAAGTGAGGAGGCAGGCTACTCGCAGACACGGCGCAGGAAGCAGCTGATACCGAGGGCCAGACTGGTGCACCACAGGACAGCGCAGGAGCCCACCAGCAGGTACGGTCAGTGCAGTGTCTGTCTGCCAGCACTAACACCAAAGCCAGTTACATCCTACAACCTGTTTTTCTAAGATCCGTCTTAATGGTATCCACAACTCTGCACTTCTTCTCTCCCCCCTGTTCCATTTCTTAGAAAGCTCCTCACCGCCGTTACGCAAAACTTCTGCACAGCGTCTGTGTCGGTACACAGACAGGCACCTTTCATTGCACAAGGGCCTTCTGCAAAATCTCCAAACCCTGCGCGGGTCGCAAACCAAGTGTCAGACTCTCAATAACAACTTCATTTATATTACGCGATTAACGGACTATAATTACTATTAACTCATTATTAGTATTACTGCAATGCAATTTCATACAGCAATTACTGTACTGATAATTTCACTTTCAGCACTTACATCATTTGTAACAACGTAAGACCGTCAGTCAGAAGGCTGTCACTGACAGTTACAGTCTGTAACACACTTGCACTGTTATCAGAACACACTTAAGGCTGTCACTGACACTTACAGTGTGTAACACACTTGCACTGTTATCAGAACACACTTAAAGCTGTCACTGACAGTTACAGTATGTAACACACTTGCACTGTTATCAGAACACACTTAAAGCTGTCACTGACAGTTACAGTCTGTAACACACTTGCACTGTTATCAGAACACACTTAAGGCTGTCACTGACACTTACAGTATGTAACACACTTTCACTGTTATCAGAACACACTTAAGGCTGTCACTGACAGTTACAGTCTGTAACACACTTTCACTGTTATCAGAACACACTTAAGGCTGTCACTGACACTTACAGTATGTAACACACTTGCACTGTTATCAGAACACACTTAAGGCTGTCACTGACAGTTACAGTCTGTAACACACTTGCACTGTTATCAGAACACACTTAAAGCTGTCACTGACAGTTACAGTCTGTAACACACTTGCACTGTTATCAGAATACACTTAAAGCTGTCACTGACAGTTACAGTATGTAACACACTTGCACTGTTATCAGAACACACTTAAGGCTGTCACTGACAGTTACAGTCTGTAACACACTTGCACTGTTATCAGAACACACTTAAAGCTGTCACTGACAGTTACAGTCTGTAACACACTTGCACTGTTATCAGAATACACTTAAAGCTGTCACTGACAGTTACAGTCTGTAACACACTTGCACTGTTATAGAACACACTTAAGGCTGTCACTGACACTTACAGTATGTAACACACTTGCACTGTTATCAGAACACACTTAAGGCTGTCACTGACAGATACAGTCTGTAACACACTTGCACTGTTATCAAACACACACTTAAGGACATCCGTATCAAACTTTGCGCACTGAGTTACAGTCTGTAACACACTTGCACTGTTATCAGAACACACTTAAGGCTGTCACTGACAGTTACAGTCTGTAACACACTTGCACTGTTATCAGAACACACTTAAGGCTGTCACTGACAGTTACAGTCTGTAACACACTTGCACTGTTATCAGAACACACTTAAGGCTGTCACTGCAGTTACAGCCTGTAACACACTTGCACTGTTATCAGAACACACTTAAGGCTGTCACTGCCAGTTACAGCCTGTAACACACTTGCACTGTTATCAGAACACACTTAAGGCTGTCACTGACATTACAGCTGTAACATACTTGCACTGTTATCAGAACACACTTAAGGGTGTCACTGACATTACAGTATGTAACACACTTGCACTGTTATCAGAATCACACTTAAAGCTGTCACTGAACATTACAGTCTGTAACACACTTGCACTGTTATAGAACACACTTAAGGCTGTCACTGACATTACAGTCTGTAACACACTTGCACTGTTATCAGAACACACTTAAGGCTGTCACTGACAGTATACAGTCTGTAACACACTTGCACTGTTATCAAACACACTTAAGGCTGTCACTGACAGATACAGTCTGTAACACACTTCACTGTTATCAGAACACACTTAAGGCTGTCACTGACAGTTACAGTCTGTAACACACTTTCACTGTTATCAGAACACACTTAAGGCTGTCACTGACAGTTACAGTCTGTAACACACTTGCACTGTTATCAGAACACACTTAAGGCTGTCACTGACAGTTACAGTCTGTAACACACTTGCACTGTTATCAGAACACACTTAAGGCTGTCACTGACAGTTACAGTCTGTAACACACACTTGCACTGTTATCAGAACACACTTAAGGCTGTCACTGACAGTTACAGTCTGTAACACACTTGCACTGTTATCAGAACACACTTAAGGCTGTCACTGACATTACAGTCTGTAACACACTTGCACTGTTATCAGAACACACTTAAGGCTGTCACTGACAATACAGTATGTAACACACTTGCACTGTTATCAGAACACACTTAAGGCTGTCACTGACAGATACAGTCTGTAACACACTTGCACTGTTATCAGAACACACTTAAGGCTGTCACTGACAGTTACAGTCTGTAACACACTTGCACTGTTATCAGAACACACTTAAGGCTGTCACTGACAGATACAGTATGTAACACACTTGCACTGTTATCAGAACACACTTAAGGCTGTCAGTGACAGTTACAGTCTGTAACACACTTGCACTGTTATCAGAACACACTTAAGGCTGACGGTGAAGCTCACACTCTGTACTTTTCTCACTTCTCCCACTGCAAAGTTCCCAACACAGCATGTTCCGTGCTATACGCACTAAGCCAGTTACCACTTACGCACTGTTCACTGACTACATTTAACTGTGCGTACTAAGGTCACCAAATCGGTCAAACAACTGTAATTCCTCTGACGGGTCAGAGACGGCAGACCGGCGGGCCGCGGGTTGCATATCACTGATCTAGCACCTTGGTCGTGTTGTTAATTGCTGCTGCGTGCTAATTCAGCACTACAGCCGTGACGTGAGCAGTCCATTAGTGTCATTAGTGCCATTAGTGAGCCACTTCATGTGGCAACCTTGCATGGCACGAAGCAGTTACAGATGTTGGAAGCTGTCGGGCATGGCAGAAACGTACCTTTTATTCTTAACCGGGAGTGATTAACTTCACGTGCCGGCCATCTTCACTCCCGTTACGCCCCCACAGCCCTCCTGGACGTGGTGGTGTCGCCACTTGCAGTCCGTCTTAACTCGACCTGCAGGTGGCAGCACAATCCTCGCTGTTGTGGGACATGGCGTGCGTGTCGCATTCCTCCTGACATTGTCACTGCAGTAAATACTAGCGACTTACCGTGCGGATACCAGCCTACACGGCGTCACGTCGCTGTCGCGTCCTTAAATAATCTCGCACAGACGAACTTCATACCCTCATAGCCTATTTCTTTAAGATCCAGTTTAATATTATCGTCCCCAAGTCCTGTTTGCCATTCAGTACGTATGGAACGTCACCACACTGGTAGCCTTGAAGCCGGCAATCTGTGACGTCACTGCCTCACTGTTACGTAAACTGTACACAGCACTTTGCTACGCGTTCCTTAAACTGGGGCACACGAACCCTGAGCAGCACGAAAGCACCTTGCCCGGGGCGTCAGAACTGTCCCTTTTATTGCAAAGACTCCCAAAAATCTTGTGCATTTTGTGAGGTCCAGACAGTGTCTAAAACACCAAGCTGTGGCTGTCACGATTACAGTCTCTGATATGACGCCGTATAGCTTTGTGCCATAATTACACAGAGAGCAGTTTCCCCTCTACCCAACTAAACGGCGTCAGACCCCATAAAATCGTGACGCAGCAGGACAGTGCATCCCGCTTCGTATTCGAAGGGTCCCGAGTTCAAAATTCGCTCGCAGGCCGGCTGCCCTGAGGTTCCTCCAGGTAAATACCGGAAGTGCCTCATATTACGTCATAGCTGCTTCCTCTTCAATTAGTTACATTCGACGCTTGTAGTATGAGCCGCTGAGAGCGCCCTTCAATATATAAATGAACGTACATGAGACGCCTAAGGCACTCAACGTAACGCAACCACCAAAGCTGACTACTGCGTAGACCAGGGTCTGAAACAGACGCACTACGCGAGCCGCACGCCGTTTTGAGCAATCATGAAGCAAGCACATTTATTACAATTAAACACACCACTGAGCTGATCGATAGTTTTAATAACACAACCAAAATGTATTATAATTATAATTATAATTATTGACTTTAAAACTTCAGTGCATTGTTATCTGTTTGCTGACGAACGTTGCAAGTTACATCCAGCGATGGCAAGCATTGTGTGCCTTAAGAGAAGTTACAAAACTCGTTTTAAATAAAAAAGTCTTCAACACTGACTGCGCCACATTGCGTAATTTGAGTAAGTTCAGCGACAGGCTGTATAAAATAAAGGCGCAAGTGACGCGCTTCAGACGCCTGGCGCGTCTGCAGTGCCAGACACGAGCCATCGTAACACGAAACACGGTGTTAACTGGTCGACAGAAGTTGCAGAAACTGACGATGTGACACTTTGAGACTTGTGTCGGAGTTCCCTTCATTGCCAGCGTGTTTAACGTGTCACGCGATCGCACGAACTGTTCAGTCGCCACTACAGGAACTGTCTGTATGTACACAGTCGCCACTACAGGAACTGTCTGTATGTACACAGTCGCCACTACAGGAACTGTCTGTATGTACACAGTTCATATGTGTTTAACGTGTCATGCGATCGATCGCACAAACTGTCAGTCGCCACTACAGGAACTGTCTGTATGTACACAGTCGCCACTACAGGAACTGTCTGTATGTACACAGTTCATATGTGTTTAACGTGTCATGCGATCGATCGCACGAACTGTCAGTCGCCACTACAGGAACTGTCTGTATGTACACAATCGCCACTACAGGAACTGTCTGTATGTACACAGTTCATATGTGTTTAACGTGTCACGCGATCGATCGCACGAACTGTCAGTCGCCACTGCAGGAACTGTCTGTATGTACACAGTCGCCACTACAGGAACTGTCTGTATGTACACAGTTCATATGTGTTTAACGTGTCACGCGATCGATCGCACGAACTGTCAGTCGCCACTACAGGAACTGTCTGTATGTACACAGTCGCCACTACAGGAACTGTCTGTATGTACACAGTCGCCACTACAGGAACTGTCTGTATGTACACAGTCGCCACTACAGGAACTGTCTGTATGTACACAGTTCATATGCCGTGGCATCTCGCGTGATTTCAGGCTTCCGCTGCGATGTAAATGAAGTATTCGCTCTTCTGGGATGTTACGCAGCGTAGATTGGTACTTATTTACCGACGTTTCGGCACAAATTATCGGTCCCATCTTCAAGGGTCAAGCAGTCCAAGAAGAAATGTTAAAATTATAGAATGTATAAACCAAAGCACAAAACAACAACATGGACACTAAGGTTAGTACTGGCACTTACCAACATGGACACTAAGGTTAGTACTGGCACTTACCAACATGGACACTAAGGTTAGTACTGGCACTTACCAACATGGACACTAAGGTTAGTACTGGCACTTACCAACATGGACACTAAGGTTAGTACTGGCACTTACCAACATGGACACTAAGGTTAGTACTGGCACTTACCAACATGGACACTAAGGTAGTAGTGGCACTTACCAACATGGACACTAAGGTTAGTACTGGCACTTACCAACATGGACACTAAGGTTAGTATTGGCACTTACCAACATGGACACTATGGTTAGTACTGGCACTTACCAACATGGACACTAAGGTTAGTACTGGCACTTACCAACATGGACACTAAGGTTAGTACTGGCACTTACCAACATGAACACTAAGGTTAGTACTGGAACTTACCAACATGGACACTATGGTTAGTACTGGCACTTACCAACATGGGCACTATGGTTAGTACTGGCACTTACCAACATGGACACTAAGGTTAATACTGGCACTTACCAACATGGACACTATGGTTAGTACTGGCACTTACCAACATGGACACTAAGGTTAGTACTGACACTTACCAACATGGACACTAAGGTTAGTACTGACACTTACCAACATGGACACTAAGGTTAGTACTGGCACTTACCAACATGGACACTAAGGTTAGTACTGGCACTTACCAACATGGACACTATGGTTAGTACTGGCGCTTACCAACATGGACACTTAAGGTTAGTACTGTCACTTACCAACATGGACACTTAAGGTTAGTACTGTCACTTACCAACATGGACACTATGGTTAGTACTGGCACTTACCAACATGGACACTAAGGTTAGTACTGGCACTTACCAACATGGACACTATGGTTAGTACTGGCACTTACCAACATGGACACTATGGTTAGTACTGGCACTTACCAACATGGACACTATGGTTAGTACTGGCACTTACCAACATGGACACTATGGTTAGTATTGGCACTTACCAACATGGACACTATGGTTAGTACTGGCACTTACCAACATGGATACTAAGGTTAGTACTGGCACTTACCAACATGGACACTATGGTTAGTACTGGCACTTACCAACATGGACACTTAAGGTTAGTACTGGCACTTACCAACATGGACACTATGGTTAGTACTGGCACTTACCAACATGGACACTAAGGTTAGTACTGGCACTTACCAACATGGACACTAAGGTTAGCACTGGCACTTACCAACATGGACACTAAGGTTAGTACTGGCACTTACCAACATGGACACTATGGTTAGTACTGGCACTTACCAACATGGACACTATGGTTAGTACTGGCACTTACCAACATGGACACTATGGTTAGTACTGGCACTTACCAACATGGACACTAAAGTTAGTACTGGCACTTACCAACATGGACACTAAGGTTAGTACTGGCACTTACCAACATGGACACTAAGGTTAGTACTGGCACTTACCAACATGGACACTATGGTTAGTACTGGCACTTACCAACATGGACACTATGGTTAGTACTGACACTTACCAACATGGACACTATGGTTAGTACTGGCACTTACCAACATGGACACAGGTTAGTACTGGCACTTACAACATGGACACTAAGGTTAGTACTGGCACTTACCAACATGAACACTAAGGTTAGTACTGGCACTTACCAACATGGACACTATGGTTAGTACTGGCACTTACCAACATGGGCACTATGGTTAGTACTGGCACTTACCAACATGGACACTAAGGTTAATACTGGCACTTACCAACATGGACACTATGGTTAGTACTGGCACTTACCAACATGGGCACTAAGGTTAGTACTGGCACTTACCAACATGGACACTAAGGTTAGTACTGGCACTTACCAACATGGACACTAAGGTTAGTACTGGCACTTACCAACATGGACACTAAGGTTAGTACTGGCACTTACCAACATGGACACTATGGTTAGTACTGGCGCTTACCAACATGGACACTTAAGGTTAGTACTGTCACTTACCAACATGGACACTTAAGGTTAGTACTGTCACTTACCAACATGGACACTATGGTTAGTACTGGCACTTACCAACATGGACACTAAGGTTAGTACTGGCACTTACCAACATGGACACTAAGGTTAGTACTGGCACTTACCAACATGGACACTATGGTTAGTACTGGCACTTACCAACATGGACACTATGGTTAGTACTGGCACTTACCAACATGGACACTATGGTTAGTACTGGCACTTACCAACATGGATACTAAGGTTAGTACTGGCACTTACCAACATGGACACTATGGTTAGTACTGGCACTTACCAACATGGACACTTTAATGTTAGTACTGGCACTTACCAACATGGACACTATGGTTAGTACTGGAACTTACCAACATGGACACTAAGGTTAGTACTGGCAGTTACCAACATGGACACTAAGGTTAGCACTGGCACTTACCAACATGGACACTAAGGTTAGTACTGGCACTTACCAACATGGACACTATGGTTAGTACTGGCACTTACCAACATGGACACTATGGTTAGTACTGGCACTTACCAACATGGACACTAAGGTTAGTACTGGCACTTACCAACATGGACACTATGGTTAGTACTGGCACTTACCAACATGGACACTATGGTTAGTACTGGCACTTACCAACATGGACACTATGGTTAGTACTGGCACTTACCAACACTGTAGAACTGTAGTGATCACGCTGTTATTTTGTGGCTTACTTTATGCATTTTTATAATTTTAACATTTTATATTGTACGTAAGAGATTAGTGTACCTGTGTTATGTACTTAGTGTACCTGTGTTATGTACTTAGTGTACCTGGGTTATGTACTTAGTGTACCTGTGTTATGTACTGCTTTGTACTTAGGTCACCCTGAAGATGGCGATCGCCGAAACATGTAGGACGGTACAAACTTATGTATGACTTAATTTATGTTAATGTTGGTATAAGTGAATGCTTACGTAAGCAGCGCATGCAATGAACAACACATTTGCATGTACTCTGTCCCGGTTGACTGATCGTAATGACCACAGTAGGCTACAGCAGCAAGGACACTGCTGACACACTTGCCACTGCATCGTAATGACCACAGTAGGCTACAGCAGCAAGGACACTGCTGACACACTTGCCACTGCATCGTAATGACCACAGTAGGCTACAGCAGCAAGGACACTGCTGACATACTTGCCACTGCATCGTAATGACCACAGTAGGCTACAGCAGCAAGGACACTGCTGACACACTTGCCACTGCATCGTAATGACCACAGTAGGCTACAGCAGCAAGGACACTGCTGACACACTTGCCACTGCATCGTAATGACCACAGTAGGCTACAGCAGCAAGGACACTGCTGACACACTTGCCACTGCATCGTAATGACCACAGTAGGCTACAGCAGCAAGGACACTGCTGACACACTTGCCACTGCATCGTAATGACCACAGTAGGCTACAGCAGCAAGGACACTGCTGACACACTTGCCACTCTCTCACGTCTATGGACAAACAGGTGCACAACACACTAATTAACGACAGTCTATCAACTGCGCTAATTAGATGTGAGGACGGTCACGTCAAACGCAAATAGGTCGGAATGACACGAGTACGTTATCTGAGACAAGCGCGAACACAGACTGTGATACAGCGTTTTGTAGTTACGAAGGCGCGCGCTGTCACAGACTAAGTCGGACGCTGAATCTCACTAACTAGGGTGAAGTGCGGATTGTATTCAGCTGGCTCAGGATAGGTTGAGTGACGGTATCCTGTGGACACGGTAATAGCAGCTTCTGTAACAGGCCGGTATAATGTTCACCGGCTGAGAGGCCATCAGCTTGGGTCTGTGCCCCACGGCGAAAGCAAGCAACCTGACCTTGTAAAGCCCAGTGGTAACTATATTTACCGCCATGTTTAACATTCACAAACTCTACGTTCTGCCCACACAGTGTACTTATGTGTTTTGTGTGGATCTCAGAACAAACAGCGATTATTTCACTGTACAACATTAACTGACTGGTTTGTATAACTGAGACGGAGTGTGTTTACTGCGCGGTACGGACTGTATTTATGTGTTTTGTGTGGATCTCAGAACAAACAGCGATTATTTCACTGTACAACATTAACTGACTGGTTTGTATAACTGAGACGGAGTGTGTTTACTGCGCGGTACGGACTGTATTTATGTGTTTTGTGTGGATCTCAGAACAAACAGCGATTATTTCACTGTACAACATTAACTGACTGGTTTGTATAACTGAGACGGAGTGTGTTTACTGCGCGGTACGGACTGTATTCATGTGTTTTGTGTGGATCTCAGAACAAACAGCGATTATTTCACTGTACAGCATTAACTGACTGGTTTGTATAACTGAGACGGAGTGTGTTTACTGCGCGGTACGGACTGTATTTATGTGTTTTGTGTGGATCTCAGAACAAACAGCGATTATTTCACTGTACAACATTAACTGACTGGTTTGTATAACTGAGACGGAGTGTGTTTACTGCGCGGTACGGACTGTATTTATGTGTTTTGTGTGGATCTCAGAACAAACAGCGATTATTTCACTGTACAACATTAACTGACTGGTTTGTATAACTGAGACGGAGTGTGTTTACTGCGCGGTACGGACTGTATTTATGTACAATGTATATTAACCCTCTAAAGCCCAGTGGTCACTATATGTACCGCCATGTTTAACATTCACAAATTCTACGTTCTGCCCACACAGTGATTTATGTGTTTTGTGTGGATCTCAGAACAAACAGCGATTATTTTCCTACACAACACAGAGTGCTTGCATTTTAGGCATTCTTTACATAGTGAAGATAGAATGCCTTATGTGCAGACCACATACGTGTGTCCGTCTGTAACCAGTTATTAGTGACTAAACCGTTTGTCGGATTCTCACGAAGTTTAGCGTAGGAGTTCTTCATAAGAAGTTGTCAGGCAAGAGGGAGTTTCGTGAAAATCGGAACAGTGATAGTCATCCTTTGCTTGAGGGTGTAAATGAATGTGATGCTGCCTGCCTGTACTTCCGTGCGTGAAATTTGGTACATGAGCCTCCACCTGATGCCGTTCAGCGATTATGACTTTCGTGAAAATCAGCACACTTAAAGCCACACTCCACTTTGGGACGTCGATAAATTCCTATTCACATTCATTGGCCGATTTGGGTGACATTCTGTACAACAGATCTGCACATAATGCTGTCAAGCTTTTGCGAATTTCGTGAAAATCGGACCAGCGAAGGCCGCACTTTTGTTACGGGCGTCAGTGAAATTACATCTAGGCGTGCACCGTGAAACAGTATGATATTTAAGAACTAAGAATATATGTGTAATGTCTGTGTACTGCGTCACGTAGTGCGCCATTGCAGTCTTGTTACAACCGAGATGGAGTGTGTTTACTGAGCGGTACGACCTGTATCTTTATATATTATTCGGATTAAATTTCACAGCTTTTTATCAGAGTGCTTCGATTTTCACCAGTCAGTATCATTCCACCAATGCGCCATATTTGTCTGCATCTAAATACTGCTCTTATCAGAAGGACAAACGGGCAAAGCGTGGGAACCTTCCAAAAAGCAATGTTGTTTCGGATATCGGGGAGCATTGATAGAAAACTGTTTTCACTTGTTTTTTCGCCTTCAAACATTAAATTCTATTAAGACAGGCTATACAATTGTCTACAGTGGCGATCAGTTCCTCGTCAAGCCAGTACACTGTATCCTGCTGTCCAACAGCTAGTGCTCACGTCACTTCCAGTTCACAGTGTGGGCGTGGCATTCACTGCTGACTGCGTGTGCTTCCAGGTCGCCGTCGTTACAGTTCCGGCTGATCGCCAGGGCGCGGCCCCTGCTTCTGACTCCACCACCCGACTTCAGATCTAACGACCTCACCGCGACACACGCCGTGGGAGCAGGCGAAACCAGGCGAAGGGCAGCGCCACGTTACGTGACAGGAAAGGCCAAGATCTTGCACGACGCTTTCAAGGTTGAGTATGCGGACACAAAGAGAGCTGCTGCCTTGACGACGGGGTGGAGAGGCAACAGTCACAAGACTGTCGCAAGCGGCGCAGTTAATGACTGCAGCAGCAACAGTACCAGCACTGCGCATCGTCTAGTAGCGCAGACATCAGCCTTCAGCACCTCAGAGGATCCTTCAGCAAACAGCGCTCAAAACTCACGCAAAGCAGCAGCCGAGTCTGCGGAGCAAACCATTCAGACATTTGTGCAAGAAACAAAAGACGGTGTTCCAGATTTTGGGAAAGAAATAACGCAACTCACTCGGCTTTGCGCAGACGTGCAGACAAGAATCAGCGCAAGTCGTGTCGGCGGATCTGCAAACACACCTGAAAGCACTACTGAGGACGATCCAGACAGAACTACAGACTTCATCAGCAACTCTATAAGACGTCACGGTGATTCTGCGAACAAACTAAAACTTCCTAAAGCCGATTTACCGACAAATGACGCAGCTTGTACAGGCGAGCCTGCAAATCAAACAGCCGGAAGTAACAAAAGAATTAAAGAACATTCAGTCCAGAGCGTGACCATACTTCAGCGCCATTCCCGTGACTCCGCAAGGACACGCGCGCATGCAGAAGGACATTCCGAAAAGAAACATAAGAAGTCTACAGGCGACAACGAAACACGACGAAACAACGTCTACGGACATGTGAGTGGCAAAGCTAGGACAGTCCAGCATTCGGCAGGATCTACGGCGAAAACAGCGCCACACTTTCCTGGCAAAGGGTGCCACAAAACACAACGTGTTGACGGCAACATAGAAAACTTTGTATTTAAAGCCAGTAATCAAACAGAAGATAAAACCTGTGAGAAAGAAAGGGAAATAGACCCTGAGAACGGAATCGGAAGGAAGATACAGTTTACGGTCAGTGATAATGATCATATAGACGATAACGCAAACGCAATACGTTCGAAAGGCTGTGGACCAAATATTAAACAGGACACTATACAGGAAAATGGTACGAGGGTACAGCAATATGCAGGCAACAAATGTAAGAAGGCACATAATGATGCTGACGTCAAAGACAAACATTCTGCAGGTGACAAAACTAAACAAGCAGAAATATCTGCGCGGGACACGAAGGGAACGCAGCATTCTTTAAGCGGACAAGAGAAAAAAACAGACGGACTTTCGACTGAGAACGATAAAACTACAGGTGTAACTGAAGGCGAAAATATAATAAAAATTTCGGCAGAAGGAAAGGACGACCAAAGAGAGTACTGTGCACTGGAAGTGCGAAGTTGCGCTGCCGGACAGGAGCAAGACAGTTTTGTGGAGGTCAACGGACTAGGCGGTCAGCACAACACGATGTCCAGGAGACCCCAAGTGCTGAAGATCAAGGACTCGACTACGACAGCATCCAGACACGTAAGTTCTTATTCATTTCTCAGGCTGTTAGCCCCGCAGTTGTCAGCCTAGCGCTGCCAGTACAGATGATTTACTAACCACACCTACAGGTCGTCACTTACATCCCAATCTTGATTCTTGCTTTTCTGCGCCTGTAATTTCACCGCTCTCCGCCTCTACCCAGAACCCAACACAGAGAGTCCAACTCGTAGCCTGTCATAATACTGAGCTATCCTATCTCGCAGTTTACAAATCGTCTTCACCTTCTCATGCAACACCAAACACAACGGAAATATCGCATGACAGTGCTAACATTAACATAACCGTTTACAGGACGAGATGTGGCAAGTGAGCTCCGGAGAGAGGTCAGAGGAGTGCCACGAGAGGTCAGAGGAGTGCCACGCCGAGAGACCTGCAGCAAGTGAAGAACAACCTGCAAACGAAGTCAACAGCGCAACAACCACTCGCACGCTGAGAAGCTTCTTCGAGGGAGGTACAGAGACGGCATCGTTCCAAACAGAGATGTCGAAACAGAACAAAGTTACCGGAATGGTGGCGGCAACCAGGACACGCGAGGAAGATGCTCATAAAACGAAGCCAATGCTGATCTCTACTTTATCGGTGGGTGAGCTCAGAAACGCGTCGCCGAAACTCCACAGTCGAACTAAAATCAACTCATCACCAGACGAGAACGCAGATCTCCAAACGAGCCTTCCCAGTGGCAAGACACCAGCTTCTAGAGCACCCAGCTGTACTGGGCAGGGAACACTGACCAGTGTCACCATATCGGTTCCAGGTGATCTCAAACCTCCGCAACAGAAAGGCAGTCACCGGAGCTCGCATACAGACAGAGATAGCAAAGTGGCGGCATTTGACGGTCTGCTGCAGTATCTGCAGGATTACAAGCACGGACTGCGTGAAATGCTCGTCAACAACAATGTCGTCATCATACAGCCCGTCAGGCAATCTAGAACCAAGCTAGAAGATTGGAAGTCTTCCACCAGGACGTCAGCATCCGAGAGCACGTGTCGGATAACGGGGGCAACTGTCAAGAAAAGCAGCAGTACGTTGTTGTCAAACACACTGCCTAGACAACAGAAATCACAACAACCGATCTTAAGACGTCATTTCTTTTATCATCCAATCAGAACTAACAGGTCACTGGTCGACGAGGAATTGCCAGATCCTGACAAAGTAAGACATGCCAGAGAAATGTTTGAAAGAACGATGAAAATCAAGGATCCATGTAAAGAAGAAATTAGCAATGCTAATGACACAGTAAACACGAAGAATGATAACAGAAATTCAGCACCAACGACAGATGGAGTATCAAAAGCTGATAACAAGAATGCTAACAAAGTGAAAAGAAAGTACCTGACAGTGGACACAGTGTTCAGACATAATGTCCGGCAAAAGCGATGGATGGACTCCGGTAGCTTGTCGTCTGGGGCCAGCAGCGACCTGAGTTGCTACGAGACAGACGTCGACTCTCACGACACTTCTAGTCGCAAAGAGGAACCGACAGACATATTCAGCAGCGACGACAACGACTACCCTGACCAAAACTGTTACCCTGACGACAGCGACGAAGGTCATTACGTAGCACCGGAAGTGCTGGAGAGGATCCGGGCGTGTGGCACAACTGTAACGTACTACGGGGGACAAGTAATAGCTGCTAGTAACGGACCGGTGAGGAACCCAATGACCCTGGCCATAATGGACGAAATACGGAGGACTAAGAACACTTCTAAACAAGGAAGTCGTATCATTCAGGATGAATACCTGGGAGTGAAGTTCCGGCTAGTGAAGAGCAACAGCTGTGGCAGTCGGCTGGAGTTGGCCGGAACTGAAGGAGATGAGAAATGGAACTGCATAGCGAAACAAAGTCACAGCGAGAAACACGATTCGTGGAAGAAAGAAGACACTCCCAATGCCGAGAAATGTCAGCAGCAGCTAAAGGTTTGCGACACAACACAAAATGCAGATAAAAGCAAAGAATACACACAGTCGTCGACAACTGGAAGCCCCGATAGTTTGTCGCCAAGACTAAATGAAGGCAGACCCACATTTGGAGGGAGACACACACATTATACATATATCAGTGGAGGACCACCACAAGAGGCCACAGTTCTTGAAAGGGGCAACAACAATTTACCCTTCGACGACATGGAATTTGAAGAGTACGAAGTAGCTGAAGACTCCTTAAACGTAACAGAAGAAACTAACATCGAAAGCAAGAACACTAATGAGGGCAACGTTGGTCAGAAGCACCAGCGTGACCGCCAACCTACTTCGAATGACATCAGTGTTAGAGCTGCAGCCGCGGACGAGCAGTCACACGGCTTGGGAAACTCAGGGACAAAAGGAAAAAGCGATGTCCAAATGATCACCTGGGCTTCAAGGTCCGTGCAATTTGACTGAAGGCGCTCATCTTGCAAAGTTAAAGTTTGAACTGAATATTCATAAGTAGTGTTCATCTGTAATAACTTGACTGTCAGCTTTCCACAGCCGCAGTGTGGCACACTTAACATTTACAATATAGCTATAGCCACACTGTCAGGTGGACTGCTAAATTAGTAGCTTTATGATCCATTAATTTCATAATCACTGCGTTCAACCACACGGCCTACAAATTAACACACTGTCCTAAAACAATCACTCCGCGTCAAAGAGCAGTCACAAAGATCCTTTGGTACTCGGACACTGGACAGTCATTTGAACATGTCCACAAGCTTAATACGTAATCTGCTATGGACACATGTAGCAAAGAAAGGACTAAACGACATCAGATCTGCCTTGCAAGATGGACTTCCGTTCGTTCCGATTTCTTACCCCACTAAGAGTCACAGTTAGGGCGTGTTCTAATGGCGTAGTCTTCCGGGATATGATCCCGTGTAGTCTGGTACAGATTCACTGACTCGGAGGAACACGCTGCCCATATATTCAGATGTAAGCAGCTTGTACCACCACACTACAGGCTACAGAGTGTTCTTCGAGTTAGGAAATGGCTAATTTACTTCGAACATACACACACAGTAACCGGAAGTAAATGGTGAGACTAAATTACAATGTGCACTTGAACACTGTATATGTGTACAACTGAACAGGTGCTGAATTCTAATAAATGTACCGTGTGCTAAATATAACGTATTTCATTGTTCCATTAAGTAGTAGTCTATGGATTTATGTATTTATGTACAATTCAAATTAGTTTCAGTTAGTTTCATTTAAAGGTCCAGTCCGTACCGCGCAGTAAACACACACCGTCTCAGTTATACAAACCAGTCAGTTAATGCTGTACAGTGAAATAATGGCTGTTTGTTCTGAGATCCACACAAAACACATAAATACAGTCCGTACCGCGCAGTAAACACACTCCGTCTCAGTTATACAAACCAGTCAGTTAATGTTGTACAGTGAAATAATCGCTGTTTGTTCTGAGATCCACACAAAACACATAAATACAGTCCGTACCGCGCAGTAAACACACTCCGTCTCAGTTATACAAACCAGTCAGTTAATGTTGTACAGTGAAATAATCGCTGTTTGTTCTGAGATCCACACAAAACACATAAATACAGTCCGTACCGCGCAGTAAACACACTCCGTCTCAGTTATACAAACCAGTCAGTTAATGTTGTACAGTGAAATAATCGCTGTTTGTTCTGAGATCCACACAAAACACATAAATACAGTCCGTACCGCGCAGTAAACACACTCCGTCTCAGTTATACAAACCAGTCAGTTAATGTTGTACAGTGAAATAATCGCTGTTTGTTCTGAGATCCACATAAAACACATAAATACAGTCCGTACCGCGCAGTAAACACACTCCGTCTCAGTTATACAAACCAGTCAGTTAATGTTGTACAGTGAAATAATCGCTGTTTGTTCTGAGATCCACACAAAACACATAAATACACTGTGTGGGCAGAACGTAGCATTTGTGAATGTTAAACATGGCGGTATATATAGTAACCAATGGGCTCTGAAGTGCTAATCTGGCACTTGGACGCACGGTGTAAAGGCGAGTCAGCGACTCTAAAAATATGACTCCCCGAATTCTGTAAGTTTTCAGCGCGAACAGCAAAGTGTCAGGTGTGCGGCCCTGTAAGCAATTCCCAGTGCTTCACACAGCAACAAGGCCACATGCCTGCACAGACGGTACGCCGTACTTTACAGACCAATATATCATGTGTAACTGCTAGGTGTGAACACCAGACACACCACATGTGCATTTTCTCGTCTGTCAGTAACACAACCAATGTCCCGCCTACAAATCTGTCGTCCTAACAAAACAGGTTAACAGAGCTCTGAACTACGTACTATGTACGGTGTGTGTGCACTGTTGTGTTAACACTTTGGAACACTGAGAGAGAGTGAAATGTAGCAGTAGGAGAGATGAAGAAAGTGGAGAGCAATGGAGCAGTGAGAGAAAGTAGGTGAGTGAAAATAGGTCAAATGGCTCACAGGTTCATCACACTAGCCTACGTTTTCCTTCAGCCACTCACCGCCCGCGATGCCATCTGCCGGGGCCGGTGGCACAGGAGTGGACCGGGTAGTCGGCGGGCTGGCGGGAAGCGACCGGCTGGTGCACAGCCGACGACTGCAGTGGAGGCGCCGCGTCCAACTGCCCTGTAACAAACAAAACTGATTAAAACTTACTGGTTACTATATGTACCGCCACGTTTAACGTTCAACAATTCTACGTTCTGCCCACACAGTGTATTTATGTGTTTTGTGTGGATCTCAGAACAAACAGCCATTATTTCACTGAACAACATTAACTGACTGGTTTGTATAACTGAGACGGAGTGTGTTTACTGCGCGGTACGGACTGTATTTATGTGTTTTGTGTGGATCTCAGAACAAACAGCGATTATTTCACTGTACAACATTAACTGACTGGTTTGTATAACTGAGACGGAGTGTGTTTACTGCGCGGTACGGACTGTATTTATGTGTTTTGTGTGGATCTCAGAACAAACAGCGATTATTTCACTGAACAACATTAACTGACTGGTTTGTATAACTGAGACGGAGTGTGTTTACTGCGCGGTACGGACTGAGTCTTTAAATATATATCTTGTTAATCTTGGTCTTTAATCGTCCGCCTCTCACCGAAGAGGCCCAGGTTCGATCCCGAACCAGTCCATGTGGGATTTATGGTGCACAAAGTGGCACTGTGACAGGTTTTTCTCTCAGTACTTCGCTTGTCTCCGGTCAGTATCATTCCACCAATGCTCCACACTCATTCATCCATCTACCACCAACGCTGTATAATGTTTCTCTCCCAGTACTTCAGTTTTCCCCTGTCAGTATCATTCCACCAATGCTCCAAATTCATTCATTCATCTACCACCAACGCTGTATAATGTTTCTCTCCCACTACTTCAATTTTCCCCTGTCAGTATCATTCCACCAATGCTCCACACTCATTCATTCATCTACCACCAACGCTCTATAATGTTTCTCTCCCAGTACTTCAGTTTTCCCTGTCAGTATCATTCCACCAACGCTCCATACTCATTCATACATCTACCACCAACGCTGTATAATGTTTCTCTCCAGTACTTCAGTTTCCCCTGTCAGTATCATTCCACCAATGCTCCATACTCATTCATCCATCTACCACCAACGCTGTATAATGTTTCTCTCCCAGTACTTCGGTTTCCCCTGTCAGTATCATTCCACCAATGCTCCATACTCATTCATTCATCTACCACCAACGCTGTATAATGTTTCTCTCCCAGTACTTCAGTTTCCCCTGCCAGTAACATTCCACCAATGCTCCATACTCATTCATCCATCTACCACCAACGCTGTATAATGTTTCTCTCCCAGTACTTCAGTTTCCCCTGTCAGTATCATTCCACCAATGCTCCATACTCATTCATCCATCTACCACCAACGCTGTATAATGTTTCTCTCCCAGTACTTCAGTTTCCCCTGTCAGTATCATTCCACCAATGCTCCATACTCATTCATACATCTACCACCAACGCTGTATAATGTTTCTCTCCCAGTACTTCAGTTTCCCCTGTCAGTATCATTCCACCAATGCTCCATACTCATTCATAAATCTACCACCAACGCTGTATAATGTTTCTCTCCCAGTACTTCAGTTTTCCCCTGTCAGTATCATTCCACCAATGCTCCATACTCATTCATACATCTACCACCAACGCTGTATATGTTTCTCTCCCAGTACTTCAGTTTCCCCTGTCAGTATCATTCCACCAATGCTCCATACTCATTCATCCATCTACCACCAACGCTGTATAATGTTTCTCTCCCAGTACTTCAGTTTCCCCTGTCAGTATCATTCCACCAATGCTCCATACTCATTCATAAATCTACCACCAACGCTGTATAATGTTTCTCTCCCAGTACTTCAGTTTTCCCCTGTCAGTATCATTCCACCAATGCTCCATACTCATTCATACATCTACCACCAACGCTGTATAATGTTTCTCTCCCAGTACTTCAGTTTCCCCTGTCAGTATCATTCCACCAATGCTCCATACTCATTCATCCATCTACCACCAACGCTGTATAATGTTTCTCTCCCAGTACTTCAGTTTCCCCTGTCAGTATCATTCCACCAATGCTCCACACTCATTCATCCATCTACCACCAACGCTGTATAATGTTTCTCTCCCAGTACTTCAGTTTCCCCTGTCAGTATCATTCCACCAATTCTCCATACTCATTCATCTTCATCTTAATATCGCACTTATCACAAGGACAAACAGGAGAGACCTGGGACCTTTCCAGGAAGCAGTGCTCTTTCGAAAACCGGGTACTTTTCAGTCCAATTACTGGACATAAATGTACCTTCTCTTAGTCTTCTAAACTTAACTATTCCCTTCATATCCCAGTCCAGGCAGTCAGACGCCCTCGCCGTTCCAATTCAGTACACTCTTCTTCTTAAAAACAAACGCCGCAAATCCCAAAGCGCAAGGTAAGCGAAGCTCAGGCGGTTAGTCGTCGGCTTTAAACCACGAAGGCCCGGGTTCCCTGCATGCGTAGACCACGTGGGATTTGTGGTGGACAAAGTGGCACTGGAACGGGTTTGTCTGCAAGTATTTTGGTTTCCCCCTGTCATTTCTGATTCCATCAGTGCCCCACATTCGAGGGACGAGGTCATTACAAGCCCACGCACTATCACACTACTACAAGGAAACAAAAAAGTATGTAAACGTTTCCAGCATGTCGAACATTTCTACTGAAGCTGTACGCGGTCGTCTGACAGCCAGTGGCTTGTTTACAGCCATCTAACGACCCGACGCCCATTCCCGCGCGCAACATCGATACACACACACACTAATGACGCTGACTGATGTTTCCCGTGCCTTGCTGAAGTGCACTCAACCCTCGCTTTTCCAGGGGTTAGGTTTCAAGACCCCCCGCGAAAGGCGAAAATGTGCAAATAGTTGGCCCCCCAAAACAGACTTAATATTTTCAGTGTTTTTCTCTTCCCTGCAGAAACACTGTGACGTCAGCTGCTCCTTGAACATCACACGGTCTGACTCAGACCTGTGCGAGATGTCCAACAGCTCTGATGCTTCTGTCCACTGAAAGGTCCGAGTGACGCACGTTTATTCTTGGGGCAACTACGCGAATTTGCGAAACCGCGGAGTACGAACCCGCGAAAAGCGAGGGATGAGTGTACTTGCATCTTAATGCAGACATGCTACATTACAGAAAGTCACGAACACTTACAAATCCCCATCACCGTCAGAAGTGTTACCACACACTGCTGCGTACAGCGTAGTGAGCTGCGAAACGTCAAAACTGCGATCAAGTCCACGCAGTGTGTGACAACGGTACATTTGACAAACATCTGTCACTTGTTGACACTTGACACGTCGTGCGAACGGTCCACTTGTACAAATCGCTACGAAGTACAAAATTACAACGTGACAAGCAGCACTTTCTCCCCTGACAGTATCACTCCACCAATGCTCCACATTTATCTCCATTTACACTTGCTGTTATGAGACGGGCAAACGTGCACAGCCTGGGAACCTTCCAAAAGGCAATGCTGTTTCGGAAATCGGGCAATATCCGGCTTTATATTGTGTTAGGTATGTGTCGTGTACATCATCGCGCAGAGGCTGCCACGTGGGCAGTATTACGTCACAAACACGTGAATACACACGTGCTGCCCATCTGTTAATGATCCCTTTTCTTATCGCTTCAAGAGCGTAAGGCTCGTACAAATCTGCTGTACGGCTGTGTGTATTTAGCGACACTTAGCAACTAGTGCACAGGATACGCTGCGGTGCTGTGACGTCACTGGGGCAGACCAGGACACGCCGCTGTACGGCTGGGATGTCAACAAGGGACCTCCCGATCGTCAACTTCATTTGGGTTGTATTCCTTCTACTGCACCCTGTCAGTTCCACGCTTGCTGGTGGTACATATAGTAACCACTGGGCTTTAGAGGGTTAATATACATTGTACATAAATACAGTCCGTACCGCGCAGTAAACACACTCCGTCTCAGTTACACAAACCAGTCAGTTAATGTTGTACAGTGAAATAATCGCTGTTTGTTCTGAGATCCACACAAAACACATAAATACAGTCCGTACCGCGCAGTAAACACACTCCGTCTCAGTTATACAAACCAGTCAGTTAATGTTGTACAGTGAAATAATCGCTGTTTGTTCTGAGATCCACACAAAACACATAAATACAGTCCGTACCGCGCAGTAAACACACTCCGTCTCAGTTATACAAACCAGTCAGTTAATGCTGTACAGTGAAATAATCGCTGTTTGTTCTGAGATCCAACAAAACACATAAATACAGTCCGTACCGCGCAGTAAACACACTCCGTCTCAGTTATACAAACCAGTCAGTTAATGCTGTACAGTGAAATAATCGCTGTTTGTTCTGAGATCCACACAAAACACATAAATACAGTCCGTACCGCGCAGTAAACACACTCCGTCTCAGTTATACAAACCAGTCAGTTAATGCTGTACAGTGAAATAATCGCTGTTTGTTCTGAGATCCACACAAAACACATAAATACAGTCCGTACCGCGCAGTAAACACACTCCGTCTCAGTTATACAAACCAGTCAGTTAATGCTGTACAGTGAAATAATCGCTGTTTGTTCTGAGATCCACACAAAACACATAAATACAGTCCGTACCGCGCAGTAAACACACTCCGTCTCAGTTATACAAACCAGTCAGTTAATGCTGTACAGTGAAATAATCGCTGTTTGTTCTGAGATCCACACAAAACACATAAATACAGTCCGTACCGCGCAGTAAACACACTCCGTCTCAGTTACACAAACCAGTCAGTTAATGCTGTACAGTGAAATAATCGCTGTTGTTCTGAGATCCACACAAAACACATAAATACAGTCCGTACCGCGCAGTAAACACACTCCGTCTCAGTTATACAAACCAGTCAGTTAATGCTGTACAGTGAAATAATCGCTGTTTGTTCTGAGATCCACACAAAACACATAAATACAGTCCGTACCGCGCAGTAAACACACTCCGTCTCAGTTATACAAACCAGTCAGTTAATGTTGTACAGTGAAATAATCGCTGTTTGTTCTGAGATCCACACAAAACACATAAATACAGTCCGTACCGCGCAGTAAACACACTCCGTCTCAGTTATACAAACCAGTCAGTTAATGTTGTACAGTGAAATAATCGCTGTTTGTTCTGAGATCCACACAAAACACATAAATACAGTCCGTACCGCGCAGTAAACACACTCCGTCTCAGTTATACAAACCAGTCAGTTAATGTTGTACAGTGAAATAATCGCTGTTTGTTCTGAGATCCACACAAAACACATAAATACAGTCCGTACCGCGCAGTAAACACACTCCGTCTCAGTTATACAAACCAGTCAGTTAATGTTGTACAGTGAAATAATCGCTGTTTGTTCTGAGATCCACACAAAACACATAAATACACTGTGTGGGCAGAACGTAGAATTGTTGAATGTTAAACCTGGTGGTACATATAGCAACCACTAAACTTTAAAGGGCTCCAAATCTTCTACAACCGATATGCCGTTATTAAATACAATTTCCACTTGTGGTATGCTGCACCGAAGGCTGAAGTTCGCTTCTCTTTAAGTATCACACAAAGTGCAAGACAGACAGACACGCGCTGCACGCACAATGTGACGCACGTGTCTCTACAGCTTTTCTTCGACACATTTACTGTTGTCTGATTAAAAAAAAACGAAATATGTGGACAAATTTCAGTAAATTCCCCAGCACCAAATTTAATGAAAATCCGTTCTGCAGTTCCGTACAAAAGAACCTTTGGGTTCTTGACGAACCACGGCGATCATCATCACCCCTGTGCTCTGCCCAGTCGTGTCGCATGTGGCCTTCTCTGTACACTCCTCGTTTCGACAGTGACCTCTCCATCAGTTCTGACATTCCGAACGCACGTGACGCTGCGTTCTATAAGACTGCGCATGCGTAGACACGCCACACTGCAGTACACCTGGACCATCAGGTTCTAACACTGGGTCGGTCCGTCGGCAGCAGGGCGATCCCCGATCAATCCCCGATCAGTCCCCGATCGCAATCCGTACTTTGGTCATTCACCGTCCGTCCTTTCCTCTGCACAGCTGAACACGCTCCATGTACAGTAACTCCCGTGTCTGCACAGCAGTTACTTGCGTGAAGGTGACAGTGAAGACGCATGGGGGAGCGGAGTTGAGCTCCACCGCTTTACTGCCAGTAAGGTAAAGGTCTTCCCGTAACACACCATGCAGGCGCGAAGTGTGAGTAGCGGTATAGCTGTTGTAACCTCAGCGCTAGATATGGGTGGGTGGTCAACGCCACGCCACGGCCGCTTTATCCCCGGATACAAGCCCCAGTATCCGTTACAGAGGAGGCTGGGTGGGCCCCATGACCCATCTCGAGGGGTACGGAGAAAAGACAATCTTTGCCCCCACCGGGATTCGAACCCCGAACCGTCCAGCCCGTAGCGAGCCGCTGTGAAACAAGTGCGAGTTTCGTTAAAGTCGGCGCAGTGCGTCATACTTAACTTTGGGGCCCAAATGGATTCCTATCCGTATTTTCCACATTTATCGCCCGATTTCGGTAAAATTCGGTACAGCACATGTGCACGTAATTATGTTGAGTGTTTGTGAGTTTGATGAAAATAGGCACAGCGAAGGTCGTGCTTTTGTTATGGGCGTAAATGAAGTTACAGTGACGTGTGTGCCGTGAAACTGTGACATTCTGAAGTAAAGAACGCCTTAGTAAAGTGTGTGAGCCGATCCCAGTGGCCGCGCGGCCTAAGGCGTGGGTCTACGGCCGTTCGCTTGCTGGGATTGCGGGTTCGAATCCCGCCGGCGGCATGGATGTCTGTCTGTTGTGAGTGTTGTGTTGTCAGGTAGAGGTCTCTGCGACGGGCTGATCACCCGTACAGAGGAGTCCTAACGAGAGTGGTGTGTCTGAGTATGATCGTGAAGCCTCGATAATGAGGAGGCCTAGACCCACTACGGGCTGTTGCGCCACTATCAACTGTCAACTATCAACTATCAACTACGCAATGTTACACAGTATACTGGAAAGTCATATAGGGCGGTGAAATAAACGGGAATGACGAGGCATGCAGGAAAAAGACGGTCAGAGCTGTACAGCCTTGCACGTGTAATTGATTTATATTAAATTTGGGAGTTATATATAAGTTTATTACTATAATTGTTGAAAGTAAGAAAATATACTGAAGAGTTTGTAAATTTTAAGGAAGTAGAAAGAAACATGGTGCAGTTAAGGAGACAAATGTGTACGGCGACATAAAGTGAGGAGGACAAAAGGGTCAGAAGCTACTGAAAGAATACAGAGGGGTGAAAGGGTTGTAGGAGAAAGGACATAGTTTTGCCTTTTTGAAAGTAGGACGGACTGATGGACATGGGGCAGTGACAAGATTAATGGGGGGCACAGGAGTCAAAAAGTGTGAATAGATTTTGTTAGAGGTGACAGCGACTAAGGTCATAATTTTCGTGGAGACGTTTTCAGATTTATTTCGGTTGTACATTAAAAATTTCCAGTAAGAGAAGTCGTTGAACTTAGGGTGACAGATGTACAAACATAGGGGGGAAACTGAATTTAGCCAATAGGAGATTAAGACACAGAATTTTTAACTTTTCCGCGTAAGCATGAACCAATAAGGAATAGAAATAAATTAAAAAGGGGAGGTCTTTAAAATTTGAGTAAGAGAGGCCAGTAAATGAAAAAGTTAGTTAGGCGTGTGAAGTGGCAGAAATCAGAAGGAAGTACTTGCCGTCTGCGACATTATTGCACCAGTTGTGCGATATAATAATAAACAAAAATTAATTATTGCAAAAGTAGATAAGTGACATCTTACAAGCTACATCCACTTACAGTGTTTAATGGTGTACTAAAGTGTAATACAAATAAATTGAAAGTATTTCTCTTTGAGTGCAAACTAATGTTCAAATTGATTACAATTTGATTACGGTGAGCAGCGCCACTTAGATTCCCTACGAGCGACAGTCCACGTGCTGCCGAACTGACAGCCAGTACGTGCGGTTATACACGTAAGTAGCCAATGCACATTACAGATCATCTTGCACATGGCAAGAACAGACCACAGAACCTTTAAAGACTAAAAACCTGAATTACATATACAGATCCAATACGTACCGCGCAGTGAACGTATTTGTCTTGGATATAACAAGACTGCAGAACGTGACGTAACACAGGCTATAGCAAGGCGTTCTTTGCTTCCTAAGTGTTACTCGATTCACGATACGCCATATTGCCATAAGAAAGCAACGCGTTCTGTGCAGTGGCAGTGCACATCGGACAGAGAGTGTAGGAAGTGCGGACATGGCCTTCACATAAAGCGACTTTTACTCCGTAAAGAACGCCTAAAAAACAGTCAGTTAATGCTGTACAGTGAAATAATCGCTGTTTGTTCTGAGATCCACACAAAACACATAAATACAGTCCGTACCGCGCAGTAAACACACTCCGTCTCAGTTATACAAACCAGTCAGTTAATGTTGTACAGTGAAATAATCGCTGTTTGTTCTGAGATCCACACAAAACACACATAAATACAGTCCGTACCGCGCAGTAAACACACTCCGTCTCAGTTATACAAACCAGTCAGTTAATGTTGTACAGTGAAATAATCGCTGTTTGTTCTGAGATCCACACAAAACACATAAATACAGTCCGTACCACGCAGTAAACACACTCCGTCTCAGTTATACAAACCAGTCAGTTAATGCTGTACAGTGAAATAATCGCTGTTTGTTCTGAGATCCACACAAAACACATAAATACAGTCCGTACCGCGCAGTAAACACACTCCGTCTCAGTTATACAAACCAGTCAGTTAATGTTGTACAGTGAAATAATCGCTGTTTGTTCTGAGATCCACACAAAACACATAAATACAGTCCGTACCGCGCAGTAAACACACTCCGTCTCAGTTATACAAACCAGTCAGTTAATGCTGTACAGTGAAATAATCGCTGTTTGTTCTGAGATCCACACAAAACACATAAATACAGTCCGTACCGCGCAGTAAACACACTCCGTCTCAGTTATACAAACCAGTCAGTTAATGTTGTACAGTGAAATAATCGCTGTTTGTTCTGAGATCCACACAAAACACATAAATACAGTCCGTACCGCGCAGTAAACACACTCCGTCTCAGTTATACAAACCAGTCAGTTAATGCTGTACAGTGAAATAATCGCTGTTTGTTCTGAGATCCACACAAAACACATAAATACAGTCCGTACCGCGCAGTAAACACACTCCGTCTCAGTTATACAAACCAGTCAGTTAATGTTGTACAGTGAAATAATCGCTGTTTGTTCTGAGATCCACACAAAACACATAAATACAGTCCGTACCGCGCAGTAAACACACTCCGTCTCAGTTATACAAACCAGTCAGTTAATGTTGTACAGTGAAATAATCGCTGTTTGTTCTGAGATCCACACAAAACACATAAATACAGTCCGTACCGCGCAGTAAACACACTCCGTCTCAGTTATACAAACCAGTCAGTTAATGTTGTACAGTGAAATAATCGCTGTTTGTTCTGAGATCCACACAAAACACATAAATACAGTCCGTACCGCGCAGTAAACACACTCCGTCTCAGTTATACAAACCAGTCAGTTAATGTTGTACAGTGAAATAATCGCTGTTTGTTCTGAGATCCACACAAAACACATAAATACACTGTGTGGGCAGAACGTAGAATTGTTGAATGTTAAACCTGGTGGTACATATAGCAACCACTAAACTTTAAAGGGCTCCAAATCTTCTACAACCGATATGCCGTTATTAAATACAATTTCCACTTGTGGTATGCTGCACCGAAGGCTGAAGTTCGCTTCTCTTTAAGTATCACACAAAGTGCAAGACAGACAGACACGCGCTGCACGCACAATGTGACGCACGTGTCTCTACAGCTTTTCTTCGACACATTTACTGTTGTCTGATTAAAAAAAAACGAAATATGTGGACAAATTTCAGTAAATTCCCCAGCACCAAATTTAATGAAAATCCGTTCTGCAGTTCCGTACAAAAGAACCTTTGGGTTCTTGACGAACCACGGCGATCATCATCACCCCTTTGCTCTGCCCAGTCGTGTCGCATGTGGCCTTCTCTGTACACTCCTCGTTTCGACAGTGACCTCTCCATCAGTTCTGACATTCCGAACGCACGTGACGCTGCGTTCTATAAGACTGCGCATGCGTAGACACGCCACACTGCAGTACACCTGGACCATCAGGTTCTAACACTGGGTCGGTCCGTCGGCAGCAGGGCGATCCCCGATCAATCCCCGATCAGTCCCCGATCGCAATCCGTACTTTGGTCATTCACCGTCCGTCCTTTCCTCTGCACAGCTGAACACGCTCCATGTACAGTAACTCCCGTGTCTGCACAGCAGTTACTTGCGTGAAGGTGACAGTGAAGACGCATGGGGGAGCGGAGTTGAGCTCCACCGCTTTACTGCCAGTAAGGTAAAGGTCTTCCCGTAACACACCATGCAGGCGCGAAGTGTGAGTAGCGGTATAGCTGTTGTAACCTCAGCGCTAGATATGGGTGGGTGGTCAACGCCACGCCACGGCCGCTTTATCCCCGGATACAAGCCCCAGTATCCGTTACAGAGGAGGCTGGGTGGGCCCCATGACCCATCTCGAGGGGTACGGAGAAAAGACAATCTTTGCCCCCACCGGGATTCGAACCCCGAACCGTCCAGCCCGTAGCGAGCCGCTGTGAAACAAGTGTGAGTTTCGTTAAAGTCGGCGCAGTGCGTCATACTTAACTTTGGGGCCCAAATGGATTCCTATCCGTATTTTCCACATTTATCGCCCGATTTCGGTAAAATTCGGTACAGCACATGTGCACGTAATTATGTTGAGTGTTTGTGAGTTTGATGAAAATAGGCACAGCGAAGGTCGTGCTTTTGTTATGGGCGTAAATGAAGTTACAGTGACGTGTGTGCCGTGAAACTGTGACATTCTGAAGTAAAGAACGCCTTAGTAAAGTGTGTGAGCCGATCCCAGTGGCCGCGCGGCCTAAGGCGTGGGTCTACGGCCGTTCGCTTGCTGGGATTGCGGGTTCGAATCCCGCCGGCGGCATGGATGTCTGTCTGTTGTGAGTGTTGTGTTGTCAGGTAGAGGTCTCTGCGACGGGCTGATCACCCGTACAGAGGAGTCCTAACGAGAGTGGTGTGTCTGAGTATGATCGTGAAGCCTCGATAATGAGGAGGCCTAGACCCACTACGGGCTGTTGCGCCACTATCAACTGTCAACTATCAACTATCAACTACGCAATGTTACACAGTATACTGGAAAGTCATATAGGGCGGTGAAATAAACGGGAATGACGAGGCATGCAGGAAAAAGACGGTCAGAGCTGTACAGCCTTGCACGTGTAATTGATTTATATTAAATTTGGGAGTTATATATAAGTTTATTACTATAATTGTTGAAAGTAAGAAAATATACTGAAGAGTTTGTAAATTTTAAGGAAGTAGAAAGAAACATGGTGCAGTTAAGGAGACAAATGTGTACGGCGACATAAAGTGAGGAGGACAAAAGGGTCAGAAGCTACTGAAAGAATACAGAGGGGTGAAAGGGTTGTAGGAGAAAGGACATAGTTTTGCCTTTTTGAAAGTAGGACGGACTGATGGACATGGGGCAGTGACAAGATTAATGGGGGGCACAGGAGTCAAAAAGTGTGAATAGATTTTGTTAGAGGTGACAGCGACTAAGGTCATAATTTTCGTGGAGACGTTTTCAGATTTGTTTCGGTTGTACATTAAAAATTTCCAGTAAGAGAAGTCGTTGAACTTAGGGTGACAGATGTACAAACATAGGGGGGAAACTGAATTTAGCCAATAGGAGATTAAGATACAGAATTTTTAACTTTTCCGCGTAAGCATGAACCAATAAGGAATAGAAATAAATTAAAAAGGGGAGGTCTTTAAAATTTGAGTAAGAGAGGCCAGTAAATGAAAAAGTTAGTTAGGCGTGTGAAGTGGCAGAAATCAGAAGGAAGTACTTGCCGTCTGCGACATTATTGCGCCAGTTGCACGATACAATCATAAACAAAAATTAATTATTGCAAAAGTAGATAAGTGACATCTTACAAGCTACATCCACTTACATTGTTTAATGGTGTACTAAAGTGTAATACAAATAAATTGAAAGTATTTCTCTTTTAGTGCAAACTAGTGTTCAAATTGATTACAATTTGATTACGGTGAGCAGCGCCACTTAGATTCCCTACGAGCGACAGTCCACATGCTGCCGAACTGACAGCCAGTACGTGCGGTTATACACGTAAGTAGCCAATGCACATTACAGATCATCTTGCACATGGCAAGAACAGACCACAGAACCTTTAAAGACTAAAAACCTGAATTACATATACAGATCCAATACGTACCGCGCAGTGAACGTATTTGTCTTGGATATAACAAGACTGCAGAACGTGACGTAACACAGGCTATAGCAAGGCGTTCTTTGCTTCCTAAGTGTTACTCGATTCACGATACGCCATATTGCCATAAGAAAGCAACGCGTTCTGTGCAGTGGCAGTGCACATCGGACAGAGAGTGTAGGAAGTGCGGACATGGCCTTCACATAAAGCGACTTTTACTCCGTAAAGAACGCCTAAAAAACAGTCAGTTAATGCAGTACAGTGAAATAATCGCTGTTTGTTCTGAGATCCACACAAAACACATAAATACAGTCCGTACCGCGCAGTAAACACACTCCGTCTCAGTTATACAAACAGTCAGTTAATGCTGTACAGTGAAATAATCGCTGTTTGTTCTGAGATCCACACAAAACACATATACTCAGTCCGTACCGCGCAGTAAACACACTCCGTCTCAGTTATACAAACCAGTCAGTTAATGTTGTACAGTGAAATAATCGCTGTTTGTTCTGAGATCCACACAAAACACATAAATACAGTCCGTACCGCGCAGTAAACACACTCCGTCTCAGTTATACAAACCAGTCAGTTAATGTTGTACAGTGAAATAATCGCTGTTTGTTCTGAGATCCACACAAAACACATAAATACAGTACGTACCGCGCAGTAAACACACTCCGTCTCAGTTATACAAACCAGTCAGTTAATGCTGTACAGTGAAATAATCGCTGTTTGTTCTGAGATCCACACAAAACACATAAATACACTGTGTGGGCAGAACGTAGAATTTGTGAATGTTAAACCTGGTGGTATATATAGTGACCACTGGACTTTAAAGGGCTGAACGCTAACTCGTGGACAACCCGCAACATAACGCAGAACGTATTAGCCCGCAGAACGGCCGCGCCGTTTGTCACCGCAACTTCTCCGACACAACTGTATTGCGTGTAGCAGTACCAATGACACGCAGGCGTAAGAAGAAAGATGATTGACAGCAGGCGTGAAGCAGACAGCTGACAGCTGCACACCTGCACTTGGGAACTCGCGGTGATGGTTTTTATCTACTTGTAAGTGAGAATCAATAACTAATTCCTTGCACCGGAGTCCTGCTGGAAAAGCTAATAGTTGCGCAGGTTGTCAAGAAATTGACTGTACAAGATTGTCACTTCGTGAGGCATACCGAGTAACGGACAGTGGAGTGGCGAACTGAAGTAGGAGACACGTGACCGTGACTCAGTCCCATATTAAACCTTCGTGATGGCAGTGACACAAGGAAATGAAAAAAAACGTACAGACAATAGCTTCAGTAACAACTGAAACACGGCAAGTTCGAAAGTGCAAGTTTGTAGCTTGACGGTAGTACGGGCGTGGCCCTTGCGTGCAGAGCGAGGACGAGTTGGAAAATAGAACTTACTGACTTGTGTCACTTGCGAAGATGCGCTGACTGTAGCGTTTAATGACATTATGACTGCAAAGGTCGCGGGTTGGATTCCCGATGGTGTCATTGGAATTTATCATTGACATAATCCTTTCGGTCGCACTATGGCCCTGGGGTCGACTCAGCCTCTAACAGAAATGAGTACCAGGAATATTTCCTGTAGGTAAAGGCGGCCGGTGTGTAGGTCTGACAACCTTACCACCTTCATGTGCCGATTGTCTATAAATCTGTGAGCCTCAACCTCCTGGACCCCTAAGGGCCTGTCAGGCCTGTAATGGGATTGCTTTAGCTTGCTTTTATGATTTTGACGATGAATAATCGGAACGGAAGTAGAAGCAAGGGCCGTGGCCTGATGTAAGTACTGTCCCAGCAGCCGCCGTGAAAATCTGAGAAAGACTACGGAAGACACACGACGCTGGAGTGCCAACGGCGCGTCTAAATCCGCTGCTAGTTCTAAGCACTTTGTTGCATATCTGAGCCGTCTAGTGGAAGACCAGAACAAGCAGTGTGGATACTGTGCAGAGCAATATCACTAGCACAGTCTGCACAGTGCGTGCATAATGGCAACACTGCACAGCTTCGATATAGCGCGTTGGGTGTCTAGATGCTGTGGAATGGAGGTAAATGTGGAGAAAACTGAGGCAATGAGAATCTGAAGGCAACCATCGCAGTACAGACTGCTACAGATCAAAGGAACTGGAGAATGTGGAATATTTCAGCTATCTGGCTTGCACGGCAACAAATTATGCACGTGTACACGTGGAATTAAACCCAGGACTGCTACGGCAAAAGCGACATTCAACAAGAAAAAAATTATTTTCATCAGAAATTTGGAATTAAGTGTAAGGGGAAGCTAATTAAATGTTATGTTTGGAGCATCGCTTTGTATGATGCTGACCGTGGACACTTCAGAGGACAGACCATGATGCTGACCGTGGACACTTCAGAGGACAGACCATGATGCTGACCGTGGACACTTCAGAGGACAGACCATGAGGCTGACCGTGGACACTTCAGAGGACAGACCATGATGCTGACCGTGGACACTTCAGAGGACAGACCAGAAACACCGTACATACTATTACTGTGAGAAACAAGAAGTGTGAACTAAGTGTTCACTGGGAAACATGACGTATAACAAAGAAACTGTATTTGGGAGGTCACCGGATTCATTCTCGGCAGAGTTACTGAGGGTTACGAAACACTAAATCTACAGAAATGGTGTAACAGTGTCTTCATCCCTTTGTATCATCTACCATCACTTAAATAAAGCGCAGTTATAGCTCACAAAAAACACCGCGTCTCTGTTACAAAGACTAACCACACAATGCTGCTTATTGTGGGAATCGTACGAAAACATAATACACTGTGTGGCACGAGATACATTAACTGCTACTACTACTACTACTACTACGGTCAAGACAGCCCAATTCCAAGCCCCAGCCTCAACATATGATTACCACTGTGCACTAAAAAGAGTTGATCGAAGTGTGTCAAGTGGTCATTCCACAAGCAGCGAACTACCGACACCACTGTGAAGCGGGCAGGCTACACCCGACACAGCAGGAGCTCTCTCTCCCTCCCTCTCTCTCTCTCTCTGCCCGCAGCTACAGCCAGAGCTGTAAGCTTAAGACATCAAGTACAGCTCCACACTTCGTGTGCCATAAATTCGTAAATTTACACCCCCTGAGGATCAATGGCTGATCCCCCTATCAGCCATCATCTCCACTAGTCCTAGTAACACACTCGCCGGCCGGGCAGAGGCCAGGAAGCCTAAGAACAACGGCACATGCTGCCTGCTTACAAACCGGTACCTTCTGAGCTACACTAACAAGACGTCCTCGCCGCTTATCACTCGCACTCTCACGCCATCTTGCCAGGCATGTGCAGTTCTTCACAAAACAAGACAGCGGTCTATTTAACGACACTGTTCAGTGGCTCAGAATTGTCTATACAGCGTCAGTAGGAGGTTCACTGCTGAATGGTGAACTGGAATGGATGCGGAAGGAAACAGTCGTGTCTTACTTTCAGGAACTGGATGGACTGAGGAAAACCGTAAGATGGCTAGTTTCTGAGCTGAGATTTGAACCCTGTACACCGCGAATAACATGCAGCAGTGCTACCAACTGTAGCGTGAACTTCTGCACTTAACGTGGGAAGAATATGGAAGCACACAATGGGAGGTAATGCAATCCGCATACTATCTGATGCCCACTGAAGGGACAGACTAACGGCGCACTTTTGTGACACATCAGAGAGCATTGCTTGTTTGACGGTGCCCGCTGATCCTTCTAATAAGAGTAGTGGAGCATTGGTGGAATGACACTGACAGGGGAAAACTGAAGTAATGCGAGACAAACCTGTCACAGTGCCACCTTGTCCACCACAAATCACACATGGACTGGCCTGGGATCGAACCCGTGTGTCCGTACTGACAGGCTGGCGACCAACCGCCTTGAAGACTGCACTTCGCCAAAGTAATATTTAAACACTCAGTCCGTACCGCGCAGTAAACACACTCCGTCTCAGTTATACAAACCAGTCAGTTAATGTTGTACAGTGAAATAATCGCTGTTTGTTCTGAGATCCACACAAAACACATAAATACAGTACGTACCGCGCAGTAAACACACTCCGTCTCAGTTATACAAACCAGTCAGTTAATGTTGTACAGTGAAATAATCGCTGTTTGTTCTGAGATCCACACAAAACACATAAATACAGTCCGTACCGCGCAGTAAACACACTCCGTCTCAGTTATACAAACCAGTCAGTTAATGTTGTACAGTGAAATAATCGCTGTTTGTTCTGAGATCCACACAAAACACATAAATACAGTCCGTACCGCGCAGTAAACACACTCCGTCTCAGTTATACAAACCAGTCAGTTAATGTTGTACAGTGAAATAATCGCTGTTTGTTCTGAGATCCACACAAAACACATAAATACAGTACGTACCGCGCAGTAAACACACTCCGTCTCAGTTATACAAACCAGTCAGTTAATGTTGTACAGTGAAATAATCGCTGTTTGTTCTGAGATCCACACAAAACACATAAATACAGTCCGTACCGCGCAGTAAACACACTCCGTCTCAGTTATACAAACCAGTCAGTTAATGTTGTACAGTGAAATAATCGCTGTTTGTTCTGAGATCCACACAAAACACATAAATACAGTCCGTACCGCGCAGTAAACACACTCCGTCTCAGTTATACAAACCAGTCAGTTAATGTTGTACAGTGAAATAATCGCTGTTTGTTCTGAGATCCCACACAAAACACATAAATACAGTCCGTACCGCGCAGTAAAACAACTCCGTCTCAGTTATACAAACCAGTCAGTTAATGTTGTACAGTGAAATAATCGCTGTTTGTTCTGAGATCCACACAAAACACATAAATACAGTCCGTACCGCGCAGTAAACACACATCCGTCTCAGTTTACAAACCAGTCAGTTAATGTTGTACAGTGAAATAATCGCTGTTTGTTCTGAGATCCACACAAAACACATAAATACAGTACGTACCGCGCAGTAAACACACTCCGTCTCAGTTATACAAACCAGTCAGTTAATGTTGTACAGTGAAATAATCGCTGTTTGTTCTGAGATCCACACAAAACACATAAATACAGTCCGTACCGCGCAGTAAACACACTCCGTCTCAGTTATACAAACCAGTCAGTTAATGTTGTACAGTGAAATAATCGCTGTTTGTTCTGAGATCCACACAAAACACATAAATACAGTCCGTACCGCGCAGTAAACACACTCCGTCTCAGTTATACAAACCAGTCAGTTAATGTTGTACAGTGAAATAATCGCTGTTTGTTCTGAGATCCACACAAAACACATAAATACAGTCCGTACCGCGCAGTAAACACACTCCGTCTCAGTTATACAAACCAGTCAGTTAATGTTGTACAGTGAAATAATCGCTGTTTGTTCTGAGATCCACACAAAACACATAAATACAGTCCGTACCGCGCAGTAAACACACTCCGTCTCAGTTATACAAACCAGTCAGTTAATGTTGTACAGTGAAATAATCGCTGTTTGTTCTGAGATCCACACAAAACAAGATATGCAAACCGCTCGGTACATTGCCAGAGGTATCAAGACAAATGTTGTCAACATGGACAAGAGATGTAGGAGTTTTGAGCCAGACTGTACATCGCCGTTCGACCTACCGGCTAAATCGATATGTTATCTCGAAGACAGGAAAGTAACCATGGCCCCACAGAATTTCGACAAAGTTCGGTCCCAACATTCTTCATTAGAGATTGTAAGGCTCTGTGCAACTGAGACTGTTGGAGGTCACGTGACGTATGTACACTGTCAGTCAGTCAATCAGTCAGTCAGTATGTATGTACCCTGTCAGTCAGTCAGTCACATTCACACACGTATGTACACTGTCAGTCAGTCAGTATCTATGTACACTGTCAGTCAGTCAGTCACATTCACACACGTATGTACACTGTCAGTAAGTCAGTAGGTATGTACACTGTCAGTCAGTCAGTCACATTCACACACGTATGTACACTGTCAGTCAGTCACATTCACACACGTATGTACACTGTCACTCAGTCACATTCACACACGTATGTACACTGTCAGTCAGTCACATTCACACACGTATGTACACAGTCAGTCACATTCACACACGTATGTACACAGTCAGTCAGTCACATTCACACACGTATGTACACTGTCACTCAGTCACATTCACACACGTATGTACACTGTCAGTCAGTCACATTCACACACGTATGTACACTGTCACTCAGTCACATTCACACACGGATGTAAACTGTCAGTCAGTCACATTCACACACGTATGTACACTGTCAGTCAGTCACATTCACACACGTATGTACACTGTCAGTTAGTCAGTCACATTCACACACGTATGTACACTGTCAGTCACATTCACACACGTATGTACACTGTCAGTCAGTCAGTCACATTCACACACGTATGTACACTGTCACTCAGTCACATTCACACACGGATGTACACTGTCAGTCAGTCACATTCACACACGTATGTACACTGTCAGTCAGTCAGTCACATTCACACACGTATGTACACTGTCAGTCAGTCACATTCACACACGTATGTACACTGTCAGTCAGTCACATTTACACACGTATGTACACTGTCAGTCAGTCTGTCACATTCACACACGTATGTACACTGTCAGTCAGTCACATTCACACACGTATGTACACTGTCAGTCAGTCAGTCAGTCACATTCACACACGGAACCTGCTCACCACGAATCACCACTCACAGCACTGTGTGCTGTGTTAACCTATGCCCTTGTTAGGGGTGTAAAAATTGGTCCGTGACACTAACAGCAAAAAGATGTGGTTGAGACATATCACGGACTACGAATGAATTGCGACATGGTCAAGGCCTATTTTAAAAGTATTACCCTAGAATTCACTGGAGGGGCATCAGCAAAATCACGACAACACGTCCCAGCCGTTCCAGAGTCACAGCTTGTGCACGTGTCGAAACTGCGAGCCAACAGGCTCACCTGCTCGGTCGTAACAAAGAGCAACAGGCCTGCAGGCTTCGTGAACGTCTTGCTGTCGAACAATGCTTGCCAACAGTCGCTTTAGAATTTGCATCTTATCGTCCGCTGAAATACACAAAATGTCATTCTGTCTCCTCGTTTTGTATGGGTGCGAAACTTGGTCTGCCACTTTACGGGAAGAACAGACTCGGAGGGCGTTCGAGAACATGCTACTGAGGAAGGCATTTAGGCATAAGAGGAAAGACGCAGCAGGAGACCGGAAATATTGCAAAATGAGGAGTTTTATGATTTGTCCTGCTGAGCACATGTTATGATGATGAGGTGGGCGGGGTATGCAGCACGTACGGGGTACAGGAGAAATGAATACAGAGTTTTGGTCTGGAAACCTGAAGGAAGGAGACCACCTGAAGAGCTAGGCGTAGATGGAACGATACCCTTAAAGAGGACATGAAATAAGTAAGATGTGGACTGGACTTCTCTGGCTCAGGGTATGGACAAATGGCGGGATTTTGTGAACACGGTAATGAATGTTCGGTTTCCCTAAAATGCAGGGACTTTCTTGAATAGCAGCGGAAGCACTCTCTTCTGGAGGACTTTGCTACACGCAGCGCAGTTAGTCGGTTAGGCTCACGCATTACGATTTAACTTATGGATTACCGATTGTGCAGCTTAATGGGCATCTGTCGTGCGGCGTCTGTTTGCATTGCAAAACAAAGTGAGATCAAGTGGCCCTTTGTGGTGAACAGACTGCCAGTGAACTACCTGACAGAACTCCTGAGCTGAAAGGTGCAACACCTTAAAGCACAGCGGTAAGTATATGTACCAGCTGCTATACGGAAAAAAAAATGTTCGTTCTGCCCACACAGTCTGCATGGTCACAACAGTGACAGTCTGGTTGATCGTGTAATGCAGACGGGCTGTGTTCGCTGTGGCATTTACATACGGGAGGCAGTGACATGGCTCGGGCCGTTGGTCACAGCACAGGCCCGTATTCGATCCTAGGTCAGTCCAACCGAGATTTGTAGTGTGACAGGTTTCTCTCCCAGTACTTCAGTTTTCCCCTGTCAGTATCATTCCACCAATGCTCCATACTCGTTCATACATCTACCACCAACGCTGTATAATGTTTCTCTCCCAGTACTTCAGTTTTCCCTTGTCAGTATAATTCCACCAATGCTCCATACTCACTCATCCACCTACCACCAACGCTGTATAATGTTTCTCTCCCAGTACTTCAGTTTTCCCCTGTCAGTATCATTCCACCAATGCTCCATACTCATTCATCCACCTACCACCAACGCTGTATAATGTTTCTCTCCCAGTACTTCAGTTTTCCCCTGTCAGTATCATTCCACCAATGCTCCATACACATTCATTCATCTACCACCAACGCTGTATAATGTTTCTCTCCCAGTACTTCAGTTTTCCCCTGTCAGTATCATTCCACCATTGCTCCATACACATTCATTCATCGACCACCAACGCTGTATAATGTTTCTCTCCCAGTACTTCAGTTTTCCCCTGTCAGTATCATTCCACCAATGCTCCATACTCATTCATCCACCTACTACCAACGCTGTATGTTTCTCTCCCAGTACTTCAGTTTTCCCCTGTCAGTATCATTCCACCAATGCTCCATACACATTCATTCATCTACCACCAACGCTGTATAATGTTTCTCTCCCAGTACTTCAGTTTTCCCCTGTCAGTATCATTCCACCAATGCTCCATACACATTCATTCATCTACCACCAACGCTGTATAATGTTTCTCTCCCAGTACTTCAGTTTTCCCCTGTCAGTATCATTCCACGAATGCTCCATACACATTCATTCATTTACCACCAACGCTGTATAATGTTTCTCTCCCAGTACTTCAGCTTTCCCCTGTCAGTATCATTCCACCAATGCTCCATACACATTCATTCATCTACCACCAACGCTGTATAATGTTTCTCTCCCAGTACTTCAGTTTCCCCTGTCAGTATCATTCCACCAATGCTCCATACTCATTCATCCACCTACCACCAACGCTGTATAATGTTTCTCTCCCAGTGTTTCAGTTTTCCCCTGTCAGTATCATTCCACCAATGCTCCATACACATTCATTCATCTACCACCAACGCTGTATAATGTTTCTCTCCCAGTACTTCAGTTTCCCCTGTCAGTATCATTCCACAAATGCCCCATACTCATTCATCCACCTACAACCAAAGCTGTATAATGTTTCTCTCCCAGTACTTCAGTTTTCCCCTGTCAGTATCATTCCACCAATGCTCCATACTCATTCATCCACCTACAACCAAAGCTGTATAATGTTTCTCTACCAGTACTTCAGTTTTCCCCTGTCAGTATCATTCCACCAATGCTCCATACTCAATCATTCATCCACCTACAACCAAAGCTGTATAATGTTTCTCTCCCAGTACTTCAGTTTTCCCCTGTCAGTATCATTCCACCAATGCTCCATACTCATTCATACATCTACCACCAACGCTGTATAATGTTTCTCTCCCAGTACTTCAGTTTTCCCCTGTCAGTATCATTCCACCAATGCTCCATACTCATATCTTAACATTATCGGAGGAAGCTTCAGAAACTTCTAACGAACAACACTCTTGCGGTTATACACTGTAAGCACTGTATACACAAGTACTTCCACATCGTTTCCAGGCTTCAAAAAATAGCAACACTGTATACATTCACGATGGTATGTGGAAAGAAAAAACTACGAATTATTTTAAGCTCAGACGCATAAACCGAAACTCAGAAAACGCCGGGCGTATTTACCATATATTTCGACGCTGGTGGTCGATCAGGACACACAGCACGCAATGCGGAAAGAAATGCACATGGCACTTACATTCATAAACGCTGAAAATACAGACTGGCAGCATAATATTAAAATGGATCGCACGAAGAAATTATAATTATCCGAACGAAACTAAACTGTCGGGCTTTCGTGACGACAGTGATTAGTGTATGACTGCGAAGTGCCGAACTGTCCAGCGCTTGATGAACATGAGAGTGTCTACTGCCGCCAAGACACTTCAGAAGCTGACAGTTGCTCAAGCGGCCAGACAGTCCACATCCCCGCACCCAAGTCTCCTGCTGCATTTTGTTCTTGTTTATTTAACGACGCTGTCAGCAGCTCAGAGTGTACGGCGTAGAATGGTACCGTGATTGACAATGAACTGTAACAGACGGCCAAGGAAATATCGCGCAATCACCTGAGTTGTCATTTCGGCATTTACCGGACAACACTGAGGAAAACCTCGAAACCCCTCAGTCAGGACACACTGCCTCCGGGTCGATATATGAAGCCAGGACACCTGCATAAGCGGCAGCAGTGGCACCAGTTCGACGTCCGGGAACACTGCAGAGGCGAACTGAAGTGTCGGAAGCTGTGGCAGCCTTGTTCCTGCATACGTCACGATACACAGTTTGACAGACGGACTCAGACATGTTTATCACGTGACCTCATTAAGACTTCCTTCCTGTCGATCCCTACAACTAATAAGCTAAACTTACGTGGACGTCGCCCCTGTAATCACTTTCAGCACGTATCACGTGACACGAACGTAATACGCCTAATGATTCTTGTCGATTTACAGCCTTGCAGCTCTATTATCTATGGTGGCCGGCGCCACAGGCAAGCTCTCAGATGCAGGCCCACACTAAGTGTTGGCATTGCGCCATATCGACTGCTAGCAGGCGCACTCATTTAGGACGAGCTTGTTTCTTCTAACTTTAGAGTCTACAAATCCCAAACTAGTTAGGGCCGGAAGATGGAGGCAGCAAGTTCCTCCGAAACGTTACCACATACTAATCGACGTGGCGTCATATCCCGGCTTGACTGTTCATCAACCCAGCTGCGAGAAGCTCAAGTAAGATCGTGCATGAACTGCACCGCTAATCCGCACATCGCGGGTTTCATAAAACAGTGGTCACGTGCCGTATTTTGTCAAAATCGAGCGAATGTCAGCAGCTGGACGGCACAACACAAGAGACGGGTGCATTTATCTGCCCGGCGACATGGTGCAGTGGAGTGCACAAGACAGGCTGTGTGCCTAAGGAACAGGACATGAGTATGTAGCAGGCGTTCTTCACAAAGTACAATTGAATGCCCACGTCGGCACCATGCCCGTCCGTCCGTTCTTCCGCCACCCAGTATCAGTGACAAAACCGTCTGTCGGATTTTCATGAAATGCGGTACAGGAGTTCTTTACAGAAAAACGTTATCGAGGAAGCGTGACTTTCGCAAAACACGCGCCGTGACGTCACATTTCATCTTGCTGCACGTCGTTCATGCAGTTACGTGGCACGAGAGTCACAGTTGTTTATTACACGACACTTCACCGGACACACAACGTCCCAAGCCACAGTACACGACACTTCACCGGACACACAACGTCACAAGCCACAGTACACGACACTTCACCGGACACACAACGTCCCAAGCCACAGTACACGACACTTCACCGGACACACAACGTCCCAAGCCACAGTACACGACACTTCACCGGACACACGTCCCAAGCCACAGTACACGACACTTCACCGGACATACAACGTCCCAAGCCACAGTACACGACACTTCACCGGACACACAACGTCCCAAACCACAGTACACGACACTTCACCGGACACACAACGTCCCAAGCCACAGTACACGACACTTCACCGGACACACAACGTCCCAAGCCACAGCACACGACACTTCACCGGACACACAACGTCCCAAGCCACAGCACACGACACTTCACCGGACACACAACGTCCCAAACCACAGTACACGACACTTCACCGGACACACAACGTCCCAAGCCACAGCACACGACACTTCACCGGACACACAACGTCCCAAGCCACAGTACACGACACTTCACCGGACACACAACGTCCCAAGCCACAGCACACGACACTTCACCGGACACACAACGTCCCAAGCCACAGCACACGACACTTCACCGGACACACAACGTCCCAAGCCACAGCACACGACACTTCACCGGACACACAACGTCCCAAGCCACAGCACACGACACTTCACCGGACACACAACGTCCCAAGCCACAGCACACGACACTTCACCGGACACACAACGTCCCAAGCCACAGCACACGATCGACGTACATCGACTGTATGACTGTATACATGGCCAACAGTTACAAAAACTTTTTATATATTTTAGTCGTCTAAGTCGAGTCATGTAACAGCATTTGTATGTGACAATTTGTACTGTGTTACATGAAGTGTCAGCTTACATCACTGACTCAGACATGTAACAGCATTTGTATGTGATAATTTGTACTGTGTTACATGAAGTGTCAGCTTACATCACTGACTCAGACATGTAACAGCATTTGTATGTGACAATTTGTACTGTGTTACATGAAGTGTCAGCTTACATCACTGACTTAGACATGTAACAGCATTTGTATGTGACAATTTGTACTGTGTTACATGAAGTGTCAGCTTACATCACTGACTTAGACATGTAACAGCATTTGTATGTGACAATTTGTACTGTGTTACATGAAGTGTCAGCTTACATCACTGACTTAGACATGTAACAGCATTTGTATGTGACAATTTGTACTGTGTTACATGAAGTGTCAGCTTACATCACTGACTTAGACATGTAACAGCATTTGTATGTGACAATTTGTACTGTGTTACATGAAGTGTCAGCTTACATCACTGACTTAGACATGTAACAGCATTTGTATGTGACAATTTGTACTGTGTTACATGAAGTGTCAGCTTACATCACTGACTTAGACATGTAACAGCATTTGTATGTGACAATTTGTACTGTGTTACATGAAGTGTCAGCTTACATCACTGACTTAGACATGTAACAGCATTTGTATGTGACAATTTGTACTGTGTTACATGAAGTGTCAGCTTACATCACTGACTTAGACATGTAACAGCATTTGTATGTGACAATTTGTACTGTGTTACATGAAGTGTCAGCTTACATCACTGACTTAGACTGTTTACTTTAAACGTTTGGTTTTGTGACTATAGGCTTCAGTTCATTTTAATATTATGAGCGACATGTGTACTTGCATTATAATGCCGCATGTATGTGTATCTGGATGGCACAGATACTTGTGATTCTTTGATGCGCCCCCTGAGGATGGCAACTTGATTGTCGAAACGTATGTAGTTGTTACAAATATACTTTGTTAGTAATAATTTGTTGGTGTGACTTAAACTTGTGACAAAATGCACGGTACATATAATATAAAATTATTATACCTGCGTCCGACGGTCCGCACATATCACCTAACTGCAGACACACTTCACTGCCCGCACATATCACCTAACTGCAGACACACTTCACTGCCCGCACATATCACCTAACTGCAGACACACTTCACTGCCCGCACATATCACCTAACTGCAGACACACTTCACTACTCGCACATATCACCTAACTGCAGACACACTTCACTGCCCGCACATATCACCTAACTGCAGACACACTTCACTGCCCGCACATATCACCTAACTGCAGACACACTTCACTGCCCGCACATATCACCTAACTGCAGACACACTTCACTACCCGCACATATCACCTAACTGCAGACACACTTCACTACCCGCACATATCACCTAACTGCAGACACACTTCACTGCCCGCACATATCACCTAACTGCAGACACACTTCACTGCCCGCACATATCACCTAACTGCAGACACACTTCACTGCCCGCACATATCACCTAACTGCAGACACACTTCACTACCCGCACATATCACCTAACTGCAGACACACTTCACTGCCCGCACATATCACCTAACTGCAGACACACTTCACTACCCGCACATATCACCTAACTGCAGACACACTTCACTACCCGCACTGTCCACATTTCTTGGCCTATTGGCATGTAATTCGGTATAAATCTGCACGTAATGCCGTTGAGCAAAAGTGGCTTTCATGACAATCGGTGCAGGTGCACTGACACGATGCTTCACTCGACACACTCGGTGACATTCTGACCTACGTTACAAATTTCTCACCAACTCGAATACAACTCGGTACAGCAATGTCCACAGAAGCTTACCGAGCGTCTGTAAGTTTCGCGAAACACAGCGCTGTGAAAGCCATACTTAGTGCCGTAAGTGGACTGACTTCTGTCCGCACTTGTCACAGTTCTTGTCCGACTGCATGAAATTCGGTACAAGACAGCTGCACATAATTCTGTTGAGCAATTGTGAGTTTCGTGAAAATCGGCGCAGGAAAGGACCGTATTTTTTGTAGGGGCATAAATGTAAGTACATTAACGTGCGTATCGTCAACCACTATGACATTTTGAACGTGAAGAACGCCTTGATAAAGCCTGCGTACTTGAAGAACGCCTTGATAAAGCCTGCGTACTACGTCACGGCGTACGCCATTTTCATTCGTATGTTACGTCATGTATATATATATACGTGGTGACACCTGCGTGTTATCCGTCTGTGTTTATGTTTGCACGATCACGACTGGAGAGATAAACGAACAGTGCAGTTGTCACTGCAAACGAATGATTTGCTTATCTAATCAGCAAGACAGCTGATGTACGTAGTACAGTGGTGCCTCGCAATTCGACAGTTTCGCAATTCGACAGTTGAGTTGCGCCAGCCGGCGCATGCGCGTGCATAGAATTGTGCGTTGTCATTTGTTATTTGTCAGTTCTTATTGAAGTGCGTTGGTGTTTGCTCGTGTTGTTTGTGCTAATTTTCAGTTCTGCATTTTTCATACCCTACACCATTAAGAATGAGTAAAAACAGAAGTGAACAGAAAATACACACTTGGTTCAGCATAGAGAAGAAGAAAGAAATTGTAGATAAAGTGCAAAAAGGTAGCACAATTACAAGTGTAGCTCAAGAGTATGGCGTTCCTAGGTCAACTGTGGCAACTTTTTGGCAACAGAGAGAGAAGATTATGAGTGCTAGGGTGTCTGTTGGAGCAATGAAGATTTCTGACAAGAATAGATCTTCGATCAATGAAGAGATGGAAAAGCTGCTTATTACCTGGATTAAAGAAAGACAGATGAAGGGAGATCCAGTAACTCAAGCAATGATCTGTGAGAAGGCTAGGTTAATTTTTTAAGAATTGCAGAAGAAAACTCCAGGATCTACCTCAAATAAAACTGAGGAATTCAAAGCAAGCCGAGGATGGTTTCATATATTCAAAGGTAGAACAGGCATTCATAGTGTTCTCAGACATGGGGAGGCTGCTAGTGCAGATAAAGATGCTGCAGAAAAGTTTGTGAAAAAATTCGAAGATTTAATCAGGAAGGAAGGCTACCTGCCACAGCAAATTTTTAACGGGGATGAAACTGGGTTATTTTGGAAGCGCTTGCCAAATCGAAGTTACATCATGCAAGAAGAAATGAAACTCCCAGGACATAAGCCTATGAAAGATAGGCTTACCTTGTTATTGGCGGCAAATGCAAGCGGAGACTTTAAACTAAAGCCACTTCTGATCTATCACTCAGAAAATCCTCGGTGCTTTGGGAAAAAAATCATTAAATACAAGCTGCCAGTGATGTGGAAATCCAATGCAAAAGCCTGGGTAGACCAGAAAGTTTTCAAAGATTGGATTTTTGAGGTGTTTGCCCCGAGCGTGAAGAAGGTCCTTACTGACAATAATTTGCCTTTGAAAGCACTGCTGATCCTTGACAATGCTAGTGCCCATCCTCAAGAATTAGAGGACATTCTTGGAATTGACTTTGACTTCATCAAAGTCCAGTTCTTGCCTCCAATTTAGTGTGTTAGTATAGTAAAGTAAATAATCCATTATGGTGTATTTCTCTCCCCCTTGGGGGGTCCGACAACGAATTAATCTATTTTCAATAGACTTATATGGGAAATATTGTCCCGCAATTCGACAGTTTCGCATTTCGACATTACTTCGGCGACGGATTAGTGTTGAATTGTGAGGCACCACTGTATAACGTAACGGACGGACATAGCTGCTCTGTGCGCCTGCGCAGAACGGTGAGACGTAAGTAATGAAGAGGAACTGAGCGTGGCACAGACTGCCTTTGCATGATGTTGGTCAATGTAAACTGATACTGAGCGTGGCACAGACTGCCTTTGCATGATGTTGGTCAATGTAAACTGATACTGAGCGTGGCACAGACTGCCTTTGCTTGATGTTGGTCAATGTAAACTGGTACTGAGCGTGGCACAGACTGCCTTTGCTTGATGTTGGCCAATGTAAACTGATACTGAGCGTGGCACAGACTGCCTTTGCTTGATGTTGGCCAATGTAAACTGGTACTGAGCGTGGCACAGACTGCCTTTGCATGATGTTGGCCAATGTAAACTGGTACTGAGCGTGGCACAGACTGCCTTTGCATGATGTTGGCCAATGTAAACTGGTACTGAGCGTGGCACAGACTGCCTTTGCATGATGTTGGTCAATGTAAACTGATACTGAGCGTGGCACAGACTGCCTTTGCATGATGTTGGTCAATGTAAACTGATACTGAGCGTGGCACAGACTGCCTTTGCTTGATGTTGGCCAATGTAAACTGGTACTGAGCGTGGCACAGACTGCCTTTGCATGATGTTGGCCAATGTAAACTGGTACTGAGCGTGGCACAGACTGCCTTTGCATGATGTTGGCCAATGTAAACTGGTACTGAGCGTGGCACAGACTGCCTTTGCATGATGTTGGCCAATGTAAACTGATACTGAGCGTGGCACAGACTGCCTTTGCATGATGTTGGCCAATGTAAACTGGTACTGAGCGTGGCACAGACTGCCTTTGCATGATGTTGGCCAATGTAAACTGGTACCCAATTGTGACTTCATTATTACATAAACCGTTTAAAGACTAACTTTAACATAAATTATACTTAAAGAATCAGTTCGTACCGCGCAGTAAACACACTGTAAATGTTCCTATAACGTAACGCTGAGGCACGTTCTGGCCTTCACATGCCGGACCGTTCTCAGATCGTCGTGCCATTTAATGCTCTGTGGTCACACTTGTTGTTACAACTGCACACACACATTATATAGCTGTTGCTACCGCTCTCAGGGTCTGCTGTTACATTGTTGGCAGTTCTATTACATGTCTGCGTTGGTTTTGATGACTCAGATCGGCTGAGATGTGACGCCTTGTCATAGGCGAGTGTTGTCCGACGCCCCGAACGACGGCACTCTTTATACTCCGAAACTTCGGCAGCCAATCTACCCACCGACACAGCAACGCCCCTCTAACAACCTCAAATCTTACGTCGCTTTTGTTTGTGTTACAGTTGATCGGTCCTACACGAACTAAAACTTTCACCTCATCAAAATATTTTGCAACTGCTGACTTACAAACAATATTTCGTACACACCCTGTACGTTTATTCATAACCTGCCTACATACCAAATTTCATATTCCCAAGCATAAGCAACTTCATTTTGTAAATCGCGTAAAGCAAAAAAAAAGCCGTAACTTCACAGCAACGTGATAACAACACGAATACAGAGGCATCACATTATTACGTCACACTACAACAAATACAGAGGCATCACATTATTACGTCACACTACAACAAATACAGAGGCATCACATTATTACGTCACACTACAACAAATAGAGGCATCACATTATTACGTCACACTACAACAAATAGGCATCACATTATTACGTCACACTACAACAAATACAGAGGCATCACATTATTACGTCACACTACAACAAATAGAGGCATCACATTATTACGTCACACTACAACAAATACAGAGGCATCACATTATTACGTCACACTACAACAAATACAGAGGCATCACATTATTACGTCACACTACAACAAATACAGAGGCATCACATTATTACGTCACACTACAACAAATACAGAGGCATCACATTATTACGTCACACTACAACAAATAGAGGCATCACATTATTACGTCACACTACAACAAATACAGAGGCATCACATTATTACGTCACACTACAACAAATAGAGGCATCACATTATTACGTCACACTACAACAAATACAGAGGCATCACATTATTACGTCACACTACAACAAATAGAGGCATCACATTATTACGTCACACTACAACAAATACAGAGGCATCACATTATTACGTCACACTACAACAAATACAGAGGCATCACATTATTACGTCACACTACAACAAATAGAGGCATCACATTATTACGTCACACTACAACAAATACAGAGGCATCACATTATTACGTCACACTACAACAAATACAGAGGCATCACATTATTACGTCACACTACAACAAAGAGAGGCATCACATTATTACGTCACACTACAACAAATACAGAGGCATCACATTATTACGTCACACTACAACAAATACAGAGGCATCACATTATTACTTCACACTACAACAAATAGAGGCATCACATTATTACGTCACACTACAACAAATACAGAGGCATCACATTATTACGTCACACTACAACAAATAGAGGCATCACATTATTACGTCACACTACAACAAATACAGAGGCATCACATTATTACGTCACACTACAACAAATACAGAGGCATCACATTATTACGTCACACTACAACAAATAGAGGCATCACATTATTACGTCACACTACAACAAATACAGAGGCATCACATTATTACGTCACACTACAACAAATACAGAGGCATCACATTATTACGTCACACTACAACAAATACAGAGGCATCACATTATTACGTCACACTACAACAAATCTACATTCAGACAGTCACGTCACTCGCTCTTTAGCCGTTCTTATAATTACCTCGCACAGGCACGACCGCGTATTTGACATCGTGTACTTTAACTTCCTCTACAACTTTTGCTGAAACGTCTGTCAACCCAGAAAGAATTCAGCGACTTGTAACAAGTTTACTTGGCTTTTCATGTCAAGTGCACGTTATCTGTCACGTTTTAATCAGACCTGAATTTCCCCCATGGATATCAGTTGACAAACATACAAAAATTTAATGAAAATCCGTTCAGCGGAAACCAGATTGTTCCATGCCGACAGACGAACAAGGGGGCAGACAGACAGACAGACATGACGAAGCTACGAGTCCTCTCACAAATTTGCGAACGAGCCTAAAATGAAAAAAAAAATGTTGTTTTGAAACACTGTACACTTATGTGGCGAACTGGTATAAGTTCGTAGCACATCCAGTATGCTGCGACCCCTGACGAGGGTCAGTAAAGACAGAGTTAGCTCAATCCTGTGAAGAAGGTTTGTAGCCAATGTCCGTGTATCCGAACACAGCAGCACAAATGACTGGCAAAACAACATAACAAAACAATTGTTGTTTTGCATATTTTGTTGAACCAAATGGACGCGTTTGTTTTGTGAAGTTTTTGTTTGATGTTCTGATAGTGATGTTAGGTTTTGCCTGTTGGGCATTGATTAACTAATTAATTAATCAATGCCCAACAGTAAGAAAACAAATTATGAATCAGGGTCACTGTTAAAACATAACAGGTGAACTTAGCGGAACTCTAGCAACCTAAGAAAGACGTCACAACAGGCGCCATCTGGACGACGCAACACAACCGGCACTGAATTCTGCGTCTTCGGTGACGCCAGTTCAAACGCTGAGTGCAGAGGCAGCAAAGCTGACGTAACAAACACAGAACTGTCTGATTTACCTGTGAAACTGCAAGGGGGGGGGGGGCAAGTACTTCAGTGCTGTGTGTCTGAATCCGGAGCACGCAAGCCGGTCCATAGCGAAGCACTGTCCAGTACTGGCGAGACACCTTGACAGTGTGGGCACGGCAGTTGCCGTAGTGGTGACATCATCGTTATATACTCTTGGGGTCTTCGGTCAAAAATACGTAATGGAATTACACACACACAATGACATCATTACACAGCCTGGGGCTCTGCTGTGAACAACAGACATGGCGTTCCAGACAATGAGGTCATCTGCTAGATACCAAACGAAATAGTTCGTATGAGAGACTGGAAGAGAAGTCGGCAAACCAATGGCATGCCGAACAGTTACGTATTAACCATTTTAACCCTTTAAATCACAATGGTAACTATATGTACCACCATGTTTAACATTCAACAATTCTACGTTCTGCCCACACAGTGTATTTTTGTGTTTTATGTGGATCTCAGAACAAACAGCGATTATTTCACTGTACAGCATTAACTGACTGGTTTGTATAACTGAGACGGAGTGTGTTTACTGCGCGGTACGAACTTTATTTATGTGTTCTGTGTGGATCTCAGAACAAACAGCGATTATTTCACTGTACAACATTAACTGACTGGTTTGTATAACTGAGACGGAGTGTTTACTGCGCGGTACGGACTGTATTTATGTGTTTTGTGTGGATCTCAGAACAAACAGCGATTATTTCACTGTACAACATTAACTGACTGGTTTGTATAACTGAGACGGAGTGTTTACTGCGCGGTACGGACTGTATTTATGTGTTTTGTGTGGATCTCACAACAAACAGCGATTATTTCACTGTACAACATTAACTGACTGGTTTGTATAACTGAGACGGAGTGTGTTTACTGCGCGGTACGGACTGTATTTATGTGTTTTGTGTGGATCTCAGAACAAACAGCGATTATTTCACTGTACAACATTAACTGACTGGTTTGTATAACTGAGACGGAGTGTGTTTACTGCGCGGTACGAACTTTATTTATGTGTTCTGTGTAGATCTCAGAACAAACAGCGATTATTTCACTGTACAACATTAACTGACTGGTTTGTATAACTGAGACGGAGTGTTTACTGCGCGGTACGGACTGTATTTATGTGTTTTGTGTGGATCTCAGAACAAACAGCGATTATTTCACTGTACAACATTAACTGACTGGTTTGTATAACTGAGACGGAGTGTGTTTACTGCGCGGTACGGACTGTATTTATGTGTTTTGTGTGGATCTCAGAACAAACAGCGATTATTTCACTGTACAACATTAACTGACTGGTTTGTATAACTGAGATGAAGTGTGTTTACTGCGCGGTACGGACTGTATTTATGTGTTTTGTGTGGATCTCAGAACAAACAGCCATTATTCACTGTACACATTAACTGACGTTGTATAACTGAGACGAGTGTGTTTACTGCGCGTACGGACTGTATTTATGTGTTTTGTGTGATCTCAAACAAACAGGATATTTCATGACACATTACTGACTGGTTGTATAACTGAGACGGATGTATTTGTTTACTGCGCGGTTACGGACTGAACTTTCATACGTATTTCCCTGCACTTCAGTCGCTGGCTCTTTAACACGGAGGTAGGATTCGATCCAGGTCAGTCCTGTCAAATTTATGACAATCGTGGCACTGACAGTTCTCTCCCGTACTCAGTTTTCCGATTTCAGTATCATTCCACCAATGCTCCATACTCATTTTATACAATCTACCACATGCTGTATATGTTTTCTCCCAGTACTTCGGTTTTCCCCTGTCAGTATCATTCCACCAATGCTCCATACTCATTCATACATCTACCACCAACGCTGTATAATGTTTTTCTCCCAGTACTTCGGTTTTCCCCTGTCAGTATCATTCCATCAATGCTCCATACTCATTCATTCATCTACCACCAACGCTGTATAATGTTTTTCTCCCAGTACTTCGGTTTTCCCCTGTCAGTATCATTCCACCAATGCTCCATACTCATTCATTCATCTACCACCAACGCTGTATAATGTTTTTCTCCCAGTACTTCGGTTTTCCCCTGTCAGTATCATTCCATCAATGCTCCATACTCATTCATACATCTACCACCAACGCTGTACAATGTTTTTCTCCCAGTATTTCGGTTTTCCCCTGCCAGTATCATTCCACCAATGCTCCACGCTCATTCATACATCTACCACCAACGCTGTATAATGTTTCTCTCCCAGTACTTCAGTTTTCCCTTGTCAGTATCATTCCACCAATGCTCCATACTCATTCATTCATCCATCTACCACCAACGCTGTATAATGTTTCTCTCCCAGTACTTCAGTTTCCCTGTCAGTATCATTCCACCAATGCTCCACACTCATTCATACATCTACCACCAACGCTGTATAATGTTTCTCTCCCAGTACTTCAGTTTTCCCCTGTCAGTATCATTCCACCAATGCTCCATACTCATTCATACATCTACTACCAACGCTGTATAATGTTTCTCTCCCAGTACTTCAGTTTCCCCTGTCAGTATCATTCCACCAATGCTCCTACTCATTCATACATCTACCACCAACACTGTATAATGTTTCTCTCCCAGTACTTCAGTTTCCCCTGTCAGTATCATTCCACCAATGCTCCATACTCATTCATACATCTACCACAACGCTGTATAATGTTTCTCTCCCAGTACTTCAGTTTCCCCTGTCAGTATCATTCCACCAATGCTCCACACTCATTCATACATCTACCACCAACGCTGTATAATGTTTCTCTCCCAGTACTTCAGTTTTCCCTGTCAGTATCATTCCACCAATGCTCCATATTCATTCATTCATCTACCACCAACGCTATATAATGTTTCTCTCACAGTACTTCAGTTTCCCCTGTCAGTATCATTCCACCAATGCTCCATACTCATTCATACATCTACCACCAACGCTGTATAATGTTTCTCTCCAGTACTTCAGTTTCCCCTGTCAGTATCATTCCACCAATGCTCCATACTCATTCATACATCTACCACCAACGCTGTATAATGTTTCTCTCACAGTACTTCAGTTTCCCCTGTCAGTATCATTCCACCAATGCTCCATACTCATTCATACATCTACCACCAACGCTGTATAATGTTTCTCTCCCAGTACTTCAGTTTCCCCTGTCAGTATCATTCCACCCATGCTCCATACTCATTCATACATCTACCACCAACGCTGTACAATGTTTCTCTCACAGTACTTCAGTTTCCCCTGTCAGTATCATTCCACCAATGCTCCATACTCATTCATACATCTACCACCAACGCTGTATAATGTTTCTCTCACAGTACTTCAGTTTCCCCTGTCAGTATCATTCCACCAATGCTCCATACTCATTCATACATCTACCACCAACGCTGTATAATGTTTCTCTCACAGTACTTCAGTTTCCCCTGTCAGTATCATTCCACCAATGCTCCATACTCATTCATACATCTACCACCAACGCTGTATAATGTTTCTCTCACAGTACTTCAGTTTCCCCTGTCAGTATCATTCCACCAATGCTCCATACTCATTCATACATCTACCACCAACGCTGTATAATGTTTCTCTCACAGTACTTCAGTTTCCCTGTCAGTATCATTCCACCAATGCTCCATACTCATTCATACATCTACCACCAACGCTGTATAATGTTTCTCACCAGTACTTCAGTTTCCCCTGTCAGTATCATTCCACCAATGCTCCATACTCATTCATACATCTACCACCAACGCTGTATAATGTTTCTCTCACAGTACTTCAGTTTCCCTGTCAGTATCATTCCACCAATGCTCCATACTCATTCATACATCTACCACCAACGCTGTATAATGTTTCTCTCACAGTACTTCAGTTTCCCCTGTCAGTATCATTCCACCAATGCTCCATACTCATTCATCCATCTACCACCACCGCTGTATAATGTTTCTCTCCCAGTATTTCAGATTCCCCTGTCAGTATCATTCCACCAATGCTCCACACTCATTCATCCATCTACCACCAACGCTGTATAATGTTTCTCTCCCAGTACTTCAGTTTTCCCCTGTCAGTATCATTCCACCAATGCTCCATACTCATTCATACATCTACCACCAACGCTGTATAATGTTTCTCTCACAGTACTTCAGTTTCCCCTGTCAGTATCATTCCACCAATGCTCCATACTCATTCATACATCTACCACCAACGCTGTATAATGTTTCTCTCACAGTACTTCAGTTTCCCCTGTCAGTATCATTCCACCAATGCTCCATACTCATTCATACATCTACCACCAACGCTGTATAATGTTTCTCTCCCAGTACTTCAGTTTCCCCTGTCAGTATCATTCCACCAATGCTCCATACTCATTCATACATCTACCACCAACGCTGTATAATGTTTCTCTCACAGTACTTCAGTTTCCCCTGTCAGTATCATTCCACCAATGCTCCATACTCATTCATACATCTACCACCAACGCTGTATAATGTTTCTCTCCCAGTACTTCAGTTTCCCCTGTCAGTATCATTCCACCCATGCTCCATACTCATTCATACATCTACCACCAACGCTGTACAATGTTTCTCTCACAGTACTTCAGTTTCCCCTGTCAGTATCATTCCACCAATGCTCCATACTCATTCATACATCTACCACCAACGCTGTATAATGTTTCTCTCACAGTACTTCAGTTTCCCCTGTCAGTATCATTCCACCAATGCTCCATACTCATTCATACATCTACCACCAACGCTGTATAATGTTTCTCTCACAGTACTTCAGTTTCCCCTGTCAGTATCATTCCACCAATGCTCCATACTCATTCATACATCTACCACCAACGCTGTATAATGTTTCTCTCACAGTACTTCAGTTTCCCCTGTCAGTATCATTCCACCAATGCTCCATACTCATTCATACATCTACCACCAACGCTGTATAATGTTTCTCTCCCAGTACTTCAGTTTTCCCCTGTCAGTATCATTCCACCAATGCTCCATACTCATTCATACATCTACCACCAACGCTGTATAATGTTTCTCTCCCAGTACTTCAGTTTTCCCCTGTCAGTATCATTCCACCAATGCTCCATACTCATTCATACATCTACCACCAACGCTGTATAATGTTTCTCTCACAGTACTTCAGTTTCCCCTGTCAGTATCATTCCACCAATGCCCCATACTATTATCTACACGTTGGTCTTACGAAAAGGGCAAAAGGGTGAAGCCTGGGAACCTTCCAACAAGCAAAGTTCTTCTGGGAACGGGGCAGCATTGTATAGAGCAGAACTTTCACTTTTTTTTCACGCTTCAAAGACTTTCCACCCCCCACCCCCCCTCTCATGCTTCAGGCGTGTCGCACTATTTATATGTCTCAAGTATGCGTACACAAATACTTCGGCTGTGTTCCTCAGACCAGCCGCAGTCGGCACCCGGCTGGCGCTGAACCAGACAGAAACATAGGCATGTCGCAATGCGAAACCCTGCCCTGCTGCATGCAGTACCGCAATGTACGCTGGCTGTTTCTGATATGCGGTGGCACAGACGGCTGAAGTTTATGTTTCTTTATTATTTATTTGTGTAGTTTGTTTAACCCCTTAAGTACTAGGGGTTGTAAAACTTTGGATTAGCCCTGTGACGGCTGAACATATAACAGAATAATAAAGATAAGGGAGAAGTGATAGAGTGACACACTCTTTGATGTGCATCCCGGTTGTAGAAGGTTCCGAGGCTTTACCCACTTGTCTGCCTGACAGCAGTAATATGAACAAGAAGACGTTAGAACGGTGGAAGTAGTGGCCTGAAAACTGGTGTAAAGGCTAAGATTAACATGAGTTGTATCGAGTGAACGAAATATGCCAGGCCAAGTCTTGAGCGTGAAGCTACAGCGCAACACACGAACAAGAAGTCACCTGAACATGTGTGCTCTGCAGTAGACAAGCAGCCTGTTCACCGGCGCCAGGCAGTCTGCATGTAGCTAACGTCGGTCGGTTTGTTGCAGTTTGCGTGGCACAGAACACTTACACTGAGATGGCCGGGCAGCTTATGGCACTGTAGGCGAAGCACGTCGTATGTACAGACACTTCCGACATCGTCGACGCTGGCATGCAGTGCACAGCCTGATACTGCTCTCATCCAAACGACAAACAGCCGACGCCTGGAAACCTTCAGAGCAATGCGCTTCATGATGTACTAGTAGGAGCGCTGGACAAACGAGCACTGTCGAACAGAGGACGCTGCGGAGAACAGTTTGACGTAAAGCGAGGCAAGTGACAGAGACTGGAGACAACTGCATAGTGAGGAACTTCATGATTTGTACTGTTCGCTGAATATTATAGGGTGATAGAATAGAAGCAGGGCAGGCACCACAGCGTCCCGTGCACACTGACCATTTCTGATCCTTTGTGCAGCCCTTGTATTCATCTGTTTAGCAGCCCCGCACTTTGAACAAAGTGCAGTAACCTGCTTATAGAGATATCCTTAAAGTCCGCTGGTTTCATAAAGTGATACCCCAGGTACCTGAATCTTATTGCAGCCAAGGCCTCACAGTCGCAGAGAACACGTGAGGACGTTTCAGATGCCTGTTTGCATTTATCACTCTGGACTGTTTACTAGCCGCAGTGTAAATAGGTGACCTTTCAGATGACAGTGTCCTGTGAACAGCCCTGTCAGTATCCTTAGCTGGTTTAGATGACAGTGTCCTGTGAACAGCCCTGTCAGTATCCTTAGCTGGTTTAGATGACAGTGTCCTGTGAACAGCCCTGTCAGTATCCTTAGCTGGTTTAGATGACAGTGTCCTGTGAACAGCCCTGTCAGTATCCTTAGCTGGTTTAGATGACAGTGTCCTGTGAACAGCCCTGTCAGTATCCTTAGCTGGTTTAGATGACAGTGTCCTGTGAACAGCCCTGTCAGTATCCTTAGCTGGTTTAGATGACAGTGTCCTGTGAACAGCCCTGTCAGTATCCTTAGCTGGTTTCTGCTCCAACTAAGCAGTTCTCCAGCTCTTCTAGCAGAGGGTCTTTTGAGAAGTCTCTAGCCTGTCTTTGTCCATGAATGGACTGCCATTATAGGGTGATCAAGTCTCATGGAAGACGAGACAGACGGGGATGTAGCATGCATAGACAAGAAACGTTTTTGTGCAATTCATCCCGTTGTGACAAATCACGTTAAAACTGACGGCAGTACGTGTGTCAGTTGTTATACAAGAAATAGTGCGCGTGCAATATTTTAGTGGGAGACCTAGATTTTGAAACGACAATGATATTAATATGAAGGGCAAGAGGCTTTGAACTGGATTTGGCTGGGTCAGCAGGGGATCCAGTGGCGGCCTCTTGTAAACAAGGTCATTAAGTTGCAGAGTGAGTCATCACCACCAGCAATCAATCAATCAGGTCCATCAGGACGGTCGCTACAGGGACATAACAAAGGAGAAGTGGTTAAAGATGTCTGTGGGGTGTCGGCGCCAGACTGACGGCACAACAGTCATTGCTCTCCCTTCTTCTGCGCATTCCCCGAAATAATGTACATGTTACGAACGCCACCTTGCACACATCACTGGACGCCAACAAACATCGTTACAGCAATGCCAGCTTTCAAGACATGACCGTCGTTTGATACTGAAAAGAAGAGACACGGCGTTTCGGTAACTGGATCTGTTCTCGTCCTCTACTAAAAGGGTGGGTCTGGCCAAACTGGACAAGTGATTAAAACTTTACAGCCCAGTCGTTACTATATGTACCACCAGGTTTAACATTCACAAATTCTACGTTCTGCCCACACAGTGTATTTATGTGTTTTGTGTGGATCTCAGAACAAACAGTCATTATTTCACTGTACAGCATTAACTGACTGGTTTGTATAACTGAGACGGAGTGTGTTTACTGCGCGGTACGGACTGTATTTATGTGTTTTGTGCGGATCTCAGAACAAACAGCCATTATTTCACTGTACAACATTAACTGACTGGTTTGTGTAACTGAGACGGAGTGTGTTTACTGCGCGGTACGGACTGTATTTATGTGTTTTGTGTGGATCTCAGAACAAACAGCGATTATTTCACTGTACAGCATTAACTGACTGGTTTGTATAACTGAGACGGAGTGTGTTTACTGCGCGGTACGGACTGTATTTATGTGTTTTGTGTGGATCTCAGAACAAACAGCGATTATTTCACTGTACAGCATTAACTGACTGGTTTGTATAACTGAGACGGAGTGTGTTTACTGCGCGGTACGGACTGTATTTATGTGTTTTGTGTGGATCTCAGAACAAACAGCGATTATTTCACTGTACAACATTAACTGACTGGTTTGTATAACTGAGACGGAGTGTGTTTACTGCGCGGTACGGACTGTATTTATGTGTTTTGTGTGGATCTCAGAACAAACAGCGATTATTTCACTGTACAGCATTAACTGACTGGTTTGTATAACTGAGACGGAGTGTGTTTACTGCGCGGTACGGACTGTATTTATGTGTTTTGTGTGGATCTCAGAACAAACAGCGATTATTTCACTGTACAGCATTAACTGACTGGTCTGTATAACTGAGACGGAGTGTGTTTACTGCGCGGTACGGACTGTATTTATGTGTTTTGTGTGGATCTCAGAACAAACAGCGATTATTTCACTGTACAGCATTAACTGACTGGTTTGTATAACTGAGACGGAGTGTGTTTACTGCGCGGTACGGACTGTATTTATGTGTTTTGTGTGGATCTCAGAACAAACAGCGATTATTTCACTGTACAGCATTAACTGACTGGTTTGTATAACTGAGACGGAGTGTGTTCACTGTGCCGTACGAGCTGAGTGTTTAAATATAATTCGGGTTAATCTCCAAAACAAATTCAGTCGCGGAGGCCTCGCCATAGAACCCCCTCGAAGATAGCAAACGTTCTCAGCGGACGCGACCGAGCCACTCCGGGTTCAAGTCCCAGAAGGCCACCTAACCAAATTGCCCCCCGCATACTGCCACTTGCAGCTCAAGTCTCCGCCCTCAGCTCTTTCATTGGCTGTCCAGTAAACACCGTGCCTACCCGGCTGATATCGCAAGGTGCCAATGAAGATGATGTGATGGCCTAGCGGGGGGTATCCTGCAGTCCCTCTGTTTTGCAAGCATACTATGACTGTAAACTCAGTGCCCGCTTTAGAAGGGTAAGGGTTGTGAGCCTTGGCCCCCTGAATACCAAAAGCCACAAGGGGTATCCCAGTATTCCTCTGGCAAGACAGTCGCAGCTCTCAAGATGCTGAAACCTCACATCATGAGGTTAGACCCCCAGGGCGTCCAGAGGATCTTACATGTATGTGGCCCTTTAGAACAAAAATCAAACACTAAGGAATCTAAATTGACTGAAACAAAAATATTACTAAACCTTATTTGAAACGTAAGGATAAATAAGTCGATAAAGCTGCGATACTAACCAAACAAAGCCAGGAAGCCCGGCAGTTCATCATCTGACTGCTGGGACTCTGAAATAACGTCCATCTGGCAAGATTTCAAACCCGCTGTCACAAAAAAACGAGGGATAAACGGCGTAAATCAGCTTCAGCAGTGATGTGTCCTGCAGACACTCACAGCATACTGAAGACTGCAGAGCTAGGACCGACATGCAAAGTACACGGAAGCCTGTTGTCTCGGCAAGGGCTTCCTCTGATCTCAGAGCTCTGACGAAACAGTACAGGGCGATGCCTTCTGTCATAACCTCCAAACAGAAGCCACAGAAAACTAAAGGAAATCCTACGTTGCAGGAACACAGCTTTGCCATCTTCTCCTGTTCCTGGCAATGCTAGACCTACCCAATTCCTATCCACGCCGAGACAAGAACAAATCGTGCCCAATAATCCACCATTACTTTGAAGGAGACTTAACAAGGCTAGACAAAGATGTGCATGCTAAATGCCAGCCTACAGGCTTCACAACTTACAGCATAAAGTACGAAATATCGTGTCAAACCTCCAACATTACCTGAATCTTAAAACTTCTTAAAATAAAACGGAGTTCCATTAAACCTTGCAAAATCTAATTATTGCAAGCCGTGCAGAGTGGCTGCTTACCTACGGCATTGCAAGCCGTGCAGAGTGGCTGCTTACCTACGGCATTGCAAGCCGTGCAGAGTGGCTGCTTACCTACGGCATTGCAAGCCGTGCAGAGTGGCTGCTTACCTACGGCATTGCAAGCCGTGCAGAGTGGCTGCTTACCTACGGCATTGCAAGCCGTGCAGAGTGGCTGCTTACCTACGGCATTGCAAGCCGTGCAGAGTGGCTGCTTACCTACGGCATTGCAAGCCGTGCAGAGTGGCTGCTTACCTACGGCATTCCTCCAACCAAGCCTCTGAAAACTATGCAACATGAATTACACGCCCTTGGTTTGGCAGTTCAAATGTCATACCAACGACCGACAGTTTGGCAGTTCAAAATGTCATACCAACGACCGACAGTTTGGCAGTTCAAAATGTCACACCAACGACCGACAGTTTGGCAGTTCAAAATGTCACACCAACGACCGACAGTTTGGCAGTTCAAAATGTCACACCAACGACCGACAGTTTGGCAGTTCAAAATGTCACACCAATGACCGACAGTTTGGCAGTTCAAAATGTCACACCAACGACCGACAGTTTGGCAGTTCAAAATGTCACACCAACGACCGACAGTTTGGCAGTTCAAAATGTCACACCAACGACCGACAGTTTGGCAGTTCAAAATGTCACACCAACGACCGACAGTTTGGCAGTTCAAAATGTCATACCAACGACCGACAGTTTGGCAGTTCAAAATGTCATACCAACGACCGACAGTTTGGCAGTTCAAAATGTCATACCAACGACCGACAGTTTGGCAGTTCAAAATGTCATACCAACGACCGACAGTTTGGCAGTTCAAAATGTCATACCAACGACCGATAGTTTGGCAGTTCAAAATGTCACACCAACGACCGACAGTTTGGCAGTTCAAAATGTCATACCAACGACCGACAGTTTGGCAGTTCAAAATGTCACACCAACGACCGACAGTTTGGCAGTTCAAAATGTCACACCAACGACCGACAGTTTGGCAGTTCAAAATGTCATTAAGTTAAATTTGTAAGGTTGTACGGTTTCAACTGCACAATCACGTTACGTCATCACTCGCTTTATCACTGGAGTCAGAAACCTCCTCGATGGGAACTTCCTTTGATATTGGTTGAACAGAGATAAGCAATCGTCCACGACTGTTTATCTCGTCACTGGTGTGTGGGTAGGAGATACAGCAGCAGGTCTCCATATGACGTTATCTTATCCAAGATAATCGCAATGCTAGTGTCTGTATCTTACAGACGTCAGACAGAGTTTGACAGCCGCAAGAATTCTTTGAATCGGGTACGCAACGTTTGAAGCTTTAAACCCCTGTCACTCATATTCTGTGAATTCGCATTAGTCGTGACGTGATCTCTTTCAACCCTTGCTAACAAGATGAATCATAATAATTCTAGCAAAATACAGTACAATCCAGTTCAATTCAAATTTCATTATGTTATTTCAGTGCTTCAAGAAACACTTATCCTGCAACATGGACAAAAGTTGTCATGCAACTACTCTGCAACATCCTTGATTCTGCAAACGATACGCCCCACGACTCAAACAAGTTAAATTACATATTTCTCTACAAAACAATCAAAACAAATATCCCAGACTGAAAATAATAAAGACTTCCGCAAAAGTAGACGGCATTCACAATTCTGAGTTGTGTGTTACGGGTGATAATAATCAGTGCTCTCAATCAATTTAAAATCAATAACCATAACTGGAAACGCGACGGAAAGATCATCTCTCTCCGTTGACAAGCACACTACTAAATATTACGCATATCGTAACTACAGGTGATACAGGCCACTGTGACGTGACCCCTACAGACTACGATACAGCACACAGCAGCAAGCCCATACAAATTTCACGTTAATGACACCGCTCATGTGTATCAAACTTGCAAACATCACACTCTACCATACAATAAGTTCAAATGTTATGGCCATTCGTTTCGATGCTACATTTTGCCTACAGGACTTACAAAATACCTGAACACTGTCCTGTGCTAGCACGAAAATACGTTACCGGTCGCTGACCCGAGTAAACAAGACACAAATGACAAGCACGTAAATCGTGAAATAAAAACGGCATCGAAATAAAACTAAGTGACGTGAATCACAAATATATGTGTCACCTAGATTCACACACGTTTCAAAGTTGACAACCACCACTCCTAGCTACAGGTAACCTCAAATTGTACTGGCGTTGCCGTACGGAATCATGTGTCATTTCGTTTAGGGGAGGTTAGGAACTGCATTTCGGCAGTTACACAAATATGACGCATACAGTGTAATACATAATGACATTAGCGACCTGTACAACAGTTTGTATCTACTATAAAGTATCAGTTACTACACGTCTGTTGTCATCATATTCCGACAAAAGCTGACAAGAGTTACACCTACACCCAACACCGCTACGTTTAGACATACTTCATTACTTCCTGCGTTTACACATTGATTTCACTACACTAAAATACAACAAAATGAAGCTTATCTTTACCTTATTACAAGGACCAGCACCAGCAAAACATGATAAACTGAAAGCACGACTTATATCAAATACTAATAGCACGTTTGGACGAGACACCACACCAATCGCCGCCATGTTCCCTCGATCCCACTGCCACAGTTAGGTCACTGCTACTAGATAATATGTGGGTCACTGCAGCTGCACTCTAGTTTGCGGATCTTCAGCCGTGGCGGCACCCACAAACGAAGTCAACACAATGACACACTCCGCACAGTTTTTATCAGTTATATGTCATTCCACAGAGTATGTTGCTATACAATCTTTATATACCGGGAATTTTAAATGTCCCATCCACTAAAAATATTGCAGAATCTATAACAAATTATAAGCTAAAACAATATTTGGAGGCATGTTCTTCAACTTGGTAGCTTAATCTGTAGTTTCACCACCAGTAATTTGCTAACAACAAGCCACACGTGGTGATGGTTTATACCCTCAAGTTTACTATGATGCTAATGGAACTGTGTATATTAATGGCACTACAGCACATACTTCTGCAAGACTCAAGACTTCAAAAAAGGGTTTAATCTTTTTTCTCAGACCAGGATTCATGATTCATTTGAATCCAGACTGTGTGAACACCAATCAATGATTTTCAAATGATTCTCCCCCACAATATTGTGGATGCTGCGTACAGAGTTATGCTACAATACTGTAGGTTAAGTTACCTTTTGGGCATGATGCAAGTTGATTGGTTGGAAAGGTGTGATGGCTCATAGCTCATGATGGTGACAACAAGGCAGTACTGCAAGTCAGCAATATTGAGTGCCAGGTTTACCAGCCACAACCCCTGCAGCAAACAACTACAGGAACTGCAGCTGTAGCAGGAATGTTTACACAAACTTTGGTGGCTTTCGGATCGCATGCGGCCAGAGCTTTAATGTTCCTCATTGCAGCAGCAAACCTCACCAACACCAATAAAAGATTAAGCATATGTAATTCCAGTACATCAAACAGGTGGTTTGTTTCACGTTTCATCCTCCCACGTGGTTTAACCACAAGCCACAATGTGGTTTACAAGTCGTGACTAGCTTGACAATACATATTAGTAGGGATGACTGCTTCTGCATTAATTATACAATGTACCTATTACTGCATGGATTGTTAGACAACACATCAGGTGACAGAAAACATGGAGCTTAACTGCTCTTGCAGTAACTATCGTCAATGAAAATTACCACTTACACACAAATCATCATGACCATTCAATGCAATCAAATAATAATTCAACCAAGACAGAAAGGAAACAGACAATTGATTTCATGAAAGAGACCTGTTGCATGAAAACAATTCTCCATTTACCTTCCTTTTATATATTGCATAATTTTCACATGATGATGATGATGATCTCTTAGGTTGAAACATGCAGCAAGTTGTAAAAACAGATATTGTTTTTATACCAGAAAGATGGGAATGTTGACTGAATTATTTGTTGATATATTAAGCTACAAAAATACAATGGAATGTCATCTGTTAAAATTATCATAGCCATTGTCATATCAAATAATAAAAAACAGTTGGAACGCACAGACTCACTAGTGATGACAACCATGTGAGTACCGAGCCTAGATCAGTAAAAAGGGCAAAGCAGCGAAGGCACTTGCCTTAAGTGCACGAAGCTGAAGGGCATGTACAACATACATCTACTGTCCCCAGCAGAACTGAGATAAATGCATTGTTGTTGTTATTGTTGTGTCTTGTTATTTACATATTTACCTTCTTACCAAAATTTACTAGTATAAAAGTATATAGGTCTCACTGTAGCATGCCATGGAGGCACAGAGGGGGAGTACAAATATAGCTCTACTCCTATTTAACTTTGAAGATAGATGCACGCCATGCTCCAATTATGAAAGTAAAGGAGGTGCGATTTTACATTCTTGACTCAGGTGCAAAATTATCTACTTACAGCTCCAGTTCAGACCCACCAACCACAGCTTCATTCTGCTTCCTAATTGCATGAAGACACAACCAAAAATCCTGAATGATTCAGACTCTACACACATACATGAGTGAGCAATTCCAATTCCGAACAACAAACTGTCGGGGACGCAAAAACAACAGAGACAACCGTTAGAACACACAGCACAGGCAATGAAGATCAAGCATAAAGTAAGCAAGGACTGCTCAACATTCAAACTCTGATGATAAACACACAGACATGTACATACATCAAACGAAAACCTCAAAAATCTTTTACTAGCTAATTTAGTATAGGTTCAGTGCAGCTTTGTCATTTTTCCACACACTCCCAGATCTATACACAGCACATGCTTTAAGTCATGCCTGCAGCTGCATACAGTACGGTCTCAAGTCTTCACACTTTCAAGGTTTTCGTTTGACTCGCCCTCATACATTACAGCAATGCACACTCACCTGCAGAAGGCACACTTCCTTGCTTGTAACGTGCCACTGACATAGCTGAGACACAACACACTCTATCACTTCTGCTAGCACACAACGCTGATCAAAATAATGAAACCAATGCTTCAGACTATCCACAGCACCGTAACCTGCAGTCAAAACAAGCAAAAGTGAGCCTTACTAGTTTAGAGCTATATCATAAGCTGAGGTCGAGATATAATACATTACTCTCTACATTTCTGGCCCTCATAAATAGCTTCTTCCATCCAATCTCAACACTACACAGTCCAATAAGGAGCCATAATCTTTGTATTGTTCATCACATTGTGCATTTGCATATCAGCAAACAACCTTCAGGCTATACACTCATTAAATGTTGTATTACTGCTTTGTTGTTGACAACAAATAATGACTTGTTCATTACTTTTAATTACTTTACAGCCTGAAGATGTCTGACATAGTTAGATGAAATATGTGGCTATATCAACTGCACTAATCAAGGAAACTGTTCTGCTTGACTGAAAATTGTTCGCTAAAAAGCCATAAATTTAAAAATAAAATAATTAATATCAGGATTCTCTCATGCAATAGAATCACTTCCACTGTAAAACTTACATTTTATACCTTCACTCACCTGTTACAATTATAGTGTTTTGGCTGATACCTTCACTCACCTGTTACAATTATAGTGTTTTGGCTGATACCTTCACTCACCTGTTACAATTATAGTTTTGGCTGATACCTTCACTCACCTGTTACAATTATAGTTTTGGCTGATACCTTCACTCACCTGTTACAATTATAGTTTTGGCTGATACCTTCACTCACCTGTTACAATTATAGTGTTTTGGCTGATACCTTAACTCACCTGTTACAATTATAGTGTTTTGGCTGATACCTTCACTCACCTGTTACAATTATAGTGTTTTGGCTGATACCTTCACTCACCTGTTACAATTATAGTTTTGGCTGATACCTTCACTCACCTGTTACAATTATAGTTTTGGCTGATACCTTCACTCACCTGTTACAATTATAGTGGTTTGGCTGATACCTTAACTCACCTGTTACAATTATAGTGTTTTGGCTGATACCTTCACTCACCTGTTACAATTATAGTGTTTTGGCTGATACCTTCACTCACCTGTTACAATTATAGTTTTGGCTGATACCTTCACTCACCTGTTACAATTATAGTTTTGGCTGATACCTTCACTCACCTGTTACAATTATAGTGTTTTGGCTGATACCTTAACTCACCTGTTACAATTATAGTGTTTTGGCTGATACCTTCACTCACCTGTTACAATTATAGTGTTTTGGCTGATACCTTAACTCACCTGTTACAATTATAGTGTTTTGGCTGATACCTTCACTCACCTGTTACAATTATAGTGTTTTGGCTGATACCTTCACTCACCTGTTACAATTATAGTGTTTTGGCTGATACCTTCACTCACCTGTTACAATTATAGTGTTTTGGCTGATACCTTCACTCACCTGTTACAATTATAGTGTTTTGGCTGATACCTTCACTCACCTGTTACAATTATAGTGTTTTGGCTGATACCTTAACTCACCTGTTACAATTATAGTGTTTTGGCTGATACCTTCACTCACCTGTTACAATTATAGTGTTTTGGCTGATACCTTCACTCACCTGTTACAATTATAGTGTTTTGGCTGATACCTTCACTCACCTGTTACAATTATAGTGTTTTGGCTGATACCTTCACTCACCTGTTACAATTATAGTGTTTTGGCTGATACCTTAACTCACCTGTTACAATTATAGTGTTTTGGCTGATACCTTCACTCACCTGTTACAATTATAGTGTTTTGGCTGATACCTTCACTCACCTGTTACAATTATAGTGTTTTGGCTGATACCTTCACTCACCTGTTACAATTATAGTGTTTTGGCTGATACCTTCACTCACCTGTTACAATTATAGTGTTTTGGCTGATACCTTAACTCACCTGTTACAATTATAGTGTTTTGGCTGATACCTTCACTCACCTGTTACAATTATAGTGTTTTGGCTGATACCTTCACTCACCTGTTACAATTATAGTGTTTTGGCTGATACCTTCAGAACGCTCCTCCATTCATGTCTGACGTCATATACTAAACTTACTGCTAGATTCTTCTTGGTAATTTTAATAAAAATTTTACAAATGATTCCTTTCCACTGTTTATTGTCATCTGCCATCTTATGTTTAACATACATAAACCATACTGGCTCATTTAGTTATACTGTTTTTACAATATTAAAATGGCACCACTACACTTGTAAACAAAATCACAAGTTCTCAGTCCCTTCCCTCTGCTTCTACAAGAAATCCATACTGAATATTGTACTGTCAATTAACACTGCATACAGACTTTCTTGTTGTTATTGTTATAAACAGATCACAACTGAAGACACTGCCGCATAGTATAGAACATCTTATCGACATTCACACACTGAAAACAGAACGAATATTAGACAAGAGTAATCTCATGTCAAGTGACAATATCCGTCGTTCCCAACACTTGACACCGGCCCACATTCTCAATTATGTCGTTGCCAAGTCCGTAACTCATTAAATCATAAAACCACATGAGCAGTGGATATTAAAGTCTGTAATGTTCTGGGATGTGACATGTCATTTAACAGTGGTTACCAACATATAAAGGAATACAACGCCTCCATCTTCAAGGCAACGTACAACAGCAGCTTTAGTATTTGAAACAGCGCAGACTGATTCCAGTAGTCTGTCAACTTCCTAGACCTTATGAATGGAAAGAGGCAATTCATACGAAAAAAGATATAATTATCAGAATTCCAACCATTATTTTTAGGTTTCACTATGATGTGTCAACAATTATGGTGGTCCAGCACAAAGGGGCTCCAATTCACAGGTCTGGAATCACAGATCCTATGAAGAGTGCCACAGCTGGGATAATACAGTCTTACTTTCTGCTTTACATTTGGTCCTCAATCATTAGTGAATCTGTAACACAGATCATCGTGGTACTTCATTCTGCTTCCAGCTAATTTTGCAACTGATTAACATACAAAAAATTATTTTTACAGTAATGGTACAAAAGTTGTAACAATTATGACCATGATCCACTTCAACAGTATTTTACCATTACAGGTCCAAAAAGCAGCTGTATTTACAATGACTTTCATCTTTTTACTTGTCATACTTAGCATAAGGTTTTCAACATGGCTTCTGACATGTGAAACTGAAGTAAAATTTAATGCACCAGGGGTCTGATGATGGTAGAGGGTGTCCAGCTTAAAAGCAGAACCTATAAACCTGCCCACATCATGCAAACTAACAACCTGTATTATACAGGACTTTTTAAGAGGACTGCTCTCCGCAGAGCGGACGTCTTTCCTGCATATCAACCAAAGATGCCACCCATTCTACAGCGCTCCATACTGCTCAGTCTTGCCTCAGAAAAATCTAACACATTCAGCATCACTGTTTGAACCTTGTCCAGCCATCTGTTTTTCTGAAACTGAAATGCACCCAGCCACAAAATATCAAGGGGAAGTCACCCATGCCCACAAACAATGCAGTAGCTCACTCCTCACTCTCACAAAAGGCAACAAATCTGTGAAGTCAAACTGCCTGCCAAGTACATAACAACAAGTCAAACTGCCTGCCAAGTACATAACAACAAGTCAAACTGCCTGCCAAGTACATAACAACAAGTCAAACTGCCTGCCAAGTACATAACAACAAGTCAAACTGCCTGCCAAGTACATAACAACAAGTCAAACTGCCTGCCAAGTACATAACAACAAGTCAAACTGCCTGCCAAGTACATAACAACAAGTCCATGTTAGCATATTTCACATTTAAAAATAAATTAGCTCTATGTGGAAATATCTCAGTTGTTTACAGAATGAGTCATTCTGGTGCAAGCCAATAACACATACTTTCCACCCCATTTTAAAATTCAACATTATAAACTGTCATACTGACACTGCAGGGTGCCATGGAAAGTCAACAGCTAACAGCGAGATATTAAATATATGTCTGCTGCTGTACAATACTCTTTGCACGCTCACCTTCTGCAGGCACAATTGTCTGCAGCTGTACAATACTCTTTGCACGCTCAACTTCTGCAGGCACAATTGTTCAGTGCCATAAGGCTATGAAGTTCATGTAAGTGGAACATGGTCATTTACATTTGTAAACATTTTCATATAATAACCAGAAGCTAAACATTCTTTCCAGTTAAAGAACTATTACATGTAATAAGTGCTACAATAAATTCCCTTTTATATATACATATATAGGGTAATTATTTTGTCTGCAAACTATCTGTTGTGAGATAAAATAATGATCCTGCATATAAACTGTATATCAACAAATACAGTTAACATAAACATCTTGCACATGTGTATAATGTGATCATATTTTATGGCCTCCACTTCACATCACTTTCATAAGAAGCTAACAGAACAACAAAATTAATATGCACAATACTGAACACACAACACTTGACCAACAGATGCACTCTTATTATACGTTTCTGTATTTACAATACAGTTGCTGTAAATACAAAAACGTATAATAAGAGTGCATCTGTTGGTCAAGTGTTGTGTGTTCAAATAACAGTGCACGGTATGAATAATAAAGTTTATGCACTATATTATACTCAGGGTGTGCATTTACTCATATATATATATGGGACATGATGAAATCAAATTTACATTTTGAAGACACAAATTCATGCAGGTGATCTACGTGGGAAACAGACGCTTACAGCCAGGCCTGTCACCATGCACAACCATGTTGGTTTTTTCAAAACAAAACATATGGGTAAATCTGTGTCAAGAACCATCTAACCAGATGTCTGCAGTCTGTGTTCTCTCATGCTGTCATAAGTGATAACAACATGACCTGTCCTCACTCTCATGCTGTCATAAGTGATAACATGACCTGTCCTCACTCTCATGCTGTCATAAGTGATAATAACATGACCTGTCCTCACTCTCATGCTGTCATAAGTGATAACAACATGACCTGTCCTCACTCTCATGCTGTCATAAGTGATAACATGACCTGTCCTCACTCTCATGCTGTCATAAGTGATAACAACATGACCTGTCCTCACTCTCATGCTGTCATAAGTGATAACATGACCTGTCCTCACTCTCATGCTGTCATAAGTGATAATAACATGACCTGTCCTCACTCTCATGCTGTCATAAGTGATAACAACATGACCTGTCCTCACTCTCATGCTGTCATAAGTGATAACATGACCTGTCCTCACTCTCATGCTGTCATAAGTGATAACAACATGACCTGTCCTCACTCTCATGCTGTCATAAGTGATAACAACATGACCTGTCCTCACTCTCATGCTGTCATAAGTGATAACAACATTACCTGTCCTCACTCTCATGCTGTCATAAGTGATAACAACATGACCTGTCCTCACTCTCATGCTGTCATAAGTGATAACAACATGACCTGTCCTCACTCTCATGCTGTCATAAGTGATAACAACATGACCTGTCCTCACTCTCATGCTGTCATAAGTGATAACAACATGACTGTCCTCACTCTCATGCTGTCATAAGTGATAACAACATGACTGACCTCACTCTCATGCTGTCATAAGTGATAACATGACCTGTCCTCACTCTCCTGCTGTCATAAGTGATAACAACATGACCTGCCCTCACTCTCATGCTGTCATAAGTGATAACAACATGACCTGCTCCTCACTTACATGCAGCTGCTTTCCTTTTCAGTATTACAGAATACTTCACTTAAAATTCTAAAGAATAAAAAAATACTCCAATGAAAAAATTGAACTTAGATTCAGGTATTCTGGGGTGTGACACAGTGTTGCAGGGTGCGCGATCCCAAACATATCGAAAGGAACACAGGGCCTTCATGTTCAAGGGTTCAAGGGTCCACCCAGCAACAGAGTGTCACATTCCAGAACACCACTATTTATAGTTACAGGAGTGGCATTTCATCACATATTTTGCTTAAAATGACATATACAAAAACTGATCCATTTCAGCTTCTGGAATCCACAAATGGTTACTGAGAACAGTTTGACTGGGTACCCCGGTGTTTCTATTTTAAATTGCACCCTTCCCCCATACATTACTGTGTCAGAGATGTGGTAACATTTAAAAAAAGGAAAAGGTGAATGGAAACAAGAACCAGATATGGAAGTGTATCAAAAGCGGCCACAAAACCAGGGGGTTGCTGGGAAGGTGTGAATCCAGTAATTCACTTGGTAAACAACACACATAATGTACATACAATGTAATATTGTTGTATGTTTGCATAACAACTGCTGCCATGGAAACACGACAGTATGTCGTGTTTATTGCTGCACCATGTCGCTGCCAAGAGACTGAAAAACACTTATGTCTCATGTAAAGTGCCCAGTATTTTTGTCCACCTTTAACGAAATTTGGATTTCGTGGCCAGATTTTCATAAAAGTCAAATTTCACAGAAATCTGTCCAGTGGGAGCTGTGCTGATAATTACATGCGGACAGACATATGAACGGACATGACAAAGCCAACAGGCACTTCTCACAACTACACAAAATGCACCTAAAATGACAAAAATAAATCAGTGAACAATGCAGACAGAGAGAGAAAATATCCTGCATTAAAATATGATACACTTCCTGACACTGGCTCTAAGTAAAAAAGATAAACTCCTGAGCATAATTTAGAATGATCAACCCACCAATAAAAAATTCCACTACCTGGCCAGTCATATCCGCCTACACTGACAAACACACAAAGGCTGGAGTTCAGAGCTCACCCCAAGTCCCAGGACACAGCTCACAATACCCATGTCTACATGTAAAGTGTACGGTCCACTGTAATGTGTACACTGGCTACAGGAAATGTTGACTGATGCTTCCAACTGCACTATTTACATAGCAACAAATAAGACAGGAAGATGATAAATGGTGAGAAGGGACAGATCTGGAAGAGTAACAGTCATGGTTTCTGTAATGGTGTTATCTTTAAGGAAATAATGATAAAGATGCAAGATTTGTAGTTCTCAGAGTCACAACTATTTACCAGTCAACACAGCATAACAAACTCGAAATACCTGACTCTTCATGACATGAGAACCTGCTGACCTGATGAGCAATAACCTGGGCATATTTGCTGGTATACTGTCTTTCATTAGCCCCCAGTGGTACAATATACAGCTTCCCATACCCACATCAACTAACCAGTGCATTAAACTGACATCATCACATGAAAGATTCAACTGGTATGATCAAGGAGCGTGGAGATCAAGCTACAACTGATCAGGCTGATGCTGTAACCATCTTATGCCTGGAATACGTGACAGTCCTACCATCATTTCTAATATCGTAATGGAGAAAAATCCAAGCACCACTATCAGGTAGACTTGAGGTTCTCACAGTGGTGTTGCTGAAAAATTATATAACGCTGTGTCACTGGGCCAGTAGTTACTGATGTTTCAAACAATCATAACGCCTTCATCTTCTTGGCCTGGTTGACCTCAAAGATGGGGCCACTACAATCTGTCAAAACGTTGGTATTACTCACTCAATGACACAGCACTAAATCATGGACAGATTTATTTTTTGCTATTAACAGCATTTTTTTCAAACCTGGCCTTGCAAGCTGACTGACAAGTCATGTCATATTTGACTTTCACATGGCAGCAAATATTATGCTTAAGGCCTTCTGCATACCGACCTGTGGCATGTTCCTCCAGAACACTGGTAATCATAAGCCCACGTAGACCACATCACACCCCAGAAGACTGATTTTGACATATCACAGTTCACTGGCTCAAAATTAAAAAAATAAATACTGAATAAAATACAAAAAGCCTGATACAGCAACTTCATTACAAGTTTGCAGCCTGTCAATCAGAGCCAGCACATATCTGGCCAGATGGTCACCTTGCAAACAGTTTAAAAGTATGCAGCACTTATCTGTTAAGAATGTATCCCAGAACATATTAACACTATATAAAAAATAATTATCTTTTGCACAAATGAAACAACGTCACTACTGTCACTCTGTCTCTTGAACACTGGAATGATACAGACAGAAGTCTTGTTCACCATCATCATCATCAGCGTTAGAAATAACAACCACATATGGCACACTGATAAATTAGGATTAACAATACAGGTAAGACAAGTATCATCGATAATAAAAGACACAAGTAACAGTTAATAATATGTAGGCTCCTGTTTTGTCATCAGTCAAACTGTTAAATCAGCAGTCAACCAGCAGACAGAGACATCTTGTGTCACTGTTGCTATATACACCTCATCTCACGACAGCAACACTGCACAAAACAGACCACACACATGATAAATCACAATCTTACTGTGAGATGTTCTGTTGTGTTTAATACATGGATATACACAGTGGACAGCAAACACAACTATTTATTAATAAACAAGCCAAAACCTGTAGCTAATTTTACAAGAAAAAGTAACTTGTTTCATTAATAAATAGCTTTGACTGCTTGCCACTGCCTACATCCATGAAAAATCAGACTGATGAATCTACCTCAGATAATGTTCTTATAGCTTCTATAAATCACACTCTAAACTGACTGCAGCAACAGCTAGCAGATCTCTCAGAAGAATGGAAAGTGCCCCAGAATGTACAAAGGTACAGGAGGTTTTTGTTATCTCTGGTCAATTGCCACCAGCAAAATGCCACTTACTGCAAACTGCCTCTAAGCAGGAAATGTCAGCCTGTAAGAAATGGTGTAAATATGGGGTAACAAGGACCAGGTTAGAGCACAAAGGTTTTACAGATAAATGACGTGCAATAGCTTGTATCATGAACAGGAGTGGGAGAAAATGGCAGATGTGAGATTGAGACTGTTCTCTGTTGGAAAATTTGTGGTCCCTGAATATGACCCTCAAAATTGCAGAATTGTTGTTCCCACTTTTCCCTCAAAAGTTTCACCCCATACACACACAAAAACAGAGAGTGGGGAATTGGATAATGGGAACCCTGTACTTCAGGAGATTCCCACTTCAAGATCCATCTACATGATGCACTTTATCAATCATTATTTTAACTTATCACTCACTGCTGTGAAGCCTGTGGCCCTGATCCCTCACAGTGAGCTATGACAACTGTAAATGCTCGCACTATTTATTTCCCAGTGCAGTACTGGTAAATATACGAACCATGTGTGGCCTCAAGTCCTCACAACATCTTACAATTTGATGCTGTCTGGAATCGTAACTGCCACAAATATTTACACAACACCGAACTGAAAAAGAAATGAAATAGAAAAATGAAATAAAAAAAATTAAAAAAAAAAAAATAAAAAAAAATAAAAAAAAGACACAATGTCCGTTTCTTGTCAATATTTTCACAAGCTTTATTGAGCTCAGAAACCTTGTGACCATAAAAACCATTAGCAACAGTGGTCATAAAATATGATCAAAACATACATTCACTAAGGTATGTAACAAACTGCATGCAGCAGAGTCCTTGAGAAACTAACCGGCACTCAGAAACTCAAGACAGACCATGAAGGTTCATTATCATGTTCATAACAGCTGTGTGTGTGCTAATTGTACCTAAATATGAGAATGGCAAATATAAAATGTCTGAGGTGAACACTAACTGCAATTGAGATTAGAGAAGAATGCTATGCAGAGGACATGCAACAGAAGAACAAAGTATATAACAAGAGACTGGAACAAAACACTTCCAAAAAAAGCTTTGAAGAAATTAAAATATGACAGTTTGGTCTGATATATGGAAGACATGCAAACACCAATGGCAGCACAAGATAAGTAAAACTGGAAGACCAAAAAAAAGATGGTGATAAAGAAACAGCTGTACAGAATGTTTCAATGGCTACAGATAATGATAGTTCACAAATGTGTGAACATCAATGGATGATGACAATGGTGGTGGTGGTGGTGGTGGTGGTGGTGGTGGCAAAAAAGCAGCGTAAGAACAGGGCAGCTAGTAACAACCTCTCTGTTTTTTTTTTCCAGGGCACATAGCAAAGGTTTCGTCCAACATTTCAAAGGAACGTACTGCCTCCATCTTGAGGGTGAGTGAATTGGTACAGGTAGATGCTGAAGTAATTGGGAGAAAGTAAAGTGTCAGTTATATAACCAAAACATTCCTTCATCTGACATGTCAAAATCAACTTTTACCGTACAGTGCGGAAACTCAAAAACTGACCATCATTTTCACAACTGCCATGAAAATCTGAAAACTCAGAATAGCTAATGTCTAAATAACATTTCAAATGCTTGAACAAACCAAACAGATCATTGTTTGCCCAACAGGCATACTGACAACATTAACATTTATGCCACTATTATCTGTTGACAACCTTTGCAGACAACATAAATTGTATTAAGGAAATGTGACAACCAAAAACTATTTTAGCCTATGATGGCCATCATTTGGATTCAGTATGCATATGAAACACATTCAGTATGCATATGAACCACATCCAGTATGCATATGAACCACATTCAGTCACAATGAAGATGGAGGCAATACATTCCTCCAAAACAATGGAACAAACCTTTACTACATGGTTTAAAAAACACCCTCAAAAATCACGATCATTTGAACCGCCATCACTGTGAAGACCTGACAACCTACATTTTGATCGATACAGATGCCACACAAAACATAACATTGCTTGACGCCCACTTCTGCATTGCTCTCCAGCCCATCTGCCTGAAGTCAACCACCTCAAAGTGCTCGTCATCAACAAAGGTTACCACTACCAACACTTGTGCACGCAGAAGGGTTCGACAACTGACGTGTAATCCATAGCGTCCACTGCAATCTAAATCTATATGACACGGACATGTTCCTGCAATGCTTGCCCAGCTGTATGGCACACACACACCAGTACAAAAAAAAAGCACAGCTTGTATAAATAACACGATATCCATTTCACAGTTTCTTTGCACACAGATGCACATGCAGAAACCTACAAGAAACTGAAGTGACCCTATGGCTCATGTTTTTAGACCACAAATTTTCATATAATAAATACATTTGCAATTTAATAAACTGCCAACCTGATGCCAATGCTAGGGAGGGCAGTGATATGGACTTCATATATGAGTTGCTGGCAACCCATGGAGGTTTGGATCAGAGTGCAACAGACTAGATCAACATGGCGAAATAACTCACAGCAATCACAAATTGCACTTTGTTCACAACACAATACATACAATGTGACACTTCCTTGGGGTTAAACCAGGAAGTAATAGTGAAAAGTGTGATCATGAGCCACATCACAGAAACAAACACACAGAAGATTAGGCTGTTCATTCCACAGTCTGGTTTATCCCACTTCACAGTTCATAACCAGTGAAGTAACAAATGCCTGATTATCTATTTAGCACAGTTCTACATACACCAATGCTCCAGCAATATGCTAGCTCTCAGTTTTACAACAGTAAGTTACTCTGCAGTGACACTCTTCAGATGAAACACAACACAAAAGCTGCCACATTCTGTTTAACCCCTGACAGAAGTGAAATCATTTCTGCATTAATCTCACATTCTTCAACGACAACAAACAACTACTAAAACAATGAAAAATGTAAATAACAAAATTATTTCATGTAAGTTTCACTCCAGCTTCATGGAACATTAAATACAGTCACAACTTTTATGGCATTTTCTTCTGTAAAAGTTATTTACATTACAATACTATACACGAGTTTATTATTCATTTTGTGAAAGTTGCCTTCAGTATGAGTCGCTTGGCTTGTGGCAGTCGTGATCTTTCAGCGGTGACAGCCTCCAAAATAAACTGAAACAAAATACTGTAATATGAGAAACAGGCTGGGACAGCACACTGAAAGTAAAAATATGGCCAAGCTGATATAGTGACCGCCCTATGGACTGGACATGCAAGATATCATGGTTTGATTCCTGGCAGGGACAAGATATCTATCTTAACGCTCAACTGTCCAGATTAGCTATGAGGCCCACCCAGCCTCCCATTCAGCAAGTACAAGGAGCTCTCTTGGCCAGGTGTAAAGTGGCCAGGACAGGAAGCTCACCACTCACATCCACCTAGTGCCAATGTACCACTTCAATCTGCCCTACACCACTCACATCCACCTAGTGCCAATGTACCACTTCAATCTGCCCTACCCCACTCACATCCACCTAGTGCCAATGTACCACTTCAATCTGCCCTACACCACTCACATCCACCTAGTGACAATGTACCACTTCAATCTGCCCTACCCCACTCACATCCACCTAGTGCCAATGTACCACTTCAATCTGCCCTACACCACTCACATCCACCTAGTGCCAATGTACCACTTCAATCTGCCCTACACCACTCACATCCACCTAGTGCCAATGTACCACTTCAATCTGCCCTACACCACTCACATCCACCTAGTGACAATGTACCACTTCAATCTGCCCTACACCACTCACATCCACCTAGTGCCAATGTACCACTTCAATCTGCCCTACACCACTCACATCCACCTAGTGCCAATGTACCACTTCAATCTGCCCTACCCCACGAACAGCAGGATCCATCTCCAACACAAAGCCCATCACTTAATGTATTTTACAGACACAATTGATGTTTACTGCAACGATCACACAACACTTTCACTGTGTGGACAAAATGCAGAGGTTTTGAATCTTAAAACTTGACATATGTCATTACTGCTGCATGTTAAAGGATTAACTAGTTGTTCTTTGTAACTTAGATGTCACGTTTTCTGTGAGGTAAAACCAGAACTTTTAATTGTTACTGATGATGCACGCGCACAAGAGAGAGAGAGATCAGAACTATACGTAAACAATCTACACAAGCCGCCACCACAGCAACCACAACTAACATTGTTACCAACTGTGTGGCCATTACTGAGCTGTCATTAACACAGTGCACTAAGAGAAGTGACAGACCTAGGAAGTGTTTCAACCTGATTGACAGCAGGAAAGAATGGAAATCAGTGGCATCATCACAGATAGGAGGACAGGGGGTACGTCTCACTTTCTGGTAGAAAACAGACAAAAGGTAACATTACCATCATACAACATACTTCAGCACCGCAACATGACAACTCTGGGCTGCACACATCTGACTTTATACAATTCTTCCTTTTCATACAACTTTATGACACAAAATACAAGCTGCAGATGCAAATATTCTGGACTGTGATACTGTGTCATCGGATGAGTAGTTCCTGACGTTTAGAAAGGCCGGTGTTGCCTTCACAATGTCGGTAACTACATGCCATACAGCGCAGCATCACATTCCATTACGCTTATCTTCGGCAACACATTCTTACACTACACAATCTTAGCAACTCACAGCATCATTAAATAACACAATAAAAATCAGCAACTCTGCTGTGACAACCTCATATCTTGCAAAATACAAGCTGCCGGTTAGGTTCTAGGATTTAGTGACAATCCTCTCTTGGCAATAAGCGGCATGGCTGCACGCACATCATAGTGACATCCATCTGCCGCAGGTACAGCAGTTGCCACATCACTCGCTACATGCTGGCATGCGGCTGAACAGGCAAGTAGGTAAGAGAAAAAGCACTGCCCATACACCACCAAACATTTCCTATCCTTTTCAAAAATGTCCACAGTGACTTGACACTGTGAATGTACTCCCAAAAGAGTAAATGTTTTTGAAAGAGGTGTAACACTGCCTGGCACTTTGAAAGTGAGCTTAGCAGCAGCCACATTGTCCAGACCTCAGCTTCACATTTTGGGGAGCTCAGCAAGTTACCTGGTAACTGTCTTCAGGTTACCATGAAGTAACAGAACATTACACATTTCACTAAACATCATTTAAATATCCATACTGCAGGAAAGCCAAGAATACTCACAAGTCAGTAGATGTATCTCTGTCAAGAAACAAACTAACCAAACAGTCCCAATAAACGTACTGCTACAATCCCGCTGTGATGTCAAGTTGTCACAGTGTCACTCAGGTCATCTTTCAGCCACTGGGGGACAGACCTGTGACCCAATCGCTTCAGAAGCTTCACAAGGGCTGTATTGTGGGACAAATAATATCGCTGTAAACATACAGCCAATACACACTATTAGCAACACCCCTGACTTGGCAGGCAAAAAATTTCAACCATAAATCTACCACAAATCCCATGCCTCAGTGACAAGCAGTTACCACTCTCACTAAACCTCACTTTACTGTCACCATCCTATGTCAACTCATTCAAATCCCTAATGCACTCTTTAAACATGGTAATGAGCAAGTGCACAAAATGTACTATGGTTAAGTTCATCTTTCCCTGACTTAGTATTAACACTGATCACCACAATCATTACCCTCATCATCATAATCATCATCACAGTAACCCCTTGCCCAGTGCGCATTTGTCCAGCATCACCTTCACTATACGCAACAAGACAAGACTTATCTTTAACAACACATACAGACAGCACATATAGTCTCAGCAATTGACAGAATGTATATATGTATGTATATATGTATGTATATATGCATGTATGCATACATGCATGTACACAGAATGTTCCACATAAGGTGTGCCACACTTCAGGTTCTTAGTATATCAGTCATTTTCAGCACAAAATGCTATACCAACATATGCCCAATTATCAACCATTACGTCGCTACCAGGACGTTAAGGTTTCGAGATACTGCATAATAATATATGGTATCAGTTCTGACAAACCAACTTTATGGTCACTCCCACCTCCGGCCAACACTACCCCCTCGTACCTCATACTCTACCTGGTCCACACGCCAGGTCGCCACATCTATCACCACTTGACCACTACTTGTTAAGGCACGTAACAGATGTGGTCTACCAGAAAAATCACAGACAAGAGAAGAACTTGCAGCAAATCATGGAACATGCTGACTTCATAAAGGGAAATGATGAAATTATCAGGAATGCAATAAATTCTCTCCGAGACATGTAGAATTGTGCATACAGAATGGTGAACATTATTTTGGACAGTTATCAGTGTAATGTAACTGAAAATTGATATTCTTCAATACTATCTATCAAAACTGGTGTTTCGCCCCCAAGTAGCAACATAACTACATAAACTAACATAACTAAGTTGGTAACACAACTAAGACTTAACTGCCACCTTGTCTGTGGTGTTACTGAACACATGCTGTACAGCAGGTTAACACTTAATGGATATCTTCCTCTTGTGGTGTTATCTGACATGTAGCGTTCCTTTCATTTGTATGGTACAATAAAACATATGGAATGTAAAATTGTTGGTTACAGCCATGTACGTAAATTGAAATGCTGATCGCGGTGTAACAGCTGATATGGGCATATGTTGATGTACCATGTTTTAACCAAAATGACAAACAACATCCTGACATTTGGCACACCTTAAGCAGAACCCCCAGCTGTGTGTGTGTGTGTGGGGGGGGGGCTCCAATTTCTTCACAAAACACACACATGCATATATACACATAAACATTTTATTTCTGTTTTAGTTTATTTGAAGAAACTAAATTCACTCATACATTTAATCTTTCCCTTGGCAGTACATTTCACCATGAAAAAGCATGACCATATCTCACAACTAACACAAGCATATATCGACATAAGATGCTTCATACCTGCAGCAGTTTGTAAGACTTGTCCTCCATCGGCGGATACTGGCGACCTTTACTCCGGCCCAAACACTTTGTATGGTCCTCATTCACCACTTGACAGAAAAAACCCTTCTTAGGGTCATATCTGTAAGTTGAACAGAATTAAGATGAAGGATAAAAATGCTCACTTGTGTGGCACAAACTATGCATGTACGATATCTGCCACAACGCATGTGGACAGAGGAACACTCCACCACAACTGTGAACTGTCACGTATCAGTATTTCAAAACAAGATAGCATCCTTGTAATGTACAATGGCTACGCACCGTCTGAAAGTAAGGCATTTTTAGTATAACTGTACAGTAATTTGGCCAAAAACACAGCAGTACTGCCAACATACTGAAGGTCACAGCCAAATAGGCAGTACTCCTGCTTTGTATTCAGGTGGTCATGCATAAAAATCACGACCACAAAACCACCTAGCTGAAAACAGATCCTGTAATTTAAATCCAGGTGTTCTGCAGATTACCCCAAGAATTAATTTTGGCACCAAATGGTTAAAATGTCAGAATGAACAAAGCCAAACACTACACAGTGTGGAAAACCCAACAGACATCATCACTTGAATATGCTTACTAGTCGACATTACCTGAGGTTTTTTTTTTATATATATACACCAACAAAATGCACAAATTAATAAAGGTGCAAATTAGCTCCTTATCATGATTTAACCCTACACGCGTTTCAGCTCTTTATGAGCCATCATCAGGGGGTTTCCTTATAAAAAGTGCTTTTCAAATGCTGGATCTGTTGATGACACTTGTAAAATTATGCACTATTTTAGAGCATAAAAACACTCGTTCATAAGTTAAAAACATGAGTCATAAATTATAGTTAAAATTATGATTTGTTAAAAATGATAACTTGTTAAAAAACACTGTTCACTGCGTCTATTATATAAAGATGTGTTCGCATTTCTAGAAGTTAAAGAAGATCATATATTGCACTGTGTTGGTTGTGGTGGAATTTGATGCAGAACGGCGATAGGCAATGCGTGCTGTATGAGTTCTATCGCCGTTCTGCATCAAATTCCATCACAACCAACATAGTGCAATATATGATCTTCTTTAACTTCTAGAAATGCGAACATATCTCTATATAGTAGACGCAGTGAACAGTGTTTTTTAACAAGTTATCATTTTTAACAAATCATCATTTTAACTATAATTTATGACTCATGTTTTTAACTTATGAACGAGTGTTTTTATGCTCTAAAATAGTGCATAATTTTACAAGTGTCATCAACAGATCCAGCATTTGAAAAGCACTTTTTATAAGGAAACCCCCTGATGATGGCTCATAAAGAGCTGAAACGCGTGTAGGGTTAAAATTATGATAATGAGCTAATTTGCACCTTTATTAATTTGTGCATTTTGTTGGTGTATATCTAAAATAATAAAAATGCACGGTGAGTTAAGACTAAAGATTACCTGAGGTGTTTTGAGTAATCAAAAGGTGGCTGGATCTTCAGAAAACGCTGCAGTTCATTCATTGTCTCAACAGGATTTGACCGCAACTGATCACCATCGATTATGTGTAGCTGCTGGGGCGGATAGTAGGACAACCAACGTTCAAGATGTTGGGAGTACTTGCCAGGATTCAAGCACCTGCCACAACAAGCAACAAAGAAATGACCACTTGAACAGAAGTCACTGAGCAACTGCAAAGAAAATGTAATAACAACATTCACACACATCTACCAAATTATTACAAATCAATTCATGAGCTAATGAATCACATCCATCCATCCATCCATCCTATGGCACTACAACCCAAACACGAGCCTTGGCCTCCCAATGAAACATCTGATCCTAAAAAGATATTTACTTCACCAACATGAATGTTCTCAAACATTGCAAGATTTGTGGTTCTCACAGTAGTGCTGCTTAAGATACAATGCTTCTGATAAGTTACACTGTGCTGCTGGGTGAGAAGTTCTCAGCATTTTTAAGGCAAAACGAAGCTTCAAAACATCTGGGACTACTCACCCAATGACACAGTGTAACCTCCCTGATAACTCAAATCTTCAGCACATCACTCGGAGAACCTCAGTCCCCGCATTTTCAAAGTCCTCATTCAAGTCCATGTGCTTCCAACTTATCACAACATCCATGTTAACTGCAAGTAAATTACGAGCGTGACAACAAGCTGCACTACACATCTGCCCAACTCTGCTCTGTGTTGGCCCAAAGGTTAAACACAAAAAGCTGCAGCAGTGTGCAATTTTAGAGAAAAAGCACTGCACACATCACTATGCAACCTGAAGCAGGAAGTTCACATTTCACGCAAGTGAAACCACAGCCCCATATTCAGGCTACTCTAAGGTGACGGCAGTACATCCGTATGCAATGCTAAAGTTCTTTCTAAAACAACACGACACTACAATCAAAAGTGGGGATGTCTGACCTATTTCTCAGTTCACGTAGAGGTTTTGGTGCTGTATCACTGGCAGTGATGACTTGATGAAAAGAGTAATTGAGAGCCACTTGATCACCATGCGCTCGGGTGTGTTGGTACCAACTGTAGGCCCGTCGTGCCGGTGATATAAGAATTGTCACCTACAGATAAAAAAGATCATAAGCCATAAACTACAAAAAATTATACGAGTGCAAAACCTGGTGTTTCATTACAATGCAAAGACAGACCGAGGTTGTCTGCAAACAGCATACTAAGAATGTATGGATGTAAGAGATGAACAAACAGGAAGACAAGGAAAATTACATAACAAGGGCTTCAGAATTCACATTTACAAAACATGGAAGTAAGTCCCTGTTGAACAGTGGGGTTATGTTCCTGAAAATCACAATACAGAGCAAAAACAATGCAGAATAGAGAACTTTTCCTGTAACAAGTAATTAAAGTACCCACAGAAACGTTAATCTCAGTCTGGCAACATTAATCAAATCTCACTAAAATCTGTCAATGTTAAAGCAAAGAACATTTTTGGGAGCAACATTAAAAAATTACTGCCTTTATTAGTGTTGCAACTGCTCTCAGTAACCTCGATCTCAGGCTTCCGCCGCGATGTTGATGAAATCTGCGGTCTTCTGGAGTATTACACGGCGTCAGAAAAATCGCAGAAAAAGAGATTAACTGCACAGCACAGGTGTCAGCAACGAGGTTCATGGTTGTGCAAGCACAACCATGGGATTTTGACACTTAATAATTTATTAAACCAAACAATAAAAAATCTACAAAAAAAACTGCATGTTATACAGTTCCTACACTTTTAGTCCAATGATTACTTAAGGATTTTAATCAAATGACAACCATGTTGCTATCTTGTCCATCTTGACTGTTAAAAAAATCTGGTCACTTTATATACAGGTAACGTGGACCACTTTGCAAAAAATCCTGCCAGCACTCTTGCTGCAAGGCTTTACAGACAATGTACAGCTCATAACTATCTTCTATGAATCCAACCCCTCGTACACACCTCAGGTTCACTAGGAAATGGTAGTGGGTGTGATGTTTTAGCCACACTTAGTTATTTCTTTCTGGGCTTTGGCAAGCTGGACCAGAAGATACTAGGAAAACTCATCGAAGATCAATCTTGGCTTTAGTAAGGCTGTAGGACTTGGATAAGGTTTCTCCCAGACAGAAAAAGAAGGGCACAATGGGCCTGTAAATGAGAGGCCTATGTGCATCAGGACTTAGGACATGGGCCTGTAAATGAGAGGCCTATGTGCATCAGGACTTAGGACATGGGCCTGTAAATGAGAGGCCTATGTGCATCAGGACTTAGGACATGGGCCTGTAAATGAGAGGCCTATGTGCATCAGGACTTAGGACATGGGCCTGTAAATGAGTGGCCTATGTGCATCAGGACTTAGGACATGGGCCTGTAAATGAGAGGCCTATGTGCATCAGGACTTAGGACATGGGCCTGTAAATGAGTGGCCTATGTTTATCAGGACTTAGGACATGGGCCTGTAAATGAGTGGCCTATGTGCATCAGGACTTAGGACATGGGCCTGTAAATGAGTGGCCTATGTGCATCAGGACTTAGGACATGGGCCTGTAAATGAGTGGCCTATGTGCATCAAAACTTAGGATGACTCAAACTCATATATATTGATATTCATATTCAAGGCACATAACTGCTTAGTTAATCTGCCTGGTCAGATGGTGGAGAATGAAAGTGTCGGTCTGATAAAACAAAACACAGCTGTAATTCATTACAGAAATGCAGTCTCCACATACCTGTGTTCATTCAACATGACACAACATGCTTACCTGAACACAATGCAACTTCAAATCCTACATAATTCATAATATCATGGAACCAAACACCGCACTGTTGCTTTGTATTCACGAGACTGAACACAATTAACAAACAATGAAGCCACATAATGACACTTGTAACTTTGAAGTGCAGTCACTAACTTACCAACTTTGCATGTGGTAAGAGTGCATGTGCTCGCCTTGGAACCAGATCACCATCGAAGTACGTGGCACTCTTCTCAAACAGGTAACGAGCTGTAGCATTCTTAGGAACTGGAAAGAAGCTCATGTACCTGTGCAACAGTGCCACAAACAAACACATCAATATGTCATCATACAACTACACAGTACATTCAGTACTTACATAATACTGCCACTGCTTACTACAATTGTTCTCAATATCTTACAGACCCAACTCAGTAGGCATCAACTGCCATTACTAAACTGCTGTGCTTTGTGCAGATTACCAAGATCAGGCACAAGCCAGAAGCTGCACCAACAGCTGCAGTGATTGAACATCTGCTACTACGCCAAACCAAAATGTGTGACAATGTTGGGAACGAGGAACAGACGCAGAGAGGAAGAGAGAAAAATAAAAGAATGTGAATAAAGACAGATATATCAAAAAAAGTACTACTTCTACTTCTGGCCTAGGTTACAAATTCTATAGCAGTTACCAGATAACTTGCTAGCTGAGCTCCCTAACACTGTACACAGTTGCAGTCGGCACGGTGCGGTCGCTGCTAGGCTAACCTCGGAACAGCCAGGCAGTGTTATAACTCTTGCAAAAACATTTACTCTGTTCAAAACAGAAAAAAAAAAAGGTAGGTTGTGCATGCGCAGTGCTTGCCCTCTTAAAAAGCTTGCCAGTGACTAGCAAGTAATCTGGCCACTACTGTACTCAGGACCACTCAGAGCTTACCAGTCCAGCCCTCTGTAGTAATTCTTGCCATTAAAGAACTGGATTTCTTCAAATGTGTCAGGACTTGGGAAGTTGCTACTTATATCAGGGTGCATGGATAAAAATGTGTACAGGGCAGTGGTACCAGTTTTTTGGGGCCCAATAACAAGAAATCTAGGCAACTGCTCGCAGGTTTTGTTGTGTGACCAGATTCTTTGATGTCTTATATCATCACATGGATTCTGAAACAAACAAGGTACCAGTCACTAAATAACAGTATACAGATGGACACTAACAACATACAAGGTACCCGTCACTAAATAACAGCATACAGATGGACACTAACAACATACAAGGTACCAGTCACTAAATAACAGCATACAGATGGACACTAACAACATACAAGGTACCAGTCACTAAATAACAGCATACAGATGGACACTAACAACAAACAAGGTACCAGTCACTAAATAACAGCATACAGATGGACACTAAAAACAAACAAGGTACAAGTCACTAAATAACAGCATACAGATGGACACTAACAAACAAACAAGGATACCAGTCACTAAATAACAGCATACAGATGGACACTAACAACAAACAAGGTACCAGTCACTAAATAACAGCATATAGATGGACACTAACAACAAACAAGGTACCAGTCACTAAATAACAGCATACAGATGGACACTAACAACAAACAAGGTACCAGTCACTAAATAACAGCATACAGATGGACACTAACAACAAACAAGGTACCAGTCACTAAATAACAGCATACAGATGGACATTAACAACAAACAAGGTACCAGTCACTAAATAACAGCATACAGATCGACACTAACAACAAACAAGGTACCAGTCACTAAATAACAGCATACAGAAGGACACTAACATCAAACAAGGTACCAGTCACTAAATAACCGCATACAGATGGATACTAACAACAAACAAGGTACCAGTCACTAAATAACAGCATACAGGTGGACACTAACAACATACAAGGTACCAGTCACTAAATAACAGCATACAGATGGACACTAACAACATACAAGGTACCAGTCACTAAATAACAGCATACAGATGGACACTAACAACAAACAAGGTACCAGTCACTAAATAACAGCATACAGATGGACACTAACAACATACAAGGTACCAGTCACTAAATAACAGCATACAGGTGGACACTAACAACATACAAGGTACCAGTCACTAAATAACAGCATACAGATGGACACTAACAACAAACAAGGTACCAGTCACTAAATAACAGAACACAGATGGACACTAACAACAAACAAGGTACCAGTCACTAAATAACAGCATACAGATGGACACTAACAACATACAAGGTACCAGTCACTAAATAACAGCATACAGATGGACACTAACAACATACAAGGTACCAGTCACTAAATAACAGCATACAGATGGACACTAACAACAAACAAGGTACCAGTCACTAAATAACAGCACACAGATGGACACTAACAACAAACAAGGTACCAGTCACTAAATAACAGCATACAGATGGACACTAACAACATACAAGGTACCAGTCACTAAATAACAGCATACAGATGGACACTAACAACAAACAAGGTACCAGTCACTAAATAACAGCATACAGATGGACACTAACATCAAACAAGGTACCAGTCACTAAATAACAGCATACAGATGGACACTAACAACATACAAGGTACCAGTCACTAAATAACAGCATACAGATGGACATTAACAACAAACAAGGTACCAGTCACTAAATAACAGCATACAGATGGACACTAACAACAAACAAGGTACCAGTCACTAAATAACAGCATACAGATGGACACTAACAACAAACAAGGTACCAGTCACTAAATAACAGCATACCGATGGACACTAACAACATACAAGGTACCAGTCACTAAATTACAGCATACAGATGGACACTAACAACAAAGCTTTTATTTTAACACTACAGAACTCGGACAATACTCACGCCCCAGACTGGATCTGCCTCTTCAGGATACAACTGGAAGTATCGTTCTCCTATTTGCAGCGGGGGGGCTGTGACGAGTCTTAAATTAGTCCAGCACTGCAGGAACTTTATAACAGACTCAAATGTATAAAGTGCAAGTCTGTCATTGCCGTAGTTGGACATGTGAGTCATAAAGATGTTGATCTGCAAAAGACTGCACAGTTAGTGTGGGATGTAAGTTTACAGGGCAGTGAACACTACGACTACTGTACGGCAGTGAACACTACGACTACTGTACGGCAGTGAACACTACGACTACTGTACGGCAGTGAACACTAAGACTACTGTACGGCAGTGAACACTAAGACTACTGTACGGCAGTGAACACTACGACTACTGTACGGCAGTGAACACTACGACTACTGTACGGCAGTGAACACTACGACTACCGTACGGCAGTGAACACTACGACTACTGTACGGCAGTGAACACTACGACTACTGTAGGGCAGTGAACACTACAATTACTGTAGGGCAGTGAACACTACAACTACTGTAGGGCAGTGAACACTACAACTACTGTATGGCAGTGAACACTACGACTACTGTAGGGCAGTGAACACTACGACTACTGTAGGGCAGTGAACACTACGACTACTGTATGGCAGTGAACACTACGACTACTGTAGGGCAGTGAACACTACAACTACTGTAGGGCAGTGAACACTACAACTGCTGTAGGGCAGTGAACACTACAACTGCTGTAGGGCAGTGAACACTACAACTACTGTATGGCAGTGAACACTACGACTACTGTAGGGCAGTGAACACTACAACTACTGTAGGGCAGTGAACACTACAACTACTGTACGGCAGTGAACACTACGACTACTGTACGGCAGTGAACACTACAACTACTGTCGATGACTGAAGTCTTCTGGGCATGAAGCTGGATCACTGGGCAAACAGTACCTGACATTTCAAAGGACTGTAGCTTGACCCCAAACAGTACCTGACATTTCAAAGGACTGTAGCTTGACCCCAAACAGTACCTGACATTTCAAAGGACTGTAGCTTGACCCCAAACAGTACCTGACATTTCAAAGGACTGTAGATTGACCCCAAACAGTACCTGACTTTTCAAAGGACTGTAGCTTGACCCAAAACAGTACCTGACATTTCAAAGGACTGTAGCTTGACCCCAAAGACGAAGGCACTATGATCCTTCAAAATGGCAGAACTCCTCACCTCATGACAGAATCACATCCAAAAACAACTTCAATCTTCATCCACGCCACTGTGAGAATCTAAAATCTTGCAAGATTACAGTCTTTTAGAATGTAACACCACACAGTCTGGTAGAAGGACACCAATATTTTGGAGGCACCTGCAATTTCTATCTTCAGGACAGACAACTGTGTAAATGGAACCAGCAGGTTCTTACTATGCTCTGCCCCCCATCTACCAGACCACACACCATTAAACACACACGACTATTTGCTTAACTGCAAAGTTTTCCTGTGACAAGTCATGAGTTGACATCACTACAGGGGAAAGAGAGAGAGAGAGAGAAAGAAGAATCAGAGCTACCACAACAGGAACCACTTTGAAATTGGGAAAATTTAAGACAAAAAACACCTTGCAAAGTGAAAAGAATTTTGGGAACTTATACCGATCTCAGTAGTCAGATGGGCAGATCGATCAGTAATTTCCAGAGACCATGACTGAGGTGCTAGAAACAACATGAACATTCTTATAAACGCAGAAAGACCCTGCTCTTGACCCTAGTAGAGGAAATTTACTGCATTAAGACATACTGCATGATCTCACTTGTATTTTCCACAAAATGTCGTCTATTTCATAATTGTATCTCCTTCTGTTCAAATAATACTCACATTTATCACAAACCATGCGCAAAAATTTAAATACCAACCCAGTTGTATAAAGTTAGGTATTTTCAGCACCACACTGTGTAGCACCTTTGTCATGCTTTGGTAAGGTAAAGCTATCACTATATAGGCCTGGACACGCCCTTAGCGCTCCAGTAGGTTCAGGCTCCCAGAATTTATAGACAATCGGCACATGAAGGTGCCAAGGTTGTCAGCCCTATGCACCGGCCACCTTTACTCATTTCTGTTAGAGGCCAAGTCAACGCCAGGGCCACAGTGTGGCCAAAAGTATTAAGTCAATGAAAAATCCCAATGACCCCATTCAGAATCAAACCCACGATCTTCTGGCTTGTAGTGCAGTGTCTCAACCAATTGCGCCACCGCGTGCCCCTTGTTATGCTTTGGTGCTTAGTCAAAGATCTAGTCACAATATATAAAGTAAAGTTATCCCTGTGTGTGCCAAGAAAGCATATGGGGAGTGAAGGTGTAGCTCCACACATTCTAAACCTCAACACTAGACAGGGGTGAGTGGCCAGCTTCACATTCTGGCCGCTTTACCCCCGGGGTAAGAGCCTCTGGTACCCACTGAATAGGGAGCTAGGTGGGTCCCAGAGTCAGCGTGGATGTATTAAAGAAGAGAAAAATCTCTCTTGCCCCTGTCAGGGATCAAACCATGATCTCTTGATTGTCAAGCCCATAGACCAGTCTCTATACCAACTATGCTACTCCCACTCCTAGCTACAATAATAAGACATCTTGCAAATTAACACATCACATCAAGACCACAATAAAACTCACTGGATTGTACACAATTGTCTGGAAGAGTTCTCCTCCTTGAATTGCTTCATCCAACTTCTCACGACCCCCTGGATACCGCTGAATCATTATCGTGTGCGTGAACAGTCCACAGGTTTGTCTTGGCAGCACCTTCAGAACACAAACTTCAGTTACAATCCAGTCCATGTCCATGGAACAAAACAGACAAGTTACATGCTAATGCATACAACATAAAATAATGAATATGTAACAGACACAATTTATGTACAATAACAAAGTCTGATAACACTGCAAGTACGAAACACGTCCTGTAAACTCACTTCTATCTTATATTATTTAATGCCAGTCTATGAGCAGCACACATCTATGAACTAGACAAAACTAATTTCATGCATTACCATAATGTTTCGATGGATGAAGCCTCGCCGCAGTCGAGCTGGACGCAAATGTGGATACTCTTCTGTTGATGTGACTCGGATATTCCAGACTCTCTTCCAAGCCTCATACAGCAGCTCGTGTACTGGGTACACTCCAGAATGGTGGGGAGCAATTGAATACCCGGAGTCCACAGGAATACCGTGTTCCTACAGGCACCAAATAAAGACAGTGTCTGTGGTTGCATTTCATTCTTTATACCTGCAGTTACACAAATTTCCTGGGTCCAGATTAACAAATTGATGAGTTTAAAACTTTGAAGATTTCTTCAACTGGCATCCTGCCTGCTCAAACAGCAGCTGTTGCAGTATCAGGTTATTTGTAGACTTGATATGGTGTATACAATAAATCCAATATGTTCTTGGGTAAAGACAGATATGAAAGAACACACGGCTGCCATCTCTTAAAGACAGGATGAAATATGAGCACAATCTATGTACAAACTTCAAAACATCTTCTGACATGGTGCAGCTGTTTGGTCAAGTGGCCATGTTAATCAACAATGTAATACCATAACATGTCACAAAACATTGGGAATCATGACACAGACTGTGAATTTCATTCATTTATAAAGAGTCTACAGCTCACAAACTTGAAACCAGTAAAATGGGTTACTCAAAAGTTAGCTCACTTTTGGCAACATTCTGATTTAATATCAACTTCTTCTCCAATACGGGTACACACAACAAGTGCAGAATATATTTCAGTACATAAATATCTTGTAATGTGCACCAAAACACATAAACAGAAAAAAAAACTAACCAACTAACAAAACTAAATTAAACTAAACTAATTCTCAGTCCTGGAAGGCTAACAGTTCATCTAATCAACAAATTCCCTGCATTTTATGAAACCCTAGGTTCATTACCATGTTCACAAGAACATGTAATTTCTCTGATCACACATATTTATAACACAACAAACAATACCAAAAAATGTAATTTCTCTCTACCCTTAGCCACATTAATCCAGTCCATATTCTCCCATTCTGTAAGATGCATTTTAATATTATCTTCTCCTTCCATGTCTAGATCATACAAGTGATCTGTTTCCTTCAGATGTCCACACCAAAAGCCCACATCATGTGCCCTGGCCAGCTTATCCTCCTTGATTTGATCCCCCTCAAATCTGGTAGGAATACAAATAATGAAGCTCAATTTTATGCAATGTTCTCCAGTCTCCTGTCACACACACCCCCAGCCTATGATCTTCTCTTAACATGAAAGACAAGTTTCACATCCATACAAAACTACAGGTAAAACTTTATGGTTTAAGATAGCAAACAAGAAGACAAAGTTTCTGGACCAAATGGTAGCAGGCATTCCCTGAATTCAATCGGCCCATTTTCTTTATTCAAGCGATTTTTACTTGTTAGTGTAATTACCAAATAACTGAACTCTGTCACATTTACAAGGGATCTGCTACTCTCGTTATGTTACCAATCTGTCCTGCATTCTGCTCACCAGCCGTGACCATATCCAGATCAACCTCCTTACTGGCAACTAATACACCTTCTGTATTTTTCTCTATAACAATGATGTTTTTGCACAGTCAATCAATATAATCAGCATACACCAGAAGCTGATGTGTTCCATTCAATTGCAATTCCTCCTGGCTTTTTTCAGGCATCCTGATGGCATATTCCAGGGGTGGCCAGCTAAACAAGCTTCAGGAGCTGCACTTTAGGAGGCAACTTTGGCAAGAGCCATGCATTAATAAAGTAACAACACAAACACACATACACACGCACAAATTTGAATCAAATGACTGTTCTTGACTAATGCAAAGAATCCTAAATGTGTTCACTATAAAACCAATTATTCAGAATGTCCATCTAATTAAGTGTGTATTTGCCACACGCTGCTCCCTACCTTAGCAAACTCTCTGTTGAGAGTCATGTCCATCTCGAGCTGTGTCACGTTATCATACAGATGTGGCTGCTGGTGATTCCACATGTGACTGAACCACATAAAGTTGCCTGCATTCTCTGAAACACAATGTCACTGGCACCATTAACATTTCATTACAAACTGGTCTGATAGTGATGGTATGTGATACCACATACTGACACATCAGAGGAACACGGTACCTCCATCTTCCTTCTTCTACCCTGAAGATGGATGCAGACAGTTCCTCATAACATTCATACATATCCACCAGAATATGCAGCATCACATCTCAGAAGACAGCAACCTTCATATAAACTGTCGTAAGAATATCAAATTTCACACAGTTTGTTTAACGGGCAGTCTCAATGTTCAGGATTAAGTGGGCCTGGCAACACTGTCACAAACATCAGAATCCATTTTCAGTGTGAAACACCTATTTGGTTCCAAGAACTTACGGAATAGCATTAATAAAAATATGAAATAACCTCAAGAGGCATAAAATTCAGGAGAGTTTATTTTTAATAAAGTACAAATAACTTTCAGAAACATAAAATACATTCAAAGATTGAAGAAAAGTCTCATTCCAAAATGCAAGAAACCACCTCACTTAATTAAAGGCAGAGATTCGCCAAGATGAGAGTTACCTGCGCAGCAGCAGGTCAGTGGTCGAAGCTGTATCACCAGCCATGTGGTTTCTTCCCGGTTTGTCAGAACCAGTCACAACGGGTCAAAACAATGGTATTAAAATGGGTGACCACAAAAGGTCAAAATCCTGAATAACCAGGTTCGCAAACTTCAAGACTATTGTACACAGACGACGCATCCACCAGTTCAAAGACAGTGGCCTACATGAAGTAACAAGTCACACACCTACAGCACAAACAGAACGCTTACCAAGTAACATGTCATCTCCTAGATTTTCTTCAGAAGTGCCATGATGGAAGTACTTCCCTGAGAATCCCAAGTTGAACCGAAAACCTGGCACTAGCTGCTGAATTCGTTTCTGAGTTGCCAAAATCGCCTGTAGACATAAAAATTCAACATAAATTACCTCACTTCAAACTCTCAACACCCAATGGCTCCCTCCCTTACCATCCACAATTTTGACTGACCACAATTCTTGTAACCTTAATACATAATCAACACATTCTTTCCCTTTAAGTTTCTTAGCATACACCTGAACAACATTTAGTTACCCTGAAGATGGGGTCAGCAATTTGCTCCAACACATCAGAACAAACCCAGAAGTGTGACATCTGGTTAAACGATTTAACGTGTTCGTTCCTGTATCTGACCACGCTTGGATACAACTATTGTGTTAAAGTTACCACATCTGACAATGGTCAGATAAGAACAGAGTGAAAAAAAATTCAAAATGTAGGCCTACTGGTCAGAGAATCCTGTTTCAGGCACACCAATATTCTCTAAAACCATGGCTTGAAATTGCTCTAAAAATATTCCAGCATTTTTCCATGTTCAATGCCCACCCGCACTTACAGATCAAACTGTTGCAACACAACGTTTCTCCATTTCACGCAAACTGTATCAAGAGCTCTGATGATACCATCATACCATCATACTTGTCACCTGCATCAACTTCACCATCCGCCTCCCTCTCAGGAACTCACATCACACCTCCACACAGAGCTGAAGCTAGGGCCCTCCCTATAAGACTACATGGCATGTGGAAGCAGCATATTCTGTAGCACTTTCCTCCATGTAAAACTCACACAACTCCTACAAGAGATTGCAAGATATGCACAAAAAACGAAAGAAGAATTGGTGAACGCAGGTGGTTTTGCCATAAACAAACAGTTCCCTTCCACCCAGGGATGTGTGACACAAAACATCAAACCCAAAACAATGTCACAACTTTCACCACATGGCTGGGGGACTGAAGTATTATACTAACAACTGGTTGGGGAAGGAGGGGGGGGGGGGTGCTGAAGTACAACACTGACATCTAACTGGGGGCTTGATATGTATAATACCAACACCTGGCTGGAGGCTGAAAAAACCTCGCAGGGGAGTAACCAGATTTGAAACCAGGACCTCCAGCACATGAAGCAAGTAAGTTACAATGCATCACTCAACTACCCCAGTAACTACGCTGCATTCTGTCTCATCTTTCACAGCTGAGAAGGTGACTAGTCTACTCCATGGATGTGTAACTGTCCGCGGCAGTACATATTCATACGTACAAAACACATGGCGCAATGCATGTCGCCAATTACTGTACACTTAAAATGCAGTACGCACTTCCTACATCACAGTACACACAAATAATCACTGTTTACTGTGTGAATCATGCACAACCAATGAGACAATGTGTGGGCAAAATACGGAATTCTCAAATGTTATAGCAGGTGGTACACATTGTTATTGTGGTGCTTTAACGGGCTACCACGCAATGGAAGCAAACATTTAAACACTGCTCTTCTCATGCACAGGCACTTGATGCTTGTTCATACTTACCATAACATCATCTTTCTTCAGACGTGTACCTCTCTCCCCCACAAATATGTCATCCACATCGACCAGAAGCAACCTCTGAAGGCTCACACTCAGCTGACCACGACTAAGATATGACACAGAATCCAGGAACAGCAACTTGTGGAGCCAGAAGCGAAGACCTCCGCCAAACAGAACTCGCTCAATGCCATCATACAAACCATGGTCCTACACACATCCAATTACATGCAACAGTCTGATGATAGAAACATATGTATAGAATCTTTTATCTGGTGTCCCAGTATCTGGAACGCTCCAAAAACTAGCAATGTTGCAGAACAAATAAGTTTCAAATTTGCACCAGTAACTCCAGGACTGGCACTTTGCTTTCATGTTGTTCTGCTAACATCTCCTCAAATACCTTCATTTTGAAAGCATTTTTATGTAATTCTTAATCTCTCAAAGACCTGCATTTGCATACGCAAATGCAGGTAGGAATTTGGTTTATATATTTAAGCAACAAGGAAGTTTACTGCACTTTTAAGACAAGTGGCATAATCTCCTTTTTTTTCATAAAATGTTATTTCATAATTTTATCTTTTTCTGTTCATATAATACATTTTTCATAAATCATGCGGTAAAATTTAAATAACCACATAAGCCCAATAAAGATCAAATGTTTTAGGTATTGTGCTTCAAATTGTGGAGAACCCCTCTTCCAGAATACCTCACGTCCCAAGCAAGAACCCCTCTTCCAGAATACCTCACGTCCCAAGCAAGAATCCCTCTTCCAGAATACCTCACGTCCCAAGCAAGAACCCCTCTTCCAGAATACCTCACGTCCCAAGCAAGAACCCCTCTTCCAGAATACCTCACGTCCCAAGCAAGAACCCCTCTTCCAGAATACCTCACGTCCCAAGCAAGAACCCCTCTTCCAGAATACCTCACGTCCCAAGCAAGATCCCACACCTTGCCATACATTTTTAAAATACAGTCAGGTACTAGCAATGTCAAGGTCTGAACACCAACACTGACGACGGACACAACAACTGCCTATCCCAAGTGATATAGCGCACACTGCAGAAAACCATAACTAATTCCATGGAGCACAGCAGGCATACGGCTAATCAAGAAGTTCCCCACACTTCATGTAAACAAAGGCCCACCACCTGTCCATATCCTCAGCCACATCAATTCTGCCCACACCCTCCTATCCTATTTCTTTAAGATCCATTTTATTATCATTCCCTAATCTGTGCCTAGTCTCACTTTCCTTCAGGTTCCCTACCAAAACCCTGCATGCACTTCACGTCTGCGCCATATGTGCCACATGCACTTCACGTCTGCGCCATGTGCCACATGCACTTCACGTCTGCACCATATGTGCCACATGCACTTCATGTCTGCGCCATATGTGCCACATGCACTTCACGTCTGCACCATATGTGCCACATGCACGTCGCGTCTGCGCCATATGTGCCACATGCACTTCGCGTCTGCGCCATATGTGCCACAAGCACTTCGCGTCTGCGCCATATGTGCCACATGCACTTCGCGTCTGCGCCATATGTACCACATGCACTTTATGTCTGCGCCATATGTGCCACATGCACTTCACGTCTGCGCCATATGTGCCACATGCACTTCACGTCTGCGCCATATGTGCCACATGCCCCGCCCCTCTCACCCTCCTTGATTTGACAACCAGTATAATACATATTTGGTTACGAGTACAAATCACGACGATCCCCATTATGCAATTTTCTCCATTCTCCTGTTACTTCCTACCTCTTAGGTCTAAATACCTCCCCCAGGACCACAATCATAAACACCTTCAGCCTAGGTTCTTCCCTGAATGTGACAGACCACATTTCACACACAAACACACATAAAACACCAGGCAAAATTATGGTTCTCCATTTTTAATCTTCACGTTCCTAGCTAGTACAGTAGAACCCGCATAAGAAGTCCCCGCATAAAAAGGTTTCCCCTGTAAGAAGTCTGATTTTTAAAGTCCCAAAAGCCTATTGCTTTTAATAAGCTTCCCTCTTAATAAGTCTTCCCGCTTAAGGAGTCCCTAATGCTCTGGTCCCTTGAAAGACTTCTTAACAGGGTTCTACTGTATATGTGAAGACAAAAGATTCTGAACTGAATGGCTGCAGGCATTTCACAAATTTCATCTGCATGCAGTCTTTGTTAGTGCTGCTCCCAAACACTTCACCCAAGTGTCAGCCATCTTTACACTGTAACTTTGTCCTACATTCTGCTGACAAGACATACATATATTTGGTTTTCTCAGTATTTACTTCACAGACCATCCTCCATACTATAGACTAAAAAAGCTTCTACCTTCCATATTTTTCTTCACAGTACTTATACTTCAACCAATTGAAAAAAACCTTCCGTATAGACCTCACGCTGATCTGTCCCATTCATTTGCAAGCCCATCTGGTCAATCACTCCAATGATAATAAACAAATGGTGATGTAGGCACGTGTGTCTAAGAGATACAGCAGACACACTCACAATGGCGAGGAAATGCTGAAACAAAACAGACAAACCTGCAAAACTGTAGGGAGTGGCGTTCTGCTTGTCTCTTCACTCATAAACTCCTCAGAGTTGCGAGTGGCCCATGCTAACGGCTCATATGTCGAGTGATTTGGCGAGAATATCGTCCAGTCGTCCCCTGGCAGTCGACCCCATGCCGTCTCTCCTGCACGTGTTAGCCGCAGTATCGGAGAGGCAGCATTCAGTGCGGCATCCTTCAAACAGCAGTGGAAGGAACACACACAGGACATGAGACCTTACAGCAATGCAGGTCATCACCATGTTACTTCCACTCTGACGCTCATGAATCCTGCCATGAGCTGACATTTATTAAGCTTTCAATTCTGCTGGGGTTTAAGTTCCAACTACTGCCCAGGACACAGGAGTTTTAAATTTAAAGTAATCTAAAATGCACCCATGGCCACACAGTGCACAGAGGCTGGCAATGAAGGGTTAAACCTCTATCTTCAAATGTAACTTACAACATATGCACATCAAATACCATGTTACAGAGCTTCAAACATATACAACTGTTCATTACATTCTCCATCCTTTACTTACTTCATGTCTTGGAAGTCCCTTGTCCTTTCATGGCAATTTAAATGACTTCCCATCCCTTCTACCTCAGTGAATATCAAATTAACCAAATTTTTTCAGAATCAAACACATAAGTAAGAACCTGAATCAGATGTCGGCCAGACTTCTGTCTTCATCTGTCAGTATACCGTATATTCTCGAATCTAATCCGCACCCAGTTTTTGGCGACTTCTTAAACGAAAAAAAGTTAGTTCGCGATTCTAATCCGCACCTTTCCTTCAACCACCCCTTGCCCACGGGGCGACTGATTGAATAATATTGGATGTTACCAATGTGTTAAAATCCGACGCTACGCCTGTGGCCGATGAGTCATACCGATAGAGGCGGGGCCTTTCTCAACAGACATGCGCAATCTCGTCTGAAGCCAGCTGAGCTTTAGTTGTTGAAACGTGGGAGGTGCTTGTTCCAATTTGTCGTGTACCGTAGTTATGGAAGAGGGACACCTGAAATCTAAACGACTCTCATATACGGCAAAGTTCAAACGTGAAGTTATTCGGTGCGCAGAGGAGAATGGAAACCGCAAAGCCGCTGCAATTTTTGGAGTTGATGAAAGCAACGTTCGACTATGGCGGAAACACAAGGCAGCGATCAGCGGGTGTGAGGCGTCACGAAGGAAATTCACTGGACCCAATTATTATATTATTATAATAATAAATAATAAAATAATAGATTATTGTATTGTATTGTTCTTACCGCACGTACAGCAGCTCAATCATTTTTCTAAAATCCAGCTCTAGACCGCGAATCTAATCCGCACGCGAATCTAATCCGCATCTGATTTTTTAGCCCTCTAAAACTGTAAAAAGGGTGCGGATTAGATTCGAGAATATACGGTATCTCATGATCTGAACTGCTCTATGTTCCAGTCCATAAGACACAAATTTTTCCTGCAAAATAATATATAAAATTCTCCTTCATATTATGGCCTAAACGTGAGTTAAACATTTACTCCTAAATTTGCCATCTAAAACTATGGCATGTTGTATGGTCCATAAAATACAACAGTTCAATGACATCTGCTTCATCAGTTGTCACTGTGTAGCTGTGCACTATTACACTGTCAAAATCCCTCCTGTGTGAGCCTGTCCTTACACCCGACAGCTGTTGCTACGCTCCCACCTCTCTTCTGAGAGCATTAAACAACAAACATACGTACGAAAACGGAGTAAACTCACTTTCAGCCTAAGGTTGGTGTGTATGAACAGCGGAAATCCTCGCAGCTGGGCACCCACAAGCGTCTCCTCACTTGGGGGGTTGAAGCCCACGATACCAACGCTGTACTCACGACAGTATTTGTCGAGCAGCTCCCGATTCCACTTGTCCATCTGTAGGTACTTGTTAAGGTTCTCAAACACAATCACTCCATACTTCCCTTTGTCGAGGTTTGTAAGTACTGGCAGTGATTTACCCGACACCTCCACCTTGTATCTGACAACACACAAATCACAGTCGTAAACACCAAAATCTAACTGTGAGGTACTCGAGGATTCAAGGCTCCTGAGATGTGACACTGCACTGTTCGGTAAATTGCCTCCTACAGTCCTTCAAAATATAGGGAACCATTCACCCACCAAATCAAGATCTTACTACATTTCAATAGTCCATTGCTGTTTGTGCACACTCCCCATTATGCACGAATCAATCCGATAGAGAAAACGTCAGAAAAGCACCGAGACATAAGGCCCTCACAAGTGACCACAAAGAACACCATGTTCACTAGTGTGGTACATATTTTGTGACACTTCAAAGAAACATACTGCTTGCATGAATTTTGTTATATATACCGTGCATCGTGTCATAAGTTTGTGTATTGGTTGGTTTGACTAATGCTGCTTACACTTTCAGGGTGGGTGGATGCAAGGGCTGCTTTAGACTAGCTGCTAGAAACTGACACCCTAGGTAAACATGCACTCTGCCTCTCCCCCCCCCCCCCCCCTCCCCCCAATGGGCAGATCTTAGCTGATGCTTCTGGTGCAAACAAGCAAATATTTTGCACCTATTTTCTCTATAATGTTTCTAAACATATTTCTTATAAGTTAAGCATAGACACTTGGGTTGGTTAATTTTTAATCTGGTATCTGCACTTAACTGGGTGCCCTTGTGTATGCCTACATGAACAGGCCCCTCCTGGATGGATGCAGTATGTTCCTCCAAACTGTCGCCAAATTTATACCAGAATATACAGCATCACATCCCAGGAGACAGCACTGTTAACACATGATCATAATCCATAAATTTTATACACATGGTACCCACGGCATACAAGGCTGGGTTGGTCCGCAACCAGTCTGGATGCTTTTGGAGAAGAGTAAAATCTCTTCCCTGTACTGGAAATCAAACCCTGAATCGGCCTGCCTGCAGCCCACTCGCTGCAACTGCTCCCAATAACGTTCACTGCCAAGTACAAATCACGAAGCTCTTCAGTAGGCAGTTTCATCCAGTCACCTGCCACTTCCTTATGCTTAGGTCCAAATATTCTCCCCAGCACCCTATTCTCTGACACCCTCACTCCACTCCTATGCTGCAACCCCTTGTGCTCTTGGTAACCAATAAAGTCAGATTATATTACCTGAGCCTTCTGAGGCAATACATTTTACTGATTACTCCAAATATACGTTCTCCCCTTTGGGCAAGACTAAATCTCACACTCTGATAAGACTATAAATTAAAAGCTGGTGTGTCGAGATGCAGAAACTGGAGTGGGTCAACTTTTAAAGCCCAGTGGTTACTATATGTACCACCACGTTTAACATTCAACAATTCTACGTTCTGCCCACACAGTGTATTTATGTGTTTTGTGTGGATCTCAGAACAAACAGCCATTATTTCACTGTACAGCATTAACTGACTGGTTTGTATAACTGAGGCGGAGTGTGTTTATTGCGCGGTACGGACTGTATTTGTGTGTTTTGTGTGGATCTCAGAACAAACAGCGATTATTTCACTGTACAACATTAACTGACTGGTTTGTATAACTGAGACGGAGGTGTTTTACTGCGCGGTACGGACTGTATTTATGTGTTTTGTGTGAATCTCAGAACAAACAGCGATTATTTCACTGTACAACATTAACTGACTGGTTTGTATAACTGAGACGGAGTGTGTTTACTGCGCGGTACGGACTGTATTTATGTGTTTTGTGTGGATCTCAGAACAAACAGCGATTATTTCACTGTACAACATTAACTGACTGGTTTGTATAACTGAGACAGAGTGTGTTTACTGCGCGGTACGGACTGTATTTATGTGTTTTGTGTGGATCTCAGAACAAACAGCCATTATTTCACTGTACAACATTAACTGACTGGTTTGTATAACTGAGACAGAGTGTGTTTACTGCGCGGTACGGACTGTATTTATGTGTTTTGTGTGGATCTCAGAACAAACGGCGATTATTTCACTGTACAACATTAACTGACTGGTTTGTATAACTGAGACGGAGTGTGTTTACTGCGCGGTACGGACTGTATTTATGTGTTTTGTGTGGATCTCAGAACAAACAGCGATTATTTCACTGTACAACATTAACTGACTGGTTTGTATAACTGAGACGGAGTGTGTTTACTGCGCGGTACGGACTGTATTTATGTGTTTTGTGTGGATCTCAGAACAAACAGCGATTATTTCACTGTACAACATTAACTGACTGGTTTGTATAACTGAGACGGAGTGTGTTTACTGCGCGGTACGGACTGTATTTATGTGTTTTGTGTGGATCTCAGAACAAACAGCGATTATTTCACTGTACAACATTAACTGACTGGTTTGTATAACTGAGACGGAGTGTGTTTACTGCGCGGTACGGACTGTATTTATGTGTTTTGTGTGGATCTCAGAACAAACAGCGATTATTTCACTGTACAACATTAACTGACTGGTTTGTTTAACTGAGACGGAGTGTGTTTACTGCGCGGTACGGACTGTATTTATGTGTTTTGTGTGGATCTCAGAACAAACAGCGATTATTTCACTGTACAACATTAACTGACTGGTTTGTATAACTGAGACGGAGTGTGTTTACTGCGCGGTACGGACTGTATTTATGTGTTTTGTGTGGATCTCAGAACAAACAGCGATTATTTCCCTATACAGAATTAACCTATTTGTTTTATAATGGAGACAGTGTTCTCTGTGAGGTAGGAAATGTATTTAGCTTCATACGGTTATAGCCCAAGGCAGTGCCATGGATCAGGAGGTTAGTCGCCAGCCTGTCACCATGGAAGACCGGGTTCGATTCCAGGTCTGTCCATGCGAGATTTGTGGCGGACAAAGTGGCACTGGCACAGGTTTTTCTTCCAGTACCAAGCCACCCCCCCCCCCCCCGGCCCCGTCAGTATCATTCCAACACTGCTCCATAGCCATCATCATGTTAACACTACGCTTATCAGAACAACAAACGGGCGAAGCCTGGGAACCTGCAAACAAAGCAATACTCTAGCTGATACCGGGGAAGCACTGGACAGAGAAGTACTGTCATGTTGTCTGAGCTCCACTGAGCTCCACGCTGCACTCACTTGATTCTGTTGTAGACTAGAAGCTCTGCTATCTCCCGCCCAAGGCGCGAGTACAGCGTCTCCACGAACACCAGCACCTTGGAGTCGATATGACGCCGGGCATCTGACCGCTGGTCGTGAGCCACGGTGGGCAAGCGAGTGGCGCCGTTCAGGATGGCGCAGCGAATCGACGGCTCTGGCCGCGGATCTCGGCGGATTAGACTGTAACACGTCGTGTCAGTAACTAACTAATTATAGGGTCCTTCACTCACAGTCTCACCAGAGCAGTGTCAGTAACTAACTTCACTCACAGTCTCACCAGAGCAGTGTCAGTAACTAACTTCACTCACAGTCTCACCAGAGCAGTGTCAGTAACTAACTTCACTCACAGTCTCACCAGAGCAGTGTCAGTACCTAACTTCACTCACAGTCTCACCAGAGCAGTGTCAGTAACTAACTTCACTCACAGTCTCACCAGAGCAGTGTCAGTAACTAACTTCACTCACAGTCTCACCAGAGCAGTGTCAGTAACTAACTTCACTCACAGTCTCACCAGAGCAGTGTCAGTAACTAACTTCACTCACAGTCTCACCAGAGCAGTGTTTCACAACCACCGTTCCGCAGAACATCGTTAGCGGTCCCGCGAGAGAATTTTGAAAGACCGCGAAAAATTCCAAATATCCCTAGAAATATCGCGGGAACTTCTGTCTGGCAATTGGCAACACTGGTGTAATCTCCGTGCGGTACCGACTGCCGCTTTGTTGTGTTCTTGTTTTCATACACAGGGGTTCCTCGGGGTATGAAAATTATTTTATGGCCTCGTCCATGGAGGGGGGGGGGGGGGGGGGGTTGGGAAACACTGCACCGGTGCATGGCAGCTGTATTGCATACACATCGTGCAACCACGGCCGTGTTCACAACAGCAGGCCACTGGACCCCACTTGGGGCAGGATTAATCCAGTTCACACCCACACAGTCCTCTGCCACTAGTTGATATAAAACTAATTCATCGAAATGTGTATTATTTTTAGCGAACAAAATTGGAATGTTGAGATCTGCGCTCTTCTGGGATATTACGCGGCGTCGTGTGGTAATTGTTCACCGACGTTTCGGGACAACGTATCGGTCCCATCTTCACGGGTCACTCTTGACCCGTGAAGATGGGACCGATACGTTGTCCCGAAACGTCGGTAATTACCAACCCACGCCGCGTAATACCCCAGAAGAACGTAGATCTCATCAACATCGCGGCGGAAGCCTGAAATCAAAATTCGAATGTTGTTCAAGCCAGTTACACTCAGCTTTAAATGAGGCGACAGCAGTGACGTCTGGTGTCATTCCACGAAAACTACGGATTCAACGTCCGGCCACCTACAAGTGAACGGAGAAATTACAATAAGACAGGCAACGTACCCACAACGTGACACTGAAGCGCGTTCGCGTAACCACTGTTGCCGTTGACAAGCAAAAAAGTATTAAACATTATGAATGTATCTTTGTATTCTTGCCTTAGCTATCCAGCATGCACAGCGCATGCGCCGTGTTATACTGTCATCTGTGGTCTGTCTGGCTGTACCATATTTTTCCACATTATCTCATAAACGGAACGATTTTCGGAAAAAAGTTGTGGAACATAAAATGTGTGTTTTGATTTTCTCTACAACTTTCGTCTGAAACATTTCTCATTCTAAGAAGAATTCAGCCAGACATCGACAAATGTTCGAAAAATCGTCAAATATCAAATTTCACGAAAATTCGTCCAGTGGCAGCCGAGTTGTTCCATGTGGACGGACGGACGGACAGACAGGCATGACGACGCTAACAGTTGTGCGAACGCGCCTCACACCCCTACGTAACAAGTCACATTTGTACGTCGTGTTGCAGTGACGCTGCCCGCTACACGCAGACTGCCACGTCGCCAGCATAACCGTAACGGCACGTCAGTTCACGTCGCTTCGGCGTCACGCTGATAGTCGCAAGCTCACCTTTGTGCACATTTATCGGCTTTCCCGTGCGCGCTGCTTGCGCCTAACAACACTTAACGCACACACAGCCTACGGCACAGCGGCAAACAAACCGCTCAACTGTACAAACACGGTATGCTTTAAAGACGACCAGACTGCAAACTGTGCACTCCGTGACGACGTACACAAAATTTACCAAGGCGTACTTTACTGTCAATACGTCATATGGTTCCACGGTACAGGCGTACATGTAACGCCACTGACGCCCGTAACAAACGTACGACCCTCATAAACCTGTGAAGTACGCGCATGCGCATACAGTCAATTACCCCCCGGTGTAACGTATAACTGTCACTGTGTAGATTTTCACCAAACTCGCGATTCTTCAGCAACGTTTTGTAAAGAACGCCGATACCGAATGTCATGAAAATCGGACACTTGATATCGCCGCTGTTACTAGGTCACGGACGGACAATACACCTTTTTTTACTTCGTAAAGAACGCCTACGTAGTTACGCAATGTGTACAAAGTATAACAACCACGAGCGTTCACCAACTTCCGCTGGTTGGTAGTTACTTGTTACCGACGTTACGGGAGCGCTGGTTGGTAGTTACTTGTTACCGACGTTACGGGAGCGCTGGTTGGTAGTTACTTGTTACCGACGTTACGGGAGCGCTGGTTGGTAGTTACTTGTTACCGACGTTTCTGGGCAGCCTATCGGTCCCAAGGTCATTCTTGTACTGCTTGCTCCTTACAGGTGGGAACGAAAGGCTGTCCCGAAACGTCGGTAACTATCAACAAACTCTGCGTAACATTCCACGAGAGCGAAACCCTGAAGTCTCGCGCACTTTCAAGGTCACTATCCACACTGCACAGACTGGCTTCCAGTGGACGTGAGGTGCCTAGTTGGAACCTCGGCCGAGGCAATGACCATCACGACTGTCAGCTTTCACGTATTTTTCCTGAGTCCTTCTGAGGAACTACCGGCACAGCACAGTGCAGCTACTCAGTCCTGAGTCCTTCTGAGGAACTACCGGCACAGCACAGTGCAGCTACTCAGTCCTGAGTCCTTCTGAGGAACTACCGGCACAGCACAGTGCAGCTACTCAGTCCTGAGTCCTTCTGAGGAACTACCGGCACAGCACAGTGCAGCTACTCAGTCCTGAGTCCTTCTGAGGAACTACCGGCACAGCACAGTGCAGCTACTCAGTCCTGAGTCCTTCTGAGGAACTACCGGCACAGTACAGTGCAGCTACTCAGTCCTGAGTCCTTCTGAGGAACTACCGGCACAGCACAGTGCAGCTACTCAGTCCTGAGTCCTTCTGAGGAACTACCGGCACAGTACAGTGCAGCTACTCAGTCCTGAGTCCTTCTGAGGAACTACCGGCACAGTACAGTGCAGCTACTCAGTCCTGAGTCCTTCTGAGGAACTACCGGCACAGTACAGTGCAGCTACTCAGTCCTGAGTCCTTCTGAGGAACTACCGGCACAGTACAGTGCAGCTACTCAGTCCTGAGTCCTTCTGAGGAACTACCGGCACAGTACAGTGCAGCTACTCAGTCCTGATCCTTCTGAGGAACTACCGGCACAGTACAGTGCAGCTACTCAGTCCTGAGTCCTTCTGAGGAACTACCGGCACAGCACAGTGCAGCTACTCAGTCCTGAGTCCTTCTGAGGAACTACCGGCACAGTACAGTGCAGCTACTCAGTCCTGAGTCCTTCTGAGGAACTACCGGCACAGCACAGTGCAGCTACTCAGTCCTGAGTCCTTCTGAGGAACTACCGGCACAGCACAGTGCAGCTACTCAGTCCTGAGTCCTTCTGAGGAACTACCGGCACAGCACAGTGCAGCTACTCAGTCCTGAGTCCTTCTGAGGAACTACCGGCACAGTACAGTGCAGCTACTCAGTCCTGAGTCCTTCTGAGGAACTACCGGCACAGCACAGTGCAGCTACTCAGTCCTGAGTCCTTCTGAGGAACTACCGGCACAGCACAGTGCAGCTACTCAGTCCTGAGTCCTTCTGAGGAACTACCGGCACAGTACAGTGCAGCTACTCAGTCCTGAGTCCTTCTGAGGAACTACCGGCACAGCACAGTGCAGCTACTCAGTCGTGAGTCCTTCTGAGGAACTACCGGCACAGCACAGTGCAGCTACTCAGTCCTGAGTCCTTCTGAGGAACTACCGGCACAGCACAGTGCAGCTACTCAGTCCTGAGTCCTTCTGAGGAACTACCGGCACAGCACAGTGCAGCTACTCAGTCCTGAGTCCTTCTGAGGAACTACCGGCACAGCACAGTGCAGCTACTCAGTCCTGAGTCCTTCTGAGGAACTACCGGCACAGTACAGTGCAGCTACTCAGTCCTGAGTCCTTCTGAGGAACTACCGGCACAGCACAGTGCAGCTACTCAGTCCTGAGTCCTTCTGAGGAACTACCGGCACAGCACAGTGCAGCTACTCAGTCCTGAGTCCTTCTGAGGAACTACCGGCACAGCACAGTGCAGCTACTCAGTCCTGAGTCCTTCTGAGGAACTACCGGCACAGCACAGTGCAGCTACTCAGTCCTGAGTCCTTCTGAGGAACTACCGGCATAGTACAGTGCAGCTACTCAGTCGATAAACAAACCATCAAAATATATAACGGACAGCATTGTCATTTTCCTTAATGCTGGCGAACAGTCTGGCTGGAAGCGGCAGCTGTCACTGTCCCTGCGCATGCAGGCTTTCCACGCGATAACGCTACCGTGCTCAGGGACACGACAAAAGGGACACCGGTAGTAGGCAGCATATGCAGTTCACATTCGTAACATATTTAGACTCATCTTCTGTGACATACTTCTTCAGTTACTTGTTTTCGCATCTGTGGAAATCCTGTTTTGAATCAAATACTTTCTAATGTAAAGGATGGATCGGGTAGTTACCTGGAGAACGACGTCGTGACGAGGTAATGCGTGTAGCAGAAGATGGAAATGACGCTCAGGACCAGCAGTAACACCACACATCGCTTCACAGTCCCTTGTTTCACCAAAATGCACCACAGCCTTCTAGATGCCATTCGGCGGCGCAGTCTGATCATTACACTGCCCTTTCTGTCCACAACGGGCAATAATGGTTTATACGGCGATGGTTCAACCATTGTCGATGAATTCTCCATCAACATGGCTATGATATGGTCTCAATATGAGACAGCAACACTCCACCAATCACAAGATCGTTCGTTTAAAAATTAGAGATATGGCAAAAAGGTATTTCGCGATAAAAACACAACCATTTGGTTTCACTCTGCTTGTACCTGCTCTTACAACACATGGCACTGCTTACAACTATTTCCAAAATCACAAATCTGAATCTGAATGTGTCTTAAACGGAATGCTTAAATGGCTCGAACATGAAAGGACAAATCGTTATAACTGTTTCGAATTTCATGTTACAACAGTGTGACTAATAAATATATTTTTGTTGTTCTGAAAGCACTAACTGGTACTACTTTACCTTCTAATCTGCGAGTATCATTACCATTTATCTACCTATCTGTCAATCTTTTTGTCAGTTCGCCATTTGCTGTGTTTCCAAATTGCGGGCAAACTACACAAAATGGCTGCCATGGTGCAGTAACACGCACGACGCAGCGCCTCTTCCGTCCGATGTGAAAGCAGCCCACAACACAGTGATAACCACAATGCATCACAACGAGCCTTCTTCTTCTTCTTCTATTCTAATTCAAGCGACGGACGATCCTGACGTAACAGATCGCGACGGACGATGTGACGGTTGCTGCTGATGACGTGACGCTGGCCTGAAAAGATAAGATAATGCGTCGATTAGCTCCAGCGAACCAACTAGTCGCACCAGAGGTCTTTGTTGAGAAGCTGATAGTTCCTCAACAAATCCCCCGCATTATATTAAACTGTTCATCGCCGTGTTCACAACAGCCGGCCACTTGCTCCTATCCTGAGGCAGAAGAACGCAATGCACGCCCTGCCACCTGCTTCTCTCAGACATGATAATACTACTGGCCGGCCATCTGCACGTACATCCTCCACGGCGACCCGCTCCTTCCATGAACACACTGCACGCCAGGCTTGCAAACACTCGGAAACCGGCTCCAAAGAAAACAGCTGTGGGCCGAAAGGGTATATTCTGAAGGGGGGTACTTTACTGAAGATACTTTACTGTAGATACTTTACTGAAGATACTTTACTGTACTATAAATGTTCTAATTAAAGAAAGTAAATAACTTTTAATTGTTCTTATATCTTAATTATAAATTACGGGAAAACAAAAAATCCGCTGAAAGAAACCATTTGTGATTTTCCCTCATCCCTCCACACATTTCCCTTACATTTCCCCAGCCTCTACGGTCGCACAGCTGAGCCCCGGCCGGGAAACAGCCAATGACTGGTTGGCTGTTCCCCCCCCCCCCCCCCCCCCCCCCCCCCCAGTCACGTCGGCGTAGCACTGCTCAAAAATCAACTGTCGACGGCAAGATTTCATTTTCAACTTTCAAACAATTACAATTTCTAAAACATAAATATTATTTCCAAAAGACGTCACGAGCCCCACAAGGAGCCCCTGCGCGCTATATGCGGCCCGCAGGCTGTATGTAGTGCAGGCCTGTTGTACGCATTTTTTTTCCTTGTCCCCCATCCGTGCTACATGCACCGCCCATCATATCCTCCTTGATATGATAATGCTGACAACACTTAGTGACAGTGCACATTATGAAGCTCCTCCTTACCGCCCCCCTCTTGGACCAATACCCCGCTCAGCGCCCTACTCTAGAATAACCTCAGTCTGCGTTTTCCCTCAACAGGGACCAAGTCTCGCCCCCACGACAGCCACCATAATACCTGACGTCATGCCTGGTCAGTCTGCGTCCTCACCATTCACCATATACCTGACGTCATGCCTGGTTAGTCTGCGTCCTCATCATTCACCATATACCTGACGTCATGCCTGGTCAGTCTGCGTCCTCACCATTCACCATATACCTGACGTCATGCCTGGTTAGTCTGCGTCCTCATCATTCACCATATACCTGACGTCATGCCTGGTCAGTCTGCGTCCTCACCATTCACCATATACCTGACGTCATGCCTGGTTAGTCTGCGTCCTCATCATTCACCATATACCTGACGTCATGCCTGGTCAGTCTGCGTCCTCACCATTCACCATATACCTGACGTCATGCCTGGTCAGTCTGCGTCATCTTCATTCACCATATACCTGACGTCATGCCTGGTCAGTCTGCGTCCTCACTATACCTGACGTCATGCCTGGTCAGTCTGCGTCCTCACCATTCACCATATACCTGACGTCATGCCTGGTCAGTCTGCGTCCTCATCATTCACCATATACCTGACGTCATGCCTGGTCAGTCTGCGTCCTCACCATTCACCATATACCTGACGTCATGCCTGGTCAGTCTGCGTCCTCATCATTCACCATATACCTGACGTCATGCCTGGTCAGTCTGCGTCATCTTCATTCACCATATACCTGACGTCATGCCTGGTCAGTCTGCGTCCTCACCATTCACCATATACCTGACGTCATGCCTGGTCAGTCTGCGTCCTCACCATTCACCGTATACCTGACGTCATGCCTGGTCAGTCTGCGTCCTCACCATTCACCCATATACCTGACGTCATGCCTGGTCAGTCTGCGTCCTCATCATTCACCATATACCTGACGTCATGCCTGGTCAGTCTGCGTCCTCATCATTCACCATATACCTGACGTCATGCCTGGTCAGTCTGCGTCCTCATCATTCACCATATACCTGACGTCATGCCTGGTCAGTCTGAGTCCTCATCATTCACCATATACCTGACGTCATGCCTGGTCAGTCTGCGTCCTCATCATTCACCATATACCTGACGTCATGCCTGGTCAGTCTGCGTCCTCATCATTCACCATATACCTGACGTCATGCCTGGTCAGTCTGCGTCCTCATCATTCACCATATACCTGACGTCATGCCTGGTCAGTCTGCGTCCTCATCATTCACCATATACCTGACGTCATGCCTGGTCAGTCTGCATCCTCATCATTCACCATATACCTGACGTCATGCCTGGTCAGTCTGAGTCCTCATCATTCACCATATACCTGACGTCATGCCTGGTCAGTCTGCGTCCTCATCATTCACCATATACCTGACGTCATGCCTGGTCAGTCTGCGTCCTCATCATTCACCATATACCTGACGTCATGCCTGGTCAGTCTGCGTCCTCATCATTCACCATATACCTGACGTCATGCCTGGTCAGTCTGCGTCCTCATCATTCACCATATACCTGACGTCATGCCTGGTCAGTCTGCGTCCTCATCATTCACCTTATGCAGTGATACCTCGGCTAACGAAGATAATTCGTTCCGGAATCACATTCGTTAGCCGAAATCTTCGTTAGCCGAAACGTGAGCAACTTTCTGCTTCCCTTGGGTTTGTCGCTTACTTTTTTTGGTTGGTGGGTCTCCCCTATGTGATGTGGTCAGCTCATCTCTTTGTCACACACATACAGACGGAAAAGATAAGCTCCTGGAATGGCCCGACCGTTCATGTTTGCTGCTTTGTGTTAGCGCGAGCATCCACAAAACTTCGTTAGCCGAATCCGAAAAACAGGGAAAAAAATCTTCGTTAGCCGAAAAATTCGTTAGCAGGGTCACTCGTTAGACGAGGTATCACTGTACCTGACGTCATGCCTGGTCAGTCTGCGTCCTCACCATTCACCAAATGCTGCAACTGACTGTAACCTCACGCAGCCACGTGTCACAGATCTGAACGCAACTGCACGCGCAATGTCGCTACACTCGCAGTAGCGACGCTGCTCCGTCACTTCAACAGTACTCACTCGTACTGTCGCACAACGTTCCCACAAAACAACGCCCGCAGGTCGACGTCACATTTAAATATTCATTGAATGCGATCATACACAAATAGCAATGTAATTTGTTCCCTTCCGGCATTCGCAATTAACAGGCTAACGACTGCGCGCAACCGCCTGCAATGTCCGTCCAACCGCCTGCAATGTCCGTCAAACCGCCTGCAATGTCCGTCCAACCGCCTGCAATGTCCGTCAAACCGCCTGCAATGTCCGTCCAACCGCCTGCAATGTCCGTCAAACCGCGTGCAATGTCCGTCCAACCGCCTGCAATGTCCGTCCAACCGCCTGCAATGTCCGTCAAACCGCCTGCAATGTCCGTCAAACCGCCTGCAATGTCCGTCAAACCGCCTGCAATGTCCGTCCAACCGCCTGCAATGTCCGTCAAACCGCCTGCAATGTCCGTCCAACCGCCTGCAATGTCCGTCAAACCGCCTGCAATGTCCGTCCAACCGCCAGCAATGTCCGTCCAACCGCCTGCAATGTCCGAATACTAAATTTTCATGTGAAGAGTTTCACCAAAATTTGTCTTCGCATTCCAATGTCTGCAATACGCACGTCACGCACTTCACATCAAGATCCACACACGTTGCGGTACGCATCTGAGGTGTAACTCGCTACATGTTTATCGGAGAGATAACTGCTCGATAAAATTTGAGATAGGGAACTGCCACGAAGTGTTGGGCGTGTCCTAAGTGCCAGAATGTTACCAACTCCGTGTAGCACAGTCCTTCTAGACAAGCTAGCAGTTCCTCAGCAAGTCAAGAAATTCCCAGCATTTTATGGAACCCTGTGATTCAGTACCGTGTTCACTTGGGCCGGCCACTAGCCCACATCTTCAGCCATTGGGCCGGCCACTAGCCCACATCTTCAGCCAATATATGACGTCACAATACTTTAATTATATTCTAAAACAATGCAACTTGTACTTTTACACACAAGCGATATCAACAACGCAGACTGTGGGACCGTGTAAACAGTGGCTTGTCACTGGCAGTTGGTTTTAAACATGGCGTATTGCGCTCCCTGAAGATGGTACGCTTGTACCGAAACATGTAACCAATAATGTGCATTTGGTTGGTACAATAAATTTAATATATTTCCTCGAGAAGTTCCTTCCAAAACGTCCTCGAGCATGCGTGAGTTTTGCAAATTCGGCTCAGGGCGTGAATTAAATTTAGTCCGCACTTCCCACATTTCTTGGCCACTCTGGGCGGAAATCGCTAGAGGTGACCTGAGCAGCGGAGTGTCCTGACAATCGGCGCCATGAAGCCCCACCTTACTTAAGGGCGCAGTCCGTGCTCGGCAAACGCACTGGCCGACCTGAGATTCTGCACACAATGCTACTGAGCATTTGTGAGTTTCGGGACAAGCAGGTCAGAGCAGGCCGCACTTTTCTTTAGGGCGTAAATGAAATTACATTTGCTCGCGTGCGCTGAAATCGTTATGAGATTCCGAAAGCAGAGAACGCGTTGGTAACGCCCGTTAAATCCCCTCCAGCACACAAAACGAAACATGTAGCTACGCAAACGGCAAAACAGCGTCAGCGTCGCGACTGTAATGCAGTTCCGTAACAGCTGGCCTTTGTACAGCCCTAGGGTGGCGGTGGCGTCATGACGTCGCGGTGGCACCTGGGGTTGGGAACCCGAAACCCGAGAGCGAGTGAAGAAAAAGGACCAAGTTCATCTGCAGGATGATAAATAGGAAGGAAGGAAGCTGGAACAGGTTTTGTTGAGGAATGTCGTTCTGCCCACACAGATGGCACGCAGGCAGTCTGTGATCACTGCTGCTGCCTGCACGGGACGCAGGCCCTGTTGACGAGCTAACGGTCCCTAGAACCTGAACGTTCATCACCGTGTTCACAACAGCCCGCCGCTTGTTCCTATCCTGAGCCACACGAATCCAGTCCACACCCTCCAATTCCCTTTTTTTAAGATCCATTTTCATTTTGTACTATTCACACCGCGCACTGTCATTCGAACACACACCACTGTAACACACCACTGTAACACACACCACTGTAACACACACCACTGTAACACACCACTGTAACACACACCACTGTAACACACAAATGCACTATTATTATACGCATTGTTACGTTACACAATACAGTCACAGTGAACTAGCCCGACATGTTTCGATCGCTTGTTGGGATCATCATCAGGGACTTTTAGATTATAAATTACACAATTACAAATTAACAACTAAAAGCATAAGATGTATAAAGGTTAAAATTGTAGGCTGTCTCTTTTGGTCCACTGTGTATCGGAAATTTACTTTTAATTTGTACCTTTATTGTTAATTTGTAATTGTGTAATTTATAATCTAAAAGTCCCTGATGATGATCCAACAAGCGATCGAAACATGTCGGGCTAGTTCACTGTGACTGTATTGTATAACGTAACAATGCGTATAATAATAGTGCATTTGTTGTGTGTTACAGTGGTTGTGTAAGTGTGTGTTACAGTTGTGTGTGTGTTACAGTGGTGTGTTACAGTGGTGTGTGTGTTTACAGTGGTGTGTGTTACAGTGGTGGTGTGTTCAGTGGTGGTGTTACGTGGTGTGTTACAGTGGTGTGTTACAGTGTGTTGGTGTGTTACAGTGGTGTGTGTGTTTACAGTGGTGGTGTGTACAGTGGTGTGTTACAGTGGTGTGTTACAGTGGTGTGTGTTACAGTGGTGTGTACGTGTTGTGTTCCAGTGGTGTGTGTTACAGTGGTGCTGTGTTACAGTGGTGTGTGTGTTACAGTGGTGTGTTACAGTGGTGTGTTACAGTGGTGTGTGTTGTTACAGTGGTGTGTGTGTTTACAGTGGTGTGTTTAAGTGTGTGTGTTGTTCGTGTGTTACAGTGGTGTGTGTTTACAGTTTTGGGGTGTTACAGTGGTGTGTGTTACATGTGGTGTTGGTGTGTTACAGTGGTTGTGTGTTTACAGTGGTGTGTGTTACAGTGGTTGTGTTACAGTGGTGTGTTTACAGTGTGTGTACAGTGGTGTTACAGTGGTGTGTGTTACAGTGGTTGTGTGTAAGTGGTGTGTTCAGTGGTGTGTGTTACAGTGGTGTGTTTACAGTGGTGTGTGTTACAGTGGTGTGTTACAGTGGTGTGTGTTACAGTGGTGTGTGTTACAGTGGTGTGTGTTACAGTGTGTGTTACAGTGGTGTGTGTTACAGTGGTGTGTTACAGTGGTGTGTGTTACAGTGGTGTGTTACAGTGGTGTGTGTTACAGTGGTTGTGTGTTACAGTGTGTGTGTGTTTACAGTGGTGTGTGTTTACAGTGGTGTGTGTTACAGTGGTGTGTTACAGTGGTGTTGTGTTACAGTGGTGTGCTGTGTGTACAGTGGTGTGTGTTACAGTGGTGTGTGTTACCAGTGGTGTGTTACAGTGGTGTGTTCAGTGGTGTGTTACAGTGGTGTGTTACAGTGGTGTGTTTTACATGTGTGTAGTTTTACAGTGTGTTTAGTGGTGTGTGTTACAGTGGTGTTGGTGTTTACTAGTGGTGTGTGTGTTACAGTGGTGTTTAAGTGTGTGTGTTACAGTGGTGTGTGTTACAGTGGTGTGTGTTCCAGTGGTGTGTGTTCAGTGGTGTTACAGTGGTGTGTTGTTAAGTGGTGTGTTCACGTGGTGTGTTAGTGTGTGTACAGTGGTGTGTGTTACAGTGGTGTGTTACAGTGGGTTGTGTGTTAAGTGGTGTGTTACAGTGGTGTGTTCAGTGGTGTGTGTTACAGTGGTTGTGTTACAGTGGTGTGTGTTACAGTGGTGTGTGTTACAGTGGTGTGTTACAGTGTGTGTGTTACAGTGGTGTGTGTTACAGTGGTGTGTGTTACAGTGGTGTGTTACAGTGGTGTGTGTTACCAGTGGGTAGTGGTGTTACAGTGGTGGTTAAGTGTGTGTACAGTGGTGTGTGTTACAGTGGTGTGTGTTACAGTGGTGTGTTACAGTGGTGTGTTACAGTGGTGTGTGTTTACAGTGGTGTTTGTGTGTGTTACAGTGGTGTGTGTTACAGTGGTGTGTGTTCAGTGGTGTGTGTTACAGTGGTGTGTGTTACAGTGGTTGTGTGTTACAGTGGTGTGTGTTACAGTGGTGTGTGTTACAGTGGTGTGTGTTACAGTGGTGTGTGTTACAGTGGTGTGTGTTACAGTGGTGTGTGTTACAGTGGTGGTGTTAAGTGGTGTGTTTCCAGTGGTGTGTGTTACAGTGGTGTGTGTTCCAGTGGTGTGTGTTACAGTGTGGTGTTGTGTGGTGTTACAGTGGTGTGTTACAGTGGTGTGTGTTCCTGTGTGTAGGTGTGTTACAGTGGTGTGTGTTACAGTGTGTGTGTGTTACAGTGGTGTGTGTGTTACAGTGGTGTGTGTTATAGTGGTGTGTTACAGTGGTGTGTTACAGTGGTGTGTGTTCCAGTGGTGTGTGTTACAGTGGTGTGTGTTTACAGTAGTGTGTGTTACAGTGGTGTGTTACAGTGGTGTGTGTTACAGTGGTGTGTGTTACAGTGGTGTGTGTTACAGTGGTGTGTTATAGTGGTGTGTTACAGTGGTGTGTTACAGTGGTGTGTGTTCCAGTGGTGTGTGTTACAGTGGTGTGTGTTTACAGTAGTGTGTGTTACAGTGGTGGTGTTACAGTGGTGTGTGTTACAGTGGTGTGTGTTAAGTGGTGTGTTACAGTGGTGTGTTACAGTGGTGTGTGTGTTCCAGTGGTGTGTGTTACAGTGGTGTGTGTTACAGTGGTGTGTTACAGTGGTGTGTGATCCATTTTAATATTATTTTCCCATCTACGTCCATGTCTACCAAACCGTCTCTTTTCTTCAGGCTTCCCCACAAAGTTTCTGTATGTATTTCTCTTCTCCCCCATACGTACTACATGGCTCGACCATCTCATTCTTCCTGATTTGATCACCTAAATGGTATTTGGCAAGCAGTACAAATTGTGAAGCTCCTCATTATGCAATCTTCTCCAGCCTCCTGTTACATGTTTCCTCTTAAACACAAATATCTCTCTCGGACACCCAATTTATGACTTTCATTTCCTTTTCCATATACAAAAGTATAATCACCGTTCTTACTGTGCCTCCTTTGTCCCACCTAACCTCCTGCACACCCACTAAATACAATTTGTACCTCCCTAATTCCCTGACAACTGTCATAAGTGACCCTGACCTATACAGGCTCCTCACGTTCCATGTCCCACCTAACCTCCTGCACACCCACTAAATACAATTTGTACCTCCCTAATTCCCTGACAACTGTCATAAGTGACCCTGACCTATACAGGCTCCTCACGTTCCAAGTGCCAAATCTCAAGTTCCTTTTCCGTTGCTTTGGTTGTACCAAAGAATCAGTCCAGGTCCAAGGATTTGTATAGTGTTTCGTAGCATGGTAATTTTTTACGGTGAGGAGTTGTTCGCACCTCGCCCAACCCCCAAGCTGGAGGGCCACCCCTTGTCGGCTGTCCGCACCTGCTTATTCAACGCATTCGCAGCTACCCTCCATATCCGAAGGCCGTTTCTCCATGCCACGCCGTGGTGACAGGGACACACTTATCGTGGCACAGATGGCAGCTGTGCGCTCCTCCGACACACCACAACACACGGCACAACGACCTAAGCACTACAATACAAGCCGCTTCACCTTACTTACAGCAATTTGAACCGCTACAAAATGTGGCACATGACACAAACCACGCTGCCCACCCCTGCGTCTGCGAGGGCCGTGTCGTACACAAACAGCAACCGATGGAACGGAAGTTCGTCGGGTTTTAAAAACTTTTCGTGACGTACCTACAGCAATGCCACCTTCACATGTCGTCGGTCCCTACTGAATGTCTCAAGACAGCAAACACCGACCCACTGAACACGCCTCGTCCTACTGGTAACAGCAACATGTAGAAAACGAAGAGAATGCAGCAATGGTGGAATGATACTGACAGGGGAAACTGAAGTACTGGGAGAGAAACATTATACAGCGTTGGTGGTAGATGTATGAATGAGTATGGAGCATTGGTGGAATGATACTGACAGGGGAAACTGAAGTACTGGGAGAGAAACATTATACAGCGTTGGTGGTAGATGTATGAATGAGTATGGAGCATTGGTGGAATGATACTGACAGGGGAAACTGAAGTACTGGGAGAGAAACATTATACAGCGTTGGTGGTAGATGTATGAATGAGTATGGAGCATTGGTGGAATGATACTGACAGGGGAAACTGAAGTACTGGGAGAGAAACATTATACAGCGTTGGTGGTAGATGTATGAATGAGTATGGAGCATTGGTGGAATGATACTGACAGGGGAAACTGAAGTACTGGGAGAGAAACATTATACAGCGTTGGTGGTAGATGTATGAATGAGTATGGAGCATTGGTGGAATGATACTGACAGGGGAAACTGAAGTACTGGGAGAGAAACATTATACAGCGTTGGTGGTAGATGTATGAATGAGTATGGAGCATTGGTGGAATGATACTGACAGGGGAAACTGAAGTACTGGGAGAGAAACATTATACAGCGTTGGGGGTAGATGAATGAATGAGTGTGGAGCATTGGTGGAATGATACTGACAGGGGAAAACTGAAGTACTGGGAGAGAAACATTATACAGCGTTGGTGGTAGATGTATGAATGAGTATGGAGCATTGGTGGAATGATACTGACAGGGGAAACTGAAGTACTGGGAGAGAAACATTATACAGCGTTGGTGGTAGATGTATGAATGAGTGTGGAGCATTGGTGGAATGATACTGACAGGGGAAACTGAAGTACTGGGAGAGAAACATTATACAGCGTTGGTGGTAGATGGATGAATGGGTATGGAGCATTGGTGGAATGATACTGACAGGGGAAACTGAAGTACTGGGAGAGAAACATTATACAGCGTTGGTGGTAGATGGATGAATGAGTATGGAGCATTGGTGGAATGATACTGACAGGGGAAACTGAAGTACCGGGAGAGAAACATTATACAGCGTTGGTGGTAGATGGATGAATGAGTATGGAGCATTGGTGGAATGATACTGACAGGGGAAACTGAAGTACTGGGAGAGAAACATTATACAGCGTTGGTGGTAGATGTATGAATGAGTGTGGAGCATTGGTGGAATAATACTGACAGGGGAAACTGAAGTACTTGGAGAGAGAAACATTATACAGCGTTGGTGGTAGATGGATGAATGAGTATGGAGCATTGGTGGAATGATACTGACAGGGGAAACTGAAGTACTGGGAGAGAAACATTATACAGCGTTGGTGGTAGATGGATGAATGAGTATGGAGCATTGGTGGAATGATATTGACAGGGGAAACTGAAGTACTGGGACAGAAACATTATACAGTGTTGGTGGTAGATGGATGAATGAGTATGGAGCATTGATGGAATGATACTGACAGGGGAAACTGAAGTACTGGGAGAGAAACATTATACAGTGTGGTGGTGTAGATGGATGAATGAGTATGGAGCATTGGTGGAATGATACTGACAGGGGAAACTGAAGTACTGGGAGAGAAACATTATACAGTGTTGGTGGTAGATGGATGAATGAGTATGGAGCATTGGTGGAATGATACTGACAGGGGAAACTGAAGTACTGGGAGAGAAACATTATACAGCGTTGGTGGTAGATGGATGAATGAGTATGGAGCATTGGTGGAATGATACTGACAGGGGAAACTGAAGTACTGGGAGAGAAACATTATACAGCGTTGGTGGTAGATGGATGAATGGGTATGGAGCATTGGTGGAATGATACTGACAGGGGAAACTGAAGTACTGGGAGAGAAACATTATACAGCGTTGGTGGTAGATGGATGAATGAGTATGGAGCATTGGTGGAATGATACTGACAGGGGAAACTGAAGTACTGGGAGAGAAACATTATACAGTGTTGGTGGTAGATGGATGAATGAGTATGGAGCATTGGTGGAATGATACTGACAGGGGAAACTGAAGTACTGGGAGAGAAACATTATACAGTGTTGGTGGTAGATGGATGAATGAGTATGGAGCATTGGTGGAATGATACTGACAGGGGAAACTGAAGTACTGGGAGAGAAACATTATACAGCGTTGGTGGTAGATGGATGAATGAGTATGGAGCATTGGTGGAATGATACTGACAGGGGAAACTGAAGTACTGGGAGAGAAACATTATACAGCGTTGGTGGTAGATGGATGAATGGGTATGGAGCATTGGTGGAATAATACTGACAGGGGAAACTGAAGTACTGGGAGAGAAACATTATACAGCGTTGGTGGTAGATGGATGAATGAGTATGGAGCATTGGTGGAATGATACTGACAGGGGAAACTGAAGTACTGGGAGAGAAACATTATACAGCGTTGGTGGTAGATGGATGAATGAGTATGGAGCATTGGTGGAATGATACTGACAGGGGAAACTGAAGTACTGGGAGAGAAACATTATACAGCGTTGGTGGTAGATGGATGAATGAGTATGGAGCATTGGTGGAATGATACTGACAGGGGAAACTGAAGTAATGGGAGAGAAACATTATACAGCGTTGGTGGTAGATGGATGAATGAGTATGGAGCATTGGTGGAATGATACTGACAGGGGAAAACTGAAGTACCGGGAGAGAAACATTATACAGTGTTGGTGGTAGATCGATGAATGAGTATGGAGCATTGATGGAATGATACTGACAGGGGAAAACCGAGGTATTGGGAGACAAACCTGTCACAGTGCCACTTTGTCCACCACAAATTTCACATGGAATGACCAGGGACTGAACCGAGGCCTTCACATTGAGAGGCTGGCGACTAACCGCCTGAGCCATAGCATGTGCCTGGAGGAGAAGGAGAAGAAGAAGAAGAAGAAGAAGAAGAAGAAGGAAAAAAAGTTGTTCCTGCTGACTGTAACACCAAGAACGACAGTCTGACCGATAGACCGTCAGTTGTGACATGACTCTGCCAAGTGTAGGGAAACGATCGCTGTTTGTTCTGAGGTCCACACAAAACACATAAATACACTGTGTGGGCAGAACGTAGAATTTGTGATTGTTAAACTGGCGGTACATATAGTAACCACTGGACGTCAGAAAGCTAATTTACTGGAACACAACAAAATTTCGTCTTGTAAGTGAACGCTGATCACGTACATATGAACTGCAGGCAGCTCCAAGCTCTTTACAACTACAAACTATACATATATTGGATGCTCGGATGTAAGGCTCAGACGGAGCGACGGGACTGCAGCAGTGTGCAGGCGATGTGGCCGGCCTTACAGCTCGGAGTGCAGCAAATTGTACTTGAAAGGTGCTTACTGCTGTCGAGACGGTGTTTATAGGAAAGTCAAACACACGGCCCGTGGCGACGAGCAACACGAGCTGAGATGAAGAAGTGATACTGCGTCGCTGGGGAGCACTTACCGACGTTTCGAAAGATCGTGTTACCTTCACATTCAGAGTCGAGCAGTTCATGAAGACCACTCGCCAAACGACACGGCGTCACATCCCAGCACAGTTGAATCTTCAGCAACACCACTGCAAGACCCTCAAATGTTGTACAGTATTTCAGCTGATGAACAAATTCCCTGCCGTTGATGGGAGCCCAAAGTTCATCACCGTGTTCACAACAGTTCCCGTGCCACATGACTGCAGTCCCACCCGCAACCACTTCCTTCATAATATCTGCTGGAACACTAACCTCCCACTTACGTCACTCAACCAAAAAGCAAACGCATAACAAGACGCATCTCTGCCCTTACGTCTGATCAGATCATCTCTGACCGTACTCGCCACAGAACACGTAATCCAGTCTCCTTCAATTGTCACTTTCTGTTGCAAACAACTCTCTGTCCGATAAATATATGGCTAGTTACATTTCGGATGAGAACAAGAATGAGTGTGAGTCTGTGTGTGTAGCGTCTTGATGTTGTTGTGACTCTAACAACAACTGCAAGGGACCGCCAATCGTCAACAGAACTCATGGCAATTCGTTCAGCTGCTCTTTGGTTCTTAACATTCCCACCGACAGACACACACGGCGAACGTAACAGACGCCTAATCTGAAACTTTTCTACGCGAACGCACCACCTGCTGGCTTACAGGCTCAGTAAAGACATCGGGCTCACTAGGCGACGGCCTGGACAATCCGAACTCGAGTCCCGGCTGGGCAAAAATTTCTTGTCATGCACAACGCCCAGACCGGCTCTGACACCCACCCAGCCTCCTGTTCAATGGGTACCGGGGGCTCTTTCCCGGGGGTAAAGAGGCCTGGACGTGAAGCTGACCAATCACATCCATCTAGTGCTAAGGTTAAGAATCAGTGGACCTATACTTCCACTCCCCCTATATACCAGCGACCTGCATCAACAACTCAGTAACACTGTGAAAACTCCAAACCACACGTGGAGGTGACAATTTCCTCTGAAACGTCCGTACACTTCTACTACACTACACGGCGTCACATACCAGAAATCAGCTACTTCGTAAGGGTTTGCAGCTGTCCCGCTGGACACACCTGGGACTCCCTCTAAAGCAGGCCTGACGCGTGTCGCTTGGGGCGCACTACACGTGCTGCCTGTGCCAAGGTTCTGCCACGGCGGTTACACACGTGCTTATGGCGGTTCTCAGGCCCAGTTGTTACTTACTATACGTACCGCCAGGTTTAACATTCACAATTCTACGTTCTGCCCACACAGTGTACGAGTATTTATGTGTTTTGTGTGGATCTCAGAACAAACAGCGATTATTTCACTGTACAACATTAACTGACTGGTTTGTATAACTGAGACGGAGTGTGTTTACTGCGCGGTACAGACTGTATTTATGTGTTTTGTGTGGATCTCAGAACAAACAGCGATTATTTCACTGTACAACATTAACTGACTGGTTTGTATAACTGAGAGGGAGTGTGTTTACTGCGCGGTATCGGACTGTATTTATGTTTTTTGTGTGGATCTCAGAACAAACAGCGATTATTTCACTGTACAAACATTAACTGACTGGTTTGTATAACTGAGACGGAGTGTGTTTACTAGCGCGGTACGGACTGTTATTTATGTGTTTTTGTGTGGATCTCAGAACAAACAGCGATTATTTCACTGTGCAACATTAACTGACTGGTTTGTATAACTGAGACGGAGTGTGTTTACTGCGCGGTACGGACTGTATTTATTTGTTTTGTGTGGATTCTCAGAACAAACAGCGATTATTTCACTGTGCAACATTAACTGACTGGTTTTGTATAACTGAGACGGAGTGTGTTTACTGCGCGGTACGGACTGTATTTATTTGTGCGATTATTTCACTGTACAACATTAACTGACTGGTTTGTATAACTGAGACGGAGTGTGTTTACTGCGCGGGTACGGACTGTATTTATGTGTTTTGTGTGGATCTCAGAACAAACAGCGATTATTTCACTGTGCAAACATTAACTGACTGGTTTGTATAACTGAGACGGAGTGTGTTTTACTGCGCGGTACGGACTGTATTTATGTGTTTTGTGTGGATCTCAGAACAAACAGCCATTATTTCACTGTACAACATTAACTGACTGGTTTGTATAACTGAGAGACGGAGTGTGTTTACTGCGCGGTACGGACTGTATTTATGTGTTTTGTGTGGATCTCAGAACAAACAGCCATTATTTCACTGTACAACATTAACTGACTGGTTTGTATAACTGAGACGGAGTGTGTTTACTGCGCGCGGTACGGACTGTATTTATGTACAATGTTATATTAACCTCTAGAAGCCCAGTTAGTTACTAATATGTACCACCATGTTTAACATTCACAAATTCTACGTTTCTGCCCACACGTGTATTTATGTGTTTTGTGTGGATCTCAGAACAAACAGCGATTATTTCACTGTACAACATTAACTGACTGTTTGTATAACTGAGACGGAGTGTGTTTACTGCGCGGTACGGACTGTATTTATTGTTTTGTGTGGATCTCAGAACAAACAGCGATTATTACACCGCACAACATTAACTGACTGGTTTGTATAACTGAGACGGAGTGTGTTTACTGCGCGGTACGGACTGTATTTATTTGTTTTGTGTGGATCTCAGAACAAACAGCGATTATTTCACTGTACAACATTAACTGACTGGTTTGTATAACTGAGACGGAGTGTGTTTACTGCGCGGTACAGACTGTATTTGTTTTTGTGTGGATCTCAGAACAAACAGCCATTATTTCACTGTACAACATTAACTGACTGGTTTGTATAACTGAGACGGAGTGTGTTTACTGCGCGGTACGGACTGTATTTATTTGTTTTGTGTGGATCTCAGAACAAACAGCGATTATTTCACTGTACAACATTAACTGACTGGTTTGTTAACTGAGACGGAGTGTGTTTACTGCGCGGTACGGACTGTATTTATTTGTTTTGTGTGGATCTCAGAACAAACAGCGATTATTTCACTGTACAACAATTAACTGACTGGTTTGTATAACTGAGACGGAGTGTGTTTACTGCGCGGTACGGACTGTATTTATTTGTTTTGTGTGGATCTCAGAACAAACAGCGATTATTTCACTGTACAACATTAACTGACTGGTTTGAAATAACTGAGACGGAGTGTGTTTACTGCGCGGTACGGACTGTATTTATTTGTTTTGTGTGGATCTCAGAACAAACAGCGATTATTTCACTGTACAACATTAACTGACTGGTTTGTATAACTGAGACGGAGTGTGTTTACTGCGCGGTACGGACTGTATTTATTGTTTTTGTGGATCTCAGAACAAACCAGCGATTATTTCACTGTACAACATTAACTGACTGTTTGTATAACTAGACGGAGTGTGTTTACTGCGCGGTACGGACTGTATTTAAATTGTTTTGTGTGGATCTCAGAACAAACAGCGATTATTTCACTGTACAACATTAACTGACTGTTTGTAATAACTGAGACGGAGTGTGTTTACTGCGCGGTACGGACTGTATTTATTTGTTTTGTGTGGATCTCAGAACAAACAGCGATTATTTCACTGTACAACATTAACTGACTGGTTTGTATAACTGAGACGGAGTGTGTTTACTGCGCGGTACGGACTGTATTTATTTGTTTTGTGTGGATCTCAGAACAAACAGCGATTATTTCACTGTACAACATTAAACTGAAACTGTTGTATAACTGAGACGAAGTTTAGTGTTTACTTGCGCGGATTACGAGAACTGTATTTATTTGTTTTGTGTGGATCTCAGAACAAACAGCGATTATTTCACTGTACAACATTAACTGACTGGTTTGTATAACTGAGACGGAGTGTGTTACTGCGCGGTACGGACTGTATTTATATGTTATTGTGTGGACTCAGAACAAACAGCATTATTATCACTTAAACATAACTGACTATATGTAATTAACTGAGACGGAGATGTTTACTCGCGGTAACGGACTGTATTTATTGTTTTGTGTGGATCTCAGAACAAACAGCGATTATTTCACTGTACAACATTAACTGACTGGTTTGTATAACTGAGACGGAGTGTGTTTACTGCGCGGTACGGACTGTATTTATTTGTTATTGTGTGGATCTCAGAACAAACAGCGATTATTTCACTGTACAACATTAACTGACTGGTTGTATAACTGAACGGAGTGTGTTTACTGCGCGGTAACGGACTGTATTTATTTGTTTTGTGTGGATCTCAGAACAAACAGCGATTATTTCACTGTACAACATTAACTGACTGGTTTGTATAACTGAGACGGAGTGTGTTTAACTGCGCGGTACGGACTGTATTTATTTGTTTTGTGTGGATCTCAGAACAAAACAGGCATTATTTCACTGTACAACATTAACTGACTGGTTTGTATAACTGAGACGAGTGTGTTTACTGCGCGGTACGGACTGTATTTATTTGTTTTTGTGTGGATCTCAGAACAAACAGCGATTATTTCACTGTACAACATTAACTGACTGGTTTTGTATAACTGAGACGGAGTGTGTTTACTGCGCGGTACGGACTGTATTTTTGTTTGTTGGAATCCTCAGAACAAAAGCCATTATTTCACTGTAACATTAACTGACTGGTTTGTATAACTGAGACGAAGTTGATGTTTACTGCGCGTACGGACTGTATTTATGTGTTTTGTGTGGATCTCAGAACAAACAGCCATTATTTCACTGTACAACATTAACTGACTGGTTTGTATAACTGAGACGGGAAGTGTGTTTACTGCGCGGTACGGACTGTATTTATGTTTGTTGGTACTCAGAACAAACAGCGATATTTACTGTACATACAACATTAACTGACGGTTTGTATAACTGAGACGAGTGTGTTTACTGCGCGGGACGGACTGTATTTTGTGTTTTGTGTGGATCTCAGAACAAACAGCATTATTTCACTGTACAACATTAACTGACTGGTTTGTATAACTGAGACGAGTGTGTTTTACTGCGCGGTACGGACTGTATTTTATTGTTTTTGTGGATCTCAGAACAAACAGCATTATTTCACTGTACAACATTAACTGACTGGTTTGTATAACTGAGACGGAAGTGTGTTTACTGCGCGGTACGGACTGTATTTATTTGTTTTGTGTGGATCTCAGAACAAACAGCCATTATTTCACTGTACAACATTAACTGACTGGTTTGTATAACTGAGACGAAGTGTGTTTACTGCGCGGTACGGACTGTATTTATTTGTTCTGTGTGGATCTCAGAACAAACAGCCATTATTTCACTGTACAACATTAACTGACTGGTTTGTATAACTGAGACGAAGTGTGTTTACTGCGCGGTACGGACTGTATTGTGTGTTTTGTGTGGATCTCAGAACAAACAGCCATTATTTCACTGTACAACATTAACTGACTGGTTTGTATAACTGAGACGAAGTGTGTTTACTGCGCGGTACGGACTGTATTTGTGTGTGTTTTGTGTGGATCTCAGAACAAACAGCCATTATTTCACTGTACAACATTAACTGACTGGTTTGTATAACTGAGACGAAGTGTGTTTACTGCGCGGTACGGACTGTATTTGTGTGTTTTGTGTGGATCTCAGAACAAACAGCGATTATTTCACTGTACAACATTAACTGACTGGTTTGTATAACTGAGACGAAGTGTGTTTACTGCGCGGTACGGACTGTATTTGTGTGTTTTGTGTGGATCTCAGAACAAACACCAATTATTTCACTGTACAACATTAACTGACTGGTTTGTATAACTGAGACGAAGTGTGTTTACTGCGCGGTACGGACTGTATTTGTGTGTTTTTGTGTGGATCTCAGAACAAACGGCCATTATTTCACTGTACAACATTAACTGACTGGTGTGTATAACTGAGACGAAGTGTGTTTACTGCGCGGTACGGACTGTATTTGTGTGTTTTGTGTGGATCTCAGAACAAACAGCCATTATTTCACTGTACAACATTAACTGACTGGTTTGTATAACTGAGACGAAGTGTGTTTACTGCGCGGTACGGACTGTATTTGTGTGTTTTGTGTGGATCTCAGAACAAACAGCCATTATTTCACTGTACAACATTAACTGACTGGTTTGTATAACTGAGACGAAGTGTGTTTTACTGCGCGGTACGGACTGTATTTGTGTGTTTTGTGTGGATCTCAGAACAAACAGCGATTATTTCACTGTACAACATTAACTGACTGGTTTGTATAACTGAGACGAAGTGTGTTTACTGCGCGGTACGGACTGTATTTATGTGTTTTGTGTGGATCTCAGAACAAACAGCCATTATTTCACTGTACAACATTAACTGACTGGTTTGCATAACTGAGACGAAGTGTGTTTACTGAGCGGTACGGACTGTATTTGTGTGTTTTGTGTGGATCTCAGTACAAACAGCGATTATTTCACTGTACAACATTAACTGACTGGTTTGTATAACTGAGACGGAGTGTGTTTACTGCGCGGTACGGACTGTATTTATGTGTTTTGTGTGGATCTCAGAACAAACAGCGATTATTTCACTGTACAACATTAACTGACTGGTTTGTATAACTGAGACGGAGTGTGTTTACTGCGCGGTACGGACTGTATTTATGTGTTTTGTGTGGATCTCAGAACAAACAGCGATTATTTCACTGTACAGCATTAACTGACTGGTTTGTATAACTGAGACGGAGTGTGTTTACTGCGCGGTACGGACTGCATCTTCATATATTCACCTAATTCAGGTTAATGTTAGTTTCCAAACGGTCAACCATGTCAATTCGCGGAGCAAGGCGCTGACAGTAAATTACCCAACAAAGACACTCCCCGAGCCCCCCCCCCCCCCATGAACACCAAAGGTTCATTACCGTATTCACAACAGCCCGTGGCCGGTCCATATCCAGTACACAGCTTGACACGTTACACGCATTTCATATCGTCATTCCATCTACACCTACTTCTTGCAACAGACCTCTCTCTCATACGTCTTGCATGCCCAACTCAACATACGTCATACGATCACCCAAATAATTTCATCTCTTTTGAAGAGGTCCAAACATGGACCTCCTCATCATGCACGCTGGTCCACATATGTTGTTATGGAAGGCTGAAACAGGACAAGCAAGCACCTGTCCAATCACTTCGACTGCATGTCCGTCCGACACGTTGGTATCGCATGCACATGACGTCACAAATCAGTATTCCCCACGCCAATTCACATTTCCTTACTGACATTATTTCAATGCCATCAACCCGCACACCAGTTTATCTCCACAGTTCTTTCCACCCCTTGACAAGCGGCCTTCTGTGACCCGCTTAACTGCCGACCAAAAGACGTGACGTCACTCGCGGATATCAAAACTGTGCACATTCTTGCCGCATGTACTTTGAATTCTCACATTTTACGTGATTACCGATGTGTGGTGAAACTCGGTCTAGCAAGCAACCACATTCGGCTACTCGTACGGCGTACACGGCCGGCAATTGCACGTATTTCGCCTAAACTCCCGACAAAGACAAAAAATGTAAAACTAATTTTGTGCCCAATGCTGTCCAATATCCATTTGAGCATTCCTTGGTTTGCAGGTTACCTGGCCTCACCTTCTTTTCCTGCTGATAAAAGTGGTATCAAGATGAAAATGAGTATGGAGCAATGGTGGAATGACACTGACAGGGAAAAACCGACGTACTGGGAGAAAAACCTGTCACAGTGCCGCCACTTTGTCCACCACAAATCTCAGACAGCCTCGAATTTAACCCGCGCCTTCACGGTGAGAGACCGGCGACGTGGGTCATGGCAATGCCTAAAAAGACTAATGTAAACCTAAATACATTTAAAGACTCAGTCCGTACCGCTCAGTAAACACACTCCGTCTCAGTTATACAAACCAGTCAGTTAATGTTGTACAGTGAAATAATCGCTGTTTGTTCTGAGATCCACACAAAACACATAAATACAGTCCGTACCGCTCAGTAAACACACTCCGTCTCAGTTATACAAACCAGTCAGTTAATGTTGTACAGTGAAATAATCGCTGTTTGTTCTGATATCCACACAAAACACATAAATACAGTCCGTACCGCGCAGTAAACACACTCCGTCTCAGTTATACAAACCAGTCAGTTAATGTTGTACAGTGAAATAATCGCTGTTTGTTCTGAGATCCACACAAAACACATAAATACAGTCCGTACCGTTCAGTAAACACACTCCGTCTCAGTTATACAAACCAGTCAGTTAATGTTGTACAGTGAAATAATCGCTGTTTGTTCTGAGATCCACACAAAACACATAAATACAGTCCGTACCGCGCGCAGTAAACACACTCCGTCTCAGTTATACAAACCAGTCAGTTAATGTTGTACAGTGAAATAATCGCTGTTTGTTCTGAGATCCACACAAAACACATAAATACAGTCCGTACCGCGTAGTAAACACACTCCGTCTCAGTTATACAAACCAGTCAGTTAATGTTGTACAGTGAAATAATCGCTGTTTGTTCTGAGATCCACACAAAACACATAAATACAGTCCGTACCGCGTAGTAAACACACTCCGTCTCAGTTATACAAACCAGTCAGTTAATGTTGTACAGTGAAATAATCGCTGTTTGTTCTGAGATCCACACAAAATACATAAATACAGTCCGTACCGCGCAGTAAACACACTCCGTCTCAGTTATACAAACCAGTCAGTTAATGTTGTACAGTGAAATAATCGCTGTTTGTTCTGAGATCCACACAAAACACATAAATACAGTCCGTACCGCGCAGTAAACACACTCCGTCTCAGTTATACAAACCAGTCAGTTAATGTTGTACAGTGAAATAATCGCTGTTTGTTCTGAGATCCACACAAAACACATAAATACAGTCCGTACCGCGCAGTAAACACACTCCGTCTCAGTTATACAAACCAGTCAGTTAATGTTGTACAGTGAAATAATCGCTGTTTGTTCTGAGATCCACACAAAACACATAAATACAGTCCGTACCGCGCAGTAAACACACTCCGTCTCAGTTATACAAACCAGTCAGTTAATGTTGTACAGTGAAATAATCGCTGTTTATTCTGAGATCCACACAAAACACATAAATACACTGTGTGGGCAGAACGTAGAATTGTTGAATGTTAAACGTGGTGGTACATATAGTAACCACTGGGCTTTAGAGGGTTAATATACATTGTACATAAATACAGTCCGTACCGCGCAGTAAACACACTCCGTCTCAGTTATACAAACCAGTCAGTTAATGTTGTACAGTGAAATAATCGCTGTTTGTTCTGAGATCCACACAAAACACATAAAATACAGTCCGTACCGCGCAGTAAACACACTCCGTCTCAGTTATACAAACCAGTCAGTTAATGTTGTACAGTGAAATAATCGCTGTTTGTTCTGAGATCCACACAAAGCACATAAATACAGTCCGTACCGCGCAGTAAACACACTCCGTCTCAGTTATACAAACCAGTCAGTTAATGTTGTACAGTGAAATAATCGCTGTTTGTTCTGAGATCCACACAAAACACATAAATACAGTCCGTACCGCGCAGTAAACACACTCCGTCTCAGTTATACAAACCAGTCAGTTAATGTTGTACAGTGAAATAATCGCTGTTTGTTCTGAGATCCACACAAAACACATAAATACAGTCCGTACCGCGCAGTAAACACACTCCGTCTCAGTTATACAAACCAGTCAGTTAATGCTGTACAGTGAAATAATCGCTGTTTGTTCTGAGATCCACACAAAACACATAAATACAGTCCGTACCGCGCAGTAAACACACTCCGTCTCAGTTATACAAACACGTCAGTTAATGCTGTACAGTGAAATAATCGCTGTTTGTTCTGAGATCCACACAACACATAAATACTCTGTGTGGGCAGAACGTAGAATTTGTGAATGTTAAACATGGTGGTACATATAGTGACCACTGGGCTTTAAAGGGCTAAGGAAGAGAAGCATCAATGACGTCTGGCCACGTGCCTTATCAAATAACTTTCAGACAGCAATGCAATGACGGTCGTCAACGGAAGCAGTGTTGCCAACCGTACAAGTCCCACAATGTCACTCATTACACGTGTACCTGCCGCCCTGCAGTTCCTCATTCAGATGTATGGCCACGTGGACTGCACTTTTTTTGCGAAGACATGAACTACAACTGCTGGGTTCCAACAGCCCAAAGTTCTGTAATAAAAGCCAATACTCACAGCCTCATATACGTACGTCTTTACCCTTACGGTGTCACGAATCTTTCACACCGCGTCTTGCCTTTACATGGCCGTTGTGTTGATCATGTCACATCCTAATGCAGTGACTGTCAACGCAACCTACTGTCTTGGGAATACTGACAGACAGCGGATAATTCGAAACACTGTACACTGCTAGCGCGTATGTTACAGAAGTTGGACATGGCATTACTACACGACAGTCAAGGTTACATTCTACAGATGCTTTCAACTAACAGTGAGGTCACACAATGGCTCAGGCGGTTAGTCGCCGGCCACTCACGGCAAAGCCAGGGTTCAATCCCAGGCCAATCAGTCTGGGATTTATGGTGGAAGTGACACCAAGATTTGTCTCCGAGTACTTCTGTGTTCCCCTGTCAGTATCATTCCACCAATGCGCCATGTGCCGCAGAAGCTACTCGTATCTAACTTAGCACTTTACAGTGTCATTAACCCTGTAAAGACCAAGATTAACCTGAATTATATGCAAAGACCCAGCTCGTACCGCGCAGTAAACACTCCGTCTCAGTTATACAAACCAGTCAGTTAATGTTGTACAGTGAAATAATCGCTGTTTGTTCTGAGATCCACACAAAACACATAAATACAGTCCGTACCGCGCAGTAAACACACTCCGTCTCAGTTATACAAACCAGTCAGTTAATGTTGTACAGTGAAATAATCGCTGTTTGTTCTGAGATCCACACAAAACACATAAATACAGTCCGTACCGCGCAGTAAACACACTCCGTCTCAGTTATACAAACCAGTCAGTTAATGTTGTACAGTGAAATAATCGCTGTTTGTTCTGAGATCCACACAAAACACATAAATACAGTTCGTACCGCGCAGTAAACACACTCCGTCTCAGTTATACAAACCAGTCAGTTAATGTTGTACAGTGAAATAATCGCTGTTTGTTCTGAGATCCACACAAAACACATAAATACAGTTCGTACCGCGCAGTAAACACACTCCGTCTCAGTTATACAAACCAGTCAGTTAATGTTGTACAGTGAAATAATCGCTGTTTGTTCTGAGATCCACACAAAACACATAAATACAGTTCGTACCGCGCAGTAAACACACTCCGTCTCAGTTATACAAACCAGTCAGTTAATGTTGTACAGTGAAATAATCGCTGTTTGTTCTGAGATCCACACAAAACACATAAATACAGTTCGTACCGCGCAGTAAACACACTCCGTCTCAGTTATACAAACCAGTCAGTTAATGTTGTACAGTGAAATAATCGCTGTTTGTTCTGAGATCCACACAAAACACATAAATACAGTTCGTACCGCGCAGTAAACACACTCCGTCTCAGTTATACAAACCAGTCAGTTAATGTTGTACAGTGAAATAATCGCTGTTTGTTCTGAGATCCACACAAAACACATAAATACACTGTGTGGGCAGAACGTAGAATTTGTGAATGTTAAACGTAGTGGTACATATAGTAACCAGTGAATATTAAAAGGGCTAAGTTACGCACGTAAAATAGTAGCAGGTACCACGAAATGTAATAGGAATCAGTGCAATGCGTTAAGGACGCCTGATAAAAAGTTCAACAGTGCTGTCGCGGACACAAAAATGTTGCGCCCTGCTGGTCCATAGTCAAGACAGACAGACACGCATAAAGCATGCTACTAGTAATATATATTGAAGTGTAAATAGTGCTGTCACTAACACAACCAAGTGGCTTGCCTATTCTATACCACAGACGGAGTTCCTGCCACAGAAGACACAATGCGTCTGCATTACAAACAGCAACTCCATCATGTTTAAGCTATTACAAAATTACCTTCGTTTCTCCCGACGCAACATTACTTAATATGAAACGAACCAGTCTTTCGTGTCAAACATCAGAAGAAATGCGTACCAAGTTCGTGAACAATTATATAATTTGCAACCGAAACACTTACAATGACTTTCATCCCAATGCGCCTTGAGGGTTGAAGGACGTTTCGGCGGAGCCTATAAACCAAACACACGCGTCACACGTCATTCGACATAGTGCTAATATTCACTGCCGCTAAAAGTACTTCAGTACCAACACTTCAGATTGCTTGGCTGCCATCAGGACCGTAACAAAACTACAGGCCTTTACACTTCAGATTGCTTGGCTGCCATCAGGACCGTAACAAAACTACAGGCCTTTACACTTCAGATTGCTTGGCTGCCATCAGGACCGTAACAAAACTACAGGCCTAACCTAACAAACACACAGCGTTACCGCAGATAATGCACAATGGTACCAGACATAACCTAACAAACACACAGCGTTACCGCAGATAATGCACAATGGTACCAGACATAACCTAACAAACACACAGCGTTACCGCAGATAATGCACAATGGTACCAGACATAACCTAACAAACACACAGCGTTACCGCAGTAATGCACAATGGTACCAAACATAACCTAACAAACACACAGCGTTACCGCAGATAATGCACAATGGTACCAGACATAACCTAACAAACACACAGCGTTACCGCAGATAATGCACAATGGTACCAGACATAACCTAACAAACACACAGCGTTACCGCAGATAATGCACAATGGTACCAGACATAACCTAACCAGACACACAGCGTTACCGCAGTAATGCACAATGGTACCAGACATAACCTAACAAACACACAGCGTTACCGCAGATAATGCACAATGGTACCAGACATAACCTAACAAACACACAGCGTTACCGCAGTAATGCACAATGGTACCAGACATAACCTAACAAACACACAGCGTTACCGCAGATAATGCACAATGGTACCAGACATAACCTAACAAACACACAGCGTTACCGCAGATAATGCACAATGGTACCAGACATAACCTAACCAGACACACAGCGTTACCGCAGATAATGCACAATGGTACCAGACATAACCTAACCAGACACACAGCATTCCTTGTGCCGTCACGCTATATCCGGGCCACATACAATTACTTACGTTCATTCATCTCTCTACAATACACAACAGTTACACTTAACAAAGGCTGTTACACGTATCACGTTACAACACAAACAACACACAACGCAAAACGACTTACAATTTCCGTTCGTGTACCAGTTCACACCAAAACGCAGGCCGAAGATTTACATGCAAACGTATCGCTCACAAACACCAGTTGTCTTCTCAGTAACACTATCACTCACACACAGAAGTATAAATGAGCCCTTCCAACAGTTTCACAACAGAACAACCATCACGCCCAACAACCTCACTCCAAACAGTTCCCTAACAACTGACTGTTGTTAACCCGCGTCATTTGCTTTTCTACAGGTCCGAGCACAGGGCAGCCAACGTAAGGCAACCAGATTCCACCAACACTATGACTGCGATTCTGGCGTCGGTACACACGGATCCTTTCTTACACGGGGACGACTTATATTGATAAGCACAACGTGACCTATCGACGTTCCATGACGGCAGATAATACACAGAAACATGACAAATGTCCATGATACTAAATACGAACGTATGCAGACAATGCATTGAGTTCTACAAACAACTCCACGGCGTGGTGTCCTTCAGAAGCTAATAGTTTCTTAGCTGGTCAAACCAGCCTCTATTTTATGGAGCCCTAAGGTTCATTACCGTGTTCACAACAGCCCGCCAGTTGTTCCTATCCTGAGCCACTCGAATCCAATCCATGTCCTATTCCATCTACGCGTAGGTCGGGCCGGGATAGCTCAGTCGGTATAGCGACTCGCTACGAGCTAGACGGTCCGGGGATCGAATCCCGGTGGGGGCGAGATTTTCAGCACCCGTCCAGACCGCCCCTGGGGCCTACCCAGCCTCCTGTACAATGGGTACCGGGTCATTCCCGGGGGTAAAGCTGCCGGGGCGTGGCGTTGACCACCCACCCCCATCTAGCGCCGAGGTTAAAGAAAGAGTAGTGCTATACCTCTACTCCCCTTCTGGGCCTTCATGGCCTGTTCTAGGTTGAACTTTACCTTTGCCTTTACCTCTATGCCTAGGTCTTCCAAGTGTTCTCTTTCCATTAGGTTTCAAAACCAAGATCCTTAAGCACTTCTAACTCCCACATACGTGCCACATTCCCAGCCCATCTAATCCTCTTTGATTTGGTCACCTCAATAATATCTGGTGAAAAGTACAAATTATGTAACTGCTCAGTGTGCAGTCTCCCCCCCCCCCTCTCAGCGCCCTCACTTCCGTTCGTCCATTACTCTAAGTGCCACATCCACATCCACATAAAGCCACAGTTCTTTCGTTGTTACAAGGCAGCCGGACCGTAACAACTGGCCCTGTCCCCACGGCATGGCGCTTCCTCAGGCTTCGGATAGAGGAGACGGCCTGCAGGTACGGACGGTAGCCGCGAATATACTGAACAGGACGTCGCGGACAGCCGAGAAGGGGCATACTCCAGCCTGGGGGTCGGGCGACACGCTAACAATGTTTCACAGTAGGAAGTTTCACTGTGCGATGTGGCGTACTAAGTCTCCGTCTTGTGTGGACGTGGCGTACTAAGTCTCAGTCTTGTGTGGACGTGGCGTACTAAGTCTCAGTCTTGTGTGGACGTGGCATACTAAGTCTCAGTCTTGTGTGGACGTGGCGTACTAAGTATCAGTCTTGTGTGGACGTGGCGTACTAAGTCTCAGTCTTGTGTGGACGTGGCGTACTAAGTCTCAGTCTTGTGTGGACGTGGCGTACTAAGTCTCAGTCTTGTGTGGACGTGGCGTACTAAGTCTCAGTCTTGTGTGTACTAAGTCTCAGTCTTGTGTGGACGTGGCATACTAAGTCTCAGTCTTGTGTGGACGTGGCGTACTAAGTCTCAGTCTTGTGTGTACTAAGTCTCAGTCTTGTGTGTACTAAGTCTCAGTCTTGTGTGGACGTGGCGTACTAAGTCTCAGTCTTGTGTGGACGTGGCGTACTAAGTCTCAGTCTTGTGTGGACGTGGCGTACTAAGTCTCAGTCTTGTGTGGACGTGGCGTACTAAGTCTCAGTCTTGTGTGTACTAAGTCTCAGTCTTGTGTGTACTAAGTCTCAGTCTTGTGTGGACGTGGCGTACTAAGTCTCAGTCTTGTGTGTACTAAGTCTCAGTCTTGTGTGGACGTGGCGTACTAAGTCTCAGTCTTGTGTGGACGTGGCGTACTAAGTCTCAGTCTTGTGTGGACGTGGCGTACTAAGTCTCAGTCTTGTGTGGACGTGGCGTACTAAGTCTCAGTCTTGTGTGTACTAAGTCTCAGTCTTGTGTGGACGTGGCATACTAAGTCTCAGTCTTGTGTGGACGTGGCGTACTAAGTCTCAGTCTTGTGTGTACTAAGTCTCAGTCTTGTGTGGACGTGGCGTACTAAGTCTCAGTCTTGTGTGGACGTGGCGTACTAAGTCTCAGTCTTGTGTGGACGTGGAGTACTAAGTCTCAGTCTTGTGTGTACTAAGTCTCAGTCTTGTGTGTACTAAGTCTCAGTCTTGTGTGTACTAAGTCTCAGTCTTGTGTGTACTAAGTCTCAGTCTTGTGTGTACTAAGTCTCAGTCTTGTGTGGGCGTGGCGTACTAAGTCTCAGTCTTGTGTGGACGTGGCGTACTAAGTCTCAGTCTTGTGTGGACGTGGCGTACTAAGTCTCAGTCTTGTGTGTACTAAGTCTCAGTCTTGTGTGGACGTGGCGTACTAAGTCTCAGTCTTGTGTGGACGTGGAGTACTAAGTCTCAGTCTTGTGTGTACTAAGTCTCAGTCTTGTGTGGACGTGGCGTACTAAGTCTCAGTCTTGTGTGGACGTGGCGTACTAAGTCTCAGTCTTGTGTGTACTAAGTCTCAGTCTTGTGTGTACTAAGTCTCAGTCTTGTGTGGACGTGGCGTACTAAGTCTCAGTCTTGTGTGGACGTGGCGTACTAAGTCTCAGGCTTGTGTGGACGTGGCGTACTAAGTCTCAGTCTTGTGTGGACGTGGAGTACTAAGTCTCAGTCTTGTGTGGACGTGGCGTACTAAGTCTCAGTCTTGTGTGGACGTGGCGTACTAAGTCTCAGTCTTGTGTGTACTAAGTCTCAGTCTTGTGTGGACGTGGCGTACTAAGTCTCAGTCTTGTGTGGACGTGGCGTACTAAGTCTCAGTCTTGTGTGGACGTGGCGTACTAAGTCTCAGTCTTGTGTGGACGTGGCGTACTAAGTCTCAGTCTTGTGTGTACTAAGTCTCAGTCTTGTGTGTACTAAGTCTCAGTCTTGTGTGGACGTGGCGTACTAAGTCTCAGTCTTGTGTGGACGTGGCGTACTAAGTCTCAGTCTTGTGTGGACGTGGCGTACTAAGTCTCAGTCTTGTGTGGACGTGGCGTACTAAGTCTCAGTCTTGTGTGTACTAAGTCTCAGTCTTGTGTGTACTAAGTCTCAGTCTTGTGTGTACTAAGTCTCAGTCTTATGTGTACTAAGTCTCAGTCTTGTGTGCATCCCTTAACACGACGTAAGCAACAGAAATGGACACGACATTTTGAACCTGGAATGTGAGGAGTCTGTATAGGTCAAGGTCACGGAACTGTGCTGATGATGGTAAAGTGCATTGGGCGGAAAGATACACACTATAAAGAGAAACACAGAAGCTTTAGCAGTCGCTAGTAAGGAGATTGGTCTAGAAGTGAATGGCGAGACAACTAAGAACGTGGTCATGGCTGGAGATCGGAATGTGGGACAAAATGACAACATAAAGTTAGATAATGAATTGTTTGAAAGGGTGGAACAGTTCAAATGTTTGACAACAAACACCTCTGACAAATCACACTCGCGTTCATGAAGAGATTAGAGTGGATTCAAAGGAGGCAATGACTGCTGGTACTCGGTCCAGAACCGTCTGTGAGGCAATGACTGCTGGTACTCGGTACAGAACCGTCTGTGAGGCAATGACTGCTGGTACTCGGTACAGAACCGTCTGTGAGGCAATGACTGCTGGTACTCGGTACAGAACCGTCTGTGAGGCAATGACTGCTGGTACTCGGTCCAGAACCGTCTGTGAGGCAATGACTGCTGGTACTCGGTACAGAACCGTCTGTGAGGCAATGACTGCTGGTACTCGGTACAGAACCGTCTGTGAGGCAATGACTGCTGGTACTCGGTCCAGAACCGTCTGTGAGGCAATGACTGCTGGTACTCGGTCCAGAACCGTCTGTGAGGCAATGACTGCTGGTACTCGGTCCAGAACCGTCTGTGAGGCAATGACTGCTGGTACTCGGTCCAGAACCGTCTGTGAGGCAATGACTGCTGGTACTCGGTCCAGAACCGTCTGTCTTCCAGTTTGGTGTCACAAATATAAACATTACAATATATATAAATATAGCCGTGCGTCTTGTTTTGTATGGGTGTGAAACTTGGTCTGTCACACTGAAGTAGAAACATAGGCTGACGGTGTATAAGAACAGTGTGCTGCGGAGGACAACTGGGGCCAAGTGGACGTAGCGGCAGTCTGCAGGAAACTGCACAAAGAGGAGCTTCATGATTCGTACGCCTTAACTAACTAACTAACTAACTAACTCCATGTAGCACAGTCCTTCTTGAGAAGCTAACACGTCCTCAGCTAATCAAGAAATTCCCCGCGTTTTATGCAACCCGAAGGTTCACTACCGCAATCACAACAGCCCGCCACCTGTCCCTACCCTGAGCCAGATCAATCCAAGCCACGCCCCCCATCCCACTTCTTTAAGACCCATTTTAATGACTCGTACGCCTTAACTAACGTTATTAAGGTTATCAAATTAAGAATCAGAACGGCGGAGCATGTGGCACGCATGGCGGAGAGGAGAGCTGCGTAAAGGGTTTTGGTGGGGAAACCTGGCGGCAGGAGATCACTGAGAAGACGTAAGCGTAGACGGTAGACAGGATGTAAGGGTGTGGAATGGATTGATATGGCTCAGGATACGAACAACTGGCGGACTGTTGTGAGCACGGTGATGAACCTTCGGGTTCCATAACGTGCGGGGAATTTATTGACTGAGAAAATGTTAGCTTTTCAACAAGGACTCTGCTCCATGTAGTTAGTTAGTTTGTTTGTTTGTTTGTTTGTTTTTTGTTTGTTGGTTGGCTGGCTGGTTGGTTGGTTCGCAAAATCCTCAAATGCCATATTTCACGAGAATCCATCAAGTGGGAGCCGAGTTGTTACATGTGAACAGACGGACAGACATGACGAAGCTAACGTGTGAACGTGCCTGAGAACAGTCAGTTAATGCTGTACAGTGAAATAATCGCTGTTTGTTCTGAGATCCACACAAAACACATAAATACAGTCCGTACCGCGCAGTAAACACACTCCGTCTCAGTTATACAAACCAGTCAGTTAATGCTGTACAGTGAAATAATGGCTGTTTGTTCTGACATCCACACAAAACACATAAATACAGTCCGTACCGCGCAGTAAACACACTCCGTCTCAGTTATACAAACCAGTCAGTTAATGCTGTACAGTGAAATAATGGCTGTTTGTTCTGACATCCACACAAAACACATAAATACAGTCCGTACCGCGCAGTAAACACACTCCGTCTCAGTTATACAAACCAGTCAGTTAATGCTGTACAGTGAAATAATCGCTGTTTGTTCTGAGATCCACACAAAACACATAAATACAGTCCGTACCGCGCAGTAAACACACTCCGTCTCAGTTATACAAACCAGTCAGTTAATGTTGTACAGTGAAATAATCGCTGTTTGTTCTGAGATCCACACAAAACACATAAATATAGTCCGTACCGCGCAGTAAACACACGCCGTCTCAGTTATACAAACCAGTCAGTTAATGCTGTACAGTGAAATAATCGCTGTTTGTTCTGAGATCCACACAAAACACATAAATACAGTCCGTACCGCGCAGTAAACACACGCCGTCTCAGTTATACAAACCAGTCAGTTAATGTTGTACAGTGAAATAATCGCTGTTTGTTCTGAGATCCACACAAAACACATAAATACAGTCCGTACCGCGCAGTAAACACACTCCGTCTCAGTTATACAAACCAGTCAGTTAATGTTGTACAGTGAAATAATCGCTGTTTGTTCTGAGATCCACACAAAACACATAAATACAGTCCGTACCGCGCAGTAAACACACTCCGTCTCAGTTATACAAACCAGTCAGTTAATGCTGTACAGTGAAATAATCGCTGTTTGTTCTGAGATCCACACAAAACACATAAATACAGTCCGTACCGCGCAGTAAACACACTCCGTCTCAGTTATACAAACCAGTCAGTTAATGCTGTACAGTGAAATAATCGCTGTTTGTTCTGAGATCCACACAAAACACATAAATACAGTCCGTACCGCGCAGTAAACACACTCCGTCTCGTTATACAAACCAGTCAGTTAATGCTGTACAGTGAAATAATCGCTGTTTGTTCTGAGATCCACACAAAACACATAAATACACTGTGTGTGTGTGTGCAGTAACGTTCTACAGGACACAGTTAACGTGTGGCCCACAAAGGGCTGACAACAACAACACGTTGTCAGTAAAAAGCCAAAAACAGAAAGTGCTATTTGGGACATCAAAACTACAGAATATACGGACATGTGTAAAGAAGACACAGGCTAAGACACACGCAGCCAGCATCACCAGTGCGCACATTGCAGCATTTCGTTTTATAATCAATTCATAATACTGTCAAAAATATATTCCCGGAATTCTTTCCAGCATCGTCCTTCGTCCCGTTCCGCTCGGCAGTTTGTATTGACCGCTCGCTGCGCCATCTGCGTCCTCACTGCAGACTGCAAGGCGCTGCACAACGACCACATTTCTTCTTTCTGTGGCAATTATGAACGTAAATCACAGCTCCGTTCACACCAGTAGCTTCATGAGGGCCCAACTGCGTCGTCGTTCTGAGGACTCGGAAAAACAGCACTTACTATTCCAAAAATACTTCCGGTACGGTGTCACGCTCGAATATTCTGCGATGCTTGGGGCAATGACCAGGGAACTGTTTGATACCCCCCATGGCCACATGTAAAGGACGTTTCTTATGCTGTCAAAAAGTGGGTCTGGTTTTGAGTGCGCCCACATTGCGAGGTTCTGTCACTACTTGTAACAGCAGCATCCATGATTTAACCAGAATTCACGCATACGCAATAAGATGGCTCGTCAGGTGACATTGTGCGACTGAAGTTACAAGTCTTTGTTGTAACTACAGTCCTGTAACTGCATTTGTAACTACAGTTTGTGCACGCATCCAGCTGTAAACCTGGCTTTAATTCCAGAGTCGCTGTCGCGTTGCTAAGCGACCTGCAAGTGTACAAAAGTGACCTAAGTACGTAAGGCAAGCACTGCAGGGCACGACGGCTGTAAATTGCCACGTTCAGACGTCACGTACATTTGTGTTAGTATCACCGTGCATTTTTTCAATTCACTGTTTAAAACACCAACAAAATGCACTTCACTTTCACTTTTGTTATGTATTAATGGACCCCTACATATGTTTCGGTCTTATGTAAAACCATCTTCAGGGGGTACAAAAACTACGTTCATTCCACATCCAATGTTTATACTCTGTTTTTATACATGTTGTATATTCTGATTCTGTAAGTGACTGTACCTTGCATACAAAGGTACTGCACAGTATAATGGCAGAAGTAACATTGGATGTGGAATTAACGTAGTTTTTGTACCCCCTGAAGATGGTTTTACATAAAACCGAAACATATGTAGGGGTTCATTAATACATAACAAAAGTGAAAGTGAAGGGCATTTTGTTGGTGTTTTATGAACAGTGACATATGCACGCACTACTTTATGCACCGGCAAGACGCAAACTGCGCACAGCCAATGACAGCAGCTCGCGCAAACCAAAGCTAGTGCAGCCGGAGTCGCCAGCTGCTGCAAATTACAAAACCCGGAACGCAAGTCAAATAATCACACTAATTAACTCACTGCCTCGCTAAAGCGCCTTTTACGACGCTCCGTATTTACAGCAGCGTCGTAACAAACAGCTGCTTGTAATTATTGCAGTGCTTTACTTTAACAAAACCAGCGCGAAGTACCGACGTTGTTGCTGCAGTATACAAAACGTGAAGTACCGACGTTGTTGCTGCAGTATACAAAACGTGAAGTACCGACGTTGTTGCTGCAGTATACAAAACGTGAAGTACCGACGTTGTTGCTGCAGTATACAAAACGTGAAGTACCGACGTTGTTGCTGCAGTATACAAAACGTGAAGTACCGACGTTGTTGCTGCAGTATACAAAACGCGAAGTACCGACGTTGTTGCTGCGGTATACAAAACGCGAAGTACCGACGTTGTTGCTGCGGTATACAAAACGCGAAGTACCGACGTTGTTGCTGCGGTATACAAAACGCGAAGTACCGACGTTGTTGCTGCGGTATACAAAATGTGAAGTACCGACGTTGTTGCTGCGGTATACAAAACGTGAAGTACCGACGTTGTTGCTACGGTATACAAAACGTGAAGTACCGACGTTGTTGCTGCGGTACACAAAACGCGAAGTACCGACGTTGTTGCTGCGGTATACAAAACGTGAAGTACCGACGTTGTTGCTACGGTATACAAAACGCGAAGTACCGACGTTGTTGCTGCGGTATACAAAACGTGAAGTACCGACGTTGTTGCTGCGGTATACAAAACGTGAAGTACCGACGTTGCTGCTGCGCTACACAAAACGTGAAGTACCGACGTTGTTGCTGCGGTACACAAAACGCGAAGTACCGACGTTGTTGCTGCGGTATACAAAACGTGAAGTACCGACGTTGTTGCTGCGGTATACAAAACGTGAAGTACCGACGTTGCTGCTGCGGTACACAAAACGTGAAGTACCGACGTTGTTGCTGCGGTACACAAAACGCGAAGTACCGACGTTGTTGCTGCGGTACACAAAACGCGAAGTACCGACGTTGTTGCTGCAGTATACAAAACGCGAAGTACCGACGTTGTTGCTGCGGTACACAAAACGTGAAGTACCGACGTTGTTGCTGCGGTACACAAAACGCGAAGTACCGACGTTGTTGCTGCGGTACACAAAACGCGAAGTACCGACGTTGTTGCTGCGGTACACAAAACGCGAACTAGGGCCTCTGATCAATAATACTGGCCTTAACTGAGCCTGCTGTGACGTCATTTATTAGGCCAGCCCTTCTGTTCTTTGTTCTACCGGCCTGTCGTCTACTCCCTTGCGTTCTTCCTTGCAGCAGTTACGTCATTGTTTCAGTATTTTTCGACCAACATATCGATGTGTGCCGACACACAGGCACACCCGTGTGTCGCCCCAATTACCGCCTCACAAGATCTCCAATGCTAATGGCAGTCAACACACAAGCTACAGCAACATTTCGCCCCCATAAGTCTCCCTCGCAGCCCCAGTTTTACCAACATAACTCCCACACCAACCCCGATAATTACGTTTCACCGACCGACCACTCAAGTACCGCATTATAATGCAGCATGGTATGGGCGTGGTGTCGTCCATATTAGGCTATCGCAGCGTGCACCATATCGACCGCAGAACATGCCATCAGACACATGTCCGGTCAGTAAGCGCCACGCTGACAGTAGTTCAACTAGTCCAGAATTTGCCAGCATGTTATACAACCTGACTGTTCATTACCGTGTACACAACAGTCCACACTCCCATTCCTTAACTTCAGTATTATCCCCCATACACGCTCAGGCCTGCTGTCTAGAACAGCGGCCTCAAACCAGAGATCCGCTGGCCACATGACGGCCGTGAAGCCGAATTTAGTCCAATGACCGCGACGAAGAAATGTATTTAAATTAAAGAATTGAAAACATAATAAAGCCATAAAGGCTCAAACAGTTCTGTTATCCCTCTATGACAACGTACATGCTACGTCAGCAGAGATAGCAATAAAGCAACGTTTGAAATTAAATTGTTACGATACATTTCAGTTTTGTTTTTAGCAGTATGAACCGACTAGACGGCATTAATACGGAACTCCTAAAATATGCGGATTTATTCTCCGACTGAGACTAACCCACCTTCTCAACTTATGCTGGCAAAGATGTGACATAGCGCACACGTGGCAAAAAACTGTAGTCAAGTCACTATTTAAAAAAGGAGATCGAAGCAAATGCGAGAATTACAGAGGGATTAGCCTATTGAATTCCATATACAAAGTCTATTAAAAATCCTTAATCAACGCCTCAATATAATATCCGAAGCGAAACTAGGTGAGGAACAAGACGGTTCCAGAAAGGGCAGATCTTGCAGTAACAATGTGTTTATCGTCAGATCTTGCAGTAACAATGTGTTTATCGTCAGATCTTGCAGTAACAATGTGTTTATCGTCAGATCTTGCAGTGACAATGTGTTTATCGTCAGATCTTGCAGTGACAATGTGTTTATCGTCAGATCTTGCAGTGACAATGTGTTTATCGTCAGATCTTGCAGTGACAATGTTTTATCGTCAGATCTTGCAGTGACAATGTGTTTATCGTCAGATCTTGCAGTGACAATGTGTTTATCGTCAGATCTTGCAGTGACAATGTGTTTATCGTCAGATCTTGCAGTGACAATGTGTTTATCGTCACATCTTGCAGTGACAATGTGTTTATCGTCACATCTTGCAGTGACAATGTGTTTATCGTCACATCTTGCAGTGACAATGTGTTTATCGTCAGATCTTGCAGTGACAATGTGTTTATCGTCAGATCTTGCAGTGACAATGTGTTTATCGTCAGATCTTGCAGTGACAATGTGTTTATCGTCAGACAGCTAATTGAAAAACGAAGGGAGTTTAACCTGGAGACACATACAGCATTTATAGATTTTAAGAAAGCATTTGACCGGGTCGATAGACAGAAATTATGCAATACAGAGTCTATATGATAACACCAAAGCAGTCCTCGATCTACAAACGCATATGACTAATGACATAGCAACTAACCAAGGACTGAGGCAGGCATGCAGTCTATCTCCTACCTTCTTCAATATACATATATACATATATATATATATATATATATATGAGCTTCTACAAGAATGGAAACATTTGGCAAGCCCAGGAATAAAGATAAACAATCGAACATCAATAAACACTTCTATTTGCTGATGACCAGACTATTATTCAAGAAACAGAAGACAATCTCCAAAGATCTCTCCATTAATTATACCTGCTGTGTGAGAACTATAATATGAACATTTCTACGATGAAGACGAAGGTGACGGCTTTGTTAGGCGTCTATCCCGTGAGGACAAAAATTACAACCCATAATCACCCAGTTGAACAGGTGTCACACTTTAACTGCTTGGGTGTGATGTGAGCTGCAACGATATAGATATGAAGCTGCATAAATACAATACATCTGTGGGACGGTACATAGAACACTTAAAATAAAACTAGGAAAGTCACTATGTTGAAATGTTGCAAGACAATGGCCACACTGTGTTGACGTGTGGACGTGATCCTGGGTGCCTCTGAGACAGACAGCAGCAGAATGCAAGCCACTGAAATGAAATTCTTACGGCGCGTGGAAGGAATTACAAAACTAGATCGAGTCAGAGATGAAGACGTGAGGAAAGAATTTGGAATATATGCAATGAATGATAAGATAAAACAAAAAAGAACAGATTGGCGACAACACAAAGATAGAACGAATAACGGAAGATTAACTAAACAAATACGAGAATACAACCCACGAGGAAGACGAAGTGTAGGTCGCCCCCGTCGTAGATGGAGTGAACTTGAGGGCTGATGTATAAGTTCGGAACAGGCATTAATGCCTAATCCATGAAGCGAAGAAGAAGAAGAAGACTTTAAACAAAACAGTCGACCTATTTATTGCTTAGTGCGGTCGGACCGCCGTTTGGCCCACGTCCCATTTAGCTTTGAGACCTCCGGTCTAGACACTCCGAACAACCTGCACGCATATGCGTAACCGCACGCACTTCGGCGGCTATCGTGTTACACACTGCAACGGCGAAGGCGAGAGACGCACCTTTGGAACTCGACGTTGCGGCAACACACCACGTTGCAACACTGCAGCCTCTTGTCAGTCGTCTAACAGTTAACCCTTTAAAGACAAAAAGTGAAAGTACTTTTCGATCCAATGCTCCCGGATTTCCGAAACAGCACTGTTTTTAGAAGGCTCCTACCTCACAGAAAACACAGCGCAGTCAGTTAATGCTTATAGAGAAATAATGGCTGTTTGTTGTGATAATCATACAATACACATAAATGCACTGTGTGGGCAACATGCGGGGTTCTTATTGTTAAGGCAGGTGGTACGAATAGGTACCGCTAGGCTTTAAAGGGTTAAAAACTCAAGTTGCAGGTAACTCAAAATTGTATGCAGCACAGACTACAGGCGGCGCCAGTGTCAGTTGGCTGACTGTCCGTCCTTGTTCTTGACGACCGGTTTGTAACGAAAGGCGACTGACTGCTGGCAACCACAGAGCTGCGGTCTGCAGGTACACAGACGTTAGTTCGACTGCAGCGGTACTGTCGATACTGCAGCGGTACTGTCGATATTGAAGCGGTACTGCGATACTGCACCGGTACTGCGATACTCTGCAGTCACGGGTAGCTGCAGGTGTGTGTGTGTAATTACATACAGTCAATCCTCGCTTTCCGCGTGTTCCGGGTTCGCTCATTCGCGCGAAATAAAATGTAATCCATTTTTGCCATTCACGGGCACCTCGTGGCTATTCACGGCCATGAATAGCATGCAAATAATTTCGAGACGCCTACCGCGCAGCGTCGCAGATGGGCTCCAGCAAGGAGAGGCTGCTTCCTTGTTCTTGTGGCTCTCGTTTTTTTATTATTTTTGTAATTAATAATGGCATCAAGCGTAGTGCACGTGCAAGCGTAGTGCACGTGCAAGCGTAGTGCACGTGCAAGCGAAAAAGTTTTGTATTCGCGTTTTCCGTATTCACGGGGTTTTCTAGGAACGTAACCCCCGCGAATAGCGAGGACTGACTGTACGTCCTTACGACACAGTGCTACAGTCGTACACAGACGTACCGCTGTCTGTTGGAGCGTCGTCACAGGACTGACTGTACGTCCTTACGACACAGTGCCACAGTCGTACACAGACGTACCGCTGTCTGTTGGAGCGTCGTCACAGGACTGACTGTACGTCCTTACGACACAGTGCCACAGTCGTACACAGACGTACCGCTGTCTGTTGGAGCGTCGTCACAGGACTGACTGTACGTCCTTACGACACAGTGCCACAGTCGTACACAGACGTACCGCTGTCTGTTGGAGCGTCGCCACAGGACTGACTGTACGTCCTTACGACACAGTGCCACAGTCGTACACAGACGTACCGCTGTCTGTTGGAGCGTCGTCACAGGACTGACTGTACGTCCTTACGACACAGTGCCACAGTCGTACACAGACGTACCGCTGTCTGTTGGAGCGTCGCCACAGGACTGACTGTACGTCCTTACGACACAGTGCCACAGTCGTACACAGACGTACCGCTGTCTGTTGGAGCGTCGTCACAGGACTGACTGTACGTCCTTACGACACAGTGCCACAGTCGTACACAGACGTACCGCTGTCTGTTGGAGCGTCGTCACAGGACTGACTGTACGTCCTTACGACACAGTGCCACAGTCGTACACAGACGTACCGCTGTCTGTTGGAGCGTCGTCACAGTCACCGACTGGACTGCGGGTTGACTGCTGTTGTTGCTGCATCATGTTTCGACCTCACGTGGCCAACTTTATGCACTTACAGAGGAAATTACAAAGGTTTTACATCGATCTGTGCATCTAGCACCCATCACTTGCACAAGGTTTAACCGACCACACGACCCAATTAAACAAGGCCAGAGACAGGTCACGTAAAACTGAGCCCACAAATATTATGCTTTTACTGACAAATATAACGTCTACTTGCCCGTTTTAAAATATAATGGTATAATAAAATACCAAAACAATTAACGGACAACACTTGACGATACAAACTGCTCAGCGTGTAAACTTGTTGTAAACTTAGGTTAGGACGGTAAACACTTTATTACATGTCTGCAGCGAACATACGAGTTGCTGAATAAGTCTAAATCTAATTAGTTTTACTGCAGCTACTTGTCAAATTATATATATTAGACGTAACTGACTACACAAGATAGCCTCATACAAGTCTATAACTCAACGCAATTTCAGACACATAACAGTCACAAAACACAATTTTGACAGCACGAGCTAACCTTATACCTGCATTTATTACACAATGAATGACTGACCGTGCAGAACATCTAAAACCTCTGTAATTTCATCTGTAAGCCCAATATGATCGCCCTGACAAGTCACATAGGCTCATGCATGCTGCACGAACAACCAACTCAAGTGTTTTTTTAACGGCTCAACAGCCCTAATGTGCCAAGGCCTCCTCACTGTAGACGCTTCACGATCACACTCAGACACACCACAGTCGGTAGCACTCCTCTGGACGAGTGATCAGCCCGTCACAGAGACCTCTACCTGACAACACACAACACTCACAACAGACAGACATCCATGTCCTAGGCGGGATTCGAACCCACAATCCCAGCAAGCGAGCGGCAGTAGACCCACGCCTTAGACCGCGCGGCCACTGCGATCCACACACAAACCGACTGCTAATGTAATGACAACAGTTCTGTATCACTGACAGTGTGCTGACGAAGACATGTGGACCTAAGCGGGAGGAGGTGACAGGAGGAGCCTCATGACCTCTGCTGTTCGCCAGATATTCCTGCGTTGAGCCATGATGGCGGAGGGATCGCGGTGGCCGTGACGTACTTCACAGTACCAAACGTGCATGTCTAGAGCGACTTGCGCAGTGCACACAGTGTCAGTCCCTCAACTGTTGCGCTGACCTAACAACGCGCAGTGCACACAGTGTCTGTCCCTCAACTGTTGCGCTGACCTAACAACGCGCAGTGCACACAGTGTCTGTCCCTCAACTGTTGCGCTGACCTAACAACGCGCAGTGCACACAGTGTCAGTCCCTCAACTGTTGCGCTGACCTAACAACGCGCAGTGCACACAGTGTCAGTCCCTCAACTGTTGCGCTGACCTAACAACGCGCAGTGCACACAGCGTCTGTCCCTCAACTGTTGCGCTGACCTAACAACGCGCAGTTTCTAGGCACGGTTTAACAAGTCAAATTAATCACAATGAAGACTTTAACATTGCAGACGCCGACCGGCCGGCAGTGACACAGCTGTCCGTGAGACGCCGACCGGCCGGCAGTGACACAGCTGTCCGTGAGACGCCGACCGGCCGGCAGTGACACAGCTGTCCGTGAGACGCCGACCGGCCGGCCCGCACACACTCCGTATCAGAAGCCGTATTTAACATGAAAGTGCAGCAAATGTCAGTCTGTCTACTAGCAGTCACACAACACTGCACTACAAATGTCAGTCTGTCTACTAGCAGTCACACAACACTGCACTTCAAATGTCAGTCTGTCTACTAGCAGTCACACAACACTGCACTACAAATGTCAGTCTGTCTACTAGCAGTCACACAACACTGCACTACAAATGTCAGTCTGTCTACTAGCAGTCACACAACACTGCACTACAAATGTCAGTCTGTCTACTAGCAGTCACACAACACTGCACTACAAATGTCAGTCTGTCTACTAGCAGTCACACAACACTGCACTACAAATGTCAGTCTGTCTACTAGCAGTCACACAACACTGCACTACAAATGTCAGTCTGTCTACTAGCAGTCACACAACACTGCACTACAAATGTCAGTCTGTCTACTAGCAGTCACACAACACTGCACTACAAATGTCAGTCTGTCTACTAGCAGTCACACAACACTGCACTACAAATGTCAGTCTGTCTACTAGCAGTCACACAACACTGCACTACAAATGTCAGTCTGTCTACTAGTAGTCACACAACACTGCACTACAAATGTCAGTCTGTCTACTAGCAGTCACACAACACTGCACTACAAATGTCAGTCTGTCTACTAGCAGTCACACAACACTGCACTACAAATGTCAGTCTGTCTACTAGCAGTCACACAACACTGCACTACAAATGTCAGTCTGTCTACTAGCAGTCACACAACACTGCACTACAAAAGTCAGTCTGTCTACTAGCAGTCACACAACACTGCACTACAAATGTCAGTCTGTCTACTAGCAGTCACACAACACTGCACTACAAAAGTCAGTCTGTCTACTAGCAGTCACACAACACTGCACTACAAATGTCAGTCTGTCTACTAGCAGTCACACAACACTGCACTACGCTTCACTGACGGCCAGATCAACAGGTGGCCATCAGAGAAATGAGCTCTGCAACCCGCACAACGTCACTTGTCTCAGTATTTGTCCAAACCTTCGGTTTATTGTTCAGAGTTTTAATACGCAACGTCACATTTACGAGCGTCTGAACTAAGAGGACACGCATACGCGGGCACGGTACAGTCTGGTCAGAATGCGAAAGGTCAGACAGCTGCAGCTTCATCGTGTGTTAGACCGATCGCAGTCTCACGGCACTGCGCAAAAAACCGACTTCAGTCGCTCTTCGTGGGACTCGCCCGCCGGAGGTACTGGAGGGCTGTAGGGTCAGTTTGTTGCAAGCAGCTGCAGAGCGCACAGCGTTGTGTTGGCCGCTACTAACACTGTCCGCCGTACATACTGCACTGTAGTGTGGCAGTACACAGTGTACAATGTGTCAGAGCATGTCAGAGAACACACTGCGCAACCGTGGCATAAAACACATCGGTTAATGCTGCGTATGAAACACATAAACATACTGTGCAGTTGTAATGCAGTTGTAATAGTTATAATGCAGTTATAATGCAGTTGTAATAGTTATAATGCAGTTATAATGCAGTTGTAATGCAGTTATAATGCAGTTGTAATGCAGTTGTAATAGTTATAATGCAGTTATAATGCAGTTGTAATGCAGTTATAACGCAGTTGTAATACAGTTGTAATGCAGTTATAATGCAGTTGTAATACAGTTGTAATGCAGTTATAATGCAGTTGTAATGCAGTTATAATGCAGTTATAATGCAGTTATAATACAGTTATAATGCAGTTATAATACAGTTATAATACAGTTATAACGCAGTTGTAATACAGTTGTAATGCAGTTATAATGCAGTTGTAATGCAGTTATAATGCAGTTATAATGCAGTTATAATGCAGTTATAATACAGTTATAATGCAGTTATAATGCAGTAGTAATACAGTTATAATGCAGTTATAATGCAGTTGTAATACAGTTATAATGCAGTTATAATGCAGTTATAATGCAGTTATAATGCAGTTGTAATACAGTTATAATGCAGTTGTAATGCAGTTATAATGCAGTTGTAATACAGTTATAATGCAGTTATAATGCAGTTGTAATACAGTTATAATGCAGTTATAATGCAGTTTATAATGCAGTTATAATGAAGTTATAATGCAGTTATAATGCAGTTATAATGCAGTTATAATGCAGTTATAATGCAGTTATAATACAGTTATAATGCAGTTATAATGCAGTTGTAATACAGTTATAATGCATTATAATGCAGTTGTAAAGCAGTTATAATGCAGTTATAATGCAGTTATAATGCAGTTATAATGCAGTTGTAATACAGTTATATGCAGTTATAATGCAGTTGTAATACAGTTATAATGCAGTTGTAATGCTGTTGTAATAGTTATAATGCAGTTATAATGCAGTTGTAAAGCAGTTATAATGCAGTTATAATGCAGTTATAATGCAGTTATAAATACAGTTATAATGCAGTTATAATGCAGTTGTAATACAGTTATAATGCAGTTATAATGCAGTTGTAAAGCAGTTATAATGCAGTTATAATGCAGTTATAATGCAGTTATAATGCAGTTGTAATACAGTTATAATGCAGTTATAATGCAGTTGTAATACAGTTATAATGCAGTTATAATGCAGTTGTAATACAGTTATAATGCAGTTATAATGCAGTTATAATGCAGTTGTAATACAGTTGTAATGCAGTTATAATGCAGTTGTAATGCAGTTATAATGCAGTTGTAATACAGTTGTAATGCAGTTATAATGCAGTTGTAATGCAGTTATAATGCAGTTATAATGCAGTTGTAATGCTGTTGTAATAGTTATAATGCAGTTATAATGCAGTTGTAATACAGTTGTAATGCAGTTATAATGCAGTTATAATGCAGTTATAATGCAGTTATAATGCAGTTATAATGCAGTTATAAATGCAGTTATAATAGTTATAATGCAGTTATAATGCAGTTGTAATACAGTTATAATGCAGTTATAATGCAGTTATAATGCAGTTATAATGCAGTTATAATGCAGTTGTAATACAGTTATAATGCAGTTATAATGCAGTTGTAATACAGTTATAATACAGTTATAATGCAGTTATAATGCAGTTGTAATAGTTATAATGCAGTTATAAATGCAGTTGTAATACAGTTAATATAATGCAGATTATACATAAGCAGTTGTAATACAGTTATAATGCAGTTATAATGCAGTTATAATACAGTTATATAATGCAGTTGTAATACAGTTATAATGCAGTTATAATATAATGCAGTTTGTAATACAGTTTATAATGCAGTTATAATACAGTTATAAATAGCAGTTAGTAATACAGTTATAATAATGCAGTTAATAATGCAGTTGTAATACAGTTATAATGCAGTTATAATGCAGTTGTAATACAGTTATAATGCAGTTATAATGCAGTTGTAATAGTTATAATGCAGTTATAATGCAGTTGTAATACAGTTATAATGCAGTTATAATGCAGAATTAATACAGTTATAATGCAGTTATAAATGCAGTTATAATGCAGTTGTAAATACAGTTATAATGCAGTTATAATGCAGTTATAATGCAGTTGTAATACAGATTATAATGCAGTTGTAATACAGTTAAATGCAGTTATAATGCAGTTGTAATACAGTTATAATGCAGTTATAATGCAGTTGATAATGCAGTTATAATGCAGTTGTAATACAGTTATAATACAGTTATAATACAGTTATAATGCAGTTATAATGCAGTTGTAATGCAGTTACAATGCAGTTATAATGCAGTTATAATGCAGTTATAATACAGTTATAATACAGTTATAATGCAGCTGTAATACAGTTATAATACAGTTATAATACAGTTATAATGCAGTTGTAATACAGTTATAATGCAGTTACAATGCAGTTATAATGCAGTTATAATGCAGTTACAATGCAGTTGTAATACAGTTATAATGCAGTTATAATGCAGTTGTAATACAGTTATAATGCAGTTATAATGCAGTTGTAATGCAGTTGTAATACAGTTGTAATACAGTTATAATACAGTTATAATGCAGTTATAATGCAGTTGTAATACAGTTATAATGCAGTTATAATGCAGTTGTAATGCAGTTGTAATACAGTTGTAATACAGTTATAATACAGTTATAATGCAGTTATAATGCAGTTGTAATACAGTTATAATGCAGTTACAATGCAGTTATAATGCAGTTATAATGCAGTTACAATGCAGTTTCTGAACATCACAGCGGGCGGTATATACTGTTACGACCGTTATTTAAAGGGCTATCAGTTATTTTTTCCCCAATGGCTCGACAGCCCCTTTGGGGCCTAGACCGCCTCATTTTTCGAGGCTTCACGATCACACACTTTAGACACACCACATTCGGTAGGACTACTCTGGACGAGTGATCAGCCCGTCGCAGAGACCTCTACCTGACAACACACAACACTCACAACCCACAATCCCAATAACCGAGCGGCCGTAGACCCACGCCTTAGACCGCGCGGCCACTGCGATCGGCTATCAGTTACTTAGACTCGCAAAATATACGATCATTATTTTATCTGACCAATATGGTTTGTCAGTTCCCGCTGCTATTCAAATACGCGTACGGTGGGAGGGCCTACTAAGCGGCTACGGTTTATACCACAAGCGAGCGGTCAGGAAGTGACAAACGACACCGGTGAGATAAAAATAATCCCCCTCAATTTCCCAGTTCGTATTGTGCTGCCATCTTATTCTCCGTTTTCCGAAATTCTACTCCGGTATTTTATTTCCCCCAAGCAACCAAACACGTCGCATTTCCACGGTTTCAGTGACCAGATAGTCACCTGCGTTATGACGTAACAGCTCTCACTATGTACATAGCTCCAAATGAATGAAATGTATGCCGAAGGAAGTGGTCGTGGCTCAGTCTGAGGCAATATACCGGCACCTGTCGTCAGGAACTCCGAAAAAGCACGAAAATAACGAGAGAGGATACCTGCTCTCTAAGTTGAGATTTGAACGCGGGACCTCAAAAATAAGAAACACAAGGGCCAACAATTCGACCTTTAATTAATCCGTCTTCATCACAAACGTACTGCTGTGATGTCACACGCCTCAGCACAGCAGTACTATACAGCAGACACAAACAGACGCTCGTCCTGCATACGGTGTAGTTACGTGTTACGTGATTCGCACGATAAGCTGCGAATATTTCACTGAACATAAATAAATCGGTATTTGCATGTTATCTGTGAGGTAGGACCTGCAACATGACGTATTAGTTAGGTCTCTCACCGCGAAGGTCCCGGTTCGATCCCAGGTCAGTCCATATGAGATTTGTGGTGGACAAAGTCGCACTGTGATAGGTTTTTCTCCCAGTACTTCAGCTTTAGTTGTCAGTATCATTCCACCAATGCTCCATACTCATTCATCCATCTACCACCAACGCTGTATAATGTTTCTCTCCCAATACTTCAGTTTTCCCCTGTCAGTATCATTCCACCAATGCTCCATACTCATTCATTCATCTACCACCAACGCTGTATAATGTTTCTCTCCCAGTACTTCAGTTTTCCCCTGTCAGTATCATTCCACCAATGCTCCATACTCATTCATTCATCTACCACCAACGCTGTATAATGTTTCTCTCCAAGTACTTCAGTTTTCCCCTGTCAGTATAATTCCACCAATGCTCCATACTCATTCATTCATCTACCACCAACGCTGTATAATGTTTCTCTCCCAGTACTTCAGTTTTCCCCTGTCAGTATCATTCCACCAACGCTCCATACTCATTCATACATCTACCACCAACGCTGTATAATGTTTCTCTCCCAGTACTTCAGTTTCCCCTGTCAGTATCATTCCACCAATGCTCCATACTCATTCATACATCTACCACCAACGCCGTATAATGTTTCTCTCCCAGTACTTCAGTTTCCCCCGGTCAGTATCATTCCACCAATGCTCCATACTCATTCATACATCTACCACCAACGCTGTATAATGTTATTCTCCCAGTACTTCAGTTTTCCTCTGTCAGTATCATCCCACCAATGCTCCATACTCATTCGTTCATATACCACCGACGCTCTATAATGTTTTTCTCCCAGTACTTCAGTTTTCCCATGTCAGTATCATCCCACCAATGCTCCATATTCATTCATACATCTACCACCAACGCTGTATAATGTTTCTCTCCCAATACTTCAGTTTTGCCCTGTCAGTATCATTCCACCAATGCTCCATACTCATTCATTCATCTACCACCGACGCTGTATAATGTTTCTCTCCCAATACTTCAGTTTTCCCTGTCAGTATCATTCCACCAATGCTCCATACTCATTCATTCATCTACCACCAACGCTGTATAATGTTTCTCTCCAAGTACTTCAGTTTTCCCCTGTCAGTATCATTCCACCAATGCTCCATACTCATTCATCCATCTACCACCAACGGTGTATAATGTTTCTCTCCCAATACTTCAGTTTTCCCCTGTCAGTATCATTCCACCAATGCTCCATACTCATTCATTCATCTACTACCAACGCTGTATAATGTTTCTCTCCCAATACTTCAGTTTTCCCCTGTCAGTATCATTCCACCAACGCTCCATACTCATTCATACATCTACCACCAACGCTGTATAATGTTTTTCTCCCAGTACTCCAGTTTTCCCCTGTCAGTATCATTCCACCAATGCTCCATACTCATTCATTCATCTACCACCAACGCTGTATAATGTTTCTCTCCCAGTACTTCAGTTTTCCCCTGTCAGTATCATTCCACCAATGCTCCATACTCATTCATACATCTACCACCAACGCTGTATAATGTTTTTCTCCCAGTACTTCAGTTTCCCCTGTCAGTATCATTCCACCAATGCTCCATACTCATTCATACATCTACCACCAACGCTGTATAATGTTTCTCTCCCAGTACTTCAGTTTTCCCCTGTCATTATCATTCCACCAATGCTCCATACTCATTCATACATCTACCACCAACGCTGTATAATGTTTCTCTCCCAGTACTTCAGTTTTCCCCTGTCAGTATCATTCCACCAATGCTCCATACTCATTCATACATCTACCACCAACGCTGTATAATGTTTCTCTCCCAGTACTTCAGTTTTCCCCTGTCAGTATCATTCCACCAATTCTCCATACTCATTCATACATCTACCACCAACGCTGTATAATGTTTCTCTCCCAGTACTTCAGTTTTCCCCTGTCAGTATCATTCCACCAATGCTCCATACTCATTCATACATCTACCACCAACGCTGTATAATGTTTCTCTCCCAGTACTTCAGTTTTCCCCTGTCAGTATCATTCCACCAATTCTCCATACTCATTCATACATCTACCACCAACGCTGTATAATGTTTCTCTCCCAGTACTTCAGTTTTCCCCTGTCAGTATCATTCCACCAATGCTCCGTACTCATTCATACATCTACCACCAACGCTGTATAATGTTTCTCTCCCAGTACTTCAGTTTCCCCTGTCAGTATCATTCCACCAATGCTCCATACTCATTCATACATCTACCACCAACGCTGTATAATGTTTCTCTCCCAATACTTCAGTTTTCCCCTGTCAGTATCATTCCACCAATGCTCCATACTCATCTTCATCTAAGTATAAATGTTCAGCCTACGAGAACGACAAATGAGCAATGCTTTTTCGTAAAGTTGGGGAGTACTGGAAAGAAAAATACTTTCACTTTCTGTAACTTCAAACATCAGGCGTCTCTACAGTAATAACAGCGTCTGGCAACACAGGATAAACACCAGCTCCCGAAGACAACATCAGCGCGCATGCGTATGAAATGCATATTAATGTACTGGCATAAGCAGCATCACTGACTCCTCATCTCTCAGCTCCTTGCCCTGTTGTTCTCTCTGACATAATGGCAGCCTGAACAAGAACGCAATGAGCCTCAGTAAAAACGCACAATTCGGAACCTGTTGACCCTTCCCAGCCTAGTGGTCACTTTATGTGCTGCCTTGGCATCTGCGTATAGGTACTGGGAAGTCAATTTAAAGACACTTGCTGACACAACTGCCTGTCAACACGAAGCACGAAATTCGGTCCGAGTTCCTCCCACACACAGGTCACTCGTACTACCTGTACTTGCTACTGTAAACCGGTACCATTGAAAGGAACAAATACAGCGACAACACCACACGGAAACGTCTTTCAAAAATATTTGAGATTAAGGTAAATTAAGCGATCACGTATCGTCTACATTACAGCAAGCTGATGTTACCTCAGTCACGACCACACAATGACATTTCCTCGTGCCCACGGCTGTCAATAGCACACCTCAACTCGTCACACTCAACAACACATACGTGTACACTGCGACACGTTTCGGCCTCAACTGCAGAACAGTGTCATGTAACGCTGCTAGTGCCAGTAACACAGTGCTGTATGAGACACTGCGTAGGCTATCGGTGTGTCGAGGAACTTTCTGCCTCCATCTTCAGGGTCTCACGCATGCTTATGTGACTGTTATGAAAACGCAAAATGCTGTGACGATTTACCAACGCTTTCCAATTTCAAACTTTACCACTGAAATGTTTACAGCAAGGTACCCAAAAATATAATATATCAAACAACAAGAAGGCATTACACATTCAGGAACACACAGCAATGTTTGGCACACAGCTTACAGGCCGCCTACACGACTAGGCACTGACAGAGTATAATATTAAAACTGAACTTCAATTTATGTGGTCCGATGACACGGTGGATCAGACTGTTTGTGAACACGAAAGTGCAGTTCGAAGGCGTTGGGGGGGGGGGGGAATTGCTCCAGGAGTTAGTACTTCACCCTCTGAATCAAGTGGTTACTGCTAGGTATTTGTTCAACAGCATTATTAACTTACGTTGTAGGGGTTTTACTGCGCGTACGACGTATTTATGTGTTTGTGTGGATCTCAGAACAAACAGCGATTATTTCACTGTACAACATTAACTGACTGGTTTGTATAACTGAGACGGAGTGTGTTTACTGCGCGGTACGGACTGTATTTATGTGTTTTGTGTGGATCTCAGAACAAACAGCGATTATTTCACTGTACAGCATTAACTGACTGGTTTGTATAACTGAGACGGAGTGTGTTTACTGCGCGGTACGGACTGTATTTATGTGTTTTGTGTGGATCTCAGAACAAACAGCGATTATTTCACTGTACAGCATTAACTGACTGGTTTGTATAACTGAGACGGAGTGTGTTTACTGCGCGGTACGGACTGTATTTATGTGTTTTGTGTGGATCTCAGAACAAACAGCGATTATTTCACTGTACAGCATTAACTGACTGGTTTGTATAACTGAGACGGAGTGTGTTTACTGCGCGGTACGGACTGTATTTATGTGTTTTGTGTGGATCTCAGAACAAACAGCGATTATTTCACTGTACAGCATTAACTGACTGGTTTGTATAACTGAGACGGAGTGTGTTTACTGCGCGGTACGGACTGATATTTATGTGTTTTGTGTGGATCTCAGAACAAACAGCGATTATTTCACTGTACAGCATTAACTGACTGGTTTGTATAACTGAGACGGAGTGTGTTTACTGCGCGGTACGGACTGTATTTATGTGTTTTGTGTGGATCTCAGAACAAACAGCGATTATTTCACTGTACAGCATTAACTGACTGGTTTGTATAACTGAGACGGAGTGTGTTTACTGCGCGGTACGGACTGTATTTATGTGTTTTGTGTGGATCTCAGAACAAACAGCGATTATTTCACTGTACAGCATTAACTGACTGGTTTGTATAACTGAGACGGAGTGTGTTTACTGCGCGGTACGGACTGTATTTATGTGTTTTGTGTGGATCTCAGAACAAACAGCGATTATTTCACTGTACAGCATTAACTGACTGGTTTGTATAACTGAGACGGAGTGTGTTTACTGCGCGGTACGGACTGTATTTATGTGTTTTGTGTGGATCTCAGAACAAACAGCGATTATTTCACTGTACACATTAACTGACTGGTTTGTATAACTGAGACGGAGTGTGTTTACTGCGCGGTACGGACTGTATTTATGTGTTTTGTGTGGATCTCAGAACAAACAGCGATTATTTCACTGTACAACATTAACTGACTGGTTTGTATAACTGAGACGGAGGTGTTTACTGCGCGGTACGGACTGTATTTATGTGTTTTGTGTGGATCTCAGTATCTAAACAAACAGCGATTATTTCACTGTACAGCATAACTGACTGGTTTGTATAACTGAGACGGAGTGTGTTTACTGCGCGGTACGACTGTATTTATGTGTTTTGTGTGGATCTCAGAACAAACAGCGATTATTTCACTGTACAGCACTTAACTGACTGGTTTGTATAACTGAGACGGAGTGTGTTTACTGCGCGGTACGGACTGTATTTATGTGTTTTGTGTGGATCTCAGAACAAACAGCGATTATTTCACTGTACACATTAACTGACTGTTTGTATACTGAGACGGAGGTGTTTACTGCGCGGTACGGACTGTATTTATGTGTTTTGTGTGGATCTCAGAACAAACAGCGATTATTTCACTGTACACATTAACTGACTGGTTTGTATACTGAGACGGAGGTGTTTACTGCGCGGTACGGACTGTATTTATGTGTTTTGTGTGGATCTCAGAACAAACAGCGATTATTTCACTGTACAACATTAACTGACTGGTTTGTATACTGAGACGGAGGTGTTTACTGCGCGGTACGGACTGTATTATGTGTTTTGTGTGATCTCAGAACAAACGCGATTATTTCACTGTACAACATTAACTGACTGGTTTGTATATCTGAGACGGAGGTGTTTACTGCGCGGTACGGACTGTTTTATGTGTTTGTGTGATCTCAGAACAAACAGCGATTATTCACTGTACAACATTAACTGACTGTTTGTATATCTGAGACGAGCGTGTTTACTGCGCGTACGGACTGTATTTATGTGTTTTGTGTGGATCTCAGAACAAACAGCGATTATTTCACTGTACAACATTAACTGACTGGTTTGTATATCTGAGACGAGGTGTTTACTGCGCGGTACGGACTGTATTTATGTGTTTTGTGTGGATCTCAGAACAAACAGCGATTATTTCACTGTACAACATTAACTGACTGGTTTGTATACTGAGACGGAGTGTTTACTGCGCGGTACGACTGTATTTATGTGTTTGTGTGGACTCAGAACAACACATCCGCATAACTTTCACTGTACAACATTTGACTGAACACGCGTTTCAGTATAACTGAGACACGAGCGTGTTTACTGCGCGTAGGACGTATATTTTTGTGATCTCAGACAAACACGCGATAACTGGTTATCACATGTTACCGTACGACATTACAACAACGATTCACGACTAACGATAACTAGCAACCCTACGACTGTATATGTTTTGTGACAGAACAAACAGCGATTATTCACTGACAACATTAACTGACTGGTTTGTATATCTGAGACGGAGCGTGTTACTGCGCGGTACGGCTGAACCTTTCAACAGATCGCACGGTACTGTTCGTCTTCAAAGGCCGATCTACAACCACACGTCTGACGTTCAGACGAACACAGCGCCTCGCATGTTTCGCGCTCCAGAAGCTGCCACACAACAAAGCACAATTAGCACGCAGCAGCCAATTACACAACTTAGCAAACTTAGGACGCAAGAAGGTCTTAATGTGAACACAGGAATATAATTTCCTTTCACAGATCCGTGCTACTCCAGTTATTACAATCAGTAACGCGGCGCTACCGCAACGTCGTATACAACACGTCACAAACACGTCTGACCCTCAATACTAACTATTTCAAGCACATTTCCTATTTAGCCGAACATCCCGGTTCAAATCCCACGCAAGCTACCCCTCTGTGCGTCTGTGTGTGTGTGTGAGAAAGACAGACAGAGACCAGGGGAATTCTAGTTTTGAAAAAAGACGCTACCCTGCGTCGGAGTCTTTTTTTGTAACTAGAATTCCCCTGGTCTAAAGACGCTCCCCTGCATCAGCCGGAAGGTCGCGGGTTCGATTCCCGACGGTGTCACTGGAATTTTTCATTAACATAATCCTTTCGGTCGCACTATGGCCCTGGGGCCGACTCAGCCTCTAACAGAAGTGAGTACCAGGAGTATTTCCTGGGGGTAAAGGCGGCCGGTGCGTAGGGCTGACAACCTTACCACCTTCATGTGCCGATTGTCTATAAATCTGGGAGCCTCAACCTCCTGGAACCCTAAGAGCCTGTCCAGGCCTGTAATGGGATTGCTTTTAACCCTGCGTCCGCTTAAATACGACGGCCACTTGAACGCTACCCTCGAATGGCAACAAAATTCGGTTTGTACAATTTTAATGAGCCCCAAACTTACAGCAGGTCCGACTATAACCTTTTGACCCGAACCTACGTGACTTGTTCAGTGTCTGTCGCTGAGCGCGTTTTGTTCCCGGCGATATTGCAATACTTTTGACCAAGGAATATTACGCAGTCCTCAAGCAACGCCTGGTCAGCCAATGGCGGCACGACCTCTTTGTTGCCTGACCAATGACACCAGTCGAAGAAACGTCTGACAGAAATGTCACTTGTGGCCACAACTTGGGCAGTCGGTCGCTAGACATCCACTGCTGAGCGTCGTTATCCGTCATTACCGACGTACAGGTGAAGGTAAAACTGCCCTTGTGCACGCCATGGCGTAGGCGTATAGCTCCACGCATTCTTAACCTCGGCACTAGATGGAGTACAGTCATCGTCACGCCTCGGCCGCTTTACTGCGGGACGAGTCCCCAGTACCAACTGAATAGGAGGCTGGGTGGGTCACAGTGTGGGTCACAGAGCGGGTCTGGGCGTTTGGAAGACATAAGTGTCTTGTGACTGCCGGGAAACGAATCACGATTCCTCTGTTGTCCAGCCCGCAGTCACTATACCGACTGAGCTGTCGTGTCTCCCTCCCCATCGCATGTGTTCTACATGGAACTACGCCCGTGCAGGTCTATCTAATCCTTTGGACCACACTGGTAACTATATGTACCACCATGTTTAACATTCACAATTCTACGTTCTGCCCGCACAGTGTATTTATGTGTTTTGTGTGGATCTCAGAACAAACAGCGATTATTTCACTGTACAACATTAACTGACTGGTTTGTGTAACTGAGACGGAGTGTGTTTACTGCGCGGTACGGACTGTATTTATGTGTTTTGTGTGGATCTCAGAACAAACAGCGATTATTTCACTGTACAACATTAACTGACTGGTTTGTGTAACTGAGACGGAGTGTGTTTACTGCGCGGTACGGACTGTATTTATGTGTTTTGTGTGGATCTCAGAACAAACAGCCATTATTTCACTGTACAGCATCAACTGACTGGTTTGTATAACTGAGACGGAGTGTGTTTATTGCGCGGTACGGACTGTATTTATGTACAATGTATATTAACCCTCTAAAGCCCAGTGGTTACTATATGTACCACCACGTTTAACATTCACAAATTCTACGTTCTGCCCACAGTGTATTTATGTGTTTTGTGTGGATCTCAGAACAAACAGCGATTATTTCACTGTACAACATTAACTGACTGGTTTGTATAACTGAGACGGAGTGTGTTTACTGCGCGGTACGGACTGTATTTATGTGTTTTGTGTGGATCTCAGAACAAACAGCGATTATTTCACTGTACAACATTAACTGACTGGTTTGTATAACTGAGACGGAGTGTGTTTACTGCGCGGTACGGACTGTATTTATGTGTTTTGTGTGGATCTCAGAACAAACAGCGATTATTTCACTGTACAACATTAACTGACTGGTTTGTATAACTGAGACGGAGTGTGTTTACTGCGCGGTACGGACTGTATGGACATTGGTCAGTTCGATATATGACATTGTTCTGTTGTTACGATTAAACTAGACCTATGATAAGCCAACGATACCGAAGATTATCGCACATTTAACATAGGGTCCTTATTTTATCTGACAACTATCCCAACTTCAGCCAACCACCCAAACGCGGCAAGAGGCACACGGTAGCTCTCAGATAAAGTGAGTCTGTACTTTAGAGGTACAAATGAAAGCTCCTACACCACCTTTTAAAGACACGCAACACTATGTACTAACACTCCCCATTCTACCGATCCACACAGCCAACATTTCGAACCAGATAGACTCACAGCCGTCGCCATTCATCACCCTTCCACCAGCACTGCTCACTATACACCGAGCGCGGCGCGCGGTGAGAAACGAAAGGTGACACCCGTGAACGGTGTCTGTCATGTTGCCAGACCTGATAACAAAGTGACGAGTAGGTTCAGAAGCGACAGGCCTGACAACCTTTGTTGCACTGACAGAATGGCGCTTGGATTTACAAAATATGGTGCCATCAATCTTCGACGAACACAGGCTCGTCCCTCAGATTCACGGATCATATCTCGAGAAGGGCAAACGTTTGCGAAGGCGTTCCTCACTCAATCACAAAACGACTATCACTTTACGGCCCAGTGGCCACTTCAGATGCTACCAGGTTTAGCATACAAAAATATATAACACAACCTCAGAAAGCATTAACGTTCATTTTTAACAAAATACAAACATTTCTGGAAGCGTACAATGCTGTCAGTTATTGAAGGCGAGTTTCACTGCATGAAGTCCGAAAGCAGTCAACATCACTTAATGAAAGCCAGACCTTGACTGAGCTGAGAGTGATCTGCACAGCAGCAGGACGGTGGGAGAAGCCGACTCGCCAGCCACGTGGTGTCATCCCGATTCGTCAGAGTCACGAAATGTCGAAACGATGGCATTGCAATGGGTGGGATCACGAAACGTCGACCTTCCGACTATCGCGGTTCACGAACATCGGGACTCTGCTGTATTCCTAAAAGAACACCGTGCTTCGGAAACTCAGCCGGATCCAAAAAAAAAACCCCCCCGTTAGGTGATACAAAACAGACTGACTTGTTCTCGGAATGCTGCCACGGCCTATTTTGAACGATGGCTGGCAGTCACGGCTTCCTGCTCGCTGCCTGCTATTGCAACTGAACGGAAGGGCTGAAACCACAGCATTTCTTTGTGGGACTTCAGTGGGCGCCATGCATAACTGACAGGGCCTAAGCATCAGGCGTAACTGCAACACTATCAGCAGCATCTTGTAGCACTGGAACAGTGATGCACCCTCTGTTATCAGCCTGTCTGTCTGTCTGTCTGCAGCAAGACAACAGCCATTGTCTGCTGCTGCCTTCAGCTACAGTGACGTCAAGACAAGGCCGGCGCCAACTTTGTGCTTACAGAACACAAATACGTCCGGCCTGCAAACAACGCTACCTTAGTGCCGATACTAGAACACGCCATCTTAAATCGATTCGACTGTGGGCGATATCGACTGCTGTCGTCACTTCCGCCTAACATCGACCTCCTCTTATGCCGTGGCCAGAGCGTGCAATGTCACTAAACACTGGCCACGTACAGGTTTTGGCGCCAATCAGCCACGTAAAGTTTTTGGCGCAAATCAGCCGCACAATGTCCGCCTGTCTGTCCGTCCGCAAGTAACAAATCAAGAACTACAGACAGCACTTTTATGAAATCTGGTTCTGCGAACTTCTACTAAAACTTGTCGGTAGTTTCCAGTTTCGCTTAAAATCGGGCGCCTACATCGGACATTTTACACGAAGGCCAACAAAACGTTTCGACTGTCATTTGTGACGTGCTTATTGGAGCGCAAAATATTTTCACGGAAGCGGTGGCAAAAAAATTAAACACACTTTCATTACCAATAACGTCTTGTGATTTTCGAAGACAGCTACAAAGCCAGCAAACCCAACAGAAAGTGGTAATTATATGCACCACCTGCATGAACAATCAAAACCTCTGCATTTTTCGCTACACGGTATATTCCTGCGTTTCGCACGAGTCTCACGATAAGCTGTGGACATTTCCCTAAACAGCATTACAGGTAAATCTCTGTAATGGAAACGCTGGGTTTACTGTGAGGTAGGCACTGAACTGTTACATTTTACTTAAATGAGCTTCAGGCTCAGGCACATTTGTCTCCCAGTACTTCAGTTTCCACTGTCAGTATCATTCCACCAATGCTCCATACTCATTCATACATCTACCACCAACGCTGTATAATGTTTCTCTCCCAGTACTTCAGTTTCCCCTGTCAGTATCATTCCACCAATGCTCCATACTCATTCATTCATCTACCACCAACGCTGTATAATGTTTCTCTCCCAGTACTTCAGTTTCCCCTGTCAGTATCATTCCACCAATGCTCCATACTCATTCATTCATCTACCACCAACGCTGTATAATGTTTCTCTCCCAGTACTTCAGTTTCCCCTGTCAGTATCATTCCACCAATGCTCCATACTCATTCATTCATCTACCACCAACGCTGTATAATGTTTCTCTCCCAGTACTTCAGTTTCCCCTGTCAGTATCATTCCACCAATGTTCCATACTCATTCATTCATCTACCACCAACGTTGTATAATGTTTCTCTCCCAGTACTTCAGATTTCCCCTGTCAGTATCATTCCACCAATGCTCCATACTCATTCATACATCTACCACCAACGCTGTATAATGATTCTCTCCCAGTACTTCAGTTTCCCCTGTCAGTATCATTCCACCAATGCTCCATACTCATTCATACATCTACCACCAACGCTGTATAATGTTTCTCTCCCAGTACTTCAGTTTCCCCTGTCAGTATCATTCCACCAATGCTCCATACTCATTCATACATCTACCACCAACGCTGTATAATGATTCTCTCCCAGTACTTCAGTTTCCCCTGTCAGTATCATTCCACCAATGCTCCATACTCATTCATACATCTACCACCAACGCTGTATAATGTTTCTCTCCCAGTACTTCAGTTTCCCCTGTCAGTATCATTCCACCAATGCTCCATACTCATTCATTCATCTACCACCAACGCTGTATAATGTTTCTCTCCCAGTACTTCAGTTTCCCGTCAGTATCATTCCACCAATGCTCCATACTCATTCATTCATCTACCACCAACGCTGTATAATGTTTCTCTCCCAGTACTTCAGTTTCCCCTGTCAGTATCATTCCACCAATGCTCCATACTCATTCATTCATCTACCACCAACGCTGTATAATGTTTCTCTCCCAGTACTTCAGTTTCCCCTGTCAGTATCATTCCACCAATGCTCCATACCCATTCATACATCTACCACCAACGCTGTATAATGTTTCTCTCCCAGTACTTCAGTTTTCCCCTGTCAGTATCATTCCACCAATGCTCCATACTCATTCATACATCTACCACCAACGCTGTATAATTTTTCTCTCCCACTACTTCAGTTTTCCCCTGTCAGTATCATTCCACCAATGCTCCATACTCATACATACATCTACCACCAACGCTGTATAATGTTTCTCTCCCAGTACTTCAGTTTCCCCTGTCAGTATCATTCCACCAATGCTCCATACTCATTCATACATCTACCACCAACGCTGTATAATGTTTCTCTCCCAGTACTTCAGTTTCCCCTGTCAGTATCATTCCACCAATGCTCCATACTCATTCATCCATCTACCACCAACGCTGTATAATGTTTCTCTCCCAGTACTTCAGTTTCCCCTGTCAGTATCATTCCACCAATGCTCCATACTCATTCATTCATCTACCACCAACGCTGTATAATGTTTCTCTCCCAGTACTTCAGTTTCCCCTGTCAGTATCATTCCACCAATGCTCCATACTCATTCATCCATCTACCACCAACGCTGTATAATGTTTCTCTACCAGTACTTCAGTTTTCCCCTGTCAGTATCATTCCATCAATGTTCCATACTCATTCAATCATCTTAAACCTACTCTTATCAGAAGGACAAGCGGGTGATGCCTGGGAAGCTTCATATAAAGCAATACTCTTGCGGGCATTCGATAGAAACGTACTTTCGCTTTTTTTTACCAGACTTCAAAGCCTGAAGGTCATTTGCAAAACGGTAAAAGGTAAAGTCATGGGTCTCCAACCTTTTCATGGTAAAGAACCACACCGGTTACCGTGGGCTAGTTTGCGGACCGCACGTGGAAAAATAACAACAATACCTAACTGCCTAAATTATTATGACATTTTTATAGTATATACACAATTTACAAATGTGGCCGCACAATGCCATAGGTTAGAGACCCATTGTAAAGTTCTCTGTCCACGCCATGATGACATACAGGGGAGCAGAGGCATAGCTCCACTCATGCTTAACCTGGGCACTAGGTGGAGGTGAGTGGTCAGCTTCATGCCCCGGCCGCTTTAGCCCAGGTACCCACTGAATAGGAGGCTGAGTGGGCCCCACAGCAAGGTCATTTGCATTTAAAACCTAAGCAAAAATGACGCCGCTCAAAGCATCTGCACAAACCGATCAGTCCCGGAAATGAACTCAAATCGTGCCAACATCTGCGCCACTCGACACGGCTATTACCGTCGCGTGACCCAGGTGACGAACGGATGGGTCATTGGTAGCGGCCTACGCATCATGACGTCACGGCATTTTAACCGATATATATCGATATGGTCGATGTCGCCGTGCCCTAGCGTATGTCTGCATCTCCCGGGGTTTGCTGATGTCTGTCCATTTATGTTACTGGCTTGCAAATCGCTGATCCGCATTCACAGAATGCTACTGCGTGCCTTGGTGTCTCAGCTGCAGAGTCCTGTGTCTAGTGTCCAGTGTCCGGTGTTCCGAACACAATTCATGTGCCTGCGTCCTGCTGCATACACAGTATTCATGGCGCTACACATGTCTGCACAGTCGCCCGCAGTAATTATTTTAACTGGCAACTACTGTTTGTCACTTGCTGCCGCTACCCTAGCGTGTGTGTGGAGGTCGGTTGGACGGGCACATCAACACGATAAACGAGCCGGCAGGAAGTGACAACCGACAGCTGTCACACGACCACGTACAAGGCACTTCATGCCACCTCTCATGTCACTGTAACTTTCCACACAATTAAACCAGCAATTGTTTGACGTCATCTAAGGCGTACGCTGTACGTCGGTTGCAGTACGAACACGAACACTGGGACTGCTGGCTCAAATCGTCCTCGGGCAGGTACGTCTGTCTACTTGTCTTGTCCAGTGTAAACTGAGGCCACGTGACAGGCCGTCCAGGGAATCGTACCAAAGATAGGCTGTGGAACGAAGGAAACGGGAGGAATTTGGATGAATTAAGGGGGAGAAGGTAAAGAAGGAGAAGACGCAAACCGCAAGGAGAAGGAAGAAGAGAAACGGTAGGCTGACCATACGTCCCGTTTTGAACGGGACAGTACCGTTTTTTTTTTTTGCTATGTCCCGGCCGTCCCGTCGTTTCAGTAAAAATGCCATTTTTGTCCCTTTTTTATAAAAACTTTAAAGTATGCTTAAATATTGGTCCATCATAACCTATAATCAAGTTTGCATCAATGGCTGCTACTGTAGGTACCAGTCATTCGTGTAACCGTCGGTAGAGGCGCGTTGATCGAGATCGACAATTGCCCGTTGAGTAAACAGTGTAACTTTAAAGTGAATGAATTATTGAGAGAAAAGGAAAAATACGTGTTGGCAACACTTGCGCGGCTCTGTGAAGAATTGTTGTGAATTCAATATGTTTATGTAATAAAACATTTTTTTAAACGTCCTACTGTTTATGAACATCCCCCCCCGTCCCGTCCCGTTTTTGTCTCAAGGCATTATGGTCAGCTTAAGAAACGGGGAAACCCAAAAGCACGAGGGGGAGAAAGTTATGATGTCAGAGCATGCGGACCGAGGGTTGGACGGTATTGGTCAGGGTGTGCAGTGCAAGTGATTGGTCTGCAGCGTCTAACAGGCACAAACTGACATCTGTCATTCAGCAAAGTGCCACCGACTGCAACTGCAACACACTGCAACGTCTAACAGGCCACAAGCTGACATCTGTCATTCAGCAAAGTGCCACCGACTGCAACTGCAACACACTGCAACGTCTAACAGGCCACAAGCTGACATCTGTCATTCAGCAAAGTGCCACCGACTGCAACTGCAACACACTGCAACGTCTAACAGGCACAAGCTGACATCTGTCATTCAGCAAAGTGCCACCGACTGCAACTGCAACACACTGCAACGTCTAACAGGCACAAGCTGACATCTGTCATTCAGCAAAGTGCCACCGACTGCAACTGCAACACACTGCAACGTCTAACAGGCCACAAGCTGACATCTGTCATTCAGCAAAGTGCCACCGACTGCAACTGCAACACACTGCAACGTCTAACAGGCACAAGCTGACATCTGTCATTCAGCAAAGTGCCACCGACTGCAACTGCAACACACTGCAACGTCTAACAGGCCACAAGCTGACATCTGTCATTCAGCAAAGTGCCACCGACTGCAACTGCAACACACTGCAACGTCTAACAGGCCACAAGCTGACATCTGTCATTCAGCAAAGTGCCACCGACTGCAACTGCAACACACTGCAACTTCTAACAGGCCACAAGCTGACATCTGTCATTCAGCAAAGTGCCACCGACTGCAACTGCAACACACTGCAACGTCTAACAGGCACAAGCTGACATCTGTCATTCAGCAAAGTGCCACCGACTGCAACTGCAACACACTGCAACGTCTAACAGGCCACAAGCTGACATCTGTCATTCAGCAAAGTGCCACCGACTGCAACTGCAACACACTGCAGCGTCTAACAGGCCACAAGCTGACATCTGTCATTCAGCAAAGTGCCACCGACTGCAACTGCAACACACTGCAACGTCTAACAGGCCACAAGCTGACATCTGTCATTCAGCAAAGTGCCACCGACTGCAACTGCAACACACTGCAACGTCTAACAGGCCACAAGCTGACATCTGTCATTCAGCAAAGTGCCACCGACTGCAACTGCAACACACTGCAACGTCTAACAGGCACAAGCTGACATCTGTCATTCAGCAAAGTGCCACCGACTGCAACTGCAACACACTGCAACTTCTAACAGGCCACAAGCTGACATCTGTCATTCAGCAAAGTGCCACCGACTGCAACTGCAACACACTGCAACGTCTAACAGGCCACAAGCTGACATCTGTCATTCAGCAAAGTGCCACCGACTGCAACTGCAACACACTGCAACGTCTAACAGGCCACAAGCTGACATCTGTCATTCAGCAAAGTGCCACCGACTGCAACTGCAACACACTGCAGCGTCTAACAGGCCACAAGCTGACATCTGTCATTCAGCAAAGTGCCACCGACTGCAACTGCAACACACTGCAACGTCTAACAGGCCACAAGCTGACATCTGTCATTCAGCAAAGTGCCACCGACTGCAACTGCAACACACTGCAACGTCTAACAGGCACAAGCTGACATCTGTCATTCAGCAAAGTGCCACCGACTGCAACTGCAACACACTGCAACGTCTAACAGGCACAAGCTGACATCTGTCATTCAGCAAAGTGCCACCGACTGCAACTGCAACACACTGCAACGTCTAACAGGCCACAAGCTGACATCTGTCATTCAGCAAAGTGCCACCGACTGCAACTGCAACACACTGCAACGTCTAACAGGCACAAGCTGACATTTGTCATTCAGCAAAGTGCCACCGACTGCAACTACAACACACTGCAACGTCTAACAGGCCACAAGCTGACATCTGTCATTCAGCAAAGTGCCACCGACTGCAACTGCAAACACACTGCAACGTCTAACAGGCACAAGCTGACATCTGTCATTCAGCAAAGTGCCACCGACTGCAACTGCAACACACTGCAACGTCTAACAGGCACAAGCTGACATCTGTCATTCAGCAAAGTGCCACCGACTGCAACTGCAACACACTGCAACGTCTAACAGGCACAAGCTGACATCTGTCATTCAGCAAAGTGCCACCGACTGCAACTGCAACACACACTGCAACGTCTAACAGGCACAAGCTGACATCTGTCATTCAGCAAAGTGCCACCGACTGCAACTGCAACACACTGCAACTTCTAACAGGCCACAAGCTGACATCTGTCATTCAGCAAAGTGCCACCGACTGCAACTGCAACACACTGCAACGTCTAAAGGCACAAGCTGACATCTGTCATTCAGCAAAGTGCCACCGACTGCAACTGCAACACACTGCAACGTCTAACAGGCCACAAGCTGACATCTGTCATTCAGCAAAGTGCCACCGACTGCAACTGCAACACACTGCAACGTCTAACAGGCACAAGCTGACATCTGTCATTCAGCAAAGTGCCACCGACTACAACTGCAACACACTGCAACGTCTAACAGGCACAAGCTGACATCTGTCATTCAGCAAAGTGCCACCGACTGCAACTGCAACACACTGCAACTTCTAACAGGCCACAAGCTGACATCTGTCATTCAGCAAAGTGCCACCGACTGCAACTGCAACACACTGCAACGTCTAACAGGCACAAGCTGACATCTGTCATTCAGCAAAGTGCCACCGACTGCAACTGCAACACACTGCAACGTCTAACAGGCACAAGCTGACATCTGTCATTCAGCAAAGTGCCACCGACTGCAACTGCAACACACTGCAACGTCTAACAGGCACAAGCTGACATCTGTCATTCAGCAAAGTGCCACCGACTGCAACTGCAACACACTGCAACTTCTAACAGGCCACAAGCTGACATCTGTCATTCAGCAAAGTGCCACCGACTGCAACTGCAACACACTGCAACGTCTAACAGGCACAAGCTGACATCTGTCATTCAGCAAAGTGCCACCGACTGCAACTGCAACACACTGCAACGTCTAACAGGCACAAGCTGACATCTGTCATTCAGCAAAGTGCCACCGACTGCAACTGCAACACACTGCAACGTCTAACAGGCACAAGCTGACATCTGTCATTCAGCAAAGTGCCACCGACTGCAACTGCAACACACTGCAACGTCTAACAGGCACAAGCTGACATCTGTCATTCAGCAAAGTGCCACCGACTGCAACTGCAACACACTGCAACGTCTAACAGGCACAAGCTGACATCTGTCATTCAGCAAAGTGCCACCGACTGCAACTGCAACACACTGCAACGTCTAACAGGCACAAGCTGACATCTGTCATTCAGCAAAGTGCCACCGACTGCAACTGCAACACACTGCAACGTCTAACAGGCACAAGCTGACATCTGTCATTCAGCAAAGTGCCACCGACTGCAACTGCAACACACTGCAACGTCTAACAGGCACAAGCTGACATCTGTCATTCAGCAAAGTGCCACCGACTGCAACTGCAACACACTGCAACGCGAATGACCGCTGAAGCAAAACTCTGTGCGCCGTGACGCGGTCGTCGTACATCACGGATTTTAAAGAAAAGCGAAAACAGACACAAACCAAAAATAACATCGCACTGCACGACCTGCCGCGGGCGCACGCGATTTGCACAGCACTGTCTCGGAAATCAGCGTTCGGGAATTCGAACTTTCGTTATCACCCACAGTAATACCTTGTTCGACCTTTCGTGACTGGTTCCCATGAATCGAAATAAGACCACGTGCCTGGCGAGTCGGCACGGTATGCCTATTGCGCAGATCACTGTCAGCTCAGTCAAGCTCTGTCTTTCATTAAGTGAGGTTGACTGCTTTACTCCTTTATGCAACGACACTCGCCTTCATTTCGTGTACTTATACTTCCATAAAGGTTTGCATTTTATTGCAAACAAACTATGATCCTTGTTACCAATACGTATATTAATATCACTGACACACGTAACAAACATGCTCTTTGTGCTTGTTGAGGTTATTTTATATATTTACTACTGGCACTTCTTATGTACATGGGCCGGGATAGCTCAGTTAGTATAGCGACTTGATACGAGCTGGACGGTCCGGGGATCGAAATCCCGGTGGGGGCGAGATTTTCAACACCCGTCCAGACCGGCCCTGGGGCCTACCCAACCTCCTACACAATGGGTACCGGGTCATTCCCGGGGGTAAAGCGGCCGAGGCGTGGCGTTGACCACCCACCCCATCTAGCGCCGAGGTTACTCCCCCTCTGGGCCTTCATGGCCTGTTCTAGGGTGACCTTTACCTTTTACCTTACTTCTTATGTACGTTCCTGCAGCCAAACAGGCGTTTACACCTACAATCGATTCCGATGTTCGTGATCGTCTTATCGAAGCCATGGCGATCTCGCTGCATCATGCCACACGCTCCTGGTAGCATCCCCGCCTAACACAGTCCACACGCTCCTGGTAGCATCCCCGCCTAACACAGTCCACACGCTCCTGGTAGCATCCCCGCCTAACACAGTCCACACGCTCCTGGTAGCATCCCCGCCTAACACAGTCCACACGCTCCTGGTAGCATACCCGCCTAACACAGTCCACACGCTCCTGGTAGCATCCCCGCCTAACACAGTCCACACGCTCCTGGTAGCATCCCCGCCTAACACAGTCCACACGCTCCTGGTAGCATACCCGCCTAACACAGTCCACACGCTCCTGGTAGCATACCCGCCTAACACAGTCCACACGCTCCTGGTAGCATCCCCGCCTAACACAGTCCACACGCTCCTGGTAGCATCCCCGCCTAACACAGTCCACACGCTCCTGGTAGCATCCCCGCCTAACACAGTTCACACGCTCCTGGTAGCATACCCGCCTAACACAGTCCACACGCTCCTGGTATCATCCCCGCCTAACACAGTCCACACGCTCCTGGTAGCATCCCCGCCTAACACAGTCCACACGCTCCTGGTAGCATCCCCGCCTAACACAGTTCACACGCTCCTGGTAGCATCCCCGCCTAACACAGTCCACACGCTCCTGGTAGCATCCCCGCCTAACACAGTCCACACGCTCCTGGTAGCATCCCCGCCTAACACAGTCCACACGCTCCTGGTAGCATCCCCGCCTAACACAGTCCACACGCTCCTGGTAGCATCCCCGCCTAACACAGTCCACACGCTCCTGCTAGCATCCCCGCCTAACACAGTCCACACGCTCCTGGTAGCATCCCCGCCTAACACAGTCCATACTCTCCTGGTAGCATCTCCGCCTAACACAGTCCATACTCTCCTGGTAGCATCCCCGCCTAACACAGTCCATACTCTCCTGGTAGCATCCCCGCCTAACACAGTCCATACTCTCCTGGTAGCATCCCCGCCCAACACAGTCCATACTCTCCTGGTAGCATCCCCGCCTAACACAGTCCATACTCTCCTGGTAGCATCCCCGCCTAACACAGTCCATACTCTCCTGGTAGCATCCCCGCCCAACACAGTCCATACTCTCCTGGTAGCATCCCCGCCTAACACAGTCCATACTCTCCTGGTAGCATCCCCGCCTAACACAGTCCATACTCTCCTGGTAGCATCCCGCCTAACACAGTCCATACTCTCCTGGTAGCATCCCCGATTAACACAGTCCACACGCCGCCATCTTAACGATATTCTCACATCGTGCAGGCGCCGAGAACGTGACGCCATATAGTCTGAACAATGGGTATCGACGTTTCGAAAGCATGTATTTCCTTACTTTCAGCGTTAAAATGCCTGATGATGCAGGCAACAGCTTCGCCCATCTACCAGACTACACTGCGTCACATTCCAGAAAACCACTCCATTAATATACACTGTAAGTCTACGGCAGGGTCTTCTTCTGATCGACCACACCAACTCCATGAAGCTGACTGGTCCTGCCTTTGCACCATCGATCCCATCTCGACACCGCCCGCCACAAACACACTGCAAGCTTATCAGTGAATAAAAGGTAAAGGTAAAGGTCACCCTAGAACAGGCCATGAAGGCCCAGAGGGGAGGTAGATGTATAGCTCTACTCTTTCTTTAACCTCGGCGCTAGATAGGGGGTGGGTGGTCAACGCCACGCCCCGGCCGTTTTATCCCCGGGAATGACCCGGTACCCATTGTACAGGAGGCTGGGTGGGCCCCAGGGCCAGTCTGGACGGGTGCGGAAAATCTCGCCCCCACCGGGATTCGATCCCCGGACCGTCCAGCTCGTAGCGAGTCGCTATACCGACTGAGCTATCCCGGCCACGATCAGTGAATTACTGGAATGAATGTGGAAGGAAGCGGTCGTGGCCTGACTTCAGATACTATCCAGTATTGGTCTGGTTGATGATGACACACTTCTAACATGAAACCGACGAAAAATACCAAAGTTAGATAGCTGTGGAACTTAATTTACCATCCTATGGGTAGAATACATAGACCGTGCGCGCGCGAGTAGTGCTGAGGGCAAGTAGCTAGACCTGAGGAGGACGAAGTGGAAACGAGCTCGATAAAGCCGCATAATGAGGAGCTTCATAGTCTGAATGTACCGTGTTATTGCGACGACCATCTCAAGAAGTATCAGATGGGCGGTGCGCTTAGCACGTATGTGCCATATGAAAGCTTCATACATAATTCTAGTGCGGAAACCTGGAACAAACAGTCCACTCGAAAGACACAGTAGTAGATGGTAGGAATACGCATTAAAACGTATCTTAACGACAAAACATTTGAAGGTGTGTACTGGATTCATCTGGCTCCCCTTTTCGTATCGCGTGATGAACCTCTGTGAGCACTAATACACCGCCGATAATTTCTTGGCCAACTGTGCAACCACCAGCTTCTAAGAAGACCACTGCTCCTTAGAGTTGATGAACAATTAGCAATGGAAATGATTAACTGATTTCTGTGTTACGTAATACAGGGTAAATGACAACGCTGAAATACGTCATGAAGGCGAATGGAGTGTGGAGGCATAGCTCCGCGAAATCTATCCTCGGCAGGTGATTCAAGTATGCGATTTGCTTGCCCATCCACAGTTTTATACCCACTTCGTGCCGCGAACAACAGTACTCAGACTGCTGTTGATTACTACTACTACTACTACTACTACTACTACTACTACTACTAGTAGTAGTAGTAGACAGGCAGCGATCTTCAATTTCAAACTTTCAGTGCCCTTGGTACGTTACATCCCCCCCCCCCTTAGGTACGAGGGTAGCTTCTTTTCCTTCCCTGTCCCTTGCCTCAACAACTGTATCACAAGGGTAGAGTCTTTCTTCAGAATTCAGCGGTTCCTCAAGTAGCAAAGTAATTCCCTACATTTCATGGAACCCGAAGGTTCATTACCGTTCACATCCCGCTAGAGGACCGCATCCCCAGACACATGAATCCAATCCACACCCTCCCATCCTATTTATTTAACATCCATTTCAATATCGTCCTCCCATCTACGCCTAGGTAATCGAAGCTGTACTTTCCTTTGTTTTCCCACCAAACCCCTTTAAGCATTTCACTTCCCTACTATGCGTGCCCCAATCCCCACGAACCTCACCTTCCTAGCTTTCCTCGCCGTAGTACAGACATATAGATTATGAAACTCATTACGCAGTTTTCTCTAGCCTCCTGTTACTGATCAGCGTTAAGTCTAATTTTCCGCTCAGCACCCTGTATATGTTCTTCCCTCGCTCTAAGACACCACGTTTCACACCCCAGTCCCCTGCCTAACATTTCACTTTCACGCAATTGCGACGAACTGACCTCTCGCTGACTCTACACACATAACCTCAACTACGTTTACCTAACCTGCAGCCTTCAGCTATCGTTGCAAGTTCTATCGCATTTACAGAACTGTATCGGTGTTACAAACGAAATCAATTACCCAACGTAACAAACACACACAAACAAACACACAGACACAGCAATTCGCTTATACGCCAATTTATGAAACACTATACATGGTTAAACGACAGACATTACTTACTTCTAGTACTCCTTCCCGTCACCAAACAATCACTTCAGGTGCCGCAGAATGAAGAAACAATCAACAAAGCAACCACTAAATTCTTCCTTCAGCGATACAGGTATTAGTACACACACCTGAACACATATCTTGATGTCAAACGTCACTGACTAAGCCATACGAACACACAAATTACACAACTACTCTAGTACTTATATTCTTCGCGTCTAGATGTTTTACGGTATTACATGTAACATATTCGTACACTCTTCTTGTATCAAGCTTAACTAATGAAATATGAAAGAGACATTAAAACATTTTCAGTTAGTGATATGCCCTGCACATTAGTACGAAGCACCACCGATACGCACCGCTAGAATGCATGACCCATAGCAGGTTATTATACCAGAAGATAGCGCTGATGGGCACGGACTGTGAATTGGCGCCACACTTAAAACCACTTCACTGTGTGCTCACATTCAAAAATAATTTCTTCAACTAATAGTTTTCTACAAACAATTTCAGATTCAAAAATGTTGGCAAATCTTGCATGATAAAATTTTGGAGTTGTCCTAAAATGCTCAAATACACATAACTGAAATTCCAACACGTTATTACAAAACAGAATCTTATCTTTATTGAACAGTACATTCAATTTATGTTAATTTTGTACATAACCCATGGAGTAAAAGCTACTACTTTCACTGTCTATCTGTAAATTCCCATGCCAGTTGACAACAGTCCACATCCTTACACATATATCCTAGTTCTGTAAATTGATTGTAATAACATCTTCCCATCTACATCTATGTCTGCGACTCCCAAGTGTAACTCTTTGCTTCAAGTTTTCGAAATACAGTCTTGCACTTACCTGTGTTTTTCCTCTGCGCATGGTGCCAGGTGCAAAAAACAGAAATTGTACCCTTAACCAAAATAATTTTATCAATCAATCAAATGAAAATCTACTGCTTTTAAAACAGTAACATTTCCACCTGTGAGGTAGATGGCCGAAAACCTATCATCACAAAAGAAACAGGTTACAGTGTCACAATGGGCCTCAGTGGCATAAATTTCTCAATTCAGAAATGAATGATCATTTTCCATTAATGCTAGATTTGGTGTTGGGTGACAAAAATCCAAAATGTTACACAACCTTACAGAGAGACTGGACTTAAATGAATTCTTTGGAATGATTTAAGCAATCGAAAATGGAATATGAAACTTGGAAACGGAGACATGAGAAGTGGAAAAGTATAAGCCAGAGATTCTGGGAGTAAAGGAGGTGAGATGGGAAAAAGTTGGCATGGATTATAGTTTTCCAATGGAAAAAGGAATGAGAATTTTCAATGAGCAACAGGAGTTTTTGTACGTAAGGTAATCATATCAGCAGCTAGGGGTTTAGTGTGTTTGGTTTACACATATATATATATATATATTTTCATGCTGCCAATTGCTAACATTATGCAGCACCAGTGGCAAATAAATAAATGTGAATGTGGAAAGTTGGTGAAATGATACAGATACTGGAGGGGGGGGAAGTATTTAGAGAAAAACCTGTCCCAGTGCCACTTTGCCCACCCCAAGTCCCATTGCAATTGGCTTGGGATTGAACCATTCCCAGATATATATATATATATATAAACAAACACATCTTGATCTAGAAATTAGTACATCAAAATCCTTTTTCTAATTTTACATATTCTCACCCTTGTGGCAGTAATTACAAATACATCCACCACCTTTTGATGTTGATCTGCTAACACAAATCTGAGGATGTGACACTGCACTGCTGCCAATGTCATGGCGTCAAATGACACTGCACTGCTGCCAATGTCATGGCGTCAAATGACACTGCACTGCTGCCAATGTCATGGCGTCAAATGCTCAGGGACTCAGCGACAATCTGAAAGCTCACATAACACACATGTTTGATCACAATTAGCAGCAACAAGGCAAATATAAGAGCAGCCCAAATAATGATACAATAGGGGTTCCTAAGGACACTACAATGTAGTGAACACAGCATCAAACTACGGCAGCACAGCTTAGTGCTGCGCAACTAGTATAAAATAAGGTGTGAAATATGTCAAGGCTTTAACAAACAGCACTGAATTCTGTCCAGCAAATACTGCCCTAAGTGCAAATATAACATTATGAATGCAGAGGTTTCTAATTTTCATTCAATAAACTGTTTGCTATCAATGTATTTTCTTTGTTTGTATGAGTGTGAAGGTCACCACAGATTCAAGGTCATGCACATTTCACGAACACTGTATATAACAAAACATGTTAAAACACATAATAAGTTTTGTTTTTGAACCAATTTCAAAACTATGACAAACTGAAGCCCCATGTACTGCAAGCAAATGTTAAGTAATACTTTTAGGTGACATCAACCCATTGTGTTAGTTAATCAGTATTGATTGGTTAAGTAATACAATCGTCTTATCTTCTCTCAGCTACCCGACGTTCAGTTTGTTTTGTTACATGCACAAAAATGACAAACTAGCTCAAGTCATTTTGCATGCTGTATCTCAAGGGAATATTTTACATATAGGCTGCTCTCGTCAAACTTACAGTACTTGAATTAAATAAATAGACCAACTAATGCACTATTTGACCACTTTAACGTAGTGTCTTTCTTATACACCCTACACGTGTTTCGGACCTAGGTCCATCTTCGGGGGTCTCAGTATTGATAAAAACTACTAAAACAAGCACATGTTTAAACGAACGTACAACACTTGCGTACCGCTATTGTGGTAGAATTGTCTGGATAAAATTGTAGAACATAAATATGTATATATTTAGTTAAAACCTTATTAAAATTGTGAGATATATGTATGATGTTCACTGGTGCGGAAATACTGGCTTTTGTTGTTTGATGTCTCGTGATGCGTATTCTGTAAAGTGAATGAACCGTCTGAATAGTAACTAAAATATTTTATTTATTATCCAGCAATTAACGTGTAGGGTGTATAAGAAAGACACTACATTAAAGTAGTCAAATAGGGCATTTGTTGGTCTATTTATTTAATTTGATTCATAGAAATGCACGGTGATAATAGTGTGAAATTTATAGTACTTGGTCTAGTCACTCGTACAGTAAGACGCAGGTTTATTAACAGTTTTATTGTTTTTACACTCACACACATTGGCAAGTGGCAATCTGCTATCACAAAGCAGTTTTGTTTTAACTTCTCAGCGCACAGCATGTGAGTCTGCATTTGACTTGTCTGCAACTGGGAACGCTAATAATCTCCTCTAAAACTAACGTCAAACTTTCTCATGCAAGAAACAAACCCCCACACTTTAAAGTCTATCTATGGCCTCGCATTACAGCCAGACAATACGGTATAACTCTGTTGCAAAACAGTGCGATTGCTAGCTGTCAGCTATGCGTCCGCCCAAGCAATCTTTACACAACAGAACAACAGTCAGGTGCAGTACATGTTCTCTATTAACAGATGGAAATCAAAGAAGTGACAGATATAAAATTTCTTGGTTTGGGAATTGACAAACATATGAAATGGAAGACTGATACTAAGCAAATAATACCAAATGAACACTGCCAGTTATGACCTATATTTATATATCAATGTAGTAATATAAACACATTTAAAATTATCTACTTTGTTTACACCCATTTAATAATGAAGTATGGAATTATATTCTGGGGCAATTCAAAATACAGCGAAACAGTCTTTCAGTTACAAAAGAAAATTGTGATAACTATGACAGGGACTGAATCCAGAACTTCAAGTAAACATTTATTCCAAGCACTGGAAACACTGACTCCACTTCTCAACATACACCATCTTTAACAACTTTTTTGGTATATAATTTAGAACATCTTACTTTCAACTTTTCGGTGCACAGTACTGACAAAAGTAAAAATGTATGTATGTATGTATGTACGTAATAATTTAAATTAATAAAATGTACAGAACAGAATACTTAAAACATGACACACAACACTTTGATATACTACAAATATATAGGATGAATGTCTCGGATCGTCTGCTTCTTACGACACAGCGGACATTCCTTTCTCTCGTTGAGAATGGTTACAATACACGAATAACAATACATGTGTCCACAGTGTGTTGACATCACTTGTTTCTCCGGTGCTGGGTTACAAAAGTCCAGCCCCTCCAGACACACTGGACATGTAAAGGCCTCTGATAGATTCTTCTTGCAAGATTTCTTCTTGGGGGATTTCTTCTCAGCACAGTCTTCCAACCTGGAACACCAGCACAGATTTAGACCACTGTCTTCTGGGTTATAACACCATTTAGAGTGGCAGCTGTGTATCAGTTACAGGTGAACATACTGCCTCCATCTTCAGGTAAAGTTAGCCACACAGGCCTATCTTTCTACTTGTGTCCCCTATAAAGGGCTCTTTGTTACTTTGCCTTCCCCTGATACCACAATAGCTCACCCTTTCACAGCCAAGATTTTCCACCAGACCATCTCCATCCCATTTCCTTTTTCATGACTGACTGGCTGTGCCTGTCTTCCATAGCACATTTCTTTGTTCCCTTCTCTATAACTAGCCACTTTCATGACTCTACTTACTTCTACTCTGAGAATGGAGTATGTTCCTCTCAACCATTGGTACCATCTGCCAGACTACACAGTATCATAACCACAGTACGTTTATCATTTGTTGGCAGTTCACAATGCACACAGCAGCTCGTTCCACAGCACTGTCTATAGGAACTATTGTCTGAAGCACATGTAAATACTTGAATGTACTTTAAACAGGACAGAAAATTTCTGCATCTTTGGACAATCACTGAGCTGAAAGACAGACTGATGAATTCATAGCTGGGTGCGAGCATTTTATGAGACCTCAGTGGCAAACGTTAAAGTCACGGTCTTCTGGGGTGAGACAACATGTAGTTTGGTGCAGGTCTTGAAGGAAGATGGAAGCATCAGGGTACTGGACAACATTGGTGCCTACCTGCCAAACTGCACGGCATCACATCCTAGGCCATAAACCTTGATGATTAAACATATTCAGAACAGACACAGGAATGCACTCAGGGGTCTGAAGGATAAAGCCAATAAATACCAAATGTGTCTAGTGGCATATGCTGGCAGGAAAAATATATATTTCACACTGAAATGTTTTTTAATTTATTAAAAAATGCAATATAAATGTGAAATTTGTAAAATAATGTGCCTTCTACTTTACTCGAGGTACACAACATGAATAACATGCCAGTATTGTGCCCAGCCTGCAGGTTAGAATATCACATCACAATCGTATGGGATTTGGAGGTTCACATGTGCACAAAGCAACATATGTGTACGTCACTTGTCACAGAAACATATAAATATTTTAAAACACGAATGGCAGTCAGCCAGACTGGTACAGCAAACATCCTGAAAGACATTAATTCTTACACAAGTTCCATGACAAGCTGGAAGTACACATAACATCCTCCATTGCAGCAGTTTGTACATGCCAGGACAGCAAGTGCATGACTGAATAACTGTCTACTGCACAGCAACTACCTTTGTTTATTTAACGACACTGTCAGCACCTCACACGGTACAGCACTGCTGTATCCGCAGTACATGCCAAGCAGTAGGTGATGGATCAGGGGATTGTCAAAGTGGAGACTCCAGTAGTCAGAAAATTCCTAGACGACATTGATACAACATGGGGGGCCGAGAAACAGGCATATCGCAGCTTGACCGTGCAGTGCAGTCACACATCAGAACGGACTTGTAGATCACAGCCAAATCCAAAGTTACAATGGGGGATCAAACCTTGTCTGGGCTAGCAAGCAGCTGCCCTAATTAGGTACAAGGTTCTAAGTACCACTCAGTTTGGTACTTCAGCTCCAAGAGTCTCGCACAGAGCCCAGCAGCTAGACTGTCATCGTGCACTGGGAGAGGTTCATAGTACAAATCAACTACAAGCCCTTCCAAAAATTACAATCCATACAGACACAGCACAATGCACGTAATACAGTCACTACAATAACACGTCCAAAATGCCGCTTGCTGGGGATCAAACAGCACTGATTGGTAGGATCAGTGAATCATTCACTGCAAACGAAGTGCAAGGAAGAGCTGCAACGTTATCAATGGTACTACGTCAGTCTGACTAACAACCGAGGAAAACCACAAGATATGGGTCAAGACAGCCTCTCTACAGGCCGGGATTTGAAAATGGAATCTCCCAGAAATAAAGCAAGGATGTCACCTGTGTGACCATGAAGTTTGGTATCAGGTAACTAAATTACCCATCTAAATTACGTAACACAGCACGCGAGTCCCTGCTTGGTGGGTGCCACGCTTAATGGGTTCTAGCATCACACCATGGTTGCCATGGTTACAAGGCTATGTGTCACCCTGATTTGCACGTTTGATGCTTTCCATGTTTACTGCATTGCGACTTCATAATACAGAGAACTACTTTAGTGCGCAGGCATGTTTACATGATTATCATGACTGTTTAATAGGTTCGTTGTTTTTGTTGTTCTTCTTTGTGCAATTCCATCATTGATATAAAGTGGTTAAAATATTTCACAGTACACAACAAATGATGCTAATGATGACGAAGGGATCAATCATAGTGGTCAACCTAATGACAAAAGTAATGATACAATGCACTTCGACATCAGTGGATATCAAACGTTTAAAACATGCTAACAATTGAATAACCATTAGCGTAAGAGTCAACAAATTATCACAAACTACAAAAAATAAAGGGAGACGTGCATTAGCACACGGACATTACACCACCCAATCTTCTGTCCGGCATGTGGCTACTAACTACATAATTAAAGCTAATACACCGTTCAAAACACTCAACAGCAACTGCACCAATCTAGAGGTGCTCAAACAACCCAGCTGATGTACACATATTGTATTAACTGCACCAATCTAGAGGTGCTCAAACAACCCAGCTGATGTAAACATATTGTATTAACTGCACCAATCTAGAGGTGCTCAAACAACCCAGCTGATGTACACATATTGTATTAACTGCACCAATCTAGAGGTGCTCAAACAACCCAGCTGATGTACACATATTGTATTAACTGCACCAATCTAGAGGTGCTCAAACAACCCAGCTGATGTAAACATATTGTATTAACTGCACCAATCTAGAGGTGCTCAAACAACCCAGCTGATGTAAACATATTGTATTAACTGCACCAATCTAGAGGTGCTCAAACAACCCAGCTGATGTACACATATTGTATTAACTGCACCAATCTAGAGGTGCTCAAACAACCCAGCTGATGTACACATATTGTATTAACTGCACCAATCTAGAGGTGCTCAAACAACCCACCTGATGTACACATATTGTATTAACTGCACCAATCTAGAGGTGCTCAAACAACCCAGCTGATGTACACATATTGTATTAACTGCACCAATCTAGAGGTGCTCAAACAACCCAGCTGATGTACACATATTGTATTAACTGCACCAATCTAGAGGTGCTCAAACAACCCAGCTGATGTAAACATATTGTATTAACTGCACCAATCTAGAGGTGCTCAAACAACCCAGCTGATGTACACATATTGTATTAACTGCACCAATCTAGAGGTGCTCAAACAACCCAGCTGATGTACACATATTGTATTAACTGCACCAATCTAGAGGTGCTCAAACAACCCAGCTGATGTAAACATATTGTATTAACTGCACCAATCTAGAGGTGCTCAAACAACCCAGCTGATGTACACATATTGTATTAACTGCACCAATCTAGAGGTGCTCAAACAACCCAGCTGATGTACACATATTGTATTAACTGCACCAATCTAGAGGTGCTCAAACAACCCAGCTGATGTACACATATTGTATTAACTGCACCAATCTAGAGGTGCTCAAACAACCCAGCTGATGTAAACATATTGTATTAACTGCACCAATCTAGAGGTGCTCAAACAACCCAGCTGATGTACACATATTGTATTAACTGCACCAATCTAGAGGTGCTCAAACAACCCAGCTGATGTAAACATATTGTATTAACTGCACCAATCTAGAGGTGCTCAAACAACCCAGCTGATGTACACATATTGTATTAACTGCACCAATCTAGAGGTGCTCAAACAACCCAGCTGATGTACACATATTGTATTAACTGCACCAATCTAGAGGTGCTCAAACAACCCAGCTGATGTAAACATATTGTATTAACTGCACCAATCTAGAGGTGCTCAAACAACCCAGCTGATGTACACATATTGTATTAACTGCACCAATCTAGAGGTGCTCAAACAACCCAGCTGATGTAAACATATTGTATTAACTGCACCAATCTAGAGGTGCTCAATCAACCCACCTGATGTACACATATTGTATTAACTGCACCAATCTAGAGGTGCTCAAACAACCCAGCTGATGTACACATATTGTATTAACTGCACCAATCTAGAGGTGCTCAAACAACCCAGCTGATGTAAACATATTGTATTAACTGCACCAATCTAGAGGTGCTCAAACAACCCAGCTGATGTACACATATTGTATTAACTGCACCAATCTAGAGGTGCTCAAACAACCCAGCTGATGTACACATATTGTATTAACTGCACCAATCTAGAGGTGCTCAAACAACCCAGCTGATGTACACATATTGTATTAACTGCACCAATCTAGAGGTGCTCAAACAACCCAGCTGATGTACACATATTGTATTAACTGCACCAATCTAGAGGTGCTCAAACAACCCAGCTGATGTACACATATTGTATTAACTGCACCAAATATAGCTAAATTCAAACGAACATATCAACAGAAGATGGTGGAAATTGTTCTTACTTTTCAGAAACACTGACAGACGTACAACCATACAAGCTAAGTTTCTTTACGACTGAGTGTACAAACAAATCTCTTCAGTATTTTAAATTTGCATTAAATCCTGCTCTTTTTATAAAGAAGCTCAAAACTTATGACATTAAAGTACGTACTGTACCTTGCCTGTTTAGCTGGTGAAGAGACATCCATACTGTCATCAAGAAAGATGACACTCTGGTTTGTACTGGTCTGTCCAGCGATCTCCACAGGAGCCAACTGGTTGACAGGGCTGTCCCCAGTCAGGTCAATCACAGACCCTGCAACAGGCACGGCTTTAATCCTCTGAAGCCCAGTGGTTACTATATGCACCACCACTCTTGTACTCTTGTCACAATTCAGAGAGCGAAGAGCACAGAAAGAGTGAATAAAATTAGTGTGTAACTTTACCATACTTCCCACCTCGCACTACAAGCAACATTAGCACTGTCACGGACAGACTGACATCTGCATCATTCTCAAGCTGGTGTTCGCAAGATCTGAGATGCTCACCGCAGTAGTGAAAATTCAAGTCTTCTAGATTATGACACTGTGTCACTGGTGCACTGGCTCCTGACGTTTCAAAGAAACACAGTGCCTTCACCTTCAGTGGTCAAGCAGACCAAGACGATACAGCCAGCGCAGAAGTGTGGCAATACACAGGTACAGTGGTAATGGTTAGTAGTTGGCTAGAGAGGTTGTCGAGCCAACTGGTGGTGTGGAAAGGACCTATGTAAGCTACTGCGGTCCTGACACGGGACACTGTACAATGATGTACAGAGAAGTAACCGGTCACGATCTGGAAACCAACGGGGCAGCTGGGGGTTCATATCACACAGAGTCGTGTTTTCTTGCAAAACTTCATGTTTCAGGTAAAATACTTCTTCTTTTATTAGACAACACTAAGACTTGTGCCTTGAAGCATGCGTTGCATGGCAGCTTATGCATCTTTGTACCATCTATGTCAGACTGGGGCAACAATAACAGTATATAGCCTTCGCTGAAGCACTCGATATTTAAGATACAATTTTAATGGTAGTGGTGGTGGTGTGGATGACGATTATTGTGGTGGTTGACGGTACATCCAGTACACAGCACCTACAACAGGGCATGGCACTATCTTTTTGGATTACGAGCCAGTTGAAAAACTAAGCATAATACTTAACAATGTTGTCAATTAAAACTAAAAGTCTCCCTACAACAGGCCATGAAGCAGGCAGGGAGGTAAAGGTATAGCTCTACCCTTTCTTTAACCTCAGTGCTACATGGGGGTGGGTGGTCAACCCCATGCCCCAGCCACCTTAAACCTGGGAAAGAGACCCAGTGCCAAATGTACAGGAGGCTGGATGGACCTCAGGGCTGGTCTGGACAGGTACAGAAAACCTTGCCCTCACCATGTTCGAACCCTGGACCGAGTTGCTATACTGACTACGCTATCCTGAGTACCGATATTGTCAATTACTGGGATTATGTAGTGTGAGCCATAAAGATGAGTATTGTGCAACCTGTGATGATGATGAAGAGAAAGATGATCAGTTTTTTTTTAATTTTTCCAAGTAATGGAGTACCGGTGGAATGATACTGACAGGGGAAAACCGAAGTACTCGGGGGGGGGGGGGGGGGGGGGGGGGGGCCTGTCCCAGTGCCACTTTGTCCACCACAAATCCCACATGGACTAGCCAGGATCAAACCTGGGCCTCCGTGGTGACAGGCCAGCGACTAACTGCCTGAGCCACGGCACGGCTGTGTTGTGATGATACTGACAGGGAAAAGAGAAGCATAGGGTGAAAAACCTGTCACATTGCCACTTTGTCCACCACAAATCACACATGCACGGACATGGGATCGAACCCAAGCCTCAATGGTAAAAGGCCAGCAACTAACCACAGACCAGCTGAATCCTTTAGTTACCACTGACTAACTGCCTGAGTCATGGCACGGCCCGTAATTCATAAAACCTAAAACCTTAAACTCACATAAACTTAAACATCACTGCACATCCCTGTACAGACAGCCACAGCCACAATTATAATTAAATTATAAGACTTCCAAACCAGAAGCATTTATATGTAACAACATAACACATGTGTAATCACTGTACATCCTACACAATACCTAAAGTTAAGCACATATTCATTTCATTTAATGGGGAACTTTATGATTTGGACTCCTCACTTCTTGTTGGACTTCGTGACCCTTAGAGATGGGACTGATAGGTTGTCCCAAAATGTCAGTACAGAATTACCACTATATGCTGCATAACATCCCAGAAGAGTGCAGATCTCACAGGGAATTTCTTGACAAGCTACAGAGCTATCAGCTTCTCAAGCATGTCTCTGCTCTATGCAGTTTGTTCATTCAGAACCCATTCCATCCATCTACACTAAACCACATGTTGCCATTTCAAGCACATTTTCCTTCTAGATATCAGTTCAATGCCAGCAATGTTTCTATGTGCACTAAAGGCAGCTAAACAAATCCCAGCCACCAGGTCACCATGCAACTAAATTTTGGATGGTGGTGCTTAATACCTGAGTCTGAACTTGCTTCATGTCACCCTTCTGGCACCTAGAACATTGATGTGGGGCCTGGATATTTGGAACATTTGTGCACCCCTGACTTAAAATGTCTTTCAGTCTGTGAAGTAACAAAACTGAGAAAAATTTTATTACCAACCTGAGAAAGACTGCATAGTTTGACGCCGTGAAGTATGACGTTTGCCACGCCTTGCTGTAGCCATCCTCCATCTGTAATGGCAAACATTTCAAGCTTGGCAAAACATGAAATACTGGACAACGACATACAGCTGTTGCCAGTACAACTATCATGAGGTAATGCAAAGGAATCCCATGGATAGTGGGTCTGAAAGAGCTTCCCCCTCAAGTCTCCAGTTCCCTCTGGAATATGCCAGCAGTTACAGCTCTCATCACTAGCAAAGGTTAAAATTACCAACATTCCTGTGAACAGGATAGCTAGAAAAGTCTAGATGAATGCAGACAAGCACTCTGGAGGCGGAAGTGTAAGGGAGTGTGGGACATGTAGAGGGGGCCCATCAGTGGGACTTCGCACGGCCTCTTTATAGTGACAGGAAATGTGGCAAAACAACAGGATTAAGATGCACAAGAAAGTGCTCACTATACTGCAACTTCATAACCTTTAAACACAGCCCCACAATTACCTCTTAAAATTAAGAATCCATATAGAAAATTGTTTAAGGGTGAGGTATATATACATGGATCTGTATATGGATAACTTGCAGCAACACTTACTTATTTGCACACGCATATTACAGAACTCGAAAGCCCCTGACTTCTACTCATATCCCAGTCAGCGTTGCCAAGACAAAACAAGTCAGTAATGAGTCTGGATGTTTGATAAGTTTTCCTTTACAAGGAATAAGTTTCTACAGGTCTACCTACACAAAACGCACGAATATAAACATCACCCAAAACGTATTTTCATACTTGCACAATATCCAAAAACTCTATTTGTAGTGGTAAACCAAGAGTTGAGGTTACCGACAGACGTTAACACAATTTATTCTCTTCAAAAACCCTTTTTTCATCCAAGCGCCGAAAATAATTTGAGGGTTAATTTCTATTAAACATCACATTACATTCAGCTGTAATAACTTATATGGTAACAAAACTCTGAACTTAAACTCTTCAAAAAAACATTCTCCGAAAACTTGCTGCCAACTTACAAGCAATACAATTTTGTTACTTTCAAATTCCTATTTGAAATGTTTTACTATTGCGTGGTATTCTTGTCCTTCAGTTCCTATCATACGTTTAAAACAGCTAAAAAAAAACACTTTCACGTTACAGTAACTAAAAACTTATACTATATAAACTAGCGAATGTCATAATTAATCTCTAAATTAAAATTCAAAATCAATTGGTTATTCTGCTTACTGAATAACTTTCTTTTTTAATCTATCCTTTACTCCAACAACCACACAAGCCGCTCTTATCCATGCGTACCAACGTGACGGTGCGTCATAATTACAAGTTGTGAAGCTACATCACCTCTGATCCACGGTTACTACCAAAAACCATCTACATCACGGATTACTACCTCCACCACAGACAAATGTTACTACATTTTCACCATCAATGTAACTACTCACTAATAACATCGTGAGGGCTTAGATAAATATTATAAGTTCAGAACTTCAATTTATTTGATAAAATAACCAACACATTACACAATTACGTAAAATACATAAAATAATACTGTTTTATTAAACCCCCACTTCTTTCAGTCACTTTCGGCAGTGACAAATTCCCCTTTAAATCTCGTTTAGCGCCGCCATGCCACTGAAACGGGGAAATCACTCACTTTCTCTATTATAAACAAAAAGAAAATTTGTAAATTTTTTAAGCAAACTTATTTCTTTGTGTAATATACATTTCGTATAGCTCATTTGCTAGAAGCAACGGGAGAGAAGTATTTGTTTAAAGCGACGATATCCTTCTTGTCGCTTGTGTAACAAGCGAGAAACAGAGAAAATCCTGCGGCGTAAGATTCGTCTAGTGTAGCGGCAAGGTTGCCGCTTTACCTACTGGAAATGACACAGCGCGGAAATATGTTATTACTTTCAAACTTGTTTCCTTATTGAGGAAGCAGTCTTCTGGGTTGTTACGCCGTGTGTTTGCGTCATTGTGTCCCGACGCTTCGAAGGATCGTACCGCCTTCATCCTCAGAGTAATGAGTCCATGAATTGGCTCATAGCACTGAGGATGAAGGCAGTACGTTTCTTCGAAACTTCGGAAAAAATTATCCAACCAATAGGCGTAACAACCTGGACGACCTGCTTTCCCATCAATCTCGCGGTGGAAACTTCAAATCACTAATTTCGTATTGTCAAATAAATTATTTCTGATGATTTTATCTTCCTGATTCACTGTGTTCCGTTGATACAATCGCTTGGAAGATATATCCGTAGGTGGAAGTATAACACTGGAATGGATCTGAAAGAAACTGGGTGGTTGGGCATGGAGTGGATTAGTCTGGCTCAGGATACGAACAAGTGGCAGGCTTTTGTGAAGACGGTAATGAACCTTGGGGATTCCATAAAACGTGGGGAATTTCTTTACTACCAGAGGAACTATTAATTTCTTAACAACGAGTCTGCTGCATGGAATTATCCATGTACTGATACTGACTGAAGAGTTTGCAGTTGACCTTGGTAGCTGTTTGCGCTGGGGAAAGCAGACTGTCCCTTGTCTGTGTCCGGTAACCGATATATTCCAGCTAAAAATACGTTAGGCTGGCGTGAGTCGTGTTTTGTGCGTGTCAGACTATCAGTTATTTTCTGTAGCGTTCTATGTGGTTACGTGGCCCGGGATAGCTCAGTCGGTATAGTGACTCGCGACGGGCTGGACGGTCCGGGGATCGAAAAAGCCGATCCCAGTGGCCGTGCGGTCTAAGGCGTGGGTCTGCGGCCGCTCGCTTACTGGGATTGTGGGTTCGAATCCCACCGGGGGCATGGATGTCTGTCTGTTGTGTTTGTTGTAAGGACGGTAATATGGAACGTAAAGTGACATGAAGGACGGAAGGATTTAAACAGTACAAAAATGGATCAAAGGGGAAAAACCCGGACAGGCACAAAAAATAAAATCCCGGTGGGGGCGAGATTTTTCGAAGCCGTCCAGACCGGCCCTGGGGCCCACCCAGCCTCCTATATAATGGGTACCAGGTCTCTTTCCCGGGGGTAAAGCGGCCGGGGCGTGCAGTTGACCACCCACCCTCATCTAGTGCCAGGGTTAAGAAAGAGTAGAGCTATACCTGTACTCCCCCTCTGGGCCTTCGTGGCCTGTTATAGGGTGACCTTTACCTTTACCTTTATGTGGTTACAGCTGTGCATAAATTTGACTTTAGGTTTGTTATAAACGAAACAACTAACAAATGGCGACCAGTGGTAAGAAGGACGTGCAGTGATAAGAGTCATGTTTTTGACAGGATCTGTATATTCCCCTCCCCCCCCCCCCCCCGAACTTCGTAGCGAGTGTTATGTGACACTACCCACGCTGTGAAGGTCAAATGCATTCTCTTGAGTAAGGGACAGTAAATTGTATTTGTGTATCAGTGCCTTTAGGTTAAGCCAGTACGTAAAAAAACAAGGATGGAATCATCATCATTCCGCAGTGCTCACTATTACTAGTACTTCAGGTACAGTAACAGTGTTCGGCTGATATGTGGGCGTGTGCATGATGTCATTGCTGAGAACTATTACTGTCTATTGCAATAATGAATCAAGGATTTATACGTCATCAAAGGTCTTTTGTTAATACAACGCGCAGGCCATGGTTATTTGTTGCAGGTCTTTGTAATCTCGTATCTGCCTGCCTTTCACATGTGTGGCAATTAACTGTGATAACATCTGCCCTCATTAGCATATCATAAGTGATTAATGGCGCTTGAAATTGCTCTGCGGTTTCTAAAACAATATTTGGCCTTCATACATCCACCGACATTATTTTACACGTGATTGCATTCCACAGTAATACCAATCGTATCGCACTTCGCCTGACCTTGCGACTACATTTCGCGAGCACCTCGTGTTTCACTCGGAACTGTGCGCAGTGACATCTACCGGTAACGCTGTGAACTAATGACATGTACTGAACAAAGGCGGCTTTCGACGCACGGCGTCTGTTCTGTTAAAGTGACAACTGTCCGTTCTTACATCATTCCTAAGTACTTCAGGCCTGCAATAACTAATTCCTTCCGACGTTTCGAAACAACTGGATGTTCCTGAGTATTTCCTCTTGCAGTGTCCGGGAGTGACGTAACAGTTGAACTACTGAATCGAGCAGAGTCCTTGTTGAGAAGCTTATAGTTTCTCAGCTACTCAAGAAATTCCCCGCGTATTATGGAAGCCCCCAGGTTCATTACCGTATTCACAACAGCCCGCCACTTGTGCCTATCCTGAGCCATATTAATCCAGTCCAGGCCCTCCCACCTTATTTCTTTACGATCCGTTTAAATGTCATCCTGCCATCTGCTGCTAGGTCTTCCAAGTGGTCTCGCCTTCACGTTTCTCCATCAACACTGTCGGTGGTCCAGCATTGAGCACTGTGCATGTGTCTGCCTAATTAGACTGTCATTAACAGCATTTCGTGGGCTGTGCCACCCTACGCCACATTATGCCACACTATGTCCCGGTATGCCCCACTATGCCACTCCACGCCACGTCACAACATGCCACACTATGCCACACGTCACACTATTCCACACTATGTCACACCACGTCACACCATGCCACACTATTCCACACTATGTCACACCACGTCACACCATGCCACACCACGCCACACTATTCCACACTATTCCACACTATGTCACACCACGTCACACCATGCCACACTATGCCACACTATGTCACACCACGTCACACCATGCCACACTATGTCACACCACGTCACACCATGCCACACTATTCCACACTATGTCACACCACGTCACACCATGCCACACCACGCCACACTATTCCACACTATTCCACACTATGTCACACCACGTCAAACCATGCCACACTATGCCACACTATGTCACCACGTCACACCATGCCACACTATGTCACACCACGTCACACCATGCCACACTATTCCACACTATGTCACACCACGTCACACCATGCCACACCACGCCACACTATTCCACACTATTCCACACTATGTCACACCACGTCACACCATGCCACACTATGCCACACTATGTCACACCACGTCACACCATGCCACACCATGCCACACTATGTCACACCACGTCACACCATGCCACACCATGCCACACTATGTCACACGACGTCACACCATGCCACACCATGCCACACTATGTCACGCCACGTCACAAACATGCCACACTATGCCACACGTCACACTATGCCACACTATGTCACACAACGCCCACTATTCCACACTATGCCACACTATGTCACACAACGCCACACCATGCCACACTATGTCACACTATGTCACACCATGCCACACTATGTCACACCACGTCACACCATGCCACACTATGCCACACTATGTCACACAACGCCACAATATTCCACACTATGCCACACTATGTCACACAACGCCACACCATGCCACACTATGCCACACAACGCCACACTATTCCACACTATGCAACACTATGTCACACCACGTCACACCATGCCACACTATGCCACACAACGCCACACCATGCCACACTATACCACACTATGTCACACAACGCCACACCATGCCACACTATGCCACACTATGTCACACAACGCCACACTATGCCACACTATGTCACACAACGCCACACTATTCCACACTATGCCACACTATGTCACACAACGCCACACCATGCCACACTATGCCACACAATGACACACAACGCCACACTATGTCACACAACGCCACACTATTCCACGTTATGCCACACCACGCCACACTATTCCACACTATGCCACACTATGTCACACAACGCCACACCATGCCACACAATGACACACAACGCCACACTATGTCACACAACGCCACACTATTCCACATCATGCCACACTATGCCACACCACGTCACACTATTCCACACTATGCCACACTATGTCACACAACGCCACACTATGCCACACTATGTCACACAACGCCACACTATTCACACTATGCCACACTATGTCACACAACGCCACACCATGCCACACTATGCCACACAATGACACACAACGCCACACTATGTCACACAACGCCACACTATTCCACATTATGCCACACCACGCCACACTATTCCACACTATGCCACACTATGTCACACAACGCCACCCATGCCACACTATGCCACACAATGACACACAACGCCACACTATGTCACACTATTCCACACTATGCCACACTATGCCACACCACGTCATCACTGTGCCACACTATGCCACACCACGTCACACTGTGCCACACTATGCCACACTATGCCACACCACGTCACATTATGCCACACTATGCCACACCACGTCACACTGTTCCACACTATGCCACACTATGCCACACCACGTCACACTAAGCCACACTGTGCCACACTATGCCACACCACGTCACACTGCCACACTATGCCACACCACGTCACACTGTGCCACACTATGCCACACCACGTCACACTGTGCCACACTATGCCACACCACGTCACAATGTGCCACACTATGCCACACCACGTCACACTGTGCCACTATGTCACACCACGTCACACTATTCCACACTATGCCACACTATGCCACACCACGTCACACTATGCCACACTATGCCACACCACGTCACACTGTTCCACACTATCCCACACCACGTCACACTATGCCACCACACGTCACACTATGCCACACCACGTCACACTGTGCCACACTATGCCACACCACGTCACACTATTCCACACTATGCCACAGTATGCCACACCACGTCACACTATTCCACACTATGCCACACTATGCCACACCACGTCACACTATTCCACACTATGCCACACTATGCCACACCACGTCACACTATTCCACTACTATGCCACACTATGCCACACCACGTCACACTATTCCACACTATGTCACCTATGCCACACCACGTCACACTGTTCCACACTATGCCACACCACGTCACACTATTCCACACTATGCCACACTATGCCACACCACGTCACACTGTTCCACACTATGCCACAACTATGCCACACCACGTCACACTATTCCACACTATACCACACCACGTCACACTATGCCACACTATGCCACACTATTGCCACACCACGTCACACTATTCCACACTATGCCACACCACGTCACACTGTGCCACACTATGCCACACCACGTCACACTATTCCACACTATGCCACACTATGCCACACCACGTCACACTATGCCACACTATGCCACACTATGCCACACCACGTCACACTATTCCACACTATGCCACCACGTCACACTGTGCCACACTATGCCACACCACGTCACACTATTCCACACTATGCCACACTATATGCCACACCACGTCACTCCACTATTCCACTACTATGCCACACTATGCCACACCACGTCACACTATTCCACTATTGCCACACCACGTCACACTATTCCACACTATTCCACACTATGCCACACCACGTCACACTATTCCACACTATGCCACACCACGTCACACTATTCCACACTATGCCACACCACGTCACACTATTCCACAACTATGCCACACTATTCCACACTATTCCACACCACGTCACACTGTTCCACACTATGCCACACCAAGTCACACTATGCCACACTCCACGTCCACTATTCCACACTATGCCACCACTATGCCACACACACGTCACACTTTCCACACTATGCCATCACTATGCCACACCACGCCACACTATGCCACACTATGCCACACCACGTCACACTGTCCACACTATGCCACACACCGTCACACTGTTCCACACTATGCCACACCACGTCACACTGTTCCACACTATGCCACACCACGTCACACTGTGCCACACTATGCCACACCACGTCACACTATGCCACACCACGTCCACTATGCCACACTATGCCACACCACGTCACACTATTCCACACTATGCCACACCACGTCACACTATTCCACACTATGCCACACCACGTCACACTATTCCACACTATGCCACACTATGCCACACCACGTCCACTATTCCACACTATGCCACACTATGCCACACCACGTCACACTGTTCCACACTATGCCACACTATGCCACACCACGTCACACTATGCCACACTATGCCACACCACGTCACACTATGCCACACTATGCCACACCACGTCACACTGTGCCACACTATGCCACACCACGTCACACTATTCCACACTATGCCACACCACGTCACACTATTCCACACTATGCCACACCACGTCACACTATGCCACACCACGTCACACTATGCCACACTATGCCACACCACGTCACACTGTTCCACACTATGCACAACAAAACAGACGCACAGCTAAACGCAACAACAATGTGTTCCGCGCGGTACAGTCCTTCCTCATGCGCACATTTCACGTCTAGTTTTTTTCTGACCCATTGTTGTATTTTTTAATTTAACACTGTAACTTCTTGGGCGTTTAAGGTCACGTGCGCGAAATGCAGTTTCGCACATGACAATAGCGACAGCCCTGCTCGCCCCGCCCTAGGGATGGCCCTGGTTGTTGGTATGTCGAGTTTCCTGATCACTGCCGTAAGATAACCTGAGCCGTTGAAACCAAACGTGAGCGTTCCCATTCTCCTGGTCGTATGAGCAAACTACACCCACATTTCTTAAGTCAGCAGAATACTACGAATGTAAAGTGTAGTGGAAGTTCTGTTTGCAGCATAAAACGCTTACATTTTGTCAACACCTTATGAAACACCAACAATACCAGCAATGTGCTACAACATAACCTCAGCTAGCATAAAAAGCGTGCAAGTTCAGTTTTGATTAAATACAAACTCTTTTTTGGAAGCACAAAATGCATTATTGAAGGCTATTCTCATTCCGCAAGCACGTAAGCAATAAACCTCACTTAATGACACGCAGAGCTTGGCTGCGCTGAGTGATCTGCGCAATATCAGGAAAATGGGGGAAGCCGACTCGCAAGTCACGAGATATCATACCGATTCGTCGGTACCAGTCACGAAAGGTCGAGAATACTCTACTGAAATGGGTGATAACTAAAGGTTAATATCCTGACTGTATTTTAACAGCTTGACTAGAAATTGTTATACCCCTTCTTTGTATGGAATATTTGACACGGAAATGTTGGCAACAGTTCAGTGTAGGAAAACCTTTATCACAAATGCCAAGAAATGTCCGGTGTAGAAAGTGAAAGTGAAATCAGAACGAAAGGAAACACGGATTCAAATGTGTACTTGGGTAAAAAGTTTGCATACAAAGCGTGGCAGCCATGACACTGAATGTGTTGGTGCGTGACGCACTTCGCCAGTCACCTCTACCGTTGTGTGTAGCTTTCTAACGCACAGAACAGTTAAAAGTCCAAAATAAACGCGTTTGTGGGACGCAAAACGCGAGATATAACGAGTTCTACGCATAACATTAGAAGAGGACGCGAGATGCCGAGTTTGCTGCCTACAAACAGTGCAGTAACTGTGCTGTAGTTACGACAGTAACAGTATAAAGCTGTTTGCTGCCTACAAACAGTGCAGTAACTGTGCTGTAGTTACGACAGTAACTGTATAAAGCTGTTTGCTGCCTACAAACAGTGCAGTAACTGTGCTGTAGTTACGACAGTAACAGTGCTGTAGTTACGACTAGTAACGTATAAAGCTGTTTGCTGCCTACAAACAGTGCAGTAAACTGTGCTGTTGTTACGACAGTAACAGTGCTGTAGTTACGACAGTAACAGTATAAAGCTGTTTGCTGCCTACAAACAGTGCAGTAACTGTGCTGTAGTTACGACAGTAACAGTGCTGTAGTTACGAACAGTAACTGTGCTGTAGTTACGACAGTAACAGTATAAAGCTGTTTGCTGCCTACAAACAGTGCAGTAACTGTGCTGTAGTTACGACAGTAACAGTATAAAGCTGTTTGCTGCCTACAAACAGTGCAGTAACTGTGCTGTAGTTACGACAGTAATAGTGCTGTAGTTACGTCAGTAACTGTGCTGTAGTTACGACAGTAACAGTATAAAGCTGTTTGCTGCTACAACAGTGCAGTAACTGTGCTGTAGTTACGACAGTAACAGTAAAAGCTGTTGCTGCCTACAACATGGCAGTAACGTGTGTTTCGACAACAGTATACTGTTTGTGACTACAAACAGTGCAGTAACTGTGCTGTAGTACGACAGTAACAGTATACAGCTGTTTGCTGCCTACAACACATGCAGTAACTGTGCTGTAGTTACGACAGTAACAGTATAAAGCTGTTTGCTGCCTACAACAGTGCAGTAACTGTGCTGTAGTTACGCTAACAGTATAAGCTGTTTGCTGCTACAAACAGTGCAGTAATGTGCTGAGTTACGACAGTAACAGTAAAGCTGTTTGCTGCCTACAAACAGTGCAGTAACTGTGCTGTAGTCGACGTACAGTAAAGCTGTTTGCTGCCTACAAACGTGCAGTGAACTGTGTGCAAGTTACGCAGTTAACAGTACATAAGTGTTTGCTGCCTACAAACTGCAGTAACTGTGCTGTAGTTACGACAGTAACAGTTACGCTGTTGCTGCTACAAACAGTGCAGTAACTGTGGTAGTTACGACAGTAACGTGCTGTATTAAACAGTAACTGTGCTGTAGTTAGACAGTAAAGTTAAAGCTGTTTGCTGCCTACAAACAGTCAGTACTGTGCTGTAGTTACGACAGTAACAGTATAAGCTGTTTGCTGCACAAACAGTGCAGTAACTGGCTGTATTACGACAGTAACAGTAAGTGTTTGCTGCCTACAAACAGTGCAGTAACTGTGTTGTAGTTACGACAGAACATTTCAGCTGTTTGCTGCCTACAAACAGTGCAGTAACTGTGCTGTAGTTATACAGTAACAGTATAACTGTTTGCTGCCTAAACAGTGCAGTAACTTGCTGTGTTACGACAGTAACAGTATACAGCTGTTTGCTGCTACAAACAGTGCAGTAACTGTGCTGTAGTTACGACAGTAACATAAGCTGTTTGCTGTACAACAGTCAGTAACTGTGCTGTATTACGACAGTAACAGTATAAAGCTGTTGCGCTACAACGTGCGTAACTGTGGTGCTGGTAGTGTACTGCAGTAGACAGTTACAGCTGTTTGCTGCTACAAACAGTGCGTACTGTGTGTAGTTACGACAGTAACATGTGTGTTACGCAGTACTGTGTGTAGTTACGACAGTAACAGTATAAGCTGTTGTGCCTACAACAGTGCAGTACTGTGCTGTAGTTACGACGTACATAACAGCTGTTTGCTGCCTACAAACAGTGCAGTAACTGTGCTGTAGTTACGACAGTAAACAGTAAAAGCTGTTTGCTGCCTACAAACAGTGCAGTAACTGTGCTGTAGTTACGTACAGTAACACGTATAAAGCTGTTTGCTGCCTCAACAGTCAACAAGTCAGTAACTGTGCTGTAGTTACGACAGTACAGTACAAGCTGTTTGCTGCCTACAAACAGTGCAGTAACTGGCTGTACTATTACGACAGTGCAGTAACTGTGCTGTAGTTACGACAGTAACAGTAAAGCTGTTTGCTGCCTACAAACAGTGCAGTAACTGTGCTGAGTTACGACAGTAACAGTATACAGCTGTTTGCTGCCTACAAACATGCAGTAACTGTGCTGTAGTTACGCGTAACAGTATAAGCTGTTTGCTGCCTACAAACAGTGCAGTAACTGTGCTGTAGTTACGACAGGTAACAGTGTTTGTGCCTACAACATGCAGTAACTGTGCTGTAGTTACCGACAGTTACATTGTAAAAGCTGTTTGCTGCTACAACAGTCAGTAACTGTGCTGTAGTTACGACAGTAACAGTATAAAGCTGTTTGCTGCCTACAAACAGTGCAGTAACTGTGCTGTAGTTACGACAGTAACAGTATACAGCTGTTTGCTGCCTACAAACAGTGCAGTAACTGTGTGTAGTTACGACAGTAACAGTATACAGCTGTTTGCTGCCTACAAACAGTGCAGTAACTGTGCTGTAGTTAGACAGTAACAGTATAACTGTTTGCTGCCTACAAACAGTGCAGTAACTGTGCTGTAGTTACGACAGTAACAGTATAAGCTGTTTGCTGCCTACAAACAGTGCAGTAACTGTGCTGTAGTTACGACAGTAACAGTAAAAGCTGTTTGCTGCCTACAAACAGTGCAGTAACTGTGCTGTAGTTACGACAGTAACAGTATAAAGCTGTTTGCTGCCTACAAACAGTGCAGTAACTGTGCTGTAGTTACGACAGTAACAGTATACAGCTGTTTGCTGCCTACAAACAGTGCAGTAACTGTGCTGTAGTTACGACAGTAACAATGCTGTAGTTACGTACAGTAACTGTGCTGTAGTTACGACAGTAACAGTATACAGCTGTTTGCTGCCTACAAACAGTTGCAGTAACTGTGCTGTAGTTACGACAGTAACATATAGCTGTTTGTGTACATACGATCAGTAACTGTGCTGTAGTTACGACAGTAACAGTATAAAGCTGTTTGCTGCCTACAAACAGTGCAGTAACTGTGCTGTAGTTACGTAGTTACGACAGTAACTGTGCTGTAGTTACGACAGTAACAGTATAAAGCTGTTTGCTGCCTACAAACAGTGCAGTAACTGTGCTGTAGTTACGACAGTAACAGTATACAGCTGTTTGCTGCCTACAAACAGTGCAGTAACTGTGCTGTAGTTACGACAGTAACAGTACAAAGCTGTTTGCTGCCTACAAACAGTGCAGTAACTGTGCTGTAGTTACGACAGTAACAGTATAAAGCTGTTTGCTGCCTACAAACAGTGCAGTAACTGTGCTGTAGTTACGACAGTAACAGTATACAGCTGTTTGCTGCCTACAAACAGTGCAGTAACTGTGCTGTAGTTACGACAGTAACAGTATACAGCTGTTTGCTGCCTACAAACAGTGCAGTAACTGTGCTGTAGTTACGACAGTAACAGTATACAGCTGTTTGCTGCCTACAAACAGTGCAGTAACTGTGCTGTAGTTACGACAGTAACAGTATACAGCTGTTTGCTGCCTACAAACAGTGCAGTAACTGTGCTGTAGTTACGACAGTAACTGTGCTGTAGTTACGACAGTAACAGTATACAGCTGTTTGCTGCCTACAAACAGTGCAGTAACTGTGCTGTAGTTACGACAGTAACAGTATAAAGCTGTTTGTCGTAAGAAAAAACCTGAAACTTCGGATAATTAACGAAAGAGTTGAGCGCCAAGTGAACATTATGACGCTCCATGCACAGTATGTAAACAGCTGGAGCAGTTTCATTAGGAAAATCACATCTGAACACTAATATAACGTAAAAGAATAACTTCAAATTCCTTTTCTTTTTTGGGGGGGGGGGGGGGGTTGGATGGAGTACAAAACTAATGTGAAATTCATCTGTTGGAGTTCAGAATTTGATAATGTAGTGCAAGCTGTTCTGATATGCGTATGTCGCTATGTTTAACGTCAGTTAAATGCAGGTTACTGTTAGTACGGCAGTGACGTGCAGTGTCCAGCATTACTTTGAGAAGTGCGCAGACGATTTTGACACGTACTGTACTGTGATAAAGTTGAACTTGATAATGCAGTTGTTAAGGTGAAAAGAATACTTAATTGTAATTATATTAACTGTACACGTGGGCAGTCACAAGACGCAGGCACTAGTAAGTACATGCGGTGTACACGTGGGCAGTCACAAGACGCAGGGACTGGTAAGTACATGCGGTGTACACGTGGGCAGTCACAAGACGCAGGGACTGGTAAGTACATGCGGTGTACACGTGGCCAGTCACAAGACGCAGGCACTAGTAAGTACATGCGGTGTACACGTGGGCAGTCACAAGACGCAGGGACTGGTAAGTACATGCGGTGTACACGTGGGCAGTCACAAGACGCAGGGACTGGTAAGTACATGCGGTGTACACGTGGGCAGTCACAAGACGCAGGGACTGGTAAGTACATGCGGTGTACACGTGGGCAGTCACAAGACGCAGGGACTGGTAAGTACATGCGGTGTACACGTGGCCAGTCACAAGACGCAGGGACTGGTAAGTACATGCGGTGTACACGTGGCCAGTCACAAGACGCAAGGACTGGTAAGTACATGCGGTGTACACGTGGCCAGTCACAAGACGCAGGGACTGGTAAGTACATGCGGTGTACACGTGGCCAGTCACAAGACGCAGGGACTAGTAAGTACATGCGGTGTACACGTGGCCAGTCACAAGACGCAGGGACTGGTAAGTGCATGCGGTGTACACGTGGCCAGTCACAAGACGCAGGGACTAGTAAGTACATGGGGTGTACACGTGGCCAGTCACAAGACGCAGGGACTGGTAAGTACATGCGGTGTACACGTGGGCAGTCACAAGACGCAGGGACTGGCAAGTACATGCGGTGTACACGTGGGCAGTCACAAGACGCAGGGACTGGTAAGTACATGCGGTGTACACATGGCCAGTCACAAGACGCAGGGACTGGTAAGTACATGCGGTGTACACGTGGGCAGTCACAAGACGCAAGGACTGGTAAGTACATGCGGTGTACACGTGGCCAGTCACAAGACGCAGGGACTGGTAAGTACATGCGGTGTACACGTGGCCAGTCACAAGACGCAGGGACTAGTAAGTACATGCGGTGTACACGTGGCCAGTCACAAGACGCAGGGACTGGTAAGTACATGCGGTGTACACGTGGGCAGTCACAAGACGCAGGGACTGGTAAGTACATGCGGTGTACACGTGGCCAGTCACAAGACGCAGGGACTGGTAAGTACATGCGGTGTACACGTGGGCAGTCACAAGACGCAGGGACTGGTAAGTACATGCGGTGTACACGTGGGCAGTCACAAGACGCAAGGACTGGTAAGTACATGCGGTGTACACGTGGCCAGTCACAAGACGCAGGGACTGGTAAGTACATGCGGTGTACACGTGGCCAGTCACAAGACGCAGGGACTAGTAAGTACATGAGGTGTACACGTGGCCAGTCACAAGACGCAGGGACTGGTAAGTACATGCGGTGTACACGTGGGCAGTCACAAGACGCAGGGACTGGTAAGTACATGCGGTGTACACGTGGGCAGTCACAAGACGCAGGGACTGGTAAGTACATGCGGTGTACACGTGGCCAGTCACAAGACGCAGGGACTGGTAAGTACATGCGGTGTACACGTGGGCAGTCACAAGACGCAGGGACTGGTAAGTACATGCGGTGTACACGTGGGCAGTCACAAGACGCAGGGACTTGTAAGTACATGCGGTGTACACGTGGGCAGTCACAAGACGCAGGGACTTGTAAGTACATGCGGTGTACACGTGGGCAGTCACAAGACGCAGGGACTGGTAAGTACATGCGGTGTACACGTGGGCAGTCACAAGACGCAGGGACTGGTAAGTACATGCGGTGTACACGTGGGCAGTCACAAGACGCAGGGACTGGTAAGTACATGCGGTGTACACGTGGCCAGTCACAAGACGCAGGGACTGGTAAGTACATGCGGTGTACACGTGGGCAGTCACAAGACGCAGGGACTGGTAAGTACATGCGGTGTACACGTGGGCAGTCACAAGACGCAGGGACTGGTAAGTACATGCGGTGTACACGTGGCCAGTCACAAGACGCAGGGACTGGTAAGTACATGCGGTGTACACGTGGCCAGTCACAAGACGCAGGGACTGGTAAGTACATGCGGCGGTCGCGCAAGAAATGTTTGTGCTCGAGCCTGCAGACAGACAGTACGACGCATCGGAACCTCACAAACAAAAGCGTCACGTCCCAGAAGACCAGAATGTCCTTCGTCTTAAGGAATATCAACTTCCATGTTAAATAAAATTACTCAACTTTAAGTGCAGAGCCAGCTGATGTGCGCCACAGCCCCGACTGAAGGTCCCTGTTTCGACATCAGTCTGGATCAGCGACCCAGAACTCAATTCTAGGCGCACTTTATGACGAAGTGTGACTTATTGACAATGCATCATGCATAATACGACACAACTGTATCCGAGGACCAGAGGGCGTGTCGTGCATGCGACAGGCATTGTTTACATTGTATCGCTAATGGCTTGCTAAGCGTAGCAAATAGCAGAACGCCTTGTAGGGAGATGTTATCTGTCAGTTATCTATCATCAGTTCAATGATACCAGCTAACTCGTGACAAGCTTGCAGTAGCTCATGAAGCAAATAAATTCATCGCATTTTATAGTTCCCAAATTTCATTACCGCATGGAAAACATTTTACCACTGGGCCATATCCGAAGCCAGCTCAATCCATTTCACCACTGGACCATACACCAAGCCAGCTCAATCCATTTCACCACTGGACCATACACCAAGCCAGCTCAATCCATTTCACCCCTGGACCATACACCAAGCCAGATCAATCCATTTTATCACTGGATCATACCCTAAGCCACATGCGCCAAGTTGAACACTACTGGCGAATTCTCAGGTGCAGCTAGTATAGCGCCGCTATACCACTGAAAAGGAGGAAATTACTTCCTTTCTCTATTAAAAAATATTAGAAAATTTGCAATTTTTACCGAAAATCGTTACTTTCGATAATATGCATTTTGTATAGCTCATCTGCTGGAAGCTACGGCAGCGGAGTATTTACCGCTAACCTTGGCGCTTGAAGCTCGCACGTGTGTGAGCGAGAGACGTATAGACAGGATGCACTGTGTAGTGTTCCGTCCATTTAAACGGAAGTAAAGCGACGATAACAACAGCTATCCTTCTTGCCACTTGGGTAACAAGCGAGAGAGAGAGAAAGGGTACTGCAACCTATGATATGACTAGTGTAGCGGCAGGGTCGCCGCTTTACCAACTGGAAATGACACGGAGTGGTAAGATTTTATTGGTTCCAAACCTGTATTCGTATTCAGGAAGCAGATGACCTGGGTTGTTGAGCCCTGTTTGGGTAATTGCTTCCCGACGTTTCGAATGAACGTACCGCCGTCCGTCACTTGAGTCATAACCCTGAGAATGAAGGCGGCACGTTCGGAGTCCGGTAACCCGTGACACAGAACAACGGGATCCTCAGCTGCGAAAACTGGATTGTCTGTTATACGAGGACAGACAGACGAACATGACGCACATCATAGACGCATTTTTGCAGCTCTAGTTTGGGAACGCGCTATAAACTAATTATTTTGTCTTGTAAAGTGTGAAGTACAAACAACAGGCAGACGCGACGTTGCTGGACGTAATCACGCCTACGACACGTGGAGACGCGGGCAGCATACAGACATACAAACAGCCTTCAGCACGTGTGCACACAACGGCTGCTCTGTGGCGTCGAACAAACATCTGTCTGTCTGTCTGTCTGTTCTCGGTACGAAAGACGTACACTTGCCAACGACCTTACACGCATCCTTCCTGAAGAAAGACATTGATGTAAGGTCTGCAGTCTATTGGCAACTATCAGCTGCCACTTCCTGTCGGCTCGACCGCACACACACGAGGCGTAGTAGCGGTGGGCACTGCTAGAGGATGCATAGTTGTCAGATAAAATAACTGTCACTAACTAACTAACTAACTAACTGTCACTAACGAACTAACTAACTAACTCCATGTAGCACAGTCCTTCTTGAGAAGCTAACAGGTCCTCAGCTAGTCAAGAAATTTCCCGCGTTTTATGTAACCCGAAGGTTCATTACCGCACTCACAACAGCCCGCCACCTGTCCCTATCCTGAGCCAGATCAATCCAGTCCACGCCCCCCCATCCGACTTTTTGAAGATCAATTTTAATATTATGCTCCCATCTAGGTCTGGGTCATTCAAATGGTCTCCTTCCCTCAGATCTCCCCACCAAAATTCTGTATGCATCTCTCCTCTCCCCCATACGTGCTACATGCCCCACCCCCCCCCCCTCTCAGATAAAATCACTGAACACAAAATATTAAAATTCGTGCCATGCTGCTACCTTGTGCCATGCTGCTACCTTGTGCCATGCTGCTACCTCGTGCCATGCTGCTACCTTGTGCCATGCTGCTACCTTGTGCCATGCTGCTACCTCGTGCCATGCTGCTACCTCGTGCCATGCTGCTACCTCGTGCCATGCTGCTACCATTCCGTGTGCCTTTGTGCCAGCTGTCTAACAGTCTACAGATTTAACAGCTGTCGCTCTGCACGCCAGATATAATACAGGGGTTTGGAGGTACAGCTCCACTCATTCTCAACCTCAACACTAGATTAAAGTGTGTGGTCAGGTTCACGTCCCGGCCACTATAACTACACCCCGTGCCCCTTGAACAGGAGACTGGGTGGGCCCCCAGACCTTTCTGTCAAGTGAAAAATGTCTTGCCCCCGAAAGAGATAGACGTCCGCGTCTCCCTGCGCCTAGCAAAGTGTTGCTGGTGTGAAACTTGGTCTGTGCCAACGAGGGACGTACAGAGGGGGTGAGACGGAGGACGTGACAGGAGACTGGAGAAAACTGCATAATGAGGAGCTTCATTATGTGTACTGTTCACGCAATATCGCGCAAATAAAATGAAGGACATGAGAACGGCGGAGCATGTAGCATGCATAGGGAAGATGAGTGACGAATATAAAAACGGGAAGGGAATTATTCGTAGATGGGAGGAGAATATTGAAACGTATCTCAAAGCAGCAACACGGTGTGTGTGGGCTGGATACTGTGTGTGGGCTGGATACTGTGTGTGGGCTGGATACTGTGTGTGGGCTGGATACTGTGTGTGGGCTGGATACTGTGGCTGTGGTCAGGGTTCGGTGTGTGGGCTGGATACTGTGGCTGTAGTCAGGGTTCGGTGTGTGGGCTGGATACTGTGTGTGGGCTGGATACTGTGTGTGGGCTGGATACTGTGTGTGGGCTGGATACTGTGTGTGGGCTGGATACTGTGTGTGGGCTGGATACTGTGTGTGGGCTGGATACTGTGTGTGGGCTGGATACTGTGTGTGGGCTGGATACTGTGTGTGGGCTGGATACTGTGTGTGGGCTGGATACTGTGGCTGTGGTCAGGGTTCGGTGTGTGGGCTGGATACTGTGTGTGGGCTGGATACTGTGTGTGGGCTGGATACTGTGTGTGGGCTGGATACTGTGTGTGGGCTGGATACTGTGTGTGGGCTGGATACTGTGGCTGTGGTCAGGGTTCGGTGTGTGGGCTGGATACTGTGTGTGGGCTGGATACTGTGGCTGTGGTCAGGGTTCGGTGTGTGGGCTGGATACTGTGTGTGGGCTGGATACTGTGGCTGTGGTCAGGGTTCGGTGTGTGGGCTGGATACTGTGTGTGGGCTGGATACTGTGGCTGTGGTCAGGGTTCGGTGTGTGGGCTGGATACTGTGTGTGGGCTGGATACTGTGGCTGTGGTCAGGGTTCGGTGTGTGGGCTGGATACTGTGTGTGGGCTGGATACTGTGGCTGTGGTCAGGGTTCGGTGTGTGGGCTGGATACTGTGTGTGGGCTGGATACTGTGGCTGTGGTCAGGGTTCGGTGTGTGGGCTGGATACTGTGTGTGGGCTGGATACTGTGTGTGGGCTGGATACTGTGGCTGTGGTCAGGGTTCGGTGTGTGGGCTGGATACTGTGTGTGGGCTGGATACTGTGGCTGTGGTCAGGGTTCGGTGTGTGGGCTGGATACTGTGTGTGGGCTGGATACTGTGGCTGTGGTCAGGGTTCGGTGTGTGGGCTGGATACTGTGTGTGGGCTGGATACTGTGTGTGGGCTGGATACTGTGTGTGGGCTGGATACTGTGTGTGGGCTGGATACTGTGGCTGTGGTCAGGGTTCGGTGTGTGGGCTGGATACTGTGTGTGGGCTGGATACTGTGTGTGGGCTGGATACTGTGTGTGGGCTGGATACTGTGTGTGGGCTGGATACTGTGGCTGTGGTCAGGGTTCGGTGTGTGGGCTGGATACTGTGTGTGGGCTGGATACTGTGGCTGTGGTCAGGGTTCGGTGTGTGGGCTGGATACTGTGTGTGGGCTGGATACTGTGGCTGTGGTCAGGGTTCGGTGTGTGGGCTGGATACTGTGTGTGGGCTGGATACTGTGGCTGTGGTCAGGGTTCGGTGTGTGGGCTGGATACTGTGTGTGGGCTGGATACTGTGGCTGTGGTCAGGGTTCGGTGTGTGGGCTGGATACTGTGGCTGTGGTCAGGGTTCGGTGTGTGGGGCTGGATACTGTGTGTGGGCTGGATACTGTGGCTGTGGTCAGGGTTCGGTGTGTGGGCTGGATACTGTGTGTGGGCTGGATACTGTGGCTGTGGTCAGGGTTCGGTGTGTGGGCTGGATACTGTGTGTGGGCTGGATACTGTGGCTGTGGTCAGGGTTCGGTGTGTGGGCTGGATAATGTGTGTGGGCTGGATACTGTGGCTGTGATCAGGGTTCGGTGTGTGTGGGCTGGATACTGTGTGTGGGCTGGATACTGTGTGTGGGCTGGATACTGTGGCTGTGGTCAGGGTTCGGTGTGTGGGCTGGATACTGTGGCTGTGGTCAGGGTTCGGTGTGTGGGCTGGATACTGTGTGTGGGCTGGATACTGTGTGTGGGCTGGATACTGTGGCTGTGGTCAGGGTTCGGTGTGTGGGCTGGATACTGTGTGTGGGCTGGATACTGTGTGTGGGCTGGATACTGTGTGTGGGCTGGATACTGTGGCTGTGGTCAGGGTTCGGTGTGTGGGCTGGATACTGTGTGTGGGCTGGATACTGTGGCTGTGGTCAGGGTTCGGTGTGTGGGCTGGATACTGTGTGTGGGCTGGATACTGTGGCTGTGGTCAGGGTTCGGTGTGTGGGCTGGATACTGTGGCTGTGGTCAGGGTTCGGTGTGTGGGCTGGATACTGTGTGTGGGCTGGATACTGTGGCTGTGGTCAGGGTTCGGTGTGTGGGCTGGATACTGTGTGTGGGCTGGATACTGTGGCTGTGGTCAGGGTTCGGTGTGTGGGCTGGATACTGTGTGTGGGCTGGATACTGTGGCTGTGGTCAGGGTTCGGTGTCGGGCTGCGTGACACGCACTGACCTTTCTGGTGTCAAAAAAAGGCGCAAACGTGACTCCACTAGCATCGTGACAATCAGACGCTGCTAGTGGACACACGGACGGTCGCTGGCCTATCCCCGCGCTCGTTCAGCTAATCGTGGGTTCGAATTCCGCTTGGAGACTTGGCTTGTCTGTTATCTTGCTGTGTCCGGTCCAGAGCAGGGAGACAAGGAGGATAACAAGTTAGGAAATGCATGCATAGCACGACGTATCTGGTGCTGTCGCTCACTTCTGCGCAACTCCACTGCGCAACGCTACGGCCACAACAACGTCGCATTTTGTCTGCAACTTCAGTTCGGAATATTTTTCCGTTCTGTAAATATTTAAAAAGTTACGCTAGAGAGCGCGCGAAGACGCAAACAGCTGTTCGTGTTGTTGTCCGGTGTTGTTGTTGTCCGGTGTTGTTGTTGTTCGGTGTTGTTGTCTGGTGGTGTTGTTGTCTGGTGTTGTTGTCCCATTTTGACCAGAAATTCGAATAAATTGCCGAATTTCAGCGAAAATCTCTCGTTCTCGAGCTGTCAGTTGCGCACAGACAGACATTGTCAGCAATCTCACTTTGCAACACTTCGCTTCGAAGGCGCCAAAACTGAGGCAGATGGTCCAAAACACACGACGGAAAACATTCAAATGGCGCGTACGTCTCTACGGATTGGCTGAACGCGCAGCACCAGTGTGGACAGCAGATGTAGGGTCACTTAGATGTGCAACTGTACGACAGGCTGTGTTCGTGTTGTCACTGCTGTATCTGAGTGGGTAAACAAACTGTAAAACGTTTTGGTGGAAAAGACCAATCGGAAGACCTAGGGGAAGATGCCGGTGTAATATTCAGACGGACCTTAAGCAAATATGATCGGATAGCATGGAGTAGAGTCATCTGGCTGAGGGCAGGGTAAAGTGGCGGGCTGTTGTGAACACGGTAATGAACTTGGCGGTTCCACAAAATGTGGGAAATTTGTGACGTAGTCAAGGCACTGTTAGCTTCTCAAGAAGGACTTTGCTGCACGGAGCTAGCAAAAGGCACGGCAGTCCGTTAACGTCAGCCTTAGTTCAAGATGAATGATCAGCTTCAAGTCCCGGCCGCTCTGAACGCCTCACCTCGGCATAGGAAGCTGGGTGGGCCCAAGTGTCAGTCTCTTGCCCTTGCTGGCAATGGACCCTTATTGCTCGTCCACCTGGCCCTTAGAGTGACGGTGCCTGCAGCGAGCAGCGACAGAACTCGATGTAGCGGTTTATCGGCGTGGCGTCGGGAAACAGCTACTGGGTACAGCTGTGTGTACTGTACCGGCAGGGAGCTGCTGAGCTGTGTACTGTACCGGCAGGGAGCTGCTGAGCTGTGTACTGTACCGGCAGGGAGCTGCTGAGCTGTGTACTGTACCGGCAGGGAGCTGCTGAGCTGTGTACTGTACCGGCAGGGAGCTGCTGAGCTGTGTACTGTACCGGCAGGGAGCTGCTGAGCTGTGTACTGTACCGGCAGGGAGCTGCTGAGCTGTGTACTGTACCGGCAGGGAGCTGCTGAGCTGTGTACTGTACCGGCAGGGAGCTGCTGAGCTGTGTACTGTACCGGCAGGGAGCTGCTGAGCTGTGTACTGTACCGGCAGGGAGCTGCTGAGCTGTGTACTGTACCGGCAGGGAGCTGCTGAGCTGTGTACTGTACCGGCAGGGAGCTGCTGAGCTGTGTACTGTACCGGCAGGGAGCTGCTGAGCTGTGTACTGTACCGGCAGGGAGCTGCTGAGCTGTGTACTGTACCGGCAGGGAGCTGCTGAGCTGTGTACTGTACCGGCAGGGAGCTGCTGAGCTGTGTACTGTACCGGCAGGGAGCTGCTGAGCTGTGTACTGTACCGGCAGGGAGCTGCTGAGCTGTGCACTGTACCGGCAGGGAGCTGCTGAGCTGTGTACTGTACCGGCAGGGAGCTGCTGAGCTGTGTACTGTACCGGCAGGGAGCTGCTGAGCTGTGTACTGTACCGGCAGGGAGCTGCTGAGCTGTGTACTGTACCGGCAGGGAGCTGCTGAGCTGTGTACTGTACCGGCAGGGAGCTGCTGAGCTGTGTACTGTACCGGCAGGGAGCTGCTGAGCTGTGCACTGTACCGGCAGGGAGCTGCTGAGCTGTGCACTGTACCGGCAGGGGGCTGCTGAGCTGTGCACTGTACCGGCAGGGGGCTGCTGAGCTGTGTACTGTACGGCAGGGAGCTGCTGAGCTGTGTACTGTACCGGCAGGGAGCTGCTGAATGCGATAATGCAACTTTATGTGTGTAAAATAGCAGCGAAAACTTTAACGAAGGAATCGAATCCCGGTGGGGGCGAGATTTTCCGCACCCGTCCAGAACGGCCCTGGGGCCCACCCAGCCTCCTATACAATGGGTACCGGGTCTCTTTCTCGGGGGTAAAGTGGCCGGGGCGTGGCGTTGACCACCCACCCCCAAGTAGCGCCGAGGTTAAAGAAAGAGTAGAGCTATACCTCTACTCCCCATCTGGGCCTTCATGGCCTGTTCTAGGGAGAACTTCACCTGACCTTTAACACGCAGACTAGGCACTCAAAACTGAACAAGGCACAGCAAGTAAACATTAAGGGTGTGATCTTGTGGGATGTGACGTCGTGTAGTTTGGTAGCGACATTCCGCGGAAACGTGGTTACCTCCACGTTGACAGTAGACTCCAGGAACTGCCAAACAACAGGCAGGATCAAACCCCTCATTAAGCCGCCTGGAGTAAGGCGCCTCCGTCGCACCATGACCTTCCGCCACAAGAACCAGAGCTGGGGCAGGAATCTCTCGATCCCCCTCTTAAGACCCCCCCTTGCTATACAACACCCCACCCCCCTTGCTGTGTAAAAATTGCAGGCACAGCCGATGTGACGACTCAGTTCACTGGCGAGCAGTGAAAGTGGCAGTGGGTCTACATCTGGTGCGGCGTGCGTGTCGTATCGGAGTTGAAAGTTGTGTGTGTAATTATAGACAGACAGACAGATCGGACTGCGTCTGCTGCGGTATGGCTGTTCGCCGCATACGCATTGTAAGTACAAAGTATCAGAGTATCACAGCAGCTAAAACTGCATGACTGAATCAGAATCATGCGATTCCCTACTTGAGTTCATGACCAGATATCAGTTTGTCTGTCAATAAATATACTGTCGTGGTGCGCCCTCTGTCACGAGAAGGCGAGTCTGTCCGTTGAAGACAGAAAAAAAATCGGAAGTACTTTTTTTCCCAATGCTCCACAATGTCCGAAAGAGCATTTCTTTTTTTAAGGTTTCTTGCATTTCTCCTTCAGGTAAGAGCAACATGTAGATGAAAATGAGGTGCGCCATATTTATCTTGAAGACTGAATTTAACCGGTTACATTTAAATATCCAGTCCGTACCGCGCAGTAAACACACTCCGTATCAGTTATACAAACCAGTCAGTTAATGTTGTACAGTGAAATAATCGCTGTTTGTTCTGAGATCCACACAAAACACATAAATACAGTCCGTACCGCGCAGTAAACACACTCCGTCTCAGTTATACAAACCAGTCAGTTAATGTTGTACAGTGAAATAATCGCTATGTGTTCTGAGATCCACACAAAACACATAAATACAGTCCGTACCGCGCAGTAAAACACTCCGTCTCAGTTATACAAACCAGTCAGTTAATGTTGTACAGTGAAATAATCGCTATTTGTTCTGAGATCCACACAAAACACATAAATACAGTCCGTACCGCGCAGTAAACACACTCCGTCTCAGTTATACAAACCAGTCAGTTAATGTTGTACAGTGAAATAATCGCTATTTGTTCTGAGATCCACACAAAACACATAAATACAGTCCGTACCGCGCAGTAAACACACTCCGTCTCAGTTATACAAACCAGTCAGTTAATGTTGTACAGTGAAATAATCGCTGTTTGTTCTGAGATCCACACAAAACACATAAATACAGTCCGTACCGCGCAGTAAACACACTGCGTCTCAGTTATACAAACCAGTCAGTTAATGTTGTACAGTGAAATAATCGCTATTTGTTCTGAGATCCACACAAAACACATAAATACAGTCCGTACCGCGCAGTAAACACACTCCGTCTCAGTTATACAAACCAGTCAGTTAATGTTGTACAGTGAAATAATCGCTCTTTGTTCTGAGATCCACACAAAACACATAAATACAGTCCGTACCGCGCAGTAAACACACTCCGTCTCAGTTATACAAACCAGTCAGTTAATGTTGTACAGTGAAATAATCGCTATTTGTTCTGAGATCCACACAAAACACATAAATACAGTCCGTACCGCGCAGTAAACACACTCCGTCTCAGTTATACAAACCAGTCAGTTAATGTTGTACAGTGAAATAATCGCTGTTTGTTCTGAGATCCACACAAAACACATAAATACAGTCCGTACCGCGCAGTAAACACACTGCGTCTCAGTTATACAAACCAGTCAGTTAATGTTGTACAGTGAAATAATCGCTATTTGTTCTGAGATCCACACAAAACACATAAATACAGTCCGTACCGCGCAGTAAACACACTCCGTCTCAGTTATACAAACCAGTCAGTTAATGTTGTACAGTGAAATAATCGCTCTTTGTTCTGAGATCCACACAAAACACATAAATACAGTCCGTACCGCGCAGTGAACACACTCCGTCTCAGTTATACAAACCAGTCAGTTAATGTTGTACAGTGAAATAATCGCTGTTTGTTCTGAGATCCACACAAAACACATAAATACACTGTGTGGGCAGAACGTAGAATTTGTGAATGTTAAACTGGTGGTACATATAGTAACCACTGGGCTTTAAAATGTCAAGAAGGAATAACACTCGAATACATTAAAGCTCACGTACAAATCTACACAGCAATAATACTACAAAATACCAGCAGAGTACGTTATTAACAAGGTAGGCAATGTACTATAACGTAACATTGTGGCGCGTTCGCGTAATATTTATACCTCCTCGGTTTGGGTCACATTAGGACATAGTGGAGTTTCCTGCTGCCTGCAGGTAGGCAAGTGAGCAAACTTAGCGGCCAGTTGATGGCAAGTTTGCGAGTTAGCAACAAGTGTCCACGTGTGACTCAGTGCTTGCAGTGTTTCCCTGCCAGTTGCTGCGTGCAGAACGGTGGAACAGTAACAATATTAGTAAATGCACTGTCGAGCGTACACCACGCGGTGGCACAGTTGGTTGAGGCACTGTTCTACAAGCCGGAAGGTCGCGGGTTCGGTTCCCGATGGTGTCATTGGAATTTTTCATTGACATAATCCTTTCAATCGCACTATGGCCCTGGGGTCGACTCAGCCTCTAACAGAAATGAGTACCAGGAATATTTCCTGGGGGTAAAGGCGGCCGGTACGAAGGCTGACAACCTTACTACCTTCATGTGCCCATTGTCTATAAATCTGGCAGCCTCAACCTCCTGGAACCCTAAGGGTCTGTCCAGGCCTGTAATGGGATTGCTTTTACTGTCGGACGTACAAGTCCCACCTGCCTGAAGAACCCGACAGTAGCGTTGTAGTGTGGTGTCGTGTCGTGGCCGAGCTTAACGTTTATTGACCACCGCTTTCTGTTTCCCAGCACTTACGGCCCTCAATTCCCATACTCGACACCTACCGAGCCCAGGGTGAGATGGACACCTCTAAACCTGACTCGGGGGTAGCGACTTTAGCAGGAAAGGTGCCCTGATACCAGGAGAACCTATCGTGCGTCTGTAGACTGCCAACACTGCAATTTGGCCTGTCAAACACCTGGACGCGATTGCAGACGCGCATGCTGACTAGCCTATTACCCCTAGCCTGTCTACACGTCTTTTCAGAGGGTCTTGGACAGTAGACGGAGATGCGTGGGTGGATGTGATGTTGTCTCGTAACTGCCCACAGTAATGACCACATCAGGCTGTGATGTTGTCTCGTAACTGCCCACAGTAATGACCACATCAAGCTGTGATGTTGTCTCGTAACTGCCCACAGTAATGACCACATGAAGCTGTGATGTTGTCTCGTTACTGCCCACAGTGATGACCACATCAAGCTGTGATGTTGTCTCGTAACTGCCCACAGTAATGACCACATGAAGCTGTGATGTTGTCTCGTAACTGCCCACAGTGATGACCACATCAAGCTGTGATGTTGTCTCGTAACTGCCCACAGTAATGACCACATCAAGCTGTGATGTTGTCTCGTAACTGCCCACAGTAATGACCTCATCAAGCTGTGATGTTGTCTCGTAACTGCCCACAGTAATGACCACATCAAGCTGTGATGTTGTCTCGTAACTGCCCACAGTAATGACCACATCAAGCTGTGATGTTGTCTCGTTACTGCCCACAGTAATGACCACATGAAGCTGTGATGTTGTCTCGTTACTGCCCACAGTGATGACCACATCAAGCTGTGATGTTGTCTCGTAACTGCCCACAGTAATGACCACATGAAGCTGTGATGTTGTCTCGTTACTGCCCACAGTGATGACCACATGAAGCTGTGATGTTGTCTCATTACTGCCCACAGTGATGACCACATCAAGCTGTGATGTTGTCTCGTAACTGCCCACAGTAATGACCACATCAAGCTGTGATGTTGTCTCGTAACTGCCCACAGTAATGACCACATCAAGCTGTGATGTTGTCTCGTAACTGCCCACAGTAATGACCACATCAAGCTGTGATGTTGTCTCGTAACTGCCCACAGTAATGACCACATCAAGCTGTGATGTTGTCTCGTAACTGCCCACAGTAATGACCACATCAAGCTGTGATGTTGTCTCGTTACTGCCCACAGTAATGACCACATGAAGCTGTGATGTTGTCTCGTTACTGCCCACAGTGATGACCACATCAAGCTGTGATGTTGTCTCGTAACTGCCCACAGTAATGACCACATCAAGCTGTGATGTTGTCTCGTAACTGCCCTCAGTAATGACCACATCAAGCTGTGATGTTGTCTCGTTACTGCCCACAGTGATGACCACATCAAGCTGTGATGTTGTCTCGTTACTGCCCACAGTAATGACCACATCAAGCTGTGATGTTGTCTCGTAACTGCCCACAGTAATGACATCAAGCTGTGATGGTATCTCGTAACTGCCCTCAGTAATGACCACATCAAGCTGTGATGTTGTCTCGTAACTGCCCACAGTAATGACCACATCAAGCTGTGATGTTGTCTCGTTACTGCCCACAGTAATGACCACATCAAGCTGTGATGTTGTCTCGTAACTGCCCACAGTAATGACCACATCAAGCTGTGATGTTGTCTCGTAACTGCCCACAGTAATGACCACATCAAGCTGTGATGTTGTCTCGTTACTGCCCACAGTAATGACCACATGAAGCTGTGATGTTGTCTCGTTACTGCCCACAGTGATGACCACATCAAGCTGTGATGTTGTCTCGTAACTGCCCACAGTAATGACCACATCAAGCTGTGATGTTGTGTCGTAACTGCCCTCAGTAATGACCACATCAAGCTGTGATGTTGTCTCGTTACTGCCCTCAGTAATGACCACATCAAGCTGTGATGTTGTCTCGTTACTGCCCTCAGTAATGACCACATCAAGCTGTGATGTTGTCTCGTTACTGCCCACAGTAATGACCACATGAAGCTGTGATGTTGTCTCGTTACTGCCCACAGTAATTACCACATCAAGCTGTGATGTTGTCTCGTTACTGCCCTCAGTAATGACCACATCAAGCTGTGATGTTGTCTCGTTACTGCCCACAGTAATGACCACATGAAGCTGTGATGTTGTCTCGTTACTGCCCACAGTGATGACCACATCAAGCTGTGATGTTGTCTCGGCAAGTGTAAAAGTTTGCTGATCTGTATTTACGAGCAGTTCGAGTTATTGTCGAAGACGAGAATGGAGGATTAAATGAACACGAATAAAGGAGTCAGCTTTGCAAAAATGTGTGTCTGTGACTTCGGAGCAGGGACTTGCACACTTCACATGTGACGTGCTAGAGGACAGAATTAAATATACAACAAAGTATCGGAGTTAAATGCAAGAAAAGTGGAGCATTAGCGCAAGAAACGTACAAACTAGAAAGCACACAGCTGTAAGACGCAACAACCACCTCACACTAGCAACAACAACAGCTCTTTGGTAGGGATCCAAATTTTCCCAATTTTCCCACGACAGTCCCGGTTTTAAGGGTTTATAAGAGCTCTCTCCCGGCGTCCCGCGAAATTCGGTTCTGGACGCCAACTGTCCCGGCTTATTCCAAGACATAAAAATACATTTCTGACAATGCATACGAACATTTTGAGTTTCCTACAGCTGGAGAAAACATCTACAGGAGCAGGACGGCCATCAACAGGCCACTGATAGGAAGGAACAGGAGAGGGACAGGAAGATGTGTAGATTGGTGATTCGTTACTTGGTTTTTGAAAAGTGGGATCCTTACTCTTGGGGCCAATTTAAACGCAAGTGTCCGGTCGGACTGGATCCCACGACTGTCGCAGTGTGAGATACGTGCAGCGCAATCCGCCGGTTGACTGCACTGAACTGTCCTAATGCGACAGACAGAACGTTGACAGCCCGATACCACTGCACTGAACTGTCCTAATGCGACAGACAGAACGTTGACAGCCCGATACCACTGCACTGAACTGTCCTAATGCGACAGACAGAACGTTGACAGCCCGATACCACTGCACTGAACTGTCCTAATGCGACAGACAGAACGTTGACAGCCCGATACCACTGCACTGAACTGTCCTAATGCGACAGACAGAACGTTGACAGCCCGATACCACTGCACTGAACTGTCCTAATGCGACAGACAGAACGTTGACAGCCCGATACCAATGCACTCGAAGAGAACGCTTTGTGGTGACTTAATGTCGCCGACAATAAAACGTACTTAGGTCTGTATTTAAAGTGCCCGATTTTAATCAAATTTGGATTATCTCGACAGGTTTTCATAGAATATCCTAATATCAAATTTCACGGGAATGCATGCAGTGGAAGACGCGCTGATACCTGCAGACAGACAGACAAACAAACAAACAAACAAACGGGCATGACAAGGGTAATAGGCGCTTTTCGCGACTATGCGAACGCGCCTGCCGGGGCGTGGCGTTGACCACCCAACCCTATATAGCGCCGAGGTTAAAGAAAGAGTAGAGCTATACCTCTACTCTCTCGCTGGGCCTTCATGGCCTGTTCTAGGGTGAACTGAACTTAAGCGAACGCTCCTAAAATCGTGGCATTATAATACTGAAGTGACATTATCACGCTGAAGGGACAGCACACTGAAGTGACATTATCACGCTGAAGGGACAGCACACTGAAGTGACATTATCACGCTGAAGGGACAACACACTGAAGTGACATTATCACGCTGAAGGGACAGCACACTGAAGTGACTTTATCACGCTGAAGGGACAACACACTGAAGTGACATTATCACGCTGAAGGGACAGCACACTGAAGTGACTTTATCACGCTGAAGGGACAACACACTGAAGTGACATTATCACGCTGAAGGGACAGCACACTGAAGTGACATTATCACGCTGAAGGGACAGCACACTGAAGTGACTTTATCACGCTGAAGGGACAGCACACTGAAGTGACATTATCACGCTGAAGGGACAGCACACTGAGGTGACATTATCACGCTGAAGGGACAGCACACTGAAGTGACATTATCACGCTGAAGGGACAGCACACTGAAGTGACATTATCACGCTGAAGGGACAGCACACTGAAGTGACTTTATCACGCTGAAGGGACAGCACACTGAGGTGACATTATCACGCTGAAGGGACAGCACACTGAAGTGACATTATCACGCTGAAGGGACAGCACACTGAAGTGACATTATCACGCTGAAGGGACAGCACACTGAAGTGACTTTATCACGCTGAAGGGACAGCACACTGAGGTGACATTATCACGCTGAAGGGACAGCACACTGAAGTGACATTATCACGCTGAAGGGACAGCACACTGAAGTGACATTATCACGCTGAAGGGACAGCACACTGAAGTGACTTTATCACGCTGAAGGGACAGCACACTGAAGTGACATTATCACGCTGAAGGGACAGCACACTGAGGTGACATTATCACGCTGAAGGGACAGCACACTGAAGTGACATTATCACGCTGAAGGGACAACACACTGAAGTGACATTATCACGCTGAAGGGACAGCACACTGAAGTGACATTATCACGCTGAAGGGACAGCACACTGAAGTGACATTATCACGCTGAAGGGACAGCACACTGAAATGACATTATCACGCTGAAGGGACAGCACACTGAAGTGACATTATCACGCTGAAGGGACAGCACACTGAAGTGACATTATCACGCTGAAGGGACAGCACACCGAAGTGACATTATCACGCTGAAGGGACAGCACACTGAAGTGACATTATCACGCTGAAGGGACAGCACACTGAAGTGACATTATCACGCTGAAGGGACAGCACACCGAAGTGACATTATCACGCTGAAGGGACAGCACACTGAAGTGACATTATCACGCTGAAGGGACAGCACACTGAAGTGACATTATCACGCTGAAGGGACAGCACACTGAAGTGACATTATCACGCTGAAGGGACAGCACACTGAAGTGACATTATCACGCTGAAGGGACAGCACACTGAAGTGACATTATCACGCTGAAGCCTGTGCTCTCGAGGACACAGTCGAGCGTATGACAAAGCACTGCCCGCGAGCACGTGTTGTGGTAGCAACAGCAACACTTGCTGTGTCACTGAACGTTTAACAGGGTGCTGGAGGGGACTGTGTAGACCCTAGAGGCAGGAAGTGACAAACGACTGGCGAAACTGTGCTCCAGAGAGCATGGTCAGGGGCACGAACGATTAGTTGGCAAGATAGTGTCAATGAACATTAAAGGCGGAAGGCGAAGTTGTGGACTGCATCGGCAGGCGCCAGCAAAACTTCGGCTGCTACCCACTTTTTGTACCCTGACGGTAGAGGCAGTATGTTGCTCCGAAACGTTACTACCGGTCGTGTTACCAAACTGCACGGCGTCACATCTCACACAGCAGTCTTCTTATTACTGTCGCTTTGAAAGGTGTTTGAGCAATATTGACGTCAAGCAGTTTGACGTAAAAAGAATGGAAAAGCAAGGGCAGATGAGTGACGATGGGGTGGGAAAATAGAACGCATGAGAAAGAAATGCTGGAGGAAGGATGGATATAGATTATAAATTGGATCAAATAAAACTGGTTGACGTATGACCCCTGGGGAAGGTCCCCCTGTACCCAATGAAGAGTAAGCTGGGTGGGCCACAGAGTCCATCTAGAGGTTTTGGAGACGGGGAAAAAACGTCTGCTCCACCCTGGCCTACTTACTGCACGACTGCACTACCCCAGCTGCTGTACTTTGTGGCCCACACAGTGCACCGCAAAATTCCATATTCACATGCACGTGTGCCTGGAAGGCTCAACTGCGCAAGAGCAATGAAGTTAACCTCCACCGCGCATCAAATCCTTTAGACTTTAAGTGAAAGTACTGTCCTGTCACATGCTACCCGACTTCGGAAAGACCACTGCTTTTTGGAAAGTTCCCAGCCTTCGGCCTTTTGTCTTTCTGGTAACAGCAACATGTAGATGAAGATGAGTATGGAGCATTGGTGGAATGATACTGACAGGGGAAACTGAAGTACTGGGAGAGAAACATTATACAGCGTTGGTGGTAGATGTATGAATGAGTATGAAGCATTGGTGGAATGATACTGACAGGGGAAAACTGAAGTACTGGGAGAGAATCATTATACAGCGTTGGTGGTAAATGGATGAATGAGTATGGAGCATTGGTGGAATGATACTGACAGGGGAAACTGAAGTACTGGGAGAGAAACATTATACAGCGTTGGTGGTAGATGTATGATTGAGTATGGAGCATTGGTGGAATGATACTGACAGGGGAAACTGAAGTACTGGGAGAGAAACATTATACAGCGTTGGTGGTAGATGTATGAATGAGTATGGAGCATTGGTGGAATGATACTGACAGGGGAAACTGAAGTACTGGGAGAGAAACATTATACAGCGTTGGTGGTAGATGTATGAATGAGTATGGAGCATTGGTGGAATGATACTGACAGGGAAAACTGAAGTACTTGGAGAGAAACATTATACAGCGTTGGTGGTAGATGTATGAATGAGTATGGAGCATTGGTGGAATGATACTGACAGGGGAAACTGAAGTACTGGGAGAGAAACATTATACAGCGTTGGTGGTAGATGTATGAATGAGTATGGAGCATTGGTGGAATGATACTGACAGGGGAAACTGAAGTACTGGGAGAGAAACATTATACAGCGTTGGTGGTAGATGTATGAATGAGTATGGAGCATTGGTGGAATGATACTGACAGGGGAAACTGAAGTACTGGGAGAGAAACATTATACAGCGTTGGTGGTAGATGTATGAATGAGTATGGAGCATTGGTGGAATGATACTGACAGGGGAAACTGAAGTACTGGGAGAGAAACATTATACAGCGTTGGTGGTAGATGTATGAATGAGTATGGAGCATTGGTGGAATGATACTGACAGGGGAAACTGAAGTACTGGGAGAGAAACATTATACAGTGTTGGTGGTAGATGTATGAATGAGTATGGAGCATTGGTGGAATGATACTGACAGGGGAAACTGAAGTACTGGGAGAGAAAACATTATACAGCGTTGGTGGTAGATGGATGAATGAGTATGAAGCATTGGTGGAATGATACTGACAGGGGAAAACTGAAGTACTGGGAGAGAAACATTATACAGCGTTGGTGGTTGATGTATGAATGAGTATGGAGCATTGGTGGAATGATACTGACAGGGGAAACTGAAGTACTGGGAGAGAAACATTATACAGCGTTGGTGGTAGATGTATGAATGAGTATGGAGCATTGGTGGAATGATACTGACAGGGGAAACTGAAGTACTGGGAGAGAAACATTATACAGCGTTGGTGGTAGATGTATGAATGAGTATGGAGCATTGGTCGAATGATACTGACAGGGAAAACTGAAGTACTGGGAGAGAAACATTATACAGCGTTGGTGGTAGATGTATGAATGAGTATGGAGCATTGGTGGAATGATACTGACAGGGGAAACTGAAGTACTGGGAGAGAAACATTATACAGCGTTGGTGGTAGATGTATGAATGAGTATGGAGCATTGGTGGAATGATACTGACAGGGAAAGTGAAGTACTGGGAGAGAAACATTATACAGCGTTGGTGGTAGATGTATGAATGAGTATGGAGCATTGGTGGAATGATACTGACAGGGAAAACTGAAGTACTGGGAGAGAAACATTATACAGCGTTGGTGGTAGATGTATGAATGAGTATGGAGCATTGGTGGAATGATACTGACAGGGGAAACTGAAGTACTGGGAGAGAAACATTATACAGCGTTGGTGGTAGATGTATGAATGAGTATGGAGCATTGGTGGAATGATACTGACAGGGGAAACTGAAGTACTGGGAGAGAAACATTATACAGCGTTGGTGGTAGATGTATGAATGAGTATGGAGCATTGGTGGAATGATACTGACAGGGGAAAACTGAAGTACTGGGAGAGAAACATTATACAGCGTTGGTGGTAGATGGATGAATGAGTATGGAGCATTGGTGGAATGATACTGACAGGGGAAACTGAAGTACTGGGAGAGAAACATTATACAGCGTTGGTGGTAGATGTATGAATGAGTATGGAGCATTGGTGGAATGATACTGACAGGGGAAAACTGAAGTACTGGGAGAGAAACATTATACAGCGTTGGTGGTAGATGAATGAATGAGTATGGAGCATTGGTGGAATGATACTGACAGGGGAAAACTGAAGTACTGGGAGAGAAACATTATACAGCGTTTGTGGTAGATGAATGAATGAGTATGGAGCATTGGTGGAATGATACTGACAGGGGAAAACTGAAGTACTGGGAGAGAAACATTATACAGCGTTGGTGGTAGATGAATGAATGAGTATGGAGCATTGGTGGAATGATACTGACAGGGGAAAACTGAAGTACTGGGAGGGAAACATTATACAGCGTTGGTGGTAGATGTATGAATGAGTGTGGAGCATTGGTGGAATGATACTGACAGGGGAAAACTGAAGTACTGGGGGAGAAACGTGTCACAATGCCACGTTGTCTTAGATCGTACCCGGGCCTCCGTGGTGACAGGCTGGCGACTAACCGCCTGAGCCGTGGCACGGCATTTAAAGACTAAGTCTGACCTAAATAATGTTTAGAGCTTCAGTTCGTACCGCGCAGTAAACACACTCCGTCTCAGTTATACAAACCAGTCAGTTAATGCTGTACAGTGAAATAATCGCTGTTTGTTCTGAGATCCACACAAAACACACAAATTCAGTCCGTACCGCGCAGTAAACACACTCCGTCTCAGTTATACAAACCAGTCAGTTAATGTTGTACAGTGAAATAATCGCTGTTTGTTCTGAGATCCACACAAAACACATAAATACAGTCCGTACCGCGCAGTAAACACACTCCGTCTCAGTTATACAAACCAGTCAGTTAATGCTGTACAGTGAAATAATCGCTGTTTGTTCTGAGATCCACACAAAACACATAAATACAGTCCGTACCGCGCAGTAAACACACTCCGTCTCAGTTATACAAACCAGTCAGTTAATGCTGTACAGTGAAATAATCGCTGTTTGTTCTGAGATCCACACAAAACACATAAATACAGTCCGTACCGCGCAGTAAACACACTCCGTCTCAGTTATACAAACCAGTCAGTTAATGCTGTACAGTGAAATAATCGCTGTTTGTTCTGAGATCCACACAAAACACATAAATACAGTCCGTACCGCGCAGTAAACACACTCCGTCTCAGTTATACAAACCAGTCAGTTAATGCTGTACAGTGAAATAATCGCTGTTTGTTCTGAGATCCACACAAAACACATAAATACTCTGTGTGGGCAGAACGTAGAATTTGTGAATTTTAAACCTGGTGGTACGTATAGTAACCACTGGGCTTTATACGGTCAACTGTATCGTGAAGCTTGTAGGTTTGAGTAAAGGTGTGGCTGTGTAGTGCTACTTGCATACGTCAAGGCGAAGGCGACCCCGTTGGAGAGGGGCGTGGGGTTCATTAACGTGTCGCTTTGCTCCGTAGGCGATATTCTGGTACAATTCCGTACATTTAGCGTACAGTATAAGGCTAATTGGGTGACAGCCGAAGGTCATTACAGTTACTAACTGCGCTAATTAACATCTGAATTAATGACGTCCGTAACAGGACACACATGAAACTTAAAGTTGTCATGGCCGCCCTGAAGATGAAGGCAGCTGGGTCCTCCGAAGCGTCTGTAAATCGAAGCACCACGGTGTCACATGCTAGAAGACCCTAATCTAAATATAACGGTTACGCAACTCTAGATTCGTGTTTGGTGCGTCTCGGGTTTAGATCTCTGCCAACACCGACTGTCCAGCTGTCTGTCACCGCTCCAGCGACATACTTTGCACTTTCTCCAGTCTAGGGGTACACAAATTTTCGAAAATTCTAGGAGCCACCTGAAAATTCTAGGTGCAAGATGGCTGACACGAAGTTAGCTCCACACTGAAGACCCTCAAACATTAGGCGCCACCGTACAAAATTTAGTCGCCATGGCGACCTGGCGACTGCTCCAATCACCATACCATTCGGCATTATACAGTCTGAGCTACTGACAGCATCGTTAAATTAACCATGAATACAAACAATAAAGAACTGCGTCACAGAAAACACACTGCTTCTTGATTATAAAGACCGGTTGGTGCTCTAAATAGAAATACCAGCTGTTTATTTTGACAGTAATTTGAGACACATAAATACACTGTGTGGGGAAATGCCGAGTTTTATAATGTTGGCGCAGATGGTACATATACTTACCACCGTGTTTTAAAGTGTTATCCAGTCATGTGCACAGTGTTTATGAGGATCGCCTGCCAGGCCCACTTCCCCTTGTAACACGTTACAAGAACTCACGCCAGCCATGTGACAGACAGAAAGGAGAGCAGTGCAGTTGCGGTACCGGGATGGACTTTCGGTTGAGGCAACGACTGTTCTAGCGGAGGTTGTGCGTGTTTGTGCGTAGCGAAACGGGTTGCAGCGTGCCAGGTCTGCCAATATGCCAGCACAACACATAACTGTCGTGTGTTTTCAAACCGAATACCATAATGCTGATATAAACGAATTTAAAACCCTTTAAAGCCCAGTGGTTACTATATGTACCACCACGTTTAACATTCAACAATTCTACGTTCTGCCCACACAGTGTATTTATATGTTTTGTGTGGATCTCAGAACAAACAGCGATTATTTCACTGTACAACATTAACTGACTGGTTTGTATAACTGAGACGGAGTGTGTTTACTGCGCGGTACGGACTGTATTTATATGTTTTGTGTGGATCTCAGAACAAACAGCGATTATTTCACTGTACAACATTAACTGACTGGTTTGTATAACTGAGACGGAGTGTGTTTACTGCGCGGTACGGACTGAATTTATGTGTTTTGTGTGGATCTCAGAACAAACAGCGATTATTTCACTGTACAGCATTAACTGACTGGTTTGTATAACTGAGACGGAGTGTGTTTACTGCGCGGTACGAGCTGTATTTATGTGTTTTGTATGGATCTCAGAACAAACAGCGATTATTTCACTGTACACACATTAACTGACTGGTTTGTATAACTGAGACGGAGTGTGTTTACTGCGCGGTACGGACTGTATTTATGTGTTTTGTGTGGATCTCAGAACAAACAGCGATTATTTCACTGTACAACATTAACTGACTGGTTTGTATAACTGAGACGGAGTGTGTTTACTGCGCGGTACGGACTGTATTTATGTGTTTTGTGTGGATCTCAGAACAAACAGCGATTATTTCACTGTACAACATTAACTGACTGGTTTGTATAACTGAGACGGAGTGTGTTTACTGCGCGGTACGGACTGTATTTATGTGTTTTGTATGGATCTCAGAACAAACAGCGATTATTTCACTGTACAACATTAACTGACTGGTTTGTATAACTGAGACGGAGTGTGTTTACTGCGCGGTACGAGCTGTATTTATGTGTTTTGTATGGATCTCAGAACAAACAGCGATTATTTCACTGTACAACATTAACTGACTGGTTTGTATAACTGAGACGGAGTGTGTTTACTGGCGCGGTACGGACTGTATTTATGTGTTTTGTGTGGATCTCAGAACAAACAGCGATTATTTCACTGTACAACATTAACTGACTGGTTTGTATAACTGAGACGGAGTGTGTTTACTGCGCGGTACGGACTGTATTTATGTGTTTTGTGTGGATCTCAGAACAAACAGCGATTATTTCACTGTACAACATTAACTGACTGGTTTGTATAACTGAGACGGAGTGTGTTTACTGCGCGGTACGGACTGTATTTATGTGTTTTGTATGGATCTCAGAACAAACAGCGATTATTTCACTGTACAACATTAACTGACTGGTTTGTATAACTGAGACGGAGTGTGTTTACTGCGCGGTACGGACTGTATTTATGTGTTTTGTGTGGATCTCAACAAACAGCGATTATTTCGCTGTACAACATTAACTGACTGGTTTGTATAACTGAGATGGAGTGTGTTTACTGCGCGGTACGAAATTAACCTTCCATTGTTTCAATATTACATGAAAGGCACTAAATGGTTAAAGAATCAGACTAGACGGATGATCAGTCCAAACAGACAGACAGTTCCACGTGCCAAGCCCACACGTAAGCACATTTTATTGCCCATTCAAAACACTACAACCGTTTCCCCACACAAACGCTCATTGTCATGTTGCTCACCTCTTACGACCAACAGAACTCTCACGCAAACATCTTCCGCAAGTGGCGTCTCCTCTCACTTTGTGCCCTTTCTCCTGCACGCTGACGTCATTCATTACGTATGCTACAATGCGGGCAGTATCTTGGAGAAAGGACACACGTTGGCAGCTGCTTCTGCACATTGCACTGTTCTTGGTTGTTTAACCCTTTAAAAGACTCAAAAACAGAGACAGACAGAATGACAGAAGAAGAAGCCAGGGGGGGGGGGGGAAGGTGCAGTGAGAGGCAATACGTTTGTTGTTATTACGGGAGAGACAGAGGACACAAGAGTTTACTGCTGAGAAGGTTCTCAGGCACTGCCCGCTCGTCCTTCTGGTAAAGGTAGGCAGAAGGCAATGTACAGCGTTGGGATGGCAAGCGGACTGTTGGCAGTGTGCAGCATTGTGACGAAATGCTTATACCGTTGGAGAGGAAACTTTAGAGAGAGAGAGAGAGAGAGAGAGAGAGCGTGAGAGAAGAAGCTGGGGAGGGGAGGGGGGGTGTTGTTAAAGGATGGATTTTCAAGACTGAAATTAAATTGAATTGTACATAAATACAGTCCGTACCGCGCAGTAAACACACTCCGTCTCAGTTATACAAACCAGTCAGTTAATGCTGTACAGTGAAATAATCGCTGTTTGTTCTGAGATCCACACAAAACACATAAATACAGTCCGTACCGCGCAGTAAACACACTCCGTCTCAGTTATACAAACCAGTCAGTTAATGCTGTACAGTGAAATAATCGCTGTTTGTTCTGAGATCCACACAAAACACATAAATACAGTCCGTACCGCGCAGTAAACACACTCCGTCTCAGTTATACAAACCAGTCAGTTAATGCTGTACAGTGAAATAATCGCTGTTTGTTCTGAGATCCACACAAAACACATAAATACAGTCCGTACCGCGCAGTAAACACACTCCGTCTCAGTTATACAAACCAGTCAGTTAATGCTGTACAGTGAAATAATCGCTGTTTGTTCTGAGATCCACACAAAACACATAAATACAGTCCGTACCGCGCAGTAAAACACATCCGTCTCAGTTATACAAACCAGTCAGTTAATGCTGTACAGTGAAATAATCGCTGTTTGTTCTGAGATCCACACAAAACACATAAATACAGTCCGTACCGCGCAGTAAACACACTCCGTCTCAGTTATACAAACCAGTCAGTTAATGTTGTACAGTGAAATAATCGCTGTTTGTTCTGAGATCCACACAAAACACATAAATACAGTCCGTACCGCGCAGTAAACACACTCCGTCTCAGTTATACAAACCAGTCAGTTAATGCTGTACAGTGAAATAATCGCTGTTTGTTCTGAGATCCACACAAAACACATAAATACAGTCCGTACCGCGCAGTAAACACACTCCGTCTCAGTTATACAAACCAGTCAGTTAATGTTGTACAGTGAAATAATCGCTGTTTGTTCTGAGATCCACACAAAACACATAAATACAGTCCGTACCGCGCAGTAAACACACTCCGTCTCAGTTATACAAACCAGTCAGTTAATGCTGTACAGTGAAATAATCGCTGTTTGTTCTGAGATCCACACAAAACACATAAATACAGTCCGTACCGCGCAGTAAACACACTCCGTCTCAGTTATACAAACCAGTCAGTTAATGCTGTACAGTGAAATAATCGCTGTTTGTTCTGAGATCCACACAAAACACATAAATACAGTCCGTACCGCGCAGTAAACACACTCCGTCTCAGTTATACAAACCAGTCAGTTAATGTTGTACAGTGAAATAATCGCTGTTTGTTCTGAGATCCACACAAAACACATAAATACAGTCCGTACCGCGCAGTAAACACACTCCGTCTCAGTTATACAAACCAGTCAGTTAATGCTGTACAGTGAAATAATCGCTGTTTGTTCTGAGATCCACACAAAACACATAAATACACTGTGTGGGCAGAACGTAGAATTTGTGAATGTTAAAATGGTGGTACATATAGTAACCACTGGGCTTTAGACAGCAATGCTGCAGGTTACAGGAAGCTGCAGACTTGTTCGACAGCCAAGACAGTCAAGGACCGCGGCTCACACGACCAAGGTTCGATGCCCGGTAAAGGCAGGACTATTGACGTTCACACTGGCTCTGGGGTCCCCCCACCCCAGCGTTGGGGATTAAGGCTGACCGTAACGAGGTTACGATTGCCGTGAGGTTGGACCTCCACTCCCCAATACGTCTTCGTGGCTTGGTGCGTAATTAAGCACAAGGACGAATTTGCGTATTTTTTTAAGCAAGTAACGTGCGTCGTTACAGTGGAGTGCTTAGCACTGCACTTGGTGGACAACGATGTGAACAATTTACGTATCTGCTCGGTGTCAGTTGCCGCTTGTGGTCGGCTTTACATAAAGCCGTGTCTGTCTGCAGTGTCAGTACTTGCAGGACATCCGGTAGACGAACGAACACATATTTTGGTCAGTGGCCATTTTTTGACTTTTGTCCCAGTGTACGTAAGACGCGCTTTGTAAAGTTATACTGTCTAAGCAAGTGATATTCACCCTGGGGTAAGCGAAGACATCTTAGGGTGTATGTAAAATTTAAGAAAAATTATTTCATTTTATATTATTTCACGATAAACACTGAATAATCAGGGCCAGATTTACGGTTAGCCACAACAGACCGGACGTAAGGACATGCGATTTGGGAGCGCCATTCTCTCTCTCTCTCTCTCTCTCCTTTATGCGATTCTTATCTGGGCGGCTAGTTTCATTTTATTCCACATATGCATATAATTTTGCTTTGCTAAAATACATTTGTTCCTTTATTAATTTTTATACGATAGACAATAATATATTTGTTATTTAATAGCTTGACTCTCCTTTTCTCATTTAAAACTTATTATTTAATACATTATTTTGGATGTAATTTATTTAACTTATTTTAGATGTAGATTATAGACTGTGTACAACTTGAATTGTGCACCAACATCTTTGGGGGTACAAAGTTGAAGAGAAATTATATGTGGGGGTACGCGAACAAAAAAAGGTTGAATACCGCTGCTCTAAGCCACAAATTATGCTATGACTTTGCGAACGTGGTTGAGACTTTGCGTGCCAAATTGTTTGAAATCACCTGAACCAACTTACGATGCTCATTCTTAGTTCTGCATCATCACAGTGGCCGTGCTGTTCGGCGCGACGTCGTGGGTTTGCATACGGCTCATACCTCGCGACTGGCCTGACGAACGTGTGAGGTCTGAGCCTGTGTGTGCAGAGACCTCGCGACTGGCCTGACGAACGTGTGAGGTCTGAGCCTGTGTGTGCAGAGACCTCGCGACTGGCCTGACGAACGTGTGAGGTCTGAGCCTGTGTGTGCAGACCTCGCGACTGGCCTGACGAACGTGTGAGGTCTGAGCCTGTGTGTGCAGAGACCTCGCGACTGGCCTGACGAACGTGTGAGGTCTGAGCCTGTGTGTGCAGAGACCTCGCGACTGGCCTGACGAACGTGTGAGGTCTGAGCCTGTGTGTGCAGAGACCTCGCGACTGGCCTGACGAACGTGTGAGGTCTGAGCCTGTGTGTGCAGAGACCTCGCGACTGGCCTGACAAACGTGTGAGGTCTGAGCCTGTGTGTGCAGAGACCTTGCGACTGGCCTGACGAACGTGTGAGGTCTGAGCCTGTGTGTGCAGAGACCTCGCGACTGGCCTGACGAACGTGTGAGGTCTGAGCCTGTGTGTGCAGAGACCTCGCGACTGGCCTGACGAACGTGTGAGGTCTGAGCCTGTGTGTGCAGAGACCTTGCGACTGGCCTGACGAACGTGTGAGGTCTGAGCCTGTGTGTGCAGAGACCTCGCGACTGGCCTGACGAACGTGTGAGGTCTGAGCCTGTGTGTGCAGATACCTAGCGACTGGCCTTGTTTTGCGCGACACACTGTCGGGTGTTCGCAAATGTGCGCACAGTGCCCAGCGTTTAAATCCCGGACACAAAATGCGTGCGTCATTCTCCTCTGCCGACAAATGCCTAGCGACGCACGGTAGTGCTCACGTCACAAAGGCGTATGGGAGGAGTGAAGCAACAGCCATACTAGATGGAAGTCAGTGGTCACCGTCACGCTCCGGCCGCTCTACTCCCGAAGAAGGATGCCCCGTACTCATTGAATAGGAGGCTGGGTGGGCCCCAGAGGGGGTCTGCACGTCTTGGAGAAGAGAAGTAAGCTGTTGCCCCTGCCCGGAATTTAACCACGGATCATCCAGCCAGTATCCTAGTCACTATGTCGACTGAGCTATCCCGGATCCCCAAGGATTCACACCAACAGGTATTCGTATAAGATGCTGAGGGCCTTCCGCCTTTAGCACGATTTTCGATATGTTTGAGGCTCAAACCGCCACGCCTGCGCGCTCGCAATGGTCCGCATTATTTCCGAGAAGGTACTTTCCCTCTACAAGGCCAGTCAATGCCTGGGCAGGCCGTTTATATCCGTTAACAGGCCGTGTGTGAATTTCTGCATAACAATGAAGTCAGTCAAAGTAGCAAGCAGTAATGCCGGTGTGTGCCGCTTTCTACGCGATTTGCTCGCTGGACAAGCTTCGTATGGTCGTAAAATATGATTTATGAGCCGAAAAAATGTTGTTCAAACAATACACATGCTAACACGAGGCCCAGTGTTACCAACATAACGTCCCTTGCTTCAGTTCCTGTACTGCGGTTGGCAGTTCTGCAAATCGGCTTGCAACAACAGCTTGTTCAAACCCCACAATAATTTGTAGCAAAGACGGTTGGTCTGTCACCGGACACACGTTGGTCTGTCACCGGACACACGTTGGTCTGTCACCGGACACACGTTGGTCTGCCACCGGACACACGTTGTAATACTCTCGCAATAAATACACAATGTAGCATATCGCAGCGAGTGAGCAGACGGCGGCATTTGCTAACAAAAGACAGCTACATCAACAATGAAATGTAGGGAACGAATTTGTATTGAAGATTACAATTTACAGTATTTACAGTATACAAGGAAAAAATTACAAAAATTGTTCCGATAACCAATTTAACTAAAATGAGTAAATGAACCAAAAGTTATAAATAGGGAAAAATAAATATAACATTAGTGAAAAATACCAAAAAAACACAATGCCTGATGGTGAGCTGGTTTACAGTGGTATATGTAGTATATGTTACAGTATATGTTTACAGTGGTATATGTAGTAAATGTTACAGTATATGTTTACAGTAGTATATATAGTATATGTTACAGTATATGTTTACAGTGGTATATGTAGTATATGTTACAGTATATGTTTACAGTGGTATATGTAGTATATGTTACAGTATATGTTTACAGTGGTATATGTAGTATATGTTACAGTATATGTTTACAGTGGTATATGTAGTAAATGTTACAGTATATGTTTACAGTAGTATATATAGTATATGTTACAGTATATGTTTACAGTGGTATATGTAGTATATGTTACAGTATATGTTTACAGTGGTATATGTAGTATATGTTACAGTATATGTTTACAGTGGTATATGTAGTATATGTTACAGTATATGTTTACAGTGGTATATGTAGTAAATGTTACAGTATATGTTTACAGTAGTATATATAGTATATGTTACAGTATATGTTTACAGTGGTATATGTAGTATATGTTACAGTATATGTTTACAGTGGTATATGTAGTAAATGTTACAGTATATGTTTACAGTAGTATATATAGTATATGTTACAGTATATGTTTACAGTGGTATATGTAGTATATGTTACAGTATATGTTTACAGTGGTATATGTAGTATATGTTACAGTATATGTTTACAGTGGTATATGTAGTAAATGTTACAGTATATGTTTACAGTAGTATATATAGTATATGTTACAGTATATGTTTACAGTGGTATATGTAGTATATGTTACAGTATATGTTTACAGTAGTATATGAAGTATATGTTACAGTATATGTTTACAGTAGTATATGTAGTATATGTTACAGTTTATGTTTACAGTAGTATATGTAGTATATGTTTACAGTAGTATATGTAGTATATGTTACAGTATATGTTTACAGTAGTATATGTAGTATATGTTACAGTATATGTTTACAGTAGTATATGTAGTATATGTTACAGTATATGTTTACAGCAGTATATGTTTGGTCGTTTGTGTTTGTAGATTTTATATACACAGTTCAGGTCGGCTAGTGTATAACTGCCTACTGGTTGGACCGGAGGTTAAGATGAGATGGGCGTTTTGTACAACATTTGGCTGTCAGATTGTGAATGAAGTCTCGAAGAGATTCAATATTAAGGGAGTCGTGCAAATGGGAGATGGGAGTTCCTGTGGGATAGTCTGCGGTAATGCGCAAGCTCTTGTTTCGGACGACTTGGAGTTTGAGGTAGTTTGAGTTGCATGTGGTGTTGCAGACGGGGGGGGGGGGGGGGGGGGGCGTGTGTAAGAAGGGATCGTGTTAGTAATTTGTAGAGTGTTAATGTGGAGGTTTGTGAGAGTGTGGAGTCTCGAGTAAGGAGAGGGAAGATGTTACAGAGAGTACCTGTGGCTGTGTTGGTAACGGTACTTAGGTGCTTGGTAACGGTACGTAGGTACTTAGTGTAGGGCAGTTGTGGGTCTACAAGATGTTACAAAGAGTACCTGTGGCTTTGTTGGTAACGGTACTTAGGTGCTTAGTGTAGGGCAGTTGTGGGTCTAGAAGATGTTACAGAGAGTACCTGTGGCTGTGTTGGTAACGGTACTTAGGTGCTTAGTGTAGGGCAGTTGTGGGTCTAGAAGATGTTACAGAGAGTACCTGTGGCTTTGTTGGTAACGGTACTTAGGTGCTTAGTGTAGGGCAGTTGTGGGTCTAGAAGATGTTACAGAGAGTACCTGTGGCTTTGTTGGTAACGGTACTTAGGTGCTTAGTGTAGGGCAGTTGTGGGTCTAGAAGATGTTACAAAGAGTACCTGTGGCTTTGTTGGTAACTGTACTTAGGTGCTTAGTGTAGGGCAGTTGTGGGTCTAGAAGATGTTACAGAGAGAACCTGTGGCTTTGTTGGTAACGGTACTTAGAAGCTTAGTGTAGGGCAGTTGTGGGTCTAGAAGATGTTACAGAGAGTACCTGTGGCTTTGTTGGTAACGGTACTTAGGTGCTTAGTGTAGGGCAGTTGTGGGTCTAGAAGATGTTACAAAGAGTACCTGTGGCTTTGTTGGTAACTGTACTTAGGTGCTTAGTGTAGGGCAGTTGTGGGTCTAGAAGATGTTACAGAGAGAACCTGTGGCTTTGTTGGTAACGGTACTTAGAAGCTTAGTGTAGGGCAGTTGTGGGTCTAGAAGATGTTACAAAGAGTGCCTGTGGCTTTGTTGGTAACTGTACTTAGGTGCTTGGTAACGATACTTAGGTGCTTAGTGTAGGTCAGTTGTGGGTCTAGAAGATGTTACAAAGAGTACCTGTGGCTTTGTTGGTAACAGTACGTAGGTGCTTGGTAACGATACTTAGGTGCTTAGTGTAGGTCAGTTGTGGGTCTAGAAGATGTTACAAAGAGTGCCTGTGGCTTTGTTGGTAACTGTACTTAGGTGCTTGGTAACGATACTTAGGTGCTTAGTGTAGGTCAGTTGTGGGTCTAGAAGATGTTACAAAGAGTACCTGTGGCTTTGTTGGTAACTGTACGTAGGTGCTTAGTGTAGGGCAGTTGTGGGTCTAGAAGATGTTACAAAGAGTACCTGTGGCTTTGTTGGTAACTGTACTTAGGTGCTTAGTGTAGGGCAGTTGTGGGTCTAGAAGATGTTACAAAGAGTACCTGTGGCTTTGTTGGTAACGGCACTTAGGTGCTTAGTGTAGGGCAGTTGTGGGTCTAGAAGATGTTACAGAGAGTACCTGTGACTTTGTTGGTAACGGTACTTAGGTGCTTAGTGTAGGGCAGTTGTGGGTCTAGAAGATGTTACAGAGAGTACCTGTGACTTTGTTGGTAACGGTACTTAGGTGCTTAGTGTAGGGCAGTTGTGGGTCTAGAAGATGTTACAAAGAGTACCTGTGGTTTTGTTGGTAACTGTACTTAGGTGTTAGTGTAGGGCAGTTGTGGGTCTAGAAGATGTTACAAAGAGTACCTGTGGCTTTGTTGGTAACGGTACTTAGGTGCTTAGTGTAGGGCAGTTGTGGGTCTAGAAGATGTTACAAAAGTACCTGTGGCTTTGTTGGTAACTGTACTTAGGTGCTTAGTGTAGGGCAGTTGTGGGTCTAGAAGATGTTACAAAGAGTACCTGTGGCTTTGTTGGTAACTGTACTTAGGAGCTTGGTAACGGTACTTAGGTGCTTAGTGTAGGGTAGTTGTGGGTCTAGAAGATGTTACAAAGAGTACCTGTGGCTTTGTTGGTAACGGTACTTAGGTGCTTAGTGTAGGGCAGTTGTGGGTCTAGAAGATGTTACAAAGAGTACCTGTGGCTTTGTTGGTAACGGTACTTAGGTGCTTAGTGTAGGGCAGTTGTGGGTCTAGAAGATGTTACAAAGAGTACCTGTGGCTTTGTTGGTAACTGTACTTAGGTGCTTGGTAACGGTACTTAGGTGCTTAGTGTAGGGTAGTTGTGGGTCTAGAAGATGTTACAAAGAGTACCTGTGGCTTTGTTGGTAACGGTACTTAGGTGCTTAGTGTAGGGCAGCTGTGGGTCTAGAAGATGTTACAAAGAGTACCTGTGGCTTTGTTGGTAACGGTACTTAGGTGCTTAGTGTAGGGCAGCTGTGGGTCTAGAAGATGTTACAAAGAGTACCTGTGGCTTTGTTGGTAACGGTACTTAGGTGCTTAGTGTAGGGCAGTTGTGGGTCTAGAAGATGTTACAAAGAGTACCTGTGGCTTTGTTGGTAACGGTACTTAGGTGCTTAGTGTAGGGCAGTTGTGGGTCTACAAGATGTTACAGAGAGTACCTGTGGCTTTGTTGGTAACGGTACTTAGGTACTTAGTGTAGGGCAGTTGTGGGTCTAGAAGATGTTACAAAGAGTACCTGTGGCTTTGTTGGTAACGGTACTTAGGTGCTTAGTGTAGGGCAGCTGTGGGTCTAGAAGATGTTACAAAGAGTACCTGTGGCTTTGTTGGTAACGGTACTTAGGTGCTTAGTGTAGGGCAGTTGTGGGTCTAGAAGATGTTACAAAGAGTACCTGTGGCTTTGTTGGTAACGGTACTTAGGTGCTTGGTAACGGTACTTAGGTGCTTAGTGTAGGGCAGTTGTGGGTCTAGAAGATGTTACAAAGAGTACCTGTGGCTTTGTTGGTAACGGTACTTAGGTGCTTAGTGTAGGGCAGTTGTGGGTCTAGAAGATGTTACAAAGAGTACCTGTGGCTTTGTTGGTAACGGTACTTAGGTGCTTAGTGTAGGGCAGTTGTGGGTCTAGAAGATGTTACAAAGAGTACCTGTGGCTTTGTTGGTAACGGTACTTAGGTGCTTAGTGTAGGGCAGTTGTGGGTCTAGAAGATGTTACAAAGAGTACCTGTGGCTTTGTTGGTAACGGTACTTAGGTGCTTGGTAACGGTACTTAGGTGCTTAGTGTAGGGCAGTTGTGGGTCTAGAAGAAGCCCTCAATATGTTACGTCTGAGGCCCAGCCACAGATGCAGTATCAAGTTTTACTGTGACTGGAAGACATGGGCGACGTTTTGAAAATAGAATTGATTGCCTTGTGTGCGTTAAACGGAGTTTCCACTTGGTGAAGTAATGTGGAGACAGCTTGGGTATGTCGATGGCGTCGGGACGCCAGGACTGAGATAAAAGAGCTGTGTGGTGTGCGTAAAGTGCGAGCTGGGTGTGTGGAGGACGTGGCATGTCTGAAAGGTAGACGGCAAACAAAGTATATGTTACAGTAGCACTGCTCCCTGGGGGAGCCCGGAGGGGGTTTGTTTTGGCATTGAATTTGGGGAACGAAGATGTACGTGGGAGAACAACATTAAATGTGTGTATGGACGTAAACTGACAGGACGCAAATGTCAGTCATTTATAGCAAGAGTGTCGTTATGTCGTTTGTGTATCGAGTTACCTGTACCGTGCAGCGAGTTACTTAACCAATTCGCCAGTCACTTCCTAACTCGCGACATTCGGTACCGCTCAGTATGACTCACTGCGAGCTGTGTAAATCCAGCAACGCTGTAAGGCCACGCACATTCACACACTTGTGACTTTCAAGCGCCTTCGCAGAATTGGAAACGCGCTTCGTGATGTCTGTCCCTACAACTGGACCAATTTTCGTGAAATTTTATACCGGGTACTTCGACTGCACTGTATCGAGAAAAATGGAAGGTTGGTTAAGCTGGACAAAGCTAACGTCTTCAAGTGATGAGCTATGTACGTTTATGTGATTGGTTTTGCAATGGACAGGCTGTTCTCTGTGCGGTCCGCGCTCAGGCCGAAGGAACAGCTGACGATGTAAACATGACCGACCGACCGAATGTCAGACACTGTAAATATGTCGCTAGGAGAAGTCGTAGGGGAAAAGAGATAACGCGCCAAATATGTACCGCTCTGCGGACATTTTCTGTCTTGTTTACCAAATGTCGGTCGCTATTTATTCACTTGTAGTGTAGCTGTGTGCTGTTTGGCTATGTAGAGGATGCGAACACTGGAAAAACCTCGAAGTACAACTGTCCAATGAATTCTGAACGGGCATTACACTAACGGGATAGGCAAATAAAATATAGTATAGGAAGTGGAACAGACTGCAACTGATACAGCGATCGTAAGAACTTTCGTGAGAAATGTGCCAGGTGATCGACGCAAGGCGCTGCACCTTCACACGCACACTACTTGCCTCAGCTGGGCTCCTCTGGCTGTCGCAACTTCGGGGACACGAGGTGCGTTCGTGAAACGGAAGTTGGTTTGAGTAAATGGGGAAACTGCAGTGGCACATCGACTGGTCTGAAGCGTTTAATTTGAACAGTTGACACAAGCTGGCTGTTGGGCTATCTGCGTCACGATGTTAATACTTGTGTATAAAACATTCAGTCCGTTACCGCGCAGTAAACACACTCCGTCTCAGTTATACAAACCAGTCAGTTAATGTTGTACAGTGAAGTAATCGCTGTTTGTTCTGAGATCCACACAAAACACATAAATACAGTCCGTACCGCGCAGTAAACACACTACGTCTCAGTTATACAAACCAGTCAGTTAATTTTGTACAGTGAAATAATCGCTGTTTGTTCTGAGATCCACACAAAACACATAACTACAGTCCGTACCGCGCAGTAAACACACAACGTCTCAGTTATACAAACCAGTCAGTTAATTTTGTACAGTGAAATAATCGCTGTTTGTTCTGAGATCCACACAAAACACATAACTACAGTCCGTACCGCGCAGTAAACACACAACGTCTCAGTTATACAAACCAGTCAGTTAATTTTGTACAGTGAAATAATCGCTGTTTGTTCTGAGATCCACACAAAACACATAAATACAGTCCGTACCGCGCAGTAAACACACTCCGTCTCAGTTATACAAACCAGTCAGTTAATGCTGTACAGTGAAATAATCGCTGTTTGTTCTGAGATCCACACAAAACACATAAATACAGTCCGTACCGCGCAGTAAACACACTCCGTCTCTGTTATACAAACCAGTCAGTTAATGTTGTACAGTGAAATAATCGCTGTTTGTTCTGAGATCCACACAAAACACATAAATACAGTCCGTACCGCACAGTAAACACACTCCGTCTCAGTTATACAAACCAGTCAGTTAATGCTGTACAGTGAAATAATCGCTGTTTGTTCTGAGATCCACACAAAACACATAAATACAGTCCGTACCGCGCAGTAAACACACTCCGTCTCAGTTATACAAACCAGTCAGTTAATGCTGTACAGTGAAATAATCGCTGTTTGTTCTGAGATCCACACAAAACACATAAATACAGTCCGTACCGCACAGTAAACACACTCCGTCTCAGTTATACAAACCAGTCAGTTAATGCTGTACAGTGAAATAATCGCTGTTTGTTCTGAGATCCACACAAAACACATAAATACAGTCCGTACCGCGCAGTAAACACACTCCGTCTCAGTTATACAAACCATTCAGTTAATGCTGTACAGTGAAATAATCGCTGTTTGTTCTGAGATCCACAAAAACACATAAATACAGTCCGTACCGCGCAGTAAACACACTCCGTCTCAGTTATACAAACCAGTCAGTTAATGTTGTACAGTGAAATAATCGCTGTTTGTTCTGAGATCCACACAAAACACATAAATACAGTCCGTACCGCGCAGTAAACACACTCCGTCTCAGTTATACAAACCAGTCAGTTAATGTTGTACAGTGAAATAATCGCTGTTTGTTCTGAGATCCACACAAAACACATAAATACAGTCCGTACCGCGCAGTAAACACACTCCGTCTCAGTTATACAAACCAGTCAGTTAATGTTGTACAGTGAAATAATCGCTGTTTGTTCTGAGATTCACACAAAACACAAAAATACAGTCCGTACCGCGCAGTAAACACACACCGTCTCAGTTATACAAACCAGTCAGTTAATGTTGTACAGTGAAATAATCGCTGTTTGTTCTGAGATCCACACAAAACACATAAATACAGTCCGTACCGCGCAGTAAACACACTCCGTCTCAGTTATACAAACCAGTCAGTTAATGTTGTACAGTGAAATAATCGCTGTTTGTTCTGAGATCCACACAAAACACATAAATACAGTCCGTACCGCGCAGTAAACACACTCCGTCTCAGTTATACAAACCAGTCAGTTAATGTTGTACAGTGAAATAATCGCTGTTTGTTCTGAGATCCACACAAAACACATAAATACACTGTGTGGGAAGAACGCAGAATTGTTGAATCTTAAACCTGGTGGTACACATAGTAACCACTGGGCTTTAATTATTAGTCTACACCGATTTGTGTCCAAATAAATACAGGCATCCCTCGGTCTACAAAGTCAACTCTTTCACTCAAAACTGTGCGCTAGGTGAAAACTTGTAAATCTAAACTCAGTTTCCGTTAATTTAAACAGCAGAAGTTGTGACAGGTTTGTGGGCCCAAAACGTTACTCATCTTTCCACCAAAATAAAATAAAACGTAAGACGGTCTCCAAAACCAAGACAAAGTGACCGCAACGTCGGCAACAGCATGGTTTCGGCGACAATTGCGAGTCTCGAGGTGGTTGGGGCTGACGAAGACTGACTTGCCTTACTGTTCGTCGTGTGTAGGACCCGCGGTAACAACAGCACGGACTGTCACAGTGCGTCCCCTTAAACATATAGAAATGGTAAGGTTCTTGCTATACGAGTATGTGCGGAGTAGTGGGTACAGCTCCACTTATTCTTAAACTCGGCACTATATAAAAGTGGTCAGCCTCACGCCCCGGCCGCTTTACCCCCCCGGTACCCACTGAACAGGAGGCTGGGTGGTCCTCACAACCCGTCTAGACGTTTGCGGGAAGATAAAACTTTCTTGCCCCTTCCGCGATTCGAACCCCACATCGTCCAGCCCGTAGCCTCGTCACGATACCTACTGAGCTATCCCGGCTCCCCCGCAAAGCACATGGGCACTGTAAATTCCCACAGTTACTTTCTAAGGTTTGTGACGCGCAGTGTTGGGTGTCGAGCGTCGTGTGTGCAGTTGGGTCACACAACAGTGCTTACTTGGGTTCGAACCAAAAGTGTTAGGGAAAGTTCGGCTGCAGTGGGCATGCTAAAGTGAAGACAGTACAGTCATGTTTTCTGATGAAACGTGGAAAGTAGGTTCCGCGTGGCTCCCGCACTGTGCTGCACATACAGTACCCGCCGATACTGCTGAAGCCCGCTGACAGGAACGTACCGACGTCGTCACGTCTTATGGAAGCATTTCAATGACAGGCCTTGCTCTGTTTTGCTTGCGTGTCACGACAGTGCTGGGATCGGTCCAACATGACGTTCGTAGCTGCTGGCCTTCTGATGTTTCGCTCTAGATAAGGGAAATGTTTCTTTCTCTTCACGTGCCTTTGTTGTGCTGTGCTGCGTGCTGCGAAGGCAATGGGCTGTGATTGCAATTAACACTTTAAAACAAAGTGGTAAATGTATGTACCACCTGCCAAGCCACGCGGTGGCGCAGTTCGTTGAGGCACTGTTCTACAAGCCGGAAGGTCGCGGGTTCGATTCCCGACGGTGTCATTGGAATATTTCATTTATATAATCCTTCCGGTCGCACTATGGCCCTGGAGCCGACTGAGCCTCTAACAGAAATGAGTACCAGGAGTATTTCCTGGGGGTTAAAGGCGGCCGGTGTGTAAGGCTGAAACCTTACCACCTTCATGTGCCGATTGTATAGAAATCTGGGAGCTTTAACCTCCTGGAAACCTAAGGGCCTGTAATGGGATTGCTTTGCTTTTTACTGGGAATTCCTCCTGTCAGTATCATTCCACCAATGCTCCATACTCATTCATACATCTACCACCACGCTGTATAATGTTTCTCTCCCAGTACTTCAGTTTCCCCTGTCAGTATCATTCCACCAATGCTCCATACTCATTCATACATCTACCACCACGCTGTATAATGTTTCTCTCCCAGTACTTCAGTTTCCCCTGTCAGTATCATTCCACCAATGCTCCATATTCATTCATCTACCACCACGCTGTATAATGTTTCTCTCCCAGTACTTCAGTTTCCCCTGTCAGTATCATTCCACCAATGCTCCATACTCATTCATTCATCCATCTACCACCAACGCTGTATAATGTTTCTCTCCCAGTACTTCAGCTTATCCCCTGTCATATCATTTCCACACCAATGCTCCATACTCATCTGTCATATCATCTTACCACCAACACGCTGTATAATGTTTCTCTCCCAGTACTTCAGTTTTCCCCTGTCAGTATTATTCCACAATGCTCCATACTCATTCACACATCTACCACCAACGCTGTATAATGTTTCTCTCCCGTACTTCAGTTTTCCCTGTCAGTATCATTCCACCAATGCTCCATACTCATTCACACATCTACCACCAACGCTGTATAATGTTTCTCTCCCAGTACTTCAGTTTTCCCCTGTCAGTATCATTCCACAATGCTCCATACTCATTCACACATCTACCACCAACGCTGTATAATGTTTCTCTCCCAGTACTTCATTTTCCCCTGTCAGTATCATTCCACAATGCTCCATACTCATTCATCACATCTACCACCACGCTGTATAATGTTTCTCTCCCAGTACTTCAGTTTCCCCTGTCAGTATCATTCCAACAATGCTCCATACTCATTCATACATCTACCACCAACGCTGTATAATGTTTCTCTCCCAGTACTTCATTTTCCCCTGTCAGTATCATTCCAACAATGCTCCATACTCATTCATCCATCTACCACCAACGCTGTATAATGTTTCTCTCCCAGTACTTCAGTTTTCCCCTGTCAGTATCATTCCACAATGCTCCATACTCATTCATCCATCTACCACCAACGCTGTATAATGTTTCTCTCCCAGTACTTCAGTTTCCCTGTCAGTATCATTCCACAATGCTCCATACTCATTCATACATCTACCACCAACGCTGTATAATGTTTCTCTCCCAGTACTTCAGTCATTTCCCCTGTCAGTATCATTCCACCAATGCTCCATACTCATTCATCCATCTACCACCAACGCTGTATAATGTTTCTCTCCCAGTACTTCAGTTTCCCCTGTCAGTATCATTCCACCAATGCTCCATACTCATTCATACATCTACCACCAACGCTGTATAATGTTTCTCTCCCAGTACTTCAGTTTCCCTGTCAGTATCATTCCACCAATGCTCCATACTCATTCATACATCTACCACAACGCTGTATAATGTTTCTCTCCCAGTACTTCAGTTTCCCTGTCAGTATCATCACCAATGCTCCATACTCATTCATACATCTACCACCAACGCTGTATAATGTTTCTCTCCCAGTACTTCAGTTTTCCCCTGTCAGTATCATTCCACCAATGCTCCATACTCATTCATACATCTACCACCAACGCTGTATAATGTTTCTCTCCCAGTACTTCAGTTTCCCCTGTCAGTATCATTCCACCAATGCTCCATACTCAACTTCATTTAATGCTACTCTTATTAGAAGGACAAGAGAGCGAGGCCTGGGAACCTTCAAAGAAGACAGCGCTCTTTCGGAAAGCGGGGGGAACTGGATCGAAAAGAAGTCCGATTACTTGGTTGGTATTTAGACTGAAAACTGTGTTCTCTGTGAGGTACGAACTGACTATATATACATATATACTTAGATAAACAGATTTCAAAGGTCCGCTTTGACGGACTGAATATGTGTCTCGAATGGAAGGAACGGGGTTTGAGTCTGTGGGGAACTACTTACTGTGGCGAAACTACTTACTGTGGCGAAACTACTTACTGTGGCGAAACTACTTACTGTGGCGAAACTACTTACTGTGGCGAAACTGCTTACTGTGAGGAAACCGCTTACTGTGGGGAAACTACTTACTGTGGGGAAACTGATTAATGTGGGGAACTACTTACTGTGGTGAAACTACTTACTGTGGGGAACTATTTACTGTGGGGAAACTGCTTACTGTGGGGATACTACTTACTGTGGGGAAACTACTTACTGTGGGGAAATGCTTATTGTGGGAACTACTTACTGCGGGGAAACTACTTACTGTGGGGAAACTACTTACTGTGGGAAAACCACTTACTGAGTGGAAACTACTTACTGTGGGGAAACTGCTTACTGTGGGGAAACTACTTACTGTGGGGAAACTGCTTACTGTGGGAAACTATTTACTGTGGGGAAACTGCTTACTTTGGGGAAACTCCTTACTGTGGGGAAACTCCTTAATGTGGGGAACTCCTTAATGTGGGGGAAACTACTTACTGTGGGGAAACTACTTACTGTGGGGAAACTGCTTACTGTTGGGAACTATTTACTGTGGGGAACTGCTTACTGTGGGGAACTATTTACTGTGAGGAACCTCTTAATGTGGAGAAACTGCTTACTGTGGGGAACTACTTACTGTGGGGAAACCACTTACTGTGGGGAAACTGGCTGTTGGGAAACTGCTTACTGTGGGGAAACTGGTTACTGTGCGGAACTGCTTACTGTGGGGAAACTTCTTACTGTGAGGAACTACTTACTATGAGGAAACTGCTTACTGTGGGGAACTACTTACTGTTGGGAACTATTTACTGTGGGAACTACTTACTGTGGGGAAATTGCTTACTGTAGGGAACTACTTACTGTGGGGAACTACTTACTGTGGGGGAACTGCTTACTGTGGGGAACTACTTACTGTGGGGGAACTACTTACTGTGGTGAAACTGCTTACTGTAGGGAAACTGCTTACTGTGGGTAAACTACTTACTGTGGGGAACTACTTACTGTGGGGAACTACTTACTGTGGGGGAACTGCTTACTGTGGGGAACTACTTACTGTGGTGAAACTGCTTACTGTAGGGAAACTGCTTACTGTAGGTAAACTACTTACTGTGGGGAACTACTTACTGTCGGAACTACTTACTGTGGGGAAACCACTTACTGTGGCAGATCGCATTTGAGAAAAGTGTATAAATGTGCCTAAGTAAGCAATAAGTGAAGCGTACGTATGTCGTTGTGGAGGTGTAGCTCCACGCATGCTCAATCTCGGCATTAAATTGGAATGGTCAGCCTCATGTCCCGGCTGCTTTATCCGCAGTACCCGGTGTGGACGTCAGACTGCGCCACCGTCAAGGCACTGACGTACCCCGCTGCATGTTGAACTGCGTCAGTCAAGTTGACTGGACTCTGTACTGGGCGTTACAGGGTTCGATACCCGCCAGAGACACGAGACTTTTCTTCTTCTCCACAACGTCGATACTGGCTCTGGAGCCGACCCAGCCTCCGAGGAGGCAAGGCCGTCGAAGCGCGAAGCTCACCCCTCACCTCCATGTATTGCCGCGGGTAAGAATGAATGGAGCTATACCTTTACTCCTTCGTTCGCCTTCATGGCGTGAAGAAGGACATTACCTTTACCTTCATTACTGTCACCCAGCTGTGGGCGGTACAAAGTACTCTGTTTTAAGGCAGGCAGTCCGCAAGAAGGCTGTTCACATGTTCCCAATTACGCAGCACACATTAACCTAACTTCAATTTTATAATTGTTCCGAGAAGCGCAGTCGAAAGTGTTACAGCTGTGGGAACGGCCGGCCGGTCGGCAGATACAGACAGCAACGTGAATGTGTCATTGCGCAGACGTGCACTGCGCAGTCTTGCGCTGCGCACTTTCTCCGTTCGCAATATCACGCGCATTTAGTACACTGGAGATGTCAAGCAGGTGCGGAAATTCCTCCCGCCTCTTATCGAACCTCAAGGTTCATTACCGCATTCTTAAGAGCTCAAGTGAGCCAGTTCGGTCCAAACCAAACACTCCATTACAATATCGTCCTCCTACGTGCACCTGGTTCAACCAAATGGTCTCTTCTTCAGACCACTTCAGCGCAATTTATGTCTCATCTCTCTTAGGTGCACAGATGACACACAAAACCACAGTTCCGCCTGCTGGGTTCGAAACTTGGTCGTTCACACAAACAGAACACTGCCTGGGGCTGCACGACAACAGGGTGCTGCGGGCAATATTTGGAATTAAAGGGGACGACTGGAGAAAACTGCATAGTCGGGAGCTTCAAGCTTTGTACTGTTCACCAGTTATTGTTAGGATGATCAAATCACGAAGGAAGAGATGAGTGGGGCATGTAGCACATATGAGGGACAAGAAGAAATACATAGGGAATTTTGGTGGGGAATCCTGAAGGAAAGTTACCACGTGGAAGACCTAGGCGTAGATGGTAGAACTATTTAAAGTGGATTTTAAAGAAATCGAATTACAGGACATGGCCTTCAGTAGTTTTGCTTAGGATGGGTGCAAATAGCGGGCTGTTGTGAGTACGGTAATGAACCTTCGGGAACCGTAAAAGGCTGCTAGAAGGTGTGCTGGCGAGTTGTGACACGTTGTTGGAGTGCGGAGTGACGAACAGTCGACATCTGGCGGACAAACGTTACAACATACACCGAATGATGCTCAGCGGTGCATCTTGATTAATCCTGAAAGCACAGTGGTTACTATACGTACCGCCGGGTTTAACATTCACAAATTCTACGTTCTGCCCACACAGTGTACGAGTATTTATGTGTTTTGTGTGGATCTCAGAACAAACAGCCATTATTTCGCTGTACAACATTAACTGACTGGTTTGTATAACTGAGACGGAGTGTGTTTACTGCGCGGTACGGACTGTATTTATGTGTTTTGTGTGGATCTCAGAACAAACAGCGATTATTTCACTGTACAACATTAACTGACTGGTTTGTATAACTGAGACGGAGTGTGTTTACTGCGCGGTACGGACTGTATTTATGTGTTTTGTGTGGATCTCAGAACAAACAGCGATTATTTCACTGTACAGCATTAACTGGCTGGTTTGTATAACTGAGACGGAGTGTGTTTACTGCGCGGTACGGACTGTATTTATGTGTTTTGTGTGGATCTCAGAACAAACAGCGATTATTTCACTGTACAACATTAACTGACTGGTTTGTATAACTGAGACGTAGTGTGTTTACTGCGCGGTACGGACTGTATTTATGTGTTTTGTGTGGATCTCAGAACAAACAGCGATTATTTCACTGTACAACATTAACTGACTGGTTTGTATAACTGAGACGGAGGTGTGTTTACTGCGCGGTACGGACTGTATTTATGTGTTTTGTGTGGATCTCAGAACAAACAGCGATTATTTCACTGTACAACATTACCTGACTGGTTTGTATAACTGAGACGGAGTGTGTTTACTGCGCGGTACGGACTGTATTTATGTGTTTTGTGTGGATCTCAGAACAAACAGCGATTATTTCACTGTACAACATTAACTGACTGGTTTGTATAACTGAGACGGAGTGTGTTTACTGCGCGGTACGGACTGTATTTATGTGTTTTGTGTGGATCTCAGAACAAACAGCGATTATTTCACTGTACAACATTAACTGACTGGTTTGTATAACTGAGACGGAGTGTGTTTACTGCGCGGTACGGACTGTATTTATGTGTTTTGTGTGGATCTCAGAACAAACAGCGATTATTTCACTGTACAGCATTAACTGACTGGTTTGTATAACTGAGACGGAGTGTGTTTACTGCGCGGTACGGACTGTATTTATGTGTTTTGTGTGGATCTCAGAACAAACAGCGATTATTTCACTGTACAACATTAACTGACTGGTTTGTATAACTGAGACGGAGTGTGTTTACTGCGCGGTACGGACTGAATCTTGAAATGTAATTCAAGCTAATCTTAGTTTTAAAGTCCGTGCTCAGACGGTTAGTCGCCGGCTTCTCACCGCGGGGGGCCGCGTTCGATCGCAGGTCAGTCCATGTGAGATGTGTGGTGGACAAAGTGGCACTGGGACAGGTTTTTCTCACAGTACTTCTGTTTTCCCCTGTCAGTATCATTCCATCAATGCTCCATACTCATTCAGCCATCTACCACCAACGCTGTATAATGTTTCTCTCCCAGTACTTCAGTTTTCCCCTGTCAGTATCATTCCATCAATGCTCCATACTCATTCAGCCATCTACCACCTACGCTGTGTAATGTTTCTCTCCCAGTAATTTAGTTTCCCCTGTCAGTATCATTCCATCAATGCTCCATACTCATTCAGCCATCTACCACCAACGCTGTATAATGTTTCTCTCCCAGTACTTCAGTTTCCCCTGTCAGTATCATTCCACCAATGCTCCATACTCATTCAGCCATCTACACCAACGCTGTATAATGTTTATCTCCCAGTACTTCAGTTTCCCTGTCAGTATCATTCCATCAATGCTCCATACTCATTCATACATCTACCACCAACGCTGTATAATGTTTCTCTCCCAGTACTTAAGTTTCCCCTGTCAGTATCATTCCATCAATGCTCCATACTCATTCACACATCTACCACCAACGCTGTATAATGTTTCTCTCCCAGTACTTCAGTTTCCCCTGTCAGTATCATTCCACCAATGCTCCATACTCATTCATTCATCCATCTACCACCAACGCTGTATAATGTTTTTCTCCCAGTACTTCAGTTTCCCTGTCAGTATCATTCCACCAATGCTCCATACTCATTCATTCATCTATCTACCACCAACGCTGTATAATGTTTTTCTCCCAGTACTTCAGTTTCCCCTGTCAGTATCATTCCACCAATGCTCCATACTCATTCATTCATCCATCTATCCACCAACGCTGTATAATGTTTCTCTCCCAGTACTTCAGTTTTCCCTGTCAGTATCATTCCACCAATGCTCCATACTCATTCATTCATCCATCTACCACCAACGCTGTATAATGTTTCTCTCCAGTACTTCAGTTTCCCCTGTCAGTATAATTCCATCAATGCTCCATACTCATTCATACATCTACCACCAACGCTGTATAATGTTTCTCTCCCAGTACTTCAGTTTCCCCTGTCAGTATCATTCCACCAATGCTCCATACTCATTCATTCATCCATCTACCACCAACGCTGTATAAAGTATTTCTCCCAGTACTTCAGTTTCCCTGTCAGTATCATTCCACCAATGCTCCATACTCATTCATTCATCTACCACCAACGCTGTATAATGTTTTTCTCCCAGTACGTCAGTTTCCCCTGTCAGTATCATTCCACCAATGCTCCATACTCATTCATTCATCCATCTACCACCAACGCTGTATAACGTTTTTCTCCCAGTACTTCAGTTTCCCTGTCAGTATCATTCCACCAATGCTCCATACTCATTCATTCATCTACCACCAACGCTGTATAATGTTTTTCTCCCAGTACTTCAGTTTCCCCTGTCAGTATCATTCCACCAATGCTCCATACTCATTCATTCATCCATCTACCACCAACGCTGTATAACGTTTTTCTCCCAGTACTTCAGTTTCCCCTGTCAGTATCATTCCACCAATGCTCCATACTCATTCATTCATCCATCTACCACCAACGCTGTATAACGTTTTTCTCCCAGTACTTCAGTTTCCCCTGTCAGTATCATTCCACCAATGCTCCATACTCATTCATTCATCTACCACCAACGCTGTATAATGTTTTTCTCCCAGTACTTCAGTTTCCCCTGTCAGTATCATTCCACCAATTCTCCATACTCATTCATTCATCTACCACCAACGCTGTATAATGTTTTTCTCCCAGTACTTCAGTTTCCCCTGTCAGTATCATTCCACCAATGCTCCATACTCATTCATTCATCCATCTACCACCAACGCTGTATAACGTTTTTCCCCCAGTACTTCAGTTTCCCCTGTCAGTATCATTCCACCAATGCTCCATACTCATTCATTCATCTACTACCAACGCTGTATAACGTTTTTCTCCCAGTACTTCAGTTTCCCCTGTCAGTATCGTTCCACCAATGCTCCATACTCATTCATACATCTACCACCAACGCTGTATAATGTTTTTCTCCCAGTACTTCAGTTTCCCCTGTCAGTATCATTCCACCAATGCTCCATACTCATTCATACATCTACCACCAACGCTGTATAATGTTTTTCTCCCACTACTTCAGTTTTCCACTGTCAATATCATTCCATCAATGCTCCATACTGATCTCATCTGCACGATGATCTTACCAGAAGGACAAGCGGGCGAATCCTGGAAACCTTGCACAAGGCAATGCTCTTTCGGAAATCGGGGGTCATTGGTTAAAAAACACTTTCACTTTTTTCTTAGTGTTCAAATGGTTAAATTAAACACAGATTAAGTCTGCAGCCTGTGGTGCCTGACACTCACAGCTGCTCAGGTTATGGCCATGTCACTGCATTTCCAAACACGACGTTATTCCCGCCGTAACTTGGGACATCCAGACTGCGTCATTCATCCCACCAGTTCTGTTACGAAACCTGAGACAGTCTCCGCAACAGGGTACGAAAAGCGGCAATAGTGAATCCCGGTCTAGAAGTCAGGTCATGCGGACAAGTAGCCGCTCTACGCGGCAGTACGAACAGCCGTCTTGAAGCACACTCATGGAACACGCAAATCAACGGTCAGTCTAGCCCCTTCCCTACCTGATTTATGTTCCCTCAGTTACTTGGGAGCAACAAAGTTCATCCGTCCATTATCGTTACTGTTGCTTAACGAAATTTAAAGCTCCAAATCATTCTTAAACTCGGTAATAGATGGAAGTGCCTGGTAAGATTCAAGTCCTGCCCGCTTTCCTCTCGGGGAAGGGTCATAACTGCACTTGTCACCATATTGTAAAGGTCATAACTGCACTTGTCACCATATTGTAAAGGTCATAACTGCACTTGTCACCATATTGTAAAGGTCATAACTGCACTTGTCATCAGTTTGTAAAGGTCATAACTGCACTTGTCATCAGTTTGTAAAGGTCATAACTGCACTTGTCATCAGTTTGTAAAGGTCAGTTTTTCTACGCTAAATTCTGTGCGTGGTGGAGGCACACCTGGCGCAGCACACAGCCTGTCCTTCCCCTCTCTTCCAGGACGTCTCGACGCAGACGCCAGCCTTGTGTTTCCTCCAGTTACATCCAATTGCACAGCAGGATCTACGATGTGACATTTACTGCACGGGTCACCAGTTCGACATCTGACTTTGCGTTTCAGATGTATTCATTATCGCAGTGTTGACACGTTACATATTTGCATACGAAACTGGATAGGGACGCCCCCAGAACCGACGTCTGATTACTGGCGCAGGCAGAGATGGTTGCGTCCCACCCAGCATCCTGTACAGTGGCACCTGGGGCTCTTCTACAATCTAGTGTCGAGGTTAAGAACGAGCTGAGGCGGAAGAAGCAGTTGAGCATCAAACATGTAACACAACATAGCATAAGCAGATGGCAGCACTTCGTTGGATGAGATTAACGCTTTGTTTGCTTAGCAATACGGACACGTGGTCATTACTGAATATTCAGATGTTAAAGACGTACACTTGGTGTGTTTCAGGCGTGCATCTGCATCGTCTGGCTCGCTGTCCTACGCCCTGTGCGCACTGTGCCGCAGTGTGACCACTACGGCACCTGCAGGACCAGCTACCCCTTTCTACCAGCCGCACCCGGCAAGGTGCCGCCCTGCGCCAAGCCTGGCTCTACTTATTGCGAGAAGATCGAGCATTACCCCACGTGAGTGCCGAACGGTAAAATTATGAACCAAACCACGATATGTATAAGAAGCGGAGGTATAAATCCATGCATTCTTAACCTTGACATTACACGCAGGCACGTGATCAATTTCACGCCCCGACCATTTTACAACCGGTACGCAGAGCAGGAGGCTGTGTGCGCCACAGAGTCGGTCTAGACGCGGTGGGGATGAGCGAAGTCTCCACCACTCTCGGGAACCGAACCCCGATTCTCAGATCATGGTCTCTTAATTAACTGGCAGAGAGAGGAAAATGAGGTTAGCTGGAACACTGACCTACATTCAAATGAGGTTAGCTGGAACACTGACCTACATTCAAAATGAGGTTAGCTGGAACACTGACCTACATTCAAATGAGGTTAGCTGGAACACTGACCTACATTCAAATGAGGTTAGCTGGAACACTGACCTACATTCAAAATGAGGTTAGCTGGAACACTGACCTACATTCAAAATGAGGTTAGCTGGAACACTGACCTACATTCAAATGAGGTTAGCTGGAACACTGACCTACATTCAAATGAGGTTAGCTGGAACACTGACCTACATTCAAATGAGGTTAGCTGGAACACTGACCTACATTCAAATGAGGTTAGCTGGAACACTGACCTACATTCAAAATGAGGTTAGCTGGAACACTGACCTACGTTCAAAATGAGGTTAGCTGGAACACTGACCTGCATTCAAAATGAGGTTAGCTGGAACACTGACCTACATTCAAATTAGGTTAGCTGGAACACTGACCTACATTCAAATGAGGTTAGCTGGAACACTGACCTACATTCAAATGAGGTTAGCTGGAACACTGACCTACATTCAAATGAGGTTAGCTGGAACACTGACCTACATTCAAATGAGGTTAGCTGGAACACTGACCTACATTCAAATGAGGTTAGCTGGAACACTGACCTACATTCAAATGAGGTTAGCTGGAACACTGACCTACATTCAAATGAGGTTAGCTGGAACACTGACCTACATTCAAATGAGGTTAGCTGGAACACTGACCTACATTCAAATAAGAGTTTATTCAAGAGTATAAATGTGGAAAGAGCCTAAAGAGGGATCTTGGTGTTCCTCAGTCCCTATCTTTAAAGAAGAAATGGGGGTGTCATTTAATTTTAATGAGCGTAGTCGGTATAGCGACTCGCTACGAGCTAGACGCTCCGGGGATCGAATCCCGGTGGGGGCGAGATTTTCAGCACCCGTCCAGACCGGCCCTGGGGCCTACCCAGCCTCCTGTACAATGGGTACCGGGTCATTCCAGGGGGTAAAGCGGCCGGGGCGTGGCGTTGACCACCCACCCCATCTAGTGCCGAGGTTAAAGAAAGAGTAGAGATATACCTCTACTCCGCCTCTGGGCCTACATTGCCTGTTCTAGGGTGACCTTTACCTTTACCTTACGTGAAGTTTTATTGAAAATCAAGTAGCTTATATATGTGTTTCTGAAAAGGGGAATTTTGAGTTGGGCGGGACGTGCAAGAACGTTGTGGTCAAAGGTAGTGCCTGGCACTGTTAGTTGTGACGCCGCGATAATCCGACAGGTATTTAGGTTTTCTACCAGTCTCGACGACGGCGCATCTTACGCAGAATATGTAGTGGAGTATTCGTGGAATGTCCACTGCCCTTCCGTTTAGTGTCGCTTGTCAGCCCACCTGGCGTCTAAACGTACGAATTAGAACATACAGAACTACAACATTACCTCGCCTTTTGTATGGGTGTGACACTTGGTCTGTCGCACAGACTGTGGGTGCTGAGGAGAGGAAGTAACAGGGGGGTGGATAAAACTGCGTAGTGAGGAGGATGTACTTGGAGAAGATCTGTTTGGATTTAGAAGACGAAAAGGAACTAGGGATGCAATTGGGATGCTGCGCGGCCGAGGCTTGAAGCTGACAACCCACCTCCGTTTAGCGGCGAGGCTAAAAATGCGTGGAAGTACTTCCCGACTGCTACACAGGCCTTTATTGGCGTGACGTCAAATGCGTGGAAGTACTTCCCGACTGCTACACAGGCGTTTATTGGCGTGACGTCAAATGCGTGGAAGTACTTCCCGACTGCTACACAGGCGTTTATTGGCGTGACGTCAAATGCGTGGAAGTACTTCCCGACTGCTACACAGGCGTTTATTGGCGTGACGTCAAATCTCGGTAGGGTCAATACTTGTGGCAGCTGGCTGGGTGACCCAGATAGTGGGTCACTGTCTCCATGTGAGAGTGTGTGAGTTGTATCAGCTTTCATCTTGTGAAACTGCGAACTGCTTTCGCCTTAGCATTCCACACCGAACCAAGGTCGGTGGGCCGCCGCAACCCGAGCAGGTGGCAGCACTGTCGGTGCCGTATTTGCGGTGAAGAGTGGCACTGGGACGGCCCATATGGGCGAATGGTGTGATAACTGATGATTAATGAACTGGAAGGGCTGGGAAGGAAGCGGCGGTGACATGACGCAAGTTTCATTCTGAGAATCCACAAATATCGGGTACCAGAGTGCGGAATTAATTGCCACGGCGACCTGGCGCGCCGGGGTTGTGCGTTGCTGAGAGCCTCGTGCAGTAAACCTCAAGTACAGAACACATGTTAGCTCCAAAGCAACTGATTGAAGACCAGTGACGCAGATGGACGATCTGTGAAGGTGTCAGGATGCCGGAACTGACCAATCCGATTGCTAGCCTGTGTGTATGTGTGTAACACGTGGGTGTCACTGTGAAAGGCGGCTTGCGGTCCACAGCGCGTCGAACTGACGTGCTTCGTGTCTCGCACGCTAAGTACCTTTCTGTCCAACAGCCTCCGATATACGAAACAGCACTGCTTTATTAGCTTCCCTCACTTGTCCTTCTGATAAGAGCAGTATTAAGATGAAGATGAGTGTGAGCTGAAGTGGAAAGAGCTGTCAAGGAGATGAGGGATAAGAAGGCTACAGGAGATGATGATGTACCTGGGGATGTACTGAAATTGTTGGGAGAAGGTGGGCTAAGGCTAATGACGCAGATGATCAACAGCATGTATGTAACTGGAGAATGGCCCAGAGATTTTATTAAAGTTACAATGATTGCCTTAAAGAAGAAGCCCAAAGCTACAAAATGCAGCGACCTTCGCACAATCAGCATCATCGCTCATGCAGCAAAGATAGTAGCGAGGATAATTAGAAGAAGGATTGAGAGGAAGACTGAGGATGCGCTTGGGGAAGATCAGTTTGGATTTAGGAGAGGAAAAGGAACTAGGGATGCAATTGGGATGCTGAGAATAATATCAGAACGAACCTTGGTCATAGATGAGGAATTGTGTACTTGCTTGATGGACTGGAAGAAGGCATTTGACCGTGTAACTGGACCAAATTATTGCAGATCCTAAAGGGAATTGGGATAGACTGGCGCGAAAGAAGATTGATCAGCAAACTGTACATGGAACAGAGTGTCAAAATACGACTGGACCAAGGGGAGACGAGAAGTATGAAGATTGGAAGAGGAGTTACACAAGGTTGCTGTTTGTCGCCCATTGTGTTCAACTTATACAGCGAGTACCTTACCAAGGAAGCTCTTGAAGGGTTTGGAGACTTCAAAATAGGAGGAGAAGTAATTGGAACTGTGAAATATGCAGATGACCTTGTGCTACTGGCTAGGGAAGAAAAGGTGCTACAGGGCGTGGTTGGTAGACTGATTGAAATTGGAAATTGGTATGGAATGGAAATGAATGTGGGAAAACTAAGGTAATGAGAATCTCAAGGCAACAATAGCCAATAAAAATTATGACAGATCAAAAACAATTATTTAGGCAGCATGATAACAAACGATGCAAGCTGTACACGTGACATTAAATACAGAATTGCCATGGCTAAAGCAGCATTCAACAAGAAGACTCTTTTCGCCAGCAAACTGGACTTAAATTTAAGGAAGAAACTAGTAAAGTGCTACATTTGGAGCATAGCTTTGTGTGGTGCTGAAACGTGGACACTTCGGAAAGTGGATCAGAAGTATCTGGAAAGTTTTGAAATGTGGTGCTGGAGAAGAATGGAGATCAGTTGGACCGATCGTGTGAGAAATGAAGAAGTATTACACAGAGTGAAGGAGGAGAGGAATATCGTACACACAGTAAAAAGAAGAAAGGCTAACTGGATTGGTCACATCTTGCGTAGAAACTGCCTTCTGAAACAGGTGATTGAAGGAAAGTTAGAGGGAAGGATAGAAATGACGGGAAGACGAGGGAGAAGACGTAAGAAGCTACTGGATGACATTAAGGAAAAGAAAAGATACTGGAAATTGAAAGATGAAGCACTAGATCGCACCCTGTGGAGAACTCGCTTTGGAAGAGGCTACGGACCTGTCGTAAGACAGACTGTAGAATGAATGAATGAATGAGTATGGAGCATTGGTGGAATGACACTCACAGGGGAAAACCGAAGTGCTGGGAGAGAAACCTGTCACAGTGCCACTTTTTGCACCACAAATTCACATGGACTGGCCCGGGATCGAACCCCGGAATCCCCCGGGAGAGGCCGGCGACTAGCACGGCCTTGAAGGGTAAAGTTCGTCTAAGCAACGTCCTGCACCACAGAGCCTACAGCACTTCATGGCGGAGACTGACCGAGTAGTTGTTTAGGGAACATGGAAGTTTGATGTCAGACGTTCTGTCCAGACCGGCTGTCGGACCCACCGAGACACCTGTTAAGTGGGTGTGGCGTATAGCTCACCGCTCAGCCCCAGTCACTATCGAGGTTCAGACTGCATGCGGCTGTATCTCCACTCCTCCATGTTCCTTGACTCTAAACGTGACCTTACGTGCATCGTCAGCAGACTGTGAGCTGTTGAACAACGCTACCTAACAAAAGCTAAGCCTGCTCACAACAGTCTGCCACTGGAGGCTGTCAGAAGCCACACCAATCAGGTCCAGTGCCTTAAGATGTAGTTCAGTGTTATCCTAACCTCTACAACTATGTTCTCCAAGAGCTGTCTTCCCCTCAGGTTTTCTGAACACGTCTGTGCCCGAATTTATAATGTCTACCCTGCGTGCTACATGCACAGTGTCACAATCCTGATATCCGGTAAGTAAAGTAACAGCAACGTTGTCCCTGTGCACGCCATGACAACATATTGGGGGGGGGGGGGTACGTAGAGCTGCAGTCGTTCTTAATCCCGGTGCTATATTAACGTGCGTGGTCAGCTTCACGTCCCGGCCGCCTTACCCCCAGTACCCATTGAATAGGAGGATGGTTGGGCCCGACAGCAAATTTTGACGTTTTGGAAAAGAGAAAAATCTCTTGCCCCCTGCCGGGATTTTTTTTTTTTATTTTTGCCTGTCCGGGGTTTTCCCCTTTGATCCATTTTTGTACTGTTTAAATCCTTCCGTCCTTCATGTCACTTTACGTTCCATACTAGCGTACTTACAACAAACACAACACAAACATCCATGCCCCCGGTGGGATTCGAACCGACGATCGTAGTAAGCGAGCGGCCGAAGACCCACGCCTTAGACCGCGCGGCGACTGGGATCGGCATTCGAACCCCGCATGACCCAGCCAGTAGGTAACTGCGCTATCCCCTGTTTAATAACATTCAGTGAACAGTTGCAATCATGAAACTCTTCATTATACAGTTCCTCCTGTTGTCGCGTTCTGTCTATGTCCAAATGTTACCCTCAGCACCCTGTACAGCAGTCTGTTGTTGCATTACAACAGCTACCATGTTTGACACCCATACAAAACAAGAAATATGTGAGTTTCCTGAAAAATGGCATGAATGGGATTTTTTATGTAAAATATGGCTAAGTGTGAGACAGGAAATAATATAGTGCACAGGCAAAATACAGGCACGTACTGAGACTGGCGGACGGTTACGTGCAAGCACTGGGCGAAGAGCAGCTGAAGAATATATAAATAATAGACTATGAGAAGTCGTAAAGTGGCACAGGCTATGTCAGTCGGTATGGAAATGCAGAATAAAATTGTAGATGTGCAAGGAATGTGCACTGTAACAACGAGACACACAGATTAGACGGACGGTGTGCTGTATAAGTGCAGACACACAGATTAGACGGACGGTGTGCTGTATAAGTGCAGACACACAGATTAGACGGACGGTGTGCTGTATAAGTGCAGACACACAGATTAGACGGACGGTGTGCTGTATAAGTGCAGACACACAGATTAGACGGACGGTGTGCTGTATAAGTGCAGACACACAGATTAGACGGACGGTGTGCTGTATAAGTGCAGACACACAGATTAGACGGACGGTGTGCTGTATAAGTGCAGACACACAGATTAGACGGACGGTGTGCTGTATAAGTGCAGACACACAGATTAGACGGACGGTGTGCTGTATAAGTGCAGACACACAGATTAGACGGACGGTGTGTTGTATAAGTGCAGACACACAGATTAGACGGACGGTGTGCTGTATAAGTGCAGACACACAGATTAGACGGACGGTGTGTTGTATAAGTGCAGACACACAGATTAGACGGACGGTGTGTTGTATAAGTGCAGACACACAGATTAGACGGACGGTGTGTTGTATAAGTGCAGACACACAGATTAGACGGACGGTGTGCTGTATAAGTGCAGACACACAGCAGACATCCCGTGGCTCTAGAGGCACGGTGGACAATAGCGGTATCGTACGTACACTGACATGTTGGACAGTGCCTTCAGAGAACGACTAGCCAGTAGCTTCGTACAGTACGTCCAGTAAGCAGTGACGTACCTATGCAGGTTTGGTAATTTGTCTACTCAAGAGTTAGGTGATATCCATTGCAGGCAGGAATTTAACTCTGAGTGTAAAACCGAGTTCGTATGCAGTTCTTTGCACGTGAGAGAGTAGTGCTGTGCGTGGCCGGTGTAAAGGGAGACACAGCGGCACTAAATTGGCTGCAGAACTTACTTGCAGTCTGCTTTAGCATTCAAAAAACTCTGCACGTTGTGCGCACTGTGTTACTGTCACAGAGCGTACGAATGAGGGCTAAACATTCTGCAGGTACACAGTGAGTATGTGAACATTCTGCAGGTACACACAGTGAATATGTGAACATTCTGCAGGTACACACAGTGAGTATGTGAACATTCTGCAGGTACACACAGCAGCAGTAACTGTATGAGTATGTGAACATTCTACAGGTACACACAGTGAGTATGTGAACATTCTGCAGGTACATACAGCAGCAGTAACTGTATGAGTATGTGAACATTCTACAGGTACACACAGCAGGAGTAACTGTATGAGTATGTAAACATTCTGCAGGTACACACAGTGAGTATGTGAACATTCTGCAGGTACACACAGCAGGAGTAACTGTATGAGTATGTGAACATTCTACAGGTACACACAGCAGGAGTAACTGTATGAGTATGTAAACATTCTGCAGGTACACACAGCAGGAGTAACTGTATGAGTATGTAAACATTCTGCAGGTACACACAGTGAGTATGTAAACATTCTGCAGGTACACACAGCAGGAGTAACTGTATGAGTATGTAAACATTCTGCAGGTACACACAGTGAGTATGTAAACATTCTGCAGGTACACACAGTGAGTATGTAAACATTCTGCAGGTACACACAGCAGGAGTAACTGTATGAGTATGTAAACATTCTGCAGGTACACACAGCAGGAGTAACTGTATGAGTATGTAAACATTCTGCAGGTACACACAGTGAGTATGTGAACATTCTGCAGGTACACACAGCAGGAGTAACTGTATGAGTATGTAAACATTCTGCAGGTACACACAGCAGGAGTAACTGTATGAGTATGTAAACATTCTGCAGGTACACACAGTGAGTATGTAAACATTCTGCAGGTACACACAGCAGCAGTAACTGTATGAGTATGTAAACATTCTGCAGTTACACACAGCAGCAGTAACTGTATGAGTATGTGAACATTACGCAGGTACACACAGTGAGTATGTAAACATTCTGCAGGTACACACAGCAGCAGTAACTGTATGAGTATGTGAACATTCTGCAGGTACACACAGCAGCAGTAACTGTATGAGTATGTGAACATTCCGGATAGCAAGACTAACTAATTCAGTCACCGTCAGTCATGTGGCCTGCACATGAAGCTGACAGTTGTGCACCCCGCGGAAGGTCTACGAAGGACACAGAAGACCAAGCACTTAACAATGGACGGACCGACTCAAATTAGGGGCGTCGGTGGCCTTTGTTAACAACTGACAAACATCTTTGTTCTGACGTCATTTACCCGTGACGCCATGGCCGTCATGACGCGTCCATCATTCGGCAGCCTTACGAACCTGTCTGACCGGCCACCCAGCAAGGTCGAATTAACTACTTCGGTGTTGTGTCTGCGGGGTTTTGCTCAGTTACAAAGAGTGTTTGAGGTTCGTTCCGACAGCCGTGTTGCTGATGGTGTGACGCCGTGTCGTTGGGGGAGTACTTACTGACGTTTCGCAGGATCGCAGTGCCTCCATCTTCCGGGTCAAGCAGTCCAAAAAGAATCCTTCTTGGCCTGCTTGCCATTTCGTCACATCGCAAAAGGAAGCGCCTAACATCAGGATGCGATCAGTTCCTTATTGGCCATAACCTAACACTGCAGTGCATGTAGCCTGAAGTACTGACAGCATCGTTAAACAGGGCACAACTCGGCCTGCGACAGTGGGCCAGATGTGTGGAGTTGCATTTGCAGCAGGGCCTTGGGACTGTCCTATGGCACTCTCAAGCTAGCTGCTATCAACAGTGGAGTACAGGCGGCCAGAACGTGGCGCCGAACATTCATACCTGGCCAGTGTGTCGCTCACACACACACACACACACACATCTGTATCTGACAGTGACTGCACACAGCTGTCTGTCGCTCACCAAGTCACGATAACCCACAGCTTATATGAGACCCACAGTGCCTTGCTACTGATTGATATCCTGAGCCAGGTGAATCCCATCCACACTCCAATTCCGTTTAAATTTCAGTTTAGTGTTATCCTACCATCTATACCTAGGTCTCCAAAGTGCTATTTTCTTTAAATTTTTCTGGTCGAAGGATTTTAAGACTCACGCATATCGCGCATATTGCATGCGTGCAACATGACTGGCCCATCTCATGGTCCCTGATTTGCTCACCCTAACCAGTAAGTATTGCTAAGAGTACAAATGTCTGTAGTGCAAACAGCTTCGTAATACGCAGAAACAAATGTATGAACAATTAAGCAAGGAAAATGAAACTTAAATTTGTCCTGTGCTTAATTAAGCACCATGCCGTGAAGGCATATGGGGAGAGTGGAGGTATAGCTCTACTCATTCATAGCGTTGGTACTAGGTGCAGGTGAACGGTCGGCTTCACACCAGGCTGCTTCGGGAAGCTGGTTTGTTCCAAATGAGAAGACTTTTGCCAAGTCCGGTACTGACGTAGCTGCCGGTAAAGATACTGCAGTAACGTACAGTGGTGTGTTGCAGGCAGTAACGTACAGCGGTGTGTTGCAGGCAGTAACGTACAGTGGTGTGTTGCAGGCAGTAAGGTACAGTGGTGTGTTGCAGGCAGTAACGTACAGCGGTGTGTTGCAGGCAGTAACGTACAGTGGTGTGTTGCAGGCAGTAACGTACAGTGGTGTGTTGCAGGCAGTAACGTACAGCGGTGTGTTGCAGGCAGTAACGTACAGCGGTGTGTTGCAGGCAGTAACGTACAGCGGTGTGTTGCAGGCAGTAACGTACAGCGGTGTGTTGCAGGCAGTAACGTACAGTGGTGTGTTGCAGGCAGTAACGTACAGCGGTGTGTTGCAGGCAGTAACGTACAGTGGTGTGTTGCAGGCAGTAACGTACAGTGGTGTGTTGCAGGCAGTAACGTACAGCGGTGTGTTGCAGGCAGTAACGTACAGCGGTGTGTTGCAGGCAGTAACGTACAGCGGTGTGTTGCAGGCAGTAACGTACAGCGGTGTGTTGCAGGCAGTAACGTACAGCGGTGTGTTGCAGGAAAGTAACGTACAGCGGTTGTGTTGCAGGCAGTAACGTACAGCGGTGTGTTGCAGGCAGTAACGTACAGTGGTGTGTTGCAGGCAGTAACGTACAGTGGTGTGTTGCAGGCAGTAACGTACAGTGGTGTGTTGCAGGCAGTAACGTACAGTGGTGTGTTGCAGGCAGTAACGTACAGCGGTGTGTTGCAGGCAGTAACGTACAGTGGTGTGTTTCAGGCAGTAACGTACAGTGGTGTGTTGCAGGCAGTAACGTACAGCGGTGTGTTGCAGGCAGTAACGTACAGCGGTGTGTTGCAGGCAGTAACGTACAGTGGTGTGTTGCAGGCAGTAACGTACAGTGGTGTGTTTCAGGCAGTAACGTACAGTGGTGTGTTTCAGGCAGTAACGTACAGTGGTGTGTTGCAGGCAGTAACGTACAGTGGTGTGTTGCAGGCAGTAACGTACAGTGGTGTGTTGCAGGCAGTAACGTACAGTGGTGTGTTTCAGGCAGTAACGTACAGTGGTGTGTTGCAGGCAGTAACGTACAGTGGTGTGTTGCAGGCAGTAACGTACAGTGGTGTGTTGCAGGCAGTAACGTACAGTGGTGTGTTGCAGGCAGTAACGTACAGTGGTGTGTTGCAGGCAGTAACGTACAGTGGTGTGTTGCAGGCAGCTGATCCGCTACCTGGTCGAGAGATGGGGCTACGACTACGGCACGCTGCTCAGTGACGAGTCGCGCGACGACTTCAACTACAGGTAACGTACAGTGGCATTCTTTACGGAAATTTAGGTGGACACAAATGATGGGAACTGAAGTGTCACAGCAGCTACTGTCGCACGGCTTTAGGCGCCACAACAGCCGGCAATTCAGCGAACTTGCTGGTAACGAGGCCCTTCCGGCTGACAGCAGCCTGTGTGCGGCTCAACTGCTGTCAGTAGCTGTCTTACTGCGGCCAGTGCTGCGCCTTGCGATGCACGGTTTACAGCACTGACATTGAGACTTGAAACTTTACATGTGCAGTTAACAATTATCAGACCAACAATAATGAGATTGGGGGGGGGGGGCTGAGGAAAACAGGCAACTTGGAAGACGGAGGAGTAAGGTAAAGGTCACCCTAGAACAGGCCATGAAGGCCCAGAGGGGGAGTACAGGTATAGATCTACTCTTTCTTTTACCCTGGCACTAGATGAGGTGGGTGTAGTTGGGGGATAATATTAAAATGGATCTTAACGGACTCGGTTGGGGGGCGTGGAGTAAATTGATCTGGCTCAGAATACGGACAAGTGGCGGACTCTTGCAAACGCGGTAATGAACCTTCGGGTTGCATAAGATGCGGGTAAATTCTTGACTAGCTGAGGAACTGCTAGCTTTTCAAGGATGGCCTTCTTCCACGGAGCTGAAGTTAGCAGCCGTGGCTACCGTACATATTGGTAACAGTGTGGACTGATATAGTGACAATCGCGGTGCCATGGGCTTTCATTGCGGTCACCAAAACCCGAGGATAAGCAGCCGGATGATTTTCCTCTTCTCCAAAGTGTCCCGACCGGCTCCGGCCCACCTAGCCTCATATTCGAAGGGTGCTGGGGTTCTTTTCTGGGGGTAAAATGGCTGAGACATGAAGGTCACCTCCATCTAGTGTCCAGGTTAAGAATGTGTAGAGCTGTAACTCCAGTCCCCCTATACGCCTTCATGACACAGATAGGGACAACTTCGTATTCTAAGAAAGAACCAGACAAAGAATGGGTGCTTTTGGTAGTACTTCATGAAACAGAAAGTGTTTGGTAGTACTTCATGAAACAGAAAGTGTTTGGTAGTACTTCATGAAACAGAAAGTGTTTGGTAGTACTTCATGAAACAGAAAGTGTTTGGTAGTACTTCATGAAACAGAAAGTGTTTGGTAGTACTTCATGAAACAGAAAGTGTTTGGTAGTACTTCATGAAACAGAAAGTGTTTGGTAGTACTTCATGAAACAGAAAGTGTTTGGTAGTACTTCATGAAACAGAAAGTGTTTGGTAGTACTTCATGAAACAGAAAGTGTTTGGTAGTACTTCATGAAACAGAAAGTGTTTGGTAGTACTTCATGAAACAGAAAGTGTTTGGTAGTACTTCATGAAACAGAAAGTGTTTGGTAGTACTTCATGAAACAGAAAGTGTTTGGTAGTACTTCATGAAACAGAAAGTGTTTGGTAGTACTTCATGAAACAGAAAGTGTTTGGTAGTACTTCATGAAACAGAAAGTGTTTGGTAGTACTTCATGAAACAGAAAGTGTTTGGTAGTACTTCATGAAACAGAAAGTGTTTGGTAGTACTTCATGAAACAGAAAGTGTTTGGTAGTACTTCATGAAACAGAAAGTGTTTGGTAGTACTTCATGAAACAGAAAGTGTTTGGTAGTACTTCATGAAACAGAAAGTGTTTGGTAGTACTTCATGAAACAGAAAGTGTTTGGTAGTACTTCATGAAACAGAAAGTGTTTGGTAGTACTTCATGAAACAGAAAGTGTTTGGTAGTACTTCATGAAACAGAAAGTGTTTGGTAGTACTTCATGAAACAGAAAGTGTTTGGTAGTACTTCATGAAACAGAAAGTGTTTGGTAGTACTTCATGAAACAGAAAGTGTTTGGTAGTACTTCATGAAACAGAAAGTGTTTGGTAGTACTTCATGAAACAGAAAGTGTTTGGTAGTACTTCATGAAACAGAAAGTGTTTGGTAGTACTTCATGAAACAGAAAGTGTTTGGTAGTACTTCATGAAACAAAGTGTTTGGTAGTACTTCATGAAATAGAAAGTGTTTGGTAGTACTTCATGAAACAGAAAGTGTTTGGTAGTACTTCATGAAACAAAGTGTTTGGTAGTACTTCATGAAACAGAAAGTGTTTGGTAGTACTTCATGAAACAGAAAGTGTTTCAAAGATGTGTTCACTAACAAGTTAAACACTTGATACTGGGTGCAGTTCTTTATGTAGGGATGGCCACTGTATACCAGAATTTCTGCACTGTGTCTTTATGTAATAAAATTAAACCTGATTTTAAACCTCTTGCCAAATGTGCACATAAATCCTCTTGGGCAGTTACATACGTCAACGTTCGATTAAGAATGGATGTTTCAGATACCTGCTTTGTCTCCCAAACTGACAGCTAATACTGTAGTGTGGTGCTGCAAATATGTGCTTCATTTTATGGTGTTCTGGGCTCTGTCATCCTGAAGATGGATGCTGTATGTTCTTCCAAAACACAGCCCACATATTAGACAATTCAATGTCACAACCCAAAAACCACCCAAGTTTCCACCACTGCAAAAACCTCAAGTCTGAACACGAGTTTTTCCTTTCATCACAGGACGCCTGTAATGTATGGACCAGCGCCTCATCCAGGCTACACGTATGGGCCCCCAAAGGTGCCAACCCTCTCATACTACCCAGGAGTGCAGTTTGTTGGGAATGGAAGCGGCGGAGGATACCCAGACAGACGCTACAAGCTGCCCCCACAGTTCTTGAGCGCAGACCCCTACCTGTACACAACGCTACTGCAGCCAGCAACGCAGTACAACCCAGATGACTGGTGGGAGAGGCAAGCAACTCAGAATATAGTGGCAGGTCGTAAATGGGGGGGGGGCCCCATTTACGACCTGCCACTATATTCTGAGTGCATTGCGGGAGCTTGTGTACTGACTTAACTTCTCTTGATATTAGTCAAACATATTTTTACATAAGTGTATTACTGCAGTCTGATCAAACAGGTAACTAACACTGGGGATGCTACAGCCAGCAGAACAAAACGCGTGTTCAAATATGAATGTACAAACTAAACCATACACAGCACGTGACAAATTAATTTGATGTCTTGGATAATATTAAAGAGGGTCATAAAGAAATAGAGTACAACTACATTCATCTGGTTCAGGACAACAACCAGTGGAACGTTCTTGTGAGCAAAGTAAAGACACTTCTGGTTCCACAAAAATGGGAAATTTCTTGAGCAGTGAAATGTTTTGTTTAAAGATGCTGTCAGTTGCTAAGTTTATATAGTGTCACTGGTAAATAAATGAAATGTGAAAGTGGAGCATTGGTGGAATTATATATACAGGGTAAACCAAAGTACTGGGAATAAAACCTGTCACAATGACACTTTGTTCACCACAAATCTCACATGGACTGACCCAAGATCGAACCCAGCAACTAACCACCTGGGCCATGGCATGGCCCAAATTTCTTGAGTATCTGAGTGACCATTAACTTGTGAAGAGAGACTGTACTCCATGGAGTGTGTTATGACGAAATTTATGTCTGTTAAGATGAATTTACAGTTTGAACACTTTGGATGGTCTGTACTTGTGTGTGTGTGTTTGTGTGTGTGTGTGTCACCATTTCTGATGTGAATATTTGCCATGTTACAAACAGGTATACCCGTTCAAATGCTGAGGGCTCCTTCGGTAGCAACCACCAGCAGCAGTCGCGACACAGGAAGCGGAGACAGGCAGCAAGTAACCAGCTGTGCCCTACCAGAACCGAGTTCATCATGCCCAAAGCTGCGATGAACAATAGAGGAAATTGGATGTTTGTGGTCAATCTGAATGAGGTTGATGACAGATACACACAGCTGGTCGGCACTGAAACGTGCGCGTGAGTACACACAGTTGGTTAGCACTGAAATATGCATGAGTACACACAGTTGGTCAGCACTGAAATGTGCATGTGTACACACAGTTGGTCAGCACTGAAACGTGCATGAGTACACACAGTTGGTCAGCACTGAAATGTGCATGAGTACACACAGTTGGTCAGCACTGAAATATGCATGAGTACACACAGTTGGTCAGCACTGAAACGTGCATGAGTACACACAGTTGGTCAGCACTGAAGCATGTGCACGAATATATTCAAAAGGCCAACAGAGGCATGCTGTGTCACTGTAAGCACAGACACAAATATCCATTGCATGGATCCTCTTGTCACTGTCACTGTCACAGTACAGTGTGCACAGCTACAACTTTGAAATGCAGTAATAGTGAAATTTAAAAAACTAAAGTTCACTCAATTCATTAAGTGCATTTAGGGTGAGGTGAAATTTGGATTGTTGTATGTCATTTACATTACTTAATTTTCATAGGTTTAACCATACTTTTGCTACTTATTAAGACTCTTCAATGCAATGCAATTTTCATATTGCAGCGCCAGTCAGTGCAGTGGACTGTGCTCCATACCTGGCAGTTACTCGTCACGCTGTCAGCAGCAGTATGTGCAGAAGAGACTGGTAGCCCTGGAGGGTGGTGGAGATCGACTCTACACAGATGTATTCTGGTTCCCACACTGCTGCATCTGTCAGATCACACAAAACACTGGCTGAATAAACAAAATGTACGGACTATTTTCTTCTCTATAAAAGTGAACTGTATTGTAAAGTTGCCTATAGGCAAGTGAACTGCAGCGATGTTCAGTTTGTGAGAAGACCCGGACATCCAAGAAGTGGAGAATGAAGCAGAAGGACAGTACGAATGAATTTATACTCTGCTCTCATAAGTGCTGTACAGTAGTGACCAGGTAACTTGCTAGCTGCACTCCCTAAAGGCACAGCTGCAGTCTGCGCAGTGTGATGTTTGCTGCTAGACTCGCCTCGGAAAGGCCAGGCAGCATTTTACGTATTTCAAAATTATTTACTCTCCTGCAAGTACATTCATATCTTCAGTTAATGTGGACATTTTTGAAATAGATAGAAAACGCTCTGTGCTGCATGTGCAGTGCTTCTGCTCTTGCCAACCTGCCACTTCACCCTTGCGCCTACAACTAGCACGTAATCTGGTCACTAATACAGTAAGTTTAAACTACTCAAGTCTGCTTTCCTCACGTCATTCAGCTGGTTGCAGACACAGTGTGTAGTATGTTTCGAGATTTGAGGTTGCGGTTCTCACAGCAGTCAACATTACGGTTGTGACACTGTGTAGCTCAGTAGGTAGGTACTGGTAATTGGAGGCTGCCTATAACTTTAGCATGCCAGATGGTGGCAGCATGTTCCTTTAAAATGTTGCCACCTGTCCACCAGATATTGCCACCTATACACCAAATGTTACCACCTGTCCAGATGTTGCTACATATCCACCAAATGTTGCTATCTGTCCACCAAATGTTGCTACCTGTCCACCAAATGTTGCTACCTGTCCACCAAATTACATAGTGTCAAATCCATAATTTTAGTCAATGTTTTGCTAAGCGTATTCAGGGCAGATCACAAAATCAGTGCCCAACCATTAGTTTTATCATGTTCATGTAATTAGGTTGTTCTAGATTGAATTAAGTTCTGTAGACCTTTACTAATCTCATTTGTAATACATAACTTTCCTCCAGAAAACACAGACATGCACCTTACAATGCAGTAAAGTTACATAAGAACACATTGAAATATTCAGTCATTTGAAAAAGGTTTCTAGTAAACGTTACTGTCTAACGTCACATTGTGCAGATTTCTCATATGATGCGTTGTGTTGCTGTACGGATAATCACAAACCTTTTGAAGCACAGTAGTAACCACATGTACCACAGCAGCATTAACCAGTTGGTACTTGTAATGGAGATGAAGTGTGCTTTCTGTGACATGTTAAGTGCAGTATAATTCATCTGAAGACATGCTGTTTCATACCTGAGGAAGGTCGCAATGTTTGGTATATGTGTCCGTAATGTAGGGGTCTAGAGGTCAGACGCAGTGTTCTTTCAAAACGTCGGGCACCTATTGCACAGTGACTTGGCATCGTATCCTACATGAATGCTGTTCTCTACTTTACACTGTGTCATATTCTATCAGACTAATTAATCTAATACTTAATATGAGTGATAGACCTTTTTGTTGTGTTGTAATACAGGCACATGACAGTTGCAGATACTGATTGTTGCTGAGTGGTGGAACATAAACAGTTGCAGGTACTGATTGTTGCTGCGTGGTGGAACATAAACAACCAGAGAAATAAAAATCTTTATTTATGATTGTAGAATTTATATTAACAAAACATATGTTAGGTTTGAATTTCTGACAATTATAAATACTAAAACTATGATCTTCTAGACTGTAAAAGTTAGTGTGAAGAGATAACGAAATTTTGGTGGAATCTACTGCCTTGCTTTTCTTCCACCACGAAGATGGAGGGAGCAGGTGCACCACAGATCATTGTGCTATCCACCAAATATGCATCATCACATCCAAAATGGCTGCAGTCTTTCAATTCTGCTGGGATGTGGCATTGTTGTGTCACTGGCTGAGTAGTTCTTGACATTTCAAAAGATGTTAGTGCCTTCATCTTCAGGGTCAAGCTGTCTGGATCCTTTGAAAGGTCAGGAACTACTTGCCCCATGACACAGCAGCATATCCCAAAACACTTGAATGCTCAGCAGTGCTGCTGTGAGAACCTTAAATCTTGCACAATTTATGCTCTTTGAAGCAAAGAAAAGTGTTAACTGGTTTCATGTTTAGAAAAAAAAATATTTCCTAGTAATGTACGTGGCTTTGTTAATGATGTGGGATATTGCATCCAATGTAAAGGGTAATTAGAAGTGTCATTGTGCTGAACTGACATGACCTTGCTCATTGAAATCACTGCCAGTGAATAATGCAGATGACACAGACTCTGCCAAGATTATTCACAGTCTGTAAGGTAATGGGAGCTGGGATAGCTCAGTTCTTATTAGTACCTCGGTTGTGGACTGGACGACCTTGTGTTCGATTCCCAGTAGAAGCAAACAATTTATATGTTTTCCAAAATGTCCACACGGGTTGTGGGGCCCACACAGCCTCCTATAAAATGGGTACTGGGGGTTCTTTCCCCAGGGGTAAAGCCAAGGTCCGAAGTTGACCACTCACTTCCATCTAGTGCTGACATTAAGGAGGAGTGGAGCTATACTTACACTCCCCCATACACCTTAATGTCATAGACAGGGACGACTTGACCTTCTCTACTTGTCAAAGCAATTAATATGGACACTTGAGGACTTCAGCAAATCAAAAGCACGTTAATGTACATACTGTCCCTTACACTCTTGCATTATGACATCCTTATGCTGTGATTTAACTTATAAACTTACATGCTTAGCACAAATGTGAACAGGGCTCAACAATCCCACTCATCTTCTCGTTCACAATAAGTGAAAAACCAAGTGGCAAAATATTGGAATTTATTTGTTAACACCCTCTCCTGCTCTAATTTTTTATTTCTCAGCAGATGTCAAGCAGTAAATTTGAATAAAAAATTACAGTAGAATTCCTGTAATCCAAGGTCCAACAATTTGGAAATCCTGATAATCCAGCACTGGAGAGCAGTCCCAAGACTGAAAGTTTTGCTTTTTACCAAAAAAGAAAAAAAAAGCTTCATCAATGAAACAGCAGATCTCAAGGACATGTGTAAAAAGACCTCCAATAGTATCTGTACATCAACCGTTGTGGTACCTCCTGACCCCTTGTCTGCTACTGTATCAACATCTTCAGCTGTTAAGACTCCAGAAAACACAGAAGAGGACCTTATGACCCTGAACCAGCAGCTGAAGGAGATATGCAGATGGAATACTGCTCTGATTAGTTGTGCAGCCCAAGTATACGAGCAGTAACAAAAAATTACCTGTAAGAACTTAGGTCAGTACAGGTACCGTCTGATAATCTGGAATATTGGGTAACTTGACACGTGTCCAATCCCATGCGGGTCGGAATGGCGGAATTTTGCTGTATTTGCAATACTTCAGGTTCTTGCAGCAGTGTTTTAAAAATTAAATGTTAATTGGACATGATGCAGTGTCAATTGTTGAGCAGATACGAACGTTTTGGAGGTGCTTTCTACCTGCAGCGTCAGGGTCTGTGTAAACTGAGAAGATGAATAAGACACGTACCATGAAGCATCAGTAAATGATTACCAATTGACATGGTATTATATAAAGAAGATCTGGACATGCAGTAAACTGTATCATATACAGATGTTACACTGTATAAGGGACAATATTCTGTACACATTGTACGTCATGTACTGATAAATAGACGGGTGTGGAGCAGAGGTGCTGCTTGTGTTGTGCAGAAAGTCTGGTTAGTGTCAGTGAGCCAACATCTTTTCATCTCTGTGTATGACAGTGCAACTCTTATCTGTAAAGAATGCCTCGTCATTCATAGGACGTGGCACACACTCAGACTACAGACAGTGTGACACGAATTGCCAGGTGTGAAAGAGTGCAGACAGAACACAGGCGGCCATGCTGTTGCACAAAATGCAGACGCAGCATCTTGCCAATCACCTTGAACATATCTGCAGTCTGTATGAAATAACAGACCACAAAGAAAACTTTGAGGCTGTTCACAAGAAACTGAACCATACTAAGCAATCGGGCTACTATTAACCTCACTAGCTTCAGTTAACACTGAATTATACATTTCCAGACCAAAATTAGCTTGTGGTTTTCCACACCAAACTGAGTGGCAGCCCAACATAACCTCCTTTATGTACATAACCTAAATATATATATACATTCCTCAATATGCAGTTTCCCCCAATCTTCATTTCTCTTAACCGGCCAAGAGCAATATAAGCTATAACAAACGGTGATCATGTGGAGTATTAAGTTACTGTTTTGCTTTCTTTGGGGGCTTATAAACTGTTCTCAATGTTTTGGGTGGGCCAAAACCCGAAGCACTAGTAAAATTTTACGTTGTGTTCACCGTGCATCTTGATATTAACTTTCAATTTCTTCAACCAACGAATGGGTGAATTGAACAGAAATAAAAAGGTGCATTCGTTGGTTTAAGAAATTGACACTAGTAAAATGTTTCTTGATTTTATGTTGGTTAGGCTTCCTTCCCTTCTTTTGGACCTAGTTTATCATACTCTACTTTGTCACAGTTTTCTTTTAATTTATTTTCGTGATGACTACTTGGGGTCTTCTTGTACATGGCATGTTCTGTTTTCTGCAGCGACACTTCAGCCAATGAGACAGGGAAGCAGATTTGAATGTGTTCACATTTTTATATTTTTATACTATATGATTGATAAGCATTTTCATAATAAAACTACACAAAATGACTGGAATTTGGTTTTATTTTATTTTACTGATTTAATATTACACTGGTGTCATCTCCAAATAAGATTGGTTTGGATTTATTATTTATGATCTTGGGTAAGACATTTATATAAAGAAGAAAGAGCAAAGGACCTAGAATTGAACCTTGTGGAACACCATGTTCTATTTTTCCCCCCAACTAGCAAAGGTATTATGATAAGCTCTGTATTGCATGTTATCACACTGATACCTATCCTTAAGGTAGGAATTAAATAAGGCATTGGCTGCGCCTGTTATTTCATAGAATTTCAGTTTACACAACAAGATATTGTGGTTAACACAATCAAAAGCTTTTTCACGATCACAGAAAATACCTCCCACTATTAATTTATTATTACGAGCTCTTAAAATTTCACAAATTTAATTATGAGTAGCCTTTTCTGTTGTTAACTTTACCATAAATCCAAATTGTACCTCAACTGAAATATTATTGTTTAGATGTTCGAGAGGTCTAATATGCACAGCATTTTCGAAGACTTTAGATAGTGATTTGTTACATATACAGTTTAAAGGAGAGCTTATTTTTAGTAACTTGGTGGAAATCTCATCATATCCAAAAGTTTTTTTTTTTCTATTTTAGAGATTTGATAATTTTCTCAATTTCTTAAACAGGGCAAATGTGCTAAATTGGATTTAGGCCTACTCACACAGAAAGCCTTGAGAAGTGAATCAGTTTGCATCTGTTGTAATTCTGTTATAAATGAAAGAAACAGAATCTTCCATGCAACTGTAGAGTCTATGCCATTATAATGCTCTGGGTTCAAATTACGACGGCAATTCGGCTACTTCCGTTGACATATCAAGAGGTGCCTGTTCCTCAGTCAGCAGACTTACCTTTCGTTATTACAGATCATGTTCAGCCTTGAGAGTCTTGTGTACCGTTGTCTCTCCAAGTCACACCACAAGTCCGCATCACTGCACAAACAGCTGTAAACACGTGTGCTACATCCACAGCTAAATGTCACTAACACACGCAGTTAAAGTCGCCAATCACTGCACAAACAGCTGTACACACGTCTGCTACATCCACAGCTAAATGTCACTAACACACGCAGTTAAAGTCGCCAATCACTGCACAAACATCTGTACACACGTGTGCTACATCCACAGCTAAATGTCACTAACACACGTAGTTAAAGTCACCAATCACTACACAAACAGCTGTACACACGTCTGCTACATCCACAGCTAAATGTCACTAACACACGCAGTTAAAGTCACCAATCACTACACAAACAGCTGTACACACGTCTGCTACATCCACAGCTAAATGTCACTAACACACGCAGTTAAAGTCACCAATCACTGCACAAACAGCTGTACACACGTCTGCTACATCCACAGCTAAATGTCACTAACACACGCAGTTAGTCACCAATCACGCACTGACAACCTGCCTGCCGCTGAGATAGCCTGACAGTTCAGCAATTTGTCACGTTTCACAGGTCTTGTCATTTCGTAGTTAATTATATTCTGTAAAATGGCTTAACACTAACAGGCCCAACGCAACATACATGTTCATTATCTGGGCTTAATGTAGACTGTTCAGAGATCGTGTCCAAAATGTTAGGTGAATTATTGGGCCAGTCCATATGCTACTGGATTTCGTACTAAAGAAAAGATTATGTTCCAGACGTTGCAGATAATACAACAGAATTTAGCCGTAACTTCTGCCACTCTAATGAACACAATTTATCAGACATCCATAATGACTTATCGACGCAATGCCATAACCAAAGTTAAGCAATTTAATGCGCCTACATTTCAGTGATACAGTATGTATCTGCGCTATAATATCTTAACTTGTTCTCCGAACTACTGTCGGCTTAACCCCGGGTGGTCACGGTGGTAGCCACCTCCCTATTAAGTACATGTATTCTTTACAGACGTTTTACCTCATTAAACCACTTATATGAAACTTAGTGTACGTATCTTGCTACATCTGTAACAGCTCAGTGTTATAGGTAAATAGATATGTAGCAAGTATTATATTTGTCATGTAACCTGCACAGTGCAGTCGGAGGACACACTGCTGGCACAGGCGTCCCACGACAGACACACAGTACAGTCGGAGGACACACCATACTGGCTGTAACCTGCACAGCACGTTCTGCGTATTGCTGGTAACCAACCGACTTACCTCTGGAATGCTGATGATAGCGTGTGGAAAATTATTACGAACTTAACGAGACACTGTAACTGTCAGTGTATCATGCAGATTGCTGTAATGTTTGTGTGGGCGACAAGCAACATGGAAATCCAAGATGGCTACAGGCCTTTGCTTACTTATTTGTACGGCCCGTAAATATATAAAATGAATTGCCAGGCTGCGACGGACACGACATGTTTGTTTAAAGTCACAAAAAATTGTTACTAACTTCTGATTTAAGTGTTATACTTAGAACACCTCGGATACGAAAATGTATCGTCTTTATAAAGGCGCCAAAATGCCTACGAACTGTAGCAACCATTCTTCCAATTTCTGACAACCAACAAACTTACCTCTGGAATTCTGTTGACAACGTTAGAAAACTTTTATGAACTCAGTAAAACATTGTAACCATTAATCTACAATATAACAGCCCGTATTACTCTAATATTTGTATGGGCACCAAAAACCCGGAAATCCGTGGTGGCTACAAGCGATTGAATGCAATTTATACGGTTCGTAAATATATAAAGTATAATTGCCATTTGCAACAAATTCGGAAGGCTTGTTAAAACTGGCACACAAATTCATAATAACGTCCGTTTCCTTTGCAACATCTCAAATACCCAACTGTCTTGTCTAATTATAAAACGCGCCAAAATGACTGTGAACTTTGCAACTCGTTAATCGTGCTAATTAAAGCAACTGTAAATATAAATTCAAGTGAATTACTGTATACTTACCTTACATACTAGCAATATTCCTATTTAATACAACTTAATGTAACAAAATCTGGTCAAACACGCAAGATATATACACGTTCGTCTATAAACTGCTGGGCAGGCAGACATCCACTTCCCTCAAGTGTCAGCGACTGTCTGATGTCACTGGATCAGCAATCACATAAGCCCGAGGGTTAATTTCAATTCACCCCGACAGGTGTCATTCTTATCTGTAGTGCCCTATAATTCCGTACATTGGCAGCTCCTGAGAATGACACACGATGTTCGTAGATAAATGCTCAGTACAGGGCTTACCCAGATACCAAGTGCAAATGTAAATCCATAACCTAAAACTAATAGTTATAGAGAATGCAGCTCTAAAATTGTTTCATGTATCACAAACTACGTGTTTATGACATATCTCAGTCTCTGGCATCCTACCACGGGGCTCGGGTTCAGTCCCAGTGATGGACAAAATTACACTGGGCCAGGTTTTCCTCCCAGTACTTCAGTTTTCTCCTGTCAGTTGCGTTTCTACCAATGATAAGCTGGTAAAAGGAAAACGGGCCCATTAAAGGCAACAAGAGAATCAAAAAATAAACCACATGTGGGGGGAGATTTGGAATTTAATGAATACATGTGACTAAGGAGTGTCTGGGGGAGGGGGCAATGGACTTTTAGGTTCTGTTAAAAGCAATTTCTTGTGCAGTTAAGCAACTGTCAGCTTCCCAAGGAGGAGTCTGGTCCATTGGGTTAGTTGGTTTCATTACGTGGGTCTAGCCAGACCTAAGTTCTTCATGCTTCTTAACCACTTCAGGAACAAGACTTATTTGACTAACCAAAGTTCCTAAGCCATGGTGTATCAATGTCCATAATTTAATGGTCAAAATTCACTGCACAATGAAGGAACTGTCAGTTATAATTTGTTGTGTCTCCAGAAGTACACTTTGGTTTACTTCTGTTGATTGTACTGCCAATTTCCAATCACAATGTTATTCACATTTGCTCATCTGTCCTTGAGGGTGGAATTTCAGAATGATCAATGGAATGTAGTTATTTTTTTTTTTTGGTAATTACACTGCATGTACAAGAACTGTCTTGTTGTTGAACTCAGTTCCTGTATATTACTGACAGTCTGAACTGCCACACCAGCACAATACAAAAATGTGCTGCAAAATGGCCCATTGCTCTTGGATAACACATCCATACTATGTGACAATGTTCTTTACAATTATGATTTACTGATATTTCAAGTCTTATAGTGTTTACATTGCTACACTTCCAAGTGAGTTTCCATATTTAGAGAGTGAGGTTATGTCACCCTGCATAACCTCGACTTTTATTAAGCCTAAGCCTGTTTTACCAATACTCACATCTTTATCACACAGCTGGGTGAGATAAAGATATCAAACTTCTGCCATCTTCCTCAGAAGGAAGTGGCTAATTTGGTGAAAGGACATTAACAATTTAAGATGGGATGCAAGTAAAGATACACTGGCTGTGTCACGTAACGCAGGACATTTAGACGCTGTCAGAAACGGGCAAGTACCTCACTTTCAGATTGATATAGCTCAGACACAAAGCAAACTTTTAATAAAACAAATTTATCTTTTATTTGTAGATATGAAAACAGTCAGGTCAACAGCAAGGACAAGACATCTAGCTGGAAGCAAAGCATGAAGGAACAGAGAAGCAGGGAATGAATATACAGACTGAAAGTGGACTGTACGAAAAGCAAGGTGCATAAGAGAAGCAAAGAACTGCCAGGTGCCTGCAAATGTAAATGGACATACAAAATATGTTTCTGACAGTGGCAGACACAGGATCTGAAAAAGCTGGGGCAATTAACGGATGGCGAGAAAGAAATTTGTTCACTGTATGTTACTTGTCAGATAGGTCCATGCCGGCACTGAAAGACAGAAGTCTTAAAGGAAGTTCAACCACTCATGTTTTCCTCAAGTAGAGAATGCTGCATGTCTGTGTCCTTTCCACTTAACCAAAAAATTAAAACCAACAATGCATTTGTTGCTGGGAATACCAAACTGATTTCGATATATCTCCAACATGTTTCAGCCCATCCGTCACATAATCATGTAGCTCAAATACAACTGGAAGCATCAGAGGCCTTACAAATGACAATATGAGAATAGTGCGCACATTAATACGGTAATAGTGCGCACATTAATACGGTACTGCCACCGAGAGGTTATAATGTGACTTAAAGTACATGAAAAAAAAAAAAATATATATATACGGTTATAAAACTTAAGTCTCATTCTGAAAGGAAGAGAATGGGAGGTGGAGGAACGTGAAACATAGAAATGTACGTAATCATAAACTTTCCCCCAAGTACATACAATTAAGGTGGAGATGCATGCAGGGAAGAAAGCATAAAAATGTACAAAATTCTGTGCTTAAAACTACACAGGAACATACAAAGCGGCAGATCAAAGTACAGATGTGACGATAGTCTATGGTCCAGGAGCATGTTCTTAACTGCGACGATTGTGAACCTTCGAGTTTCACAATACAAGAGTTATTGATCAGCTGGATAATTGTGAACATCCTGACAGTTTATTCACACAGACTGTACCAAATACGTAACAAAAGTAAAAATTGTATTGGAGCCTGTTATGGCAGGACGTGGCTGCTTGTATAACAAATTCATGCAAATCAACACACTGCCAGATGTGGTCTGACGACCGTCAGTACAAACTTCAGTAATATCACACATGATTACTGCCAACTGTCTTCCTCCATAACATACTGCATTCTTAGTAAGACATCTGCTGAAATGTCATGTCACATTACGCAGATACGGATAGTAAGTGCGCAGCATCAGCATCATGAACCCACTCGAACAGTGTGATAGATACTTTCAGGTATCAGGGACAGTGCAGTCAGTACAGCGACTACGCTACAGGGAGGACGATCCACACTTCGATTTACAGTACGGGCAAAAGATTTTTCTCTTCTCATGTCTCAATCTTGAGGGTACTTATCTACCCTGGATATAAAGGCAGCAGGTTTCTTGGAAACAGTAAATTTCTACCAGACAACACCATGTCACATCCCACAAGACAGGACCCTTCAGTACACTGCCCAATACGAGCACTTGCTGTGCCTACTGACCCTCATATAGCAAACCCATTACAGGCCCTCAGGGCTCCAGATTTCTAGACAATCGGCATATGAAGGTGGTAAGGTTGTCAGCCCTACGCACCGGCCACCTTTACCCCCCAGAAAATACTCCTGGTACTCATTTCTGTTAGAGGCTGAGTGGACCCCAGGGCCATAGTGTGGCCGAAACGATTATGCCGATGAAAAATTCCATTGACACCATCGTGACTCAACCTCATATACTGCCAACAAATGCACATGCATGGTGCTTATCAGCTGTATATGAGCGTAATATCTTAATGACGACAATTTATTTTTACGACACCATATCTCACATTATACAAATGGCATGATGACACGTAAAGGATTTCAAAGCGGCTGTGACCGACTTAACGTACCAACCCCAAGTCTGTCTAAAGAAACTGACAAAAACTAAGCAAACCTACGTTAATATAACTATGCACAGTTTTTGTGGTAACTAGCAGCTACAGTAAGAATTCTGAACATTGTTTTTGTGTTCTGAGGTGCTGCACGCTCCTGTGAAATGTGCGACCACAAAGTGTATAAACAGGCACACCACACTCTAATCTTCATCACCATGAAAACCTCAGATCTCTCAAATCTCCCACTGACATCCACACATGAAACATGCGGGATCTTCCTTCAGTGGCATAAAAGGAAGGAGGCTGTAAGGACCCCAAAGGCACCGCATGACTTGAGGACAGTAACGAAACATCAGATAATTCACATCAAAATAAACCACAGGCATTGACTTCAGTATTTATGTTTTTTTATTGTACAAATATTACGAAGAAACATGAGGAGTCGAGTTAAAAGTTCCTGAAAACATAAACACAACACATTACTCTCCATATCCACATTTAACGAACACCAATTATATGACAACAAATGCAAATATAAATAGTCCAGACACAGCTTTATTTTTCAGATAAAACCAGCTACATGTTTCGGCTAATGATGGTAGCCGTCATCAGGCTTATCACAAACATATAAACAGCAAATGTTTACAGCTGCACTGATCTCTCAACCACCAATGCAGCTGTAAACATTTCCTTTCCATACTTCTCTGATCAGCCTGATGACGGCTACCATCATCAGCTGAAACACGTAGCTCACTTGATGACGGCTACCATCATCAGCTGAAACACGTAGCTCACCTGATGACGGCTACCATCATCAGCTGAAACACGTAGCTCACTTGATGACGGCTACCATCATCAGCTGAAACACGTAGCTCACCTGATGACGGCTACCATCATCAGCTGAAACACGTAGCTCACTTGATGACGGCTACCATCATCAGCTGAAACACGTAGCTCACGTGATGACGGCTACCATCATCAGCTGAAACACGTAGCTCACCTGATGACGGCTACCATCATCAGCTGAAACACGTAGCTCACTTTATCTCAAAAATAAAGCTGTGTTTTGACCGAGTATATCTGCATTTCTTACTATATCGTAAACACAACAGAGATATGCTGAGGAGTGCCTGCACACACCCCAGCAATGTTATGACAGCATACAACAAAAATGACTTTCCAAATTAATTGATTTGCTGATGCCATGTCTGGATGCACACATTTTGCATCATGTCGCAGATCTGAAGAAACTATATCAACCATTTTTGGCCCAGAACATCATTTTTATCACATTTACTTCCATACTAGTACTCCTAAAACTCTGTCAATTATAATGTGAGAATATGTTTAAAATACAGGAACATAAAAGTAAAACTGTTATGAAGGCATATGGGACAGTGGAGGTATAGCTCCAGTCATTCTTAATTTTCACACTAGATACAGATGCATGGTCATCTTCACATCACAGCTGCTTTACCCCCATGGAAACAGCCTCCATTACCCACTGGACCCCACAGCTAGTCTGGACACTTTGCAGTACAAAACAATCCCCTGCTACTGACATGAATCAAACGATTCTTTCTTTGACCATCAGCATAAAATTAATATTAATTTCTGTGGGCAGTTTTGGGACCCTGTGGAATTTTAGCATGTTGGAGAAGGGCCCAGCACTGGAGACATGGCAGTAATGCAAGTACCTATGTGATGACAGATCTGCAAGTGTCAAGAAGTACAGCCTTCGTCCGTGAAGGTAAGAAAAACACACCTGCACATTGTAATGGCTACAGGTGTTCCTTCAGTCAGGTGTGTGCAGGTAAATGGAAAATCCTTAAATATAATAAGGAACGAATTTCGGGACGCAGTTCAATTCCTAGGCAATATATCAAACACTTACAGCTGGACACATACCTTGCCAACACTCCATCCTTCTTCGTGAGTCGATTTATGCAATCATCTGATTCTCCCTGAAAAAACAAACATTACTGAAAATCACGGAGGAAAAGGTAATGGGCAGTGAATTATACTGATGCAATGGCGAAGTTTAAGATTGCTGGCTCTTGCAATGTGGCATCAAGTGTGTGTGTTATGTAATGATACTGTCAATTTCTAAGTTTATATATCACTGGTGTCACAGATTAATGCACGAGTATGAAGCATTGGCGGAACAATGGACAGGCCCTCCTGAACACAGCAATGAACCCTTGGGTTCCATAAAACGCGGAGAATTTCTCGACTCGCTGAGGAACTGTTAGCTTCTCAAGGAGGATTCTGCTCCATGGATTTAGTTAGCGAGACAGCAATTAGACTGGTGCAAAGCAATTACAATACAGCGTGCAGGTGTGGTCTGTTCTATGGACAAATGTCCGAGAAGCAGGATGCGTGCAAGACCGATGAACTCAGCCCTGCAGACGTTTGTGACAAAACTGACAGGCAGTTTCTGAAATTCACATGCAAGGTTCTTCAGGACAGCTTACCATCCTTCTTATGGCCCCACATATAGCGTACATCTTTGACGTCTCCGTCATCCGTCCCGTTTGTGGGTCCACATCAGCAATATTGATTTGGATTGAAGCATGGTCTTTGGCATGGATAATCCGGTTGCTTGCAGAGCTGAAACACGACAGTTCAGACAGATCTGACATTCCCAAAGTAGTGGCTATGAACACAATGAGGAAAATGTCTTCTGTGACACGACACACAATTCACACCTATCAGGCAACTCAACATCACATCCCATAAGGCAGTTATTGGCACGGCTTTCTAAGTTAAAGTACACGTTACCATATGGGTCCTCCTAGCCTCAACTACTCAACAATGAAATCATGGCTTCACGGAAGATGCATAAAACAAAACTTCTTTTTACACTGGTCAAGCTGACATTAACAACTGAATCACACATACATCTCACTGCCATTTACTACTATCACCTTTTGGTCATATTCTTAACCGCTACCACACTAGCAAATAAAGAACACACAACCATGAACCGTATCCTATCATACATACAGAGTCTTTCGTCCTCAAACTGGATTTTTAAACAAGCTGAAATGTAATGTAGAGCATGGGCAATCTACTACGCTATGCAATTATACAGAAAATTGTTTATTTATTTGACAAGATTCTCGCAGTTTTCACTGGAATAACAAGCGAGTCGAGATTCATCCATCTCAAGCCTCAAAACTTCCACTACAAGACAGGCTCAACTTACTGCCAGTTATATCTTACAAAAAATACTGCACACAAAATAGTACTAAAAAATCAAACACCCAACCAACAGGGATCATATTTTGAGAATTTCAAGGTCAAAGAACTTATTTTCCCTTAAACAAGGTACGTAACAGGTCACTGGAAGACTTGTTCAGTTTCCTTCAAAATGAAACTAATTTGGACTTCACACTTCAAGGATGGACAAACATATAAAAATTTAAAAGGCATCATCATGCCACAAAGTGACTTCCTTTAGGATTTCAAATATGCAGCGCCTCCAAACAGTATGAACCAGTTGGATGTAAAAAGTGTTCAAAGAATTTTTAAAAAATATCTTCATTACAACAAATTGGTATCTACATCAAACTACTTACACATGCAGTCACCATGTTAATTAAGGCACTTGTCATATCATGGGACCAGCTTTTGTATGCCTATTTTGAAAAAGGTCGCAACGAAGCCTTTCAGCAAGTCCTGCGCAATATCTTTTGTCTCTTAGTCACTCCTCAGACTGGCTGGCCAAAAATTTATTGAGGTGGAGAAACAAGTGCTAATCACTTGGTGAAAGGCCAGGACCGTATGGAAGATGTTCCAAAATTTCCCTCTTCAACTGTTTGCGTGCCCACTTCATTCCTCATCACATACATTAGTCCAGCCTTCTTTGAACAACTGACACCATTTCCTCACATTTCCTGCATTCATTACCCCTTCACCATACACTTCAACAACCTGCCTGTGCATTTCTGGCAGATGAACATTTTTTGCGTTCAAAAATCATATCACTGACTGCACTAAAAGAAAATTATGACACTGTACTACACAATACACGTGTTTCCCCTGACATACAGAAGATGACTGACCTTCACGGGAAGTGCGCGCATCACCTGCACTGCTGCTATCACAGATCGGTTCTCACTTTTTGGACGCGCCTCTTATCAGTGATAAAAAACTATTACACTTTCCAGGTCCAAAAAATGAGTATAACTACTTTCACTTAAAAATTTGGGTCAGATTGTAACCTGTAATAATTTGATATGAAATAACCCATCCGCTTCCATCAATAGAGGCTAACGTGATGTGATGTCAACCTCTAAGTATGGACGCAGAACCCATCTCCAGACCGTTGTATACAAATATTTTCACGTGACTTCTACTTAACATTTAGTAATCATTGCAAGACTACTTTACTGTCTGATCACGGCCACAGGTCGCCGGTTATGGCTCATGTCTACTGTAACTCACATGAACTTGAATTTTTATGGGTGCCTATTGACTATATTAACACACACGATACATTGTGCTTAAATTAGGCGTGTGCCTTCACATATTTTTTGGTCTCTTTAGGTTAGGTTGTCCTGCTTTGGCAGCATTATTCGCAGTAATCGTTTCCTGTATGGTGGGGTGACAACAGCGACACTCCACTGCAATTCAGGCACATTTTGTATAAAAATCATGAAAGATATGAATGCATTGCCGTGAGTTTATACACGTGTTTAACTCACCACTTTCTAGGACAGTACAGATCAACGAATTCACCAGCGTCGTTTTCCATGGCGACAAATCTGAAAAAGTAACATAAAAAGAAACTGAAAATTTCACTGACTCAAGAGGCAATACCAATAAACGATATTTCAACACATACTAACCTTTCTTCACTGTTAAAACACAAAATTACACCTTCACTACGTCATGCGACACTCAAGAAGCGGAAAAAGGGGTCCTTCCGGTTCAAGATTTCCACGGATATATCAATACATCGATGTGTACTACGAGTGTAGACCCAGGACAACGACCAAAGTTCTAGTAGACAACGGCGTTGATATTCCGTATTGTGATGTCTCGAACATCACACGGTCAGTGCAACAAACACACACGTCGAGGGAAACAATTGTGCTGGAGTTGAGTGTGGACAAGCATGCGAAAGAGTAAAGGGAAATTTAACTTGCGTATTTCAGAGGAACAACGAGAATGAGGTTGTTCAACGACCCGTAGCATAGGGTCCGAAGGTTCCTTATTGTGTGAACAAATCCCGCCACCTCTCCCTATCCTAAGCCAGATAAATTCAGTCCACACCCTCTTATATTTATTAAGACCCGGTTGAATATTATCCTTCCATCTATGTTTAAATCTTCAAATTTTTCCTCTCCTTCAGACTTCCCCAACCAAAATTTGTATGCACCTCTCTTCTCCCCCATTCATGCCACATGCTTCGCCCATTTCATCCTCCAAAGTTTGATCTCTGAATACTGTATATTGAAGAGTGCAAATCATGAAGTTCCTGTGGAGTTTTCTCCAGTTTCCTGTCATTTCCTCCTTCTTAGGCCCAATATTTCCTCAGCAACTCTCAGCCTGTGTTCTTCCCTTGAAGTGACAGGCAAGTTTCGCACCCAAATAACATATATTTCGGTGTATTTTATGTCTTTTTTAGAAAGAAAACGAGGCGACAAGAGATTCTGGACCAAATGGCAGCAGGCGTTCCCTGAATTTAATCCGTTCTTTGTTTTTCATTTGTGCAATTTTGTTTGTTAGTTTCGTTCTCCAATAAATCAATGTCGCTGTACGATTGTAACGTACTGCGTGTGATTGCAGTGAGATGGCGCACATGTGCACGCTGCAGGAATGCCAGATTCTGGCAGCAGATCGGTTTGGCAACACTAGGTAGGCCTACTCTGTCTCTAGCTTTCATCACTCCTGTTAAAAATGTTTATTTAGAACAGTTGTTTAAAACCTGTATTTTTCCTATATCGGATACAACGATAGCGCTATAGAATTTAATTGTACGCATTCCCAGGATTCACCACTAGATGGCAGTGAAATGTACTATACGTCGTGCTCATGTGCTCAGACACGGATGAGGGAACGTTGAAAAATGTCTGTGGATGAATTGGTCTTTGCTTAGTTACGGCTGCATGTTACTCATTTCACAACTACTCAGTGTAGCGTGTAGTCTGCAGTCGAGAAATTGCTGTGCAGGCGATCTGAGCTGTCAGTGCCAAGCAGGCAGAGTGCCAACAGCGCTGGTATTTTCGCGCGATTACGTAACAGGTGCGAACTCATATACGTCACAAGATGGAAAGTGTGGTATGCTGTTCCAAGTTCGAAAGGTGGACGCAACACAAACGTGCTGTCTGAGACAATATGTCTATGAAGGTAAGTTCATGAACTGGATTACACGGTTGCGTATATAAACAGTTTATTAACTCTGCGACCAGTTTTTAATTTACTGTGTTATTAGTATTTGTGGAAAAGTGCGTGGTAGTGCATTTGTGATAGTAATGAGAACTGTCAGCCTAAGAATGTGCCAGGCTTGAAAACGTGATTGTGTAAAATCGGGAAAACCTAGGTTTGTGCTGTGCTGTTACGAACGTCTGTTACTGGAAGGTCTTTCTGGCACGGAGACTTCCAAATTTTGCAAACATTTAGCATTGTTTGTCGGTCCTGCGAGTGGATCTTGGTGGCTCCATTGTAAGTGAATGAATGTTCGTTACCATTTCTGTGCCTTCGTTTTATTTCAACTTGTCGACTGTACTTTCAAATTATAAATATTTATTGTTCAATTTAAACACTCGACAAATTTCCATTGTCGTCTTGTAATAATGAACAGCATGGTACGGAAAAGACGTGAATACCACGTGTACCACGTGTTCCTGTACATCCGTGCGTTATTACTGATTGCCGTAGTTTCGAAAAAAAAAAAATAGATCTCCAGACCAAAAGACAAATGACACGCATGTGTAAAACACGTTTAAGGTAATAACAATCAAAGGAAAGTCAATCAAAGACGCTGAAGGTTTGAATAATCGAAATACATTCGTTGGTTTGAAGTGAGGTGAATTGCGACTGTTTCGGTTTGCGAAGCGCAATTCCAATAATTATTTAAATTATCCCCCCCCCCCTTGTCATAAATAGTTTCCTGCCAACAGTGCCAGTGCCATCAGGCCTATCGCACATTTAAAGCAATTCACTAGCTCTCTTAACGATTTATTCAAGAATTAATTTCCAGGGCCGCCAAGAGCGGGTTCGGGCCCCAGCAAGGACCGGCCGGCTAAAAATCTTTACACTAAATCAGAAAGACTGACTGTCAGTTGCATAGTGACTTGGGCTTGGCCTGAAAGGGTTTATTTGTAAACTTACAAATAATGGTACTACCGAGAAAGACAAAAACATATGAAACACAGTCGGGCCCCGTTAATTTGTACCGGCTTCCCCCCCCCCCCCCAATCTTGTCGGCACTGTTCATTTGTATTAAAATTCATCATTAGGGAAGGTGTTGCCCGTCGCGGACACGGCTTGCCCTGTATTTTAATTACAGCTGTAATGTTGGGGGTTTGTGTGTTCAGTGTGTAAGTTGCGTGACATTTGTGTGTTCAGTGTGTAAGTTGCGTGACATTTGTGTGTTCAGTGTGTAAGTTGCGTGACATTTGTGTGTTCAGTGTGTAAGTTGCGTGACATTTGAGTTCTCATGACTATTGTTATTAAGCTTAGGGACTTCTGGGCCGTAGTGCCATTTATTGTAGCAGCACTGCTTTGGTTGTTAAGACACAGCGTTGTTTTAGTGATGACGTGCCTTACAGTAGCAACTGTCAATATACCAACATAAAACTTCACTGTTTTAACGAACACAGAGCAACACAAAACCTTAAAATCCAACTTGACCACGTCTGTCTGTTCACTGGCCCCTTCATCAGTCCGTCTGTTCATTGGCCCCTTCATCAGTCTGTCTGTTCATTGGCCCCTTCATCAGTCCGTCTGTTCACTGGCCCCTTCATCTGTCCGTCTGTTCATTGGCCCCTTCATCAGTCCGTCCAGTCTCACGCTCCCCTTCATCAGTCCGTCCAGTCTCACGCTCCCCTTCATCAGTCCGTCCAGTCTCACGCTCCCCTTCATCTGTCCGTCCAGTCTCACGCTCCAGCCTGCAAATTCTTACAGGTCGCTTTTTAAATCAGAGCAGTCAAGACCAGAATTGTCCCACAAGGTACCATCTCCTGTACCGCCATGTTCATCTGTAATGCAACAGGTCTTGAACGACTGTCACAGTGTTCAACAGTGCTAACAGTGCCCCCGCTCCCCTTCCACGTCTTGGCTGTACAAACGGGTTTAAGACGCAACAATGAACACAGGCAACAATGCAGATTTCTTGCATGTCAAAACAGGCGGTGGGTATAGCTACTGTTGTGTTGTCTAGAGTGCTACATGCACGTTGCTACTACCTGGTCGATAGCAAGTTATTGTAGCCTTTGACCCCGTTCGCACGTTGCCACGTATCGACAGACATCAGCTTCATACAGATCCAAGGTTGGACAAAATATCTACTCTGTAGGCGAGAAGTGCGGCCAGTAATCTGAAAGCTTTTACCTGTCTTGAGATGGTATTTGTTCCAATCTCTTGTATATCCTTTGAGCACTTTCACGTGTCTTGTGGGTCTGCCCGCACGGCGGTCAGCTTCACCTTGGTAAGACTGCCACGCGTCTAGCGGTCAATGCAGCGCAGCTGAAACACACGTGGACAGTCCAGTTGTGTTGCAACACATTACGCTTGTTTCCAGAGCACGTTGGCCTTGCTTGAAACTTGGTGTACGAATTTTGCCTTTTTTCGTATCAGTTACCACAGCGCCAGTTTGATACAGCTGTAGTTTGATACAGCGCTAGTTTGATACAGCTGTAGTTTGATACAGCGCCAGTTTGATACAGCTGTAGTCTGATACAGCGCCAGTTTGATACAGCTGTAGTTTGATACAGCGCCAGTTTGATACAGCGCCAGTTTGATACAGCTGTAGTTTGATACAGCGCCAGTTTGATACAGCTGTAGTTTGATACAGCTGTAGTTTGATACAGCGCCAGTTTGATACAGCTGTAGTCTGATACAGCGCCAGTTTGATACAGCTGTAGTTTGATACAGCGCCAGTTTGATACAGCTGTAGTTTGATACAGCGCTAGTTTGATACAGCTGTAGTTTGATACAGCTGTAGTCTGATACAGCGCCAGTTTGATACAGCTGTAGTTTGATACAGCGCCAGTTTGATACAGCTGTAGTTTGATACAGCGCCAGTTTGATACAGCTGTAGTTTGATACAGCGCCAGTTTGATACAGCTGTAGTTTGATACAGCGCCAGTTTGATACAGCTGTAGTTTGATACAGCTGTAGTTCCGTGACGTTGCATGTTGCCGGCACACACACACACACGTACACCTCAGGCTATTTCTGACTAATAATAACCTCCGCATTCCACAAAACGCGGGGATTTTCGTGACCAGATGAGCAACAGTTAGCTTCTCAACAAGGACTGTGGTCCATGGAGTGAATAATGTGAAGCTGCTTTGTACTTCGTAGACAGGTACCAGCGTTGCAACTGAGGTCTTCTTCAGGGAAGATGCAAGAATGGAAGCAGCAGTTTACTGTGTCTCAAACTACACGGCGTCACGTCCCAGAAGAGCGTAATCTTAATGCTGACCGCCTTGAGAACCTCAAATTTCGATATTTGTGCTGTTCGGACAACTGCAGTGTGAAAACTCTGTTCTGGCCTTCGCGTTAGCTGTTACACTTCACTTAACGGTGTTTCTTGAAATGCAGCGGTCAGCGGCATTGAAGATGGGAGGCTGGTCATGAATTGTGGGAGAGGGACTTGGATGGAGGCGGTCCATGCTGTTTGTACCCACTGTCTCGAAGGACAGAGGGAAACTGAGAAAATATTCAAATCAAGATTGTGGATGTACGAGTCGGTGTTTGAACCCAGGACATCCCAGATACGAAGCAGCGGGACTGAGAGTCTGACTGCCCTTGTTGGGACTGGAAGCCAGGCTGTCCACCGCGACAGTTGTGTCAAAGTGACACGTGGCTCTGGAAGTGCTGTTCTGTCCAATGCTCCCTGGCATCCGGACGAGCGCTGCTTTTTTTAACGTTCTCACGCTTCGCCCGCTTGTCCTTATAACTTTACTATTAAGATGAGTAAGGAGCATTGGTGGAATGATACTGACAGGGGAAACTGAAGTACTGGGAGAGAAACATTATACAGCGTTGGTGGTAGATGTATGACTGAGTATGGAGCATTGGTGGAATGATACTGACAGGGGAAACTGAAGTACTGGGAGAGAAACTTTATACAGTGTTGGTGGTAGATGTATGAATGAGTATGGAGCATTGGTGGAATGATAGTGACAGGGGAAACTGAAGTACTGGGAGAGAAACTTTATACAGTGTTGGTGGTAGATGTATGAATGAGTATGGAGCATTGGTGGAATGATAGTGACAGGGGAAACTGAAGTACTGGGAGAGAAACTTTATACAGTGTTGGTGGTAGATGTATGAATGAGTATGGAGCATTGGTGGAATGATAGTGACAGGGGAAACTGAAGTACTGGGAGAGAAACTTTATACAGTGTTGGTGGTAGATGTATGAATGAGTATGGAGCATTGGTGGAATGATAGTGACAGGGGAAACTGAAGTACTGGGAGAGAAACATTATACAGCGTTGGTGGTAGATGAATGAATGAGTATGGAGCATTGGTGGAATGATACTGACAGGGGAAAACTGAAGTACTGGGAGAGAAACATTATACAGCGTTGGTGGTAGATGTATGAATGTGTATGGAGCATTGGTGGAATGATACTGACAGGGGAAAACTGAAGTACTGGGAGAGAAACATTATACAGCGTTGGTGGTAGATGAATGAATGAGTATGGAGCATTGGTGGAATGATACTGACAGGGGAAACTGAAGTACTGGGAGAGAAACATTATACAGCGTTGGTGGTAGATGAATGAATGAGTATGGAGCATTGGTGGAATGATACTGACAGGGAAAACTGAAGTACTGGGAGAGAAACATTATACAGCGTTGGTGGTAGATGTATGAATGAGTATGGAGCATTGGTGGAATGATACTGACAGGGGAAACTGAAGTACTGGGAGAGAAACATTATAGAGCGTTGGTGGTAGATGGATGAATGAGTATGGAGCATTGGTGGAATGATACTGACAGGGGAAAACTGAAGTACTGGGAGAGAAACATTATAGAGCGTTGGTGGAAGATGGATGAATGAGTATGGAGCATTGGTGGAATGATACTGACAGGGGAAAACTGAAGTACTGGGAGAGAAACATTATACAGCGTTGGTGGTAGATGAATGAATGAGTATGGAGCATTGGTGGAATGATACTGACAGGGGAAACTGAAGTACTGGGAGAGAAACATTATACAGCGTTGGTGGTAGATGTATGAATGAGTATGGAGCATTGGTGGAATGATACTGACAGGGGAAACTGAAGTACTGGGAGAGAAACCTGTCCTAGTGCCACTTTGTCTCACATGGACTAACCTGGGATCGAACCCGGGCCTCCGCGATGACAGGCCGGCCACTGACCGCCTGAGCCACTGCACGGCCTTTGTGAAGGCTTAAGTACATCTAAATAAGACAGTAAGTCCAGTTCCTACATAACAGAACACAGTCCGTGTGCATTACAGGCACTAAGTGTGCTGTGACACGTACTCAACACGTAAGTACACAGCAGCTAGTGTCACGGCATGTGGTTACTGCTGTGCTGTAGGACGCCACCAGTCAGTGCCCAGACGACCCACATTCAGCCGACCGGTATTCCACGTGTTCCTAACATTGTCCGAGTATCAACCGCAATGAAGCGTGGCCTAACATCAGGGGCGTACAAAACCTGGTCCGCAGGCCTCATTCGTACCAACACTTCCACACGGTTTAATCGACATTAAATTTTAACAGTGCCCTGTAGGTTCCAACTCATGAACAAATGTCTGTCAGTAAGAACCAAATGAAACTCCTGCAAGCACAGTCCTTTGTGAGAAGCTGATAGTTGCTAATCTTATCAGAAACTCTTACGTCTTCTTACTGATCCCTAAATCTTTTTATCGTGTTCACAATAGCCCGTCACCGGTCGTTGTCCAAAGACCAACTAACCTCGTCACAACCTGTTTCTGTAAGGCCATGCACATCTACGTGACCTTGGGGTTACCAAGCGATCCTCCCTTTCGTACATAATCAGTCTCTAGTAACTGCTACTGAGTGTCCGTTTTATCGTGTCCCTGACCACGGCAGCTGTCACTGTCTGTCCCGGAGGATGCAGGTTTTCTATGCGATAAAGCTGTCGTGCTCGGAGACACGATAAAAGAAACATCCTATACGTGCCCGAACCCCCCCCCCCCCCCGCAACCTCATATTGATTGATTGATTCACGTTCACTGAGGCTCCTCACTGTGCATTAAGGACGAATTTGCCTTTATTTCCCGTATCTTACTCCTTCGTTTGTAGACCGAACGTTACTTTATAGACTGTTGGTAGTTTGCGGCCACTGAAGAACCTAGCACAGCTGGCGGACGAGCCTACTCTGTACGTCTGGTGTAAAGAGCAGGGTATTCGTTTTGTTTGGTCCGCCAATCAGCTGTCACTATCGCTGACAAGTGACTCGCTCCTAACCTTCCACCGAAAATTCCACCGGCCAGAAACTGACAAATGAACTGCGTGTTCAGATACTTGTCAGGTTATGACACGACTAGCTGCACAGCAGATCCAAGTTTTAGTCAGATCGTCGCCAAATTAAATACCGGTGAAGTTTAAGGGTGTCACTGCGGTGACTGTCCTCTGGCATGTGACACCGTGCAGTCTGACATTTCAGAGGAAGTTGCTCGGGCGGACACATCCCAGAAAAGAGACGAAACATATAAATGTAAATGTGTGGACAGTTGTGACAGTTAGGAGTGTAGTAACTTGCAGTTTAATGTGTGGACAGTTGTGACAGTTAGGAGTGTAGTAACTGGCAGATTAATGTGTGGACAGTTGTGACAGTTAGGAGTGTAGTAACTGGCAGTGTAATGTGTGGACAGTTGTGACAGTTAGGAGTGTAGTAACTGGCAGATTAATGTGTGGACAGTTGTGACAGTTAGGAGTGTAGTAACTGGCAGTGTAATGTGTGGACAGTTGTGACAGTTAGGAGTGTAGTAACTTGCAGTTTAATGTGTGGACAGTTGTGACAGTTAGGAGTGTAGTAACTGGCAGTTTAATGTGTGGACAGTTGTGACAGTTAGGAGTGTAGTAACTGGCAGTTTAATGTGTGGACAGTTGTGACAGTTAGGAGTGTAGTAACTTGCAGTTTAATGTGTGGACAGTTGTGACAGTTAGGAGTGTAGTAACTTGCAGTTTAATGTGTGGACAGTTGTGACAGTTAGGAGTGTAGTAACTGGCAGTTTAATGTGTGGACAGTTGTGACAGTTAGGAGTGTAGTAACTGGCAGTTTAATGTGTGGACAGTTGTGACAGTTAGGAGTGTAGTAACTTGCAGTTTAATGTGTGGACAGTTGTGACAGTTAGGAGTGTAGTAACTGGCAGTTTAATGTGTGGACAGTTGTGACAGTTAGGAGTGTAGTAACTTGCAGTTTAATGTGTGGACAGTTGTGACAGTTAGGAGTGTAGTAACTGGCAGTTTAATGTGTGGACAGTTGTGACAGTTAGGAGTGTAGTAACTGGCAGTTTAATGTGTGGACAGTTGTGACAGTTAGGAGTGTAGTAACTGGCAGTTTAATGTGTGGACAGTTGTGACAGTTAGGAGTGTAGTAACTGGCAGTTTAATGTGTGGACAGTTGTGACAGTTAGGAGTGTAGTAACTTGCAGTTTAATGTGTGGACAGTTGTGACAGTTAGGAATGTAGTAACTGGCAGTTTAATGTGTGGACAGTTGTGACAGTTAGGAGTGTAGTAACTTGCAGTTTAATGTGTGGACAGTTGTGACAGGAGTGTAGTAACTGGCAGTTTAATGTGTGGACAGTTGTGACAGTTAGGAGTGTAGTAACTGGCAGTTTAATGTGTGGACAGTTGTGACAGTTAGGAGTGTAGTAACTTGCAGTTTAATGTGTGGACAGTTGTGACAGTTAGGAGTGTAGTAACTGGCAGTTTAATGTGTGGACAGTTGTGACAGTTAGGAGTGTAGTAACTTGCAGTTTAATGTGTGGACAGTTGTGACAGTTAGGAGTGTAGTAACTGGCAGATTAATGTGTGGACAGTTGTGACAGTTAGGAGTGTAGTAACTGGCAGATTAATGTGTGGACAGTTGTGACAGTTAGGAGTGTAGTAACTGGCAGTGTAATGTGTGGACAGTTGTGACAGTTAGGAGTGTAGTAACTTGCAGTTTAATGTGTGGACAGTTGTGACAGTTAGGAGTGTAGTAACTTGCAGTTTAATGTGTGGACAGTTGTGACAGTTAGGAGTGTAGTAACTTGCAGTTTAATGTGTGGACAGTTGTGACAGGAGTGTAGTAACTTGCAGTTTAATGTGTGGACAGTTGTGACAGTTAGGAGTGTAGTAACTGGCAGTTTAATGTGTGGACAGTTGTGACAGTTAGGAGTGTAGTAACTTGCAGTTTAATGTGTGGACAGTTGTGACAGTTAGGAGTGTAGTAACTGGCAGTTTAATGTGTGGACAGTTATGACAGTTAGGAGTGTAGTAACTTGCAGTTTAATGTGTGGACAGTTGTGACAGTTAGGAGTGTAGTAACTTGCAGTTTAATGTGTGGACAGTTGTGACAGTTAGGAGTGTAGTAACTGGCAGTTTAATGTGTGGACAGTTGTGACAGTTAGGAGTGTAGTAACTTGCAGTTTAATGTGTGGACAGTTGTGACAGTTAGGAGTGTAGTAACTTGCAGTTTAATGTGTGGACAGTTGTGACAGTTAGGAGTGTAGTAACTTGCAGTTTAATGTGTGGACAGTTGTGACAGGAGTGTAGTAACTGGCAGTTTAATGTGTGGACAGTTGTGACAGTTAGGAGTGTAGTAACTGGCAGTTTAATGTGTGGAAAGTTGTATGTTATGTTTGTTGTTATGCTGCTTAGGTTTTATGTTTGTTATGTTTGCCTTCATCGGTTACTTCCTCATAGTATTGTCAGTTTTAAGTTTACTTCGTTTCCTGTATTTTGCGCTTCTCACTACCGATGTTCACTACGCAACTGCCAGCTTATTACTCTAACCTGCTGCTGTCACTACATACAGGGTCGTTACTTTATCTGACAACTCTCATTGTCAGTTCCCCCGCGCATGTGGGCGCTTGGATGAGTGTATTACGTTAATACGGTAAATGAGCGGACAGAACTGGCGACATTTCGCAGATAAAATAATGACAAATTCTTTAAAAACTTTAGTTGTAAAACCTGACTGGACGAGACTGCTTCGACAAGGCTAGGAGTATGTGGAAGGATAATATTAAAATGTACGAGTATATTAAAGAAATAGTTTGTGGGGATGCAGACTAGATTGAAGTGGCTTAGAATAGGCGGGCTGTTGGTAACACGGTAAAGCAATTCCGGGTTCCATAAAAGGCTGGTAATTTCTGGACCAAGTAAGCGACTATCAGTTTCTCAAGGACTCGTCAGCATTTAGCTTGATACCGTCCGTTAAAACTCAACGTGCCGCTCTGTTGCAGAAGGAGTCGCCATCGGACGTGCAGCTGCACCTGGCAGCGATCGAGGGCGACGTGCGACGCTTACGGCGCGTACTGGATAGCGGGAAGGTGCACGTCGACAGTAAGGACAAGGTACGTGCTGCTGGATGGAAACAAGTGTCCCGACTACAAACGGACGCCACGTCACATACACGTGTCAAATGGGCCGTCTTACACAGTGGTCAGCTGTTGCACTGTGCGAGACGTACTTGTCTAGGGGAAGAATATGCAGAGCCGTTAAACACTTGAGATTAGCCTGAATTATATATAAAGATACAGTCCGTACCGCGCAGTAAACACACTCCGTCTCAGTTATACAAACCAGTCAGTTAATGCTGTACAGTGAAATAATCGCTGTTTGTTCTGAGATCCACACAAAACACATAAATACAGTCCGTACCGCGCAGTAAACACACTCCGTCTCAGTTATACAAACCAGTCAGTTAATGCTGTACAGTGAAATAATCGCTGTTTGTTCTGACATCCACACAAAACACATAAATACAGTCCGTACCGCGCAGTAAACACACTCCGTCTCAGTTATACAAACCAGTCAGTTAATGCTGTACAGTGAAATAATCGCTGTTTGTTCTGAGATCCACACAAAACACATAAATACAGTCCGTACCGCGCAGTAAACACACTCCGTCTCAGTTATACAAACCAGTCAGTTAATGCTGTACAGTGAAATAATCGCTGTTTGTTCTGACATCCACACAAAACACATAAATACAGTCCGTACCGCGCAGTAAACACACTCCGTCTCAGTTATACAAACCAGTCAGTTAATGCTGTACAGTGAAATAATCGCTGTTTGTTCTGAGATCCACACAAAACACATAAATACACTGTGTGGGCAGAACGTAGAATTGTGAATGTTAAACTGGTGGTACATATAGTAACCACTGGGCTTTAGAGGGATACGGGCCTCAAGTACTAAATCTTATCAAAAGTCAGTTCAAGGCTTCAACTGGCACGCCATGACACTCTGTAATCTCGTAAGACTCACTTTACTGGACATAACATACATGTTTCGTGTGTCAACTTCCTTCAAGCATAACGACGAGTTTCATAATTTGTCCTCCTCGCCAGATACTTTTTGGGTGAGAATGAGATGGGCGGGGCATGTGGCACGTATGGGGCAGAAAAGAAACGTGTACAGGGTTTTGGTAGGGAAACCTGAAGGAAAGAAATCATTTGGAAGACCTAGGCTTTGATGGGAGGATAACATTAAACTGCATCTTAAAGAAACGGGACGGGAGGACGGGGATTGGATTAATGTCTCAGAATAGGGACAAGTGGTGGGTTGGTGTGAACACGGTCATGAACACTGGTTTTCCATAAAACGCGGTGATTTCTTGACTGAGGAACTAACAGCTTCTCAAGAAGGACCCTGCTTTACTTGCGTGAAAATCTGCTCAGGACGTAAATGAAATTTTGCCCCATTTTCTAGATTTTGTTTTGCTTGATTTACGTAAAATTCGGTACAGAAGATGTCCACAAAATCGCGCAGCGACTGCGAGTTGCCGGAAATTCGGCGCTGTGACGTAAATGCATTTCTGTCCGCACTTCCCACAGTTATTGTCCGATTTGGTCGAAATTCTGTTAACAGATCTGCAGGCAATGCTGTCGAACATTTGCGAGTTTCGTGAAAATCTGCTCAGGGAAGGCCGTACCTTTCTTATGGACGTAAATGAAGTTACAGTGACGTGTGTGCCGTGAAACTGTGTGACATTCTGAAGTAAAGAACGCCTTGGCGATGTCTGTGCACTGCGTCACGCAGCGCACCGTTTGCAGTCTCGTTACAACTGTTCGTTACGCTTTCACATTCACCAGCCTAAGAAATATCGAACTCGCGTTTTTTTTTTGGCGCAGTCGATGATTTTATCGACCAAGTGACCGCTAAAACCACCAAACCGGAAACGTTGCAGCCTGCTAATCACTAACCGCACACGTCAATACATAAAGTGTTCCACAGCTACAATATGATACAGCCAAAGTTCTTACAGGCCGCTGGTTCGTTTCTGGCCGTTAAGGAACCTACTATTAGAGACTCAAGAGAACGACCTTGACCTTGACAGCGTGTGTAGGGTTCCTATATCTCCGCGCTAGCCTTACCGTCTTATCACACGTGCCAACTTAACCCTTTAAAGCCCAATGGTTACTATATGTACCACTACGTTTAACATTCACAAATTCTACATTCTGCCCACACTGTATTTATGTGTTTTGTATTTATATTACAACAAACAGCGACTTTTGCCTTATATAACATAAATTGATTTGTTTTTTTAACCGAGATGAAAAGTGTTTACTGCGCGGTACGGACTGGGTCTTTATATGCAACGGTTTACGCTTCGTCTTTCAAGGGTTAAGGTAAAATGAACTGTTACACAGACACATCACTAACGCTTCAGTGATAAGTGTCAGAGGGCTTATGTCATGACCAACTGCAAGGTTATGTAAACGTTGGAAAGCGGGAGGACTGTAAAGTGAGCTGCCATGTCTGTTACAAGACACTAACGTAAACTAAGGAAAGAAAATATTTAATTTAATTTATCCTTCTAAAACGTAATGACGAAGACAACCCTGGATAAAGACAGGCCTGCTAGTACCTGATCAGCATTTCGACGGTGAGCGTTCCAAATGCAAGACCGGTTTGTAAGCTGCTCGCCTGCCCTCATTCTGCTTTATCATGACGTCCATTGTTATTTCAGAACACGCAGTGAAGCCTGCTGCAGTGACTCGCGTATGAATACATTAAGCAACAAACGTGCAGGTTTAAACTACAATAAAATGAACATAAACTCTTGCAACGAATGTTTCATGTACATTTATAACGACCGTAATTATGACTTCAACAATGTCTGACGAGCAACAATGTAAGTTTAAAGTGTGACTGTAACAAGCAAACAAACGAATGTAAACTGAATGTCTTAACCTATTAACTACAGTTCCGATTTTTAATAAGGACATTATTGGCGGCTTATAGCATCCGACGGTGGCTTTGTATTAGCTTACAGTCTGCATATTGCAGTTACCAACTGCACAGGTATTATGATATAGTGTAAAATACAGTCGTAATGTTGGCTACGAGGTGTAGTGTTACAGGTACTAAATTTGAACGTGGAAAATTCAAACTGATTTAAAGATGATTTTAATGTAAATGAATTAATGTTATGCAGGAATACATACATACATACTTACAACCTAAGTATCAACTGCAGCTTCACAATACATACTTACAACCTAAGTATCAACTGCAGCTTCACAATACATACTTACAACCTAAGTATCAACTGCAGCTTCACAATACATACTTACAACCTAAGTATCAACTGCAGCTTCACAATACATACTTACAACCTAAGTATCAACTGCAGCTTCACAATACATACTTACAACCTAAGTATCAACTGCAGCTTCACAATACATACTTACAACCTAAGTATCAACTGCAGCTTCACAATACATACTTACAACCTAAGTATCAACTGCAGCTTCACAATACATACTTACAACCTAAGTATCAACTGCAGCTTCACAATACATACTTACAACCTAAGTATCAACTGCAGCTTCACAATACATACTTACAACCTAAGTATCAACTGCAGCTTCACAATACATACTTACAACCTAAGTATCAACTGCAGCTTCACAATACATACTTACAACCTAAGTATCAACTGCAGCTTCACAATGCCGTACGCAGGCTCATAACTGAAATGCTGCGTATGAAATAGCGGGCAGACACGAGCGATCAAACTGTTGCCAGCTGTAACGACTAAACGTATAGTAGTAAGGTAACCATTTGCATTATGCCTAAAGATGTCGCCTGTGTAGATCTCAGGTCTGACCCTGATGACGGAGTGAAAAATAGTTCACGTATGTTAATTAAAGATGTAAATCAAATGATGTAAGGTGTGTAGACGTCTCAGAACTTCCACGATAGTCAGGTAACATGTAAATCGTTGTGTGTGTTCAATGGTTGCATATTTTAAGTTTCAATCAAAACTGTAACACTTTCGGGTGCCGTAGGGCTGTCTTGCTCTGACAGTGAGTGCAGAAAAAAAGATTCACGATATTTGAAGCAGAAATGTTACAGCAGGGGTGGACAAAGTTGCGTGAAGAGCAAACGAGAAATGTACATACACAACGTGACGGACTGAGAGACGCTATTAAAATGGGCGTTACTGAGAGGCTTGTTTATTTAACGACGCCGTCAGTTGAATGGTGGGATTGTTACTGAATAAACTGAAAACAGTGTGAAGGGAAGTGGTCGTGGATAATGTGAGATAAATCCCAGCATTAGTCTGGAGCGTCTGAGGAAAACCACAGGTAACGTCAGTGAGGATAATTGGCGCTCAGACCGGTTTTCGAATCGGACACCTTCCGCATACACTAACTAACTAACTAACTAACTCCATGTAGCACAGTCCTTCTTGAGAAGCTAACAGGTCGTCAGCTAGTCAAGAAATTCCCCGCATTTTATGGAACCCGAAAGTTCATTACCTCATTCACAACAGCCGCCACCTGTCCCTATCCTGAGCCATATCAATCCAGTCCATGCCCCCCATCCCACATCATGAAGATCCATTTTAATATTATCCTCCCATCTACGCCTGGGTCTTCCAAGTGGTCTCCTTCCCTCAGGTCTCCCCACCAAAATCCTGTATGCACCTCTCCCCTCCCCCATACGTGCTACATGCCCCGCCCACCTCATTGTTCTTGATTTCATCACGTGAATAATATTTAGTGATGAATACAGATCATTAAGTTCCTCGTTATGTAGTCTTCTCCACTCCCCTGTTACCCCGTCCCTCTTAGACCCAAATATCCCCCTCAGCACCCTATTCTCGAACACCCTCAGCCTATGTTCCTCCCTCAGTGTGACAGACCAAGTTTCACACCCACACAAAACAACACAATTACAGTTCTGTATATCTTAATGTTTGTACCTTTGGACAGTCTTCCGCACACACAGGTCACAATTGTTAGCACGTGACCAGTGCGAAATGCTGCCGTGGCCAAATTGAACTGGGCAACACTTTGTGTAGCGTAACGTCGGCTGGCGTCGTGATGCAGACGGAAGGCGTTGCCATGACAACGGGCAGTGCACTGAGGGAGGGTGTGTGGATTTGAGATGAACCGTGCGACACTGGGGCACACCTTTCTCAGGCTCGGCCCCCCTCCCCCTCCAATAATCATTTCACTGATTCGCCAGTCATGCGACGCCATGCGTGATGTATTTCACATGACTAGTTCCACCCTCCGTCCTCATTAACTCACGGTGTCCGTCCGTCACGCTCTGTTTCTCGGAACGAAATGATACCACAAGAAGCTGTTCGCGGTAGAAAGGAAGACCGCCATAGTTTGTTAACGTCGCTTTACCATGCACGGGAGCTGACACACGGACCGCTGATAGCACAGGACAGGCACTGCAAGGTGCTGCGTGCAGATGGCGCCTGTGTTGGTGTTGCTAGCAACAAGTGCAGCGCGTCACGGGGTTAACATTATATTCACGCGCTACTCCACGGCGTTTCCAGCGATGATTTGCACAGATGATTCTTCAGTTGATCCTTTCGCATATACGGTGAAAGCACAACTTCACTGAAGATTCACGCCATGAATTTGAAACGTGCTTAGCGTGACATGATATTGGCAAAGTAGCTGGCTGCAATGCCGACTGAAGCATAGGTACCTAATGACTGCTTTATACCTTACTACAATTTCACTGAATATTTAATAAATAAGGTGCTGTAGGTCATAGAGCTGTAGTGTAAAGTGACACTAGTTAACGGTGCTGTAGGTCATAGAGCTGTAGTGTAAAGTGACACTAGTTAACGGTGCTGTAGGTCATAGAGCTGTAGTGTAAAGTGACACTAGTTAACGGTGCTGTAGGTCATAGAGCTGTAGTGTAAAGTGACACTAGTTAACGGTGCTGTAGGTCAAAGAGCTGTAGTGTAAAGTGACACTAGTTAACGGTGCTGTAGGTCATAGAGCTGTAGTGTAAAGTGACACTAGTTAACGGTGCTGTAGGTCATAGAGCTGTAGTGTAAAGTGACACTAGTTAACGGTGCTGTAGGTCATAGAGCTGTAGTGTAAAGTGACACTAGTTAACGGTGCTGTAGGTCATAGAGCTGTAGTGTAAAGTGACACTAGTTAACGGTGCTGTAGGTCATAGAGCTGTAGTGTAAAGTGACACTAGTTAACGGTGCTGTAGGTCATAGAGCTGTAGTGTAAAGTGACACTAGTTAACGGTGCTGTAGGTCATAGAGCTGTAGTGTAAAGTGACACTAGTTAACGGTGCTGTAGGTCATAGAGCTGTAGTGTAAAGTGACACTAGTTAACGGTGCTGTAGGTCATAGAGCTGTAGTGTAAAGTGACACTAGTTAACGGTGCTGTAGGTCATAGAGCTGTAGTGTAAAGTGACACTAGTTAACGGTGCTGTAGGTCATAGAGCTGTAGTGTAAAGTGACACTAGTTAACGGTGCTGTAGGTCATAGAGCTGTAGTGTAAAGTGACACTAGTTAACGGTGCTGTAGGTCATAGAGCTGTAGTGTAAAGTGACACTAGTTAACGGTGCTGTAGGTCATAGAGCTGTAGTGTAAAGTGACACTAGTTAACGGTGCTGTAGGTCATAGAGCTGTAGTGTAAAGTGACACTAGTTAACGGTGCTGTAGGTCATAGAGCTGTAGTGTAAAGTGACACTAGTTAACGGTGCTGTAGGTCATAGAGCTGTAGTGTAAAGTGACACTAGTTAACGGTGCTGTAGGTCATAGAGCTGTAGTGTAAAGTGACACTAGTTAACGGTGCTGTAGGTCATAGAGCTGTAGTGTAAAGTGACACTAGTTAACGGTGCTGTAGGTCATAGAGCTGTAGTGTAAAGTGACACTAGTTAACGGTGCTGTAGGTCATAGAGCTGTAGTGTAAAGTGACACTAGTTAACGGTGCTGTAGGTCATAGAGCTGTAGTGTAAAGTGACACTAGTTAACGGTGCTGTAGGTCATAGAGCTGTAGTGTAAAGTGACACTAGTTAACGGTGCTGTAGGTCATAGAGCTGTAGTGTAAAGTGACACTAGTTAACGGTGCTGTAGGTCATAGAGCTGTAGTGTAAAGTGACACTAGTTAACGGTGCTGTAGGTCATAGAGCTGTAGTGTAAAGTGACACTAGTTAACGGTGCTGTAGGTCATAGAGCTGTAGTGTAAAGTGACACTAGTTAACGGTGCTGTAGGTCATAGAGCTGTAGTGTAAAGTGACACTAGTTAACGGTGCTGTAGGTCATAGAGCTGTAGTGTAAAGTGACACTAGTTAACGGTGCTGTAGGTCATAGAGCTGTAGTGTAAAGTGACACTAGTTAACGGTGCTGTAGGTCATAGAGCTGTAGTGTAAAGTGACACTAGTTAACGGTGCTGTAGGTCATAGAGCTGTAGTGTAAAGTGACACTAGTTAACGGTGCTGTAGGTCATAGAGCTGTAGTGTAAAGTGACACTAGTTAACGGTGCTGTAGGTCATAGAGCTGTAGTGTAAAGTGACACTAGTTAACGGTGCTGTAGGTCATAGAGCTGTAGTGTAAAGTGACACTAGTTAACGGTGCTGTAGGTCATAGAGCTGTAGTGTAAAGTGACACTAGTTAACGGTGCTGTAGGTCTCAAACTGTGGCGCGTCGGATGGTGGGATGAGTGACGAAGTGGAAAGGACCTTGCACCGACTGGAGGAAGTCAGTAACGCCACAACAAAACTGCCAGGGTAACCGGTGTCTCTGTCGAGATATGAAACAGGCATTTCCAAATATGAGTTCTCAAGTATAGAATTTCGCGGCTCCAGTAATGCCCTCAGTGCTGCTTGGCTGTCAGAGGTTTCCAGATATGTCCGATGTCAACAAGACAAGCGAACTGGTGCTTAGTAAGGCAACGTAAAGCTACGTGCTTGTCTCGGGATGACACAGCTGTGCAGCCGAGTGGGCGAGCGAGGACATCGTGCATTTGGCAATTAAACGTGCATTTGGCAATTAATCGTGCAGGTGTTTGCTGCAGAAACCCAAGCAAAGACTCCGAACTGTAGAAGGAGCAACTTCTAAGTGCTTTATGCAACGACGTTGTCAATAGCTAAGATTGTATAGCGTCGATAGTGAGTGAATGAGTATAGAGCAGTAGTGGATGGTACTGACAGGGGAAACTGAAATACTGGGAGAGAAACATTATACAGCGTTGGTGGTAGATGTATGAATGAGTATGGAGCATTGGTGGAATGATACTGACAGGGGAAACTGAAGTACTGGGAGAGAAACATTATACAGCGTTGGTGGTAGATGTATGAATGAGTATGGAGCATTGGTGGAATGATACTGACAGGGGAAACTGAAATACTGGGAGAGAAACATTATACAGCGTTGGTGGTAGATGTATGAATGAGTATGGAGCATTGGTGGAATGATACTGACAGGGGAAACTGAAATACTGGGAGAGAAACATTATACAGCGTTGGTGGTAGATGTATGAATGAGTATGGAGCATTGGTGGAATGATACTGACAGGGGAAACTGAAATACTGGGAGAGAAACATTATACAGCGTTGGTGGTAGATGTATGAATGAGTATGGAGCATTGGTGGAATGATACTGATAGGGGAAACTGAAGTACTGGGAGAGAAACATTATACAGCGTTGGTGGTAGATGTATGAATGAGTATGGAGCATTGGTGGAATGATACTGACAGGGGAAAACTGAAGTACTGCGATAAGTGCCATTTTGTCCACCACAAGTCTCTCACATTGACTAACCTGGGATCGAACCGGGGCCTCCGCATTGAGAGGCCGGGTACTGACCGCCTTAGCCATGGCACTGCCGAGGGAACATTTGAACTCAACCAGCAGTCTGTGCGTCGCATTACCGTTCGTATAATTCCGTTTCCACTATCCGTCGCAGTCACTTTATAACACTGCTCATATACTAGTTCACATTCGCAACGCTACGTGTTTCGGCACGGCCACACCGTAATCAGCGTGCGAGTGCAGTTGCTAACCTCGTCACTGCAGTCACGCTGTCAGACTGCAGCAGGTGTTTGTGTCCGTCCCTCGACTTCCCCAGCCTGTCACCATTCCACCATTGCTGCACATTCAACACGTTTAACACTGATACGGCACTTCGCTGGTCATAAAGCAATGACGTGTTTGAAGACTGATGTCTTACGGGCTGTGACGCCGTGTAGTCCAGCACAAGTGTACAACCTGTACCAGACTGTACGGCGTCACACAAGAGAACACGTCGATTTCATATATACCGCCGTGGGAATTTGAAATCTCGAGAAATTAATGAATTAGTTAACACGCATACAAACCGCTGAAATTCCAGCTGAAGTGACAAATGATAAATACACCCTGTATAAGGATTATTTTAGGAGCCGCGATAGCTCAGTCGGTATAGTAACTAAGCTATAAGCTGGACGGTCCGGCGTTCGAATCCCGATACGGGCAAGAGATTTGCCTCTTCTCCAAAGCGTCCAGACCGGTTCTGGGGCCCACACAGCCTCGTATTCAATGGTACCGGGGTTCTTTCCTGGGGTAAAGCGGCCGGGGCGTGAAGTTGACCACTCACCTCCAACTACAGCCGAGATTAAGAATGACTGGAGCTATACATCTACTCCCCCTATATGCCTATATACCTTTTTGTCTTCCGCAGGATGGCACTACACCTCTTATACTGGCCGCTGCCAGTGGCCACGTGGACTGTGTGAAGGAGTTGCTGGATCAGGGAGCCGACCCCAGGGCCAGGAGGCTGGTGAGTGTGGATTATTGATATAGCTGGTGAGTGTGGACTGTTGATATAGCTGGTGAGTGTGGACTGTTGATATAGCTGGTGAGTGTGGACTGTTGATATAGCTGGTGAGTGTGGACTGTTGAAATGTAGTTGGACTGTTGATATAGCTGGTGAGTGTGGACTGTTGATAATAGCTGGTGAGTGTGGACTGTTGATATAGCTGGTGAGTGTGGACTGTTGATATAGCTGGTGAGTGTGGACTGTTGATATAGACTGTGAGGTGTGGACTGTTGATATACTGGTGAGTGTGGACTGTTGATATAGCTGGTGAGTGTGGACTGTTGATATAGCTGGTGAGTGTGGACTGTTGATATAGCTGGTGAGTGTGGACTGTTGATATAGCTGGTGAGTGTGGACTGTTGATATAGCTGGTAGAGTGTGGACTGTTGATATAGCTGGTGATGTGACGGATGTGTGGTGGACTGTTGATATAGCTGGTGAGTGTGGACTGTTGATATAGCTGGTGAGTGTGGACTGTTGATATAGCTGGTGAGTGTGGACTGTTGATATAGCTGGTGAGTGTGGACTGTTGATATAGCTGGTGAGTGTGGACTGTTGATATAGCTGGTGAGTGTGGACTGTTGATATAGCTGGTGAGTGTGGACTGTTGATATAGCTGGTGAGTGTGGACGTTGATATAGCTGGTGAGTGGACTGTTTGAATAGCTGGTGAGTGTGGACTGTTGATAGCTGTGAGTGTGACTGTTGATATAGCTGGTGAGTGTGGACTGTTGATATAGCTGGTGAGTGTGGACTGTTGATATAGCTGGTGAGTGTGGACTGTTGATATAGCTGGTGAGTGTGGACTGTTGATATAGCTGGTGAGTGTGGACTGTTGATATAGCTGGTGAGTGTGGACTGTTGATATAGCTGGTGAGTGTGGACTGTTGATATAGCTGGTGAGTGTGGACTGTTGATATAGCTGGTGAGTGTGGACTGTTGATATAGCTGGTGAGTGTGGACTGTTGATATATGCTGGTGAGTGTGGACTGTTGATATAGCTGGTGAGTGTGGACTGTTGATATAGCTGGTGAGTGTGGACTGTTGATATAGCTGGTGAGTGTGGACTGTTGATATAGCTGGTGAGTGTGGGACTGTTGATATAGCTGGTGAGTGTGGACTGTTGATATAGCTGGTGAGTGTGGACTGTTGATATAGCTGGTGAGTGTGGACTGTTGATATAGCTGGTGAGTGTGGACTGTTGATATAGCTGGTGAGTGTGGACTGTTGTTGTTGATTGCTGTGTAGTGAGTGGGACTGTTGATATAGCTGGTGAGTGTGGACTGTTGATATAGCTGGTGAGTGTGGACTGTTGATATAGCTGGTGAGTGTGGACTGTTGATATAGCTGGTGAGTGTGGACTGTTGATATAGCTGGTGAGTGTGGACTGTTGATATAGCTGGTGAGTGTGGACTGTTGATATAGCTGGTGAGTGTGGACTGTTGATATAGCTGGTGAGTGTGGACTGTTGATATAGCTGGTGAGTGTGGACTGTTGATATAGCTGGTGAGTGTGGACTGTTGATATAGCTGGTGAGTGTGGACTGTTGATATAGCTGGTGAGTGTGGACTGTTGATATAGCTGGTGAGTGTGGACTGTTGATATAGCTGGTGAGTGTGGACTGTTGATATAGCTGGTGAGTGTGGACTGTTGATATAGCTGGTGAGTGTGGATGTGATGCTGGGTGGATGTTGATATAGCTGGTGAGTGTGGACTGTTGATATAGCTGGTGTTTGATATGTGTGGTGGACTGTTGATATAGCTGGTGAGTGTGGACTGTTGATATAGCTGGTGAGTGTGGACTGTTGATATAGCTGGTGAGTGTGGACTGTTGATATAGCTGGTGAGTGTGGGACTGTTGATATAGCTGGGAGTGTGGACTGTTGATATAGCTGTGAGTGTGGACTGTTGATATAGCTGGTGAGTGTGGACTGTTGATATAGCTGGTGAGTGTGGACTGTTGATATAGCTGTATAGAATGAGTTTGGTTCGTTTTTGAATTTCATTTTATGTTGGTAATTTAAAATTCTTTGAGCGCAATCACACTGTTCATTTGAAGTGTTCATTTTGCTGCCCCTTGGGCTCTGCCCCCCCCCCCCCCTCCAGCTATTCCCCTGCTATGAACTGAATTTTGAATATTACTGGCATGAACTTGAGGCTTCAGAAGGCTAACTGTCATGTCAAGCAGCGCATGTCGACTGATCAGTTGCTCGTGTTGTGTTCAGACAGGCACAACAGCGCTGTTCTTTGCTGCCCAGGGAGGCTATCTGGACATTGCTCAAGTACTGCTGGACAGAGGAGCGCCTGTGGACTCGTCCAGTGTGGTGGGTACAGACATACAGACATAGACACGATGAATTGCGTCATGCTGTGTCATTACACTGGCAAATGTGACAGCCTCGGCGTTCATTACCACTAACACATAAGTCCACCCAATCCGTTTTTCTTCAGTACTACTTTCTGACATCCATATTAATGTTATCCTCCCATCTGTGTCTTTGAATACTTTAGCACAATACCAACAAACAGATTTTTCTCTTCTCCAAACGCCTACACTGGCTGTGGGGCCCACCCAGACCCGCTCTGGGGCCCACCCAGCCTCCTATTCAATGGGCTCTTTCCAGGGATTAAAGCGACCGAGGCGAGGCTGACCGCCTATCTACATCTAGTGCCGAAAGTAATAATGACTGGAGCTATACCTCTGTTCCCCCCATATGCCTTCATAGCGTGGACAACTTTACCTTTTTATCAACATGTGAAGTATGTTTGAAAGACATTCAGCTGACATTCAGTGTTCACAGTTTGCGTGGCTTTCCGCTCGCCGTCCAGCCTACGTCACAAGCTACTGCCAGCACCACAAACACACAATTATTATAAAGCCAACTGCTCACCTATATTGAATGATGCTTACTTCCATGACCTTCATACACCTTCATGGCATGATGTTAAGCGCAGGACAACGCGGCACTGTTGGTTGCTGTTCACAGCAGTCACAGTGTCTTCACAGCTCACTTAACACAGCCTGCATTCAAATTGAGATGATGTTATTAAATGAACTACCAATAAACCTACTGTCACTGTGTCAACAGTCACTTCCTACGAAGGTCTCCACACCAGAACGCTGTATTCAGTTCTTGCTGTTTCTAGCCCTTCCCACAATCCTTGAGATCCAACTTCCTGATGCTCCGATGTCAGTATCAAGCATTAACGTCTTAACTTAATTTTCCTCGTATTATGTCACTTGTAGGTACGAAGATGTGCTTGCGATTCACTAAACACGTTTGTCTGCAGGATGGTGGAACTCCGCTTTTTGTGGCCTGCCAATGTGGTCACATGGACTTGGTCACGGAGCTCGTTGCCCGGGGAGCTAAGGTCAACGGTCACATGAAGGTGTGTGTTTTATCAAAATATCAGTCTGTTACGTGCTAGCAAATACATGGTATAGAAACAGCTAGAAGCAGAATGCAGTCAGTGTGTGTGTGTGTGTATCAGCACAACTGTCCTGTAGCGAATCCTGACGCAGTGGTCAGGTCTAGCGGAACGGTACAATGCCTCATTGCGTACCTTTCTGCTAGACCTGACCTCTAGATCAGGATTTGCCACTGCAGCTGAATTTATTAAAGAGCTAAAAATATGTGCTGTTCTTACACAACTGAAACATAAAGTAGCTAATATAAAGTCCAAATCTGACATTAGAAGTATCACAGTTCAGTATTGCAGGCACGAGTAAAACCTAATCTTGAGGATTTGTGTATTCTGGAATTTGATGTTGTGTTTGTGGGCGAGTGGTTCCTCACGTTCTTGGACTGCTTGAGCCCTGAAGATCAAGGAACTACGATCCTTCAAAACTCCTAAATCCACTTGCCCAGCGACGCAATGTCACATCCCAGAAGACAGAAGTCCTCAGCACCACTGCTGTGACAACCTCAAGTCTTGCAAAATATAGTCATATTGAACACGTGAAGTTCTACAGGACACAGCTCTGTCTGTGCCGACAGGACCGCGCCACTCCGCTGTTCATCACGTCGCAGAATGGCCACTTCAAGATCCTCATGTTCCTGTTGTCACAAGGAGCCGTTCCAGACTCCAGGCGTACGGATGGTGCCACTCCTCTGTGGATTGCCGCACAAATGGGACATGATCATGTGGCGAGGCAGTTGCTCAAGGCTGGTGCCAGTGTTGATGCTAAACGCAATGTAAGTTTTATGTGCGCTTTGAGGTTTCTTGCAGTTAAGGTTCACACTGTAGTGTTGTGCGAAGCTTGGTCTGTCACATTAATCCTTCAGCGCCATCCTCTGTGCACCATACAGTAATGAGTGCATCTTACATTACTTTAAATTTAAAACTTCTCCATCGTAGGCAGTGATTGGAATTTAAACTCCAGCACCATTGAAGGGTTCAGCAAGGGACACAGTGTGAAGGTTTCTGAGAACAGAGCTCTGAGGGAATATTTGGACCTAAGAGTGACAAAGTAACAGAAAGATGTAGAAAACAGCATACCGAGGAGCACCATGATCTGTATTCTTCACCTAATGCCATTAGGGTGGAAAAATCAAGGAGGATGAGATGGATGGGACATGTAGCACGTGTGGGAAATGAGAGAAGTGCATAAATAATTTTGATCAGAAATGCTGAAAGGCAGAAAACACTTGAAAGACCTAGACATAAATGGGGAATAATACTGAAATTTATCTTGAAGAAACTTGACAGGTGAATGTGGATGGGGTTAATCTGGCTCAGAACAGGGTTTGATGGCAGGCTCTTGTGTACCCCATCAGCTGTTCTTCTGTAAGCAATGCCACCAACTTTGGTGTAATGAGCCGCTAACCAATCCCTTTCACCTGTACAATTGCTACAACTGTTCTTGCCCTCTCATATACTGTACACACACACACACACACACACACACTATATTGGGGCATTCCAGTGCACCACACCTGAACATACGTATAATCTGATGTACAAATGTCTGCACCTGCTGCACAGGACGGAGCCACAGCGCTGTTCAAAGCCTGCCACAAAGGACACAGCAGTGTTGTAGAAGAGCTACTTAAGTACAAGCCGTCACTGGGACTTCTTCCTGTAAGTACAAAATTAGTCACTTCAATTACATATAGCCATTGAAACCATCAAAATCTGCCGTGATATCAAGAAAAAAGCTATGACCAGTAAGTGATGTATCCCAGTTAAAGCTGTGTTGGGCTGAAGTGCAGTCATGTTTAAAATCTACATCTTGCAACCACAGAGCTGCTTTCTGGTGTTTTTGACAGGACCTATGTTTTTGACAGGACCTATGTTTTTGACAGGACCTATGTTTTTGACAGGACCTATGTCTTTGACAGGACCTATGTCTTTGACAGGACCTATGTCTTTGACAGGACCTATGTCTTTGACAGGACCTATGTCTTTGACAGGACCTATGTCTTTGACAGGACCTATGTCTTTGACAGGACCTATGTCTTTGACAGGACCTATGTCTTTGACAGGACCTATGTCTTTGACAGGACCTATGTCTTTGACAGGACCTATGTTTTTGACAGGACCTATGTTTTCTTCATGAGGTTAGTCCTGAGGAAAGAAACCCCATACCCATGCTGTCAAGATCAAGTCTGTTCTTGTCAGTAAGTAACTTCAGAGCTTGCTGCCTCCATCTGCAGGGTCTGAGCAGTACAAGACCAATTCACAGAGCATAATTTCCTGTAAGGTTTGAATCTTAATGACACTTGTACCACAAATACTCTAGATGTATATCCAGCTGATACCCAGTTTACATCTCAGGTGGATCATAAGCTAGCCTAACTGGGTCTTTTATATTTTTCCTCAGTCTCTCCAACCCACAACCACCTCATTCCAAATACTGTAGTTGCTCACTCATCATTCTTAATTCACTTGACAAAGAATGTAACTGAAGTTGATAATTCAAGTCTTCTGGGATTTTACACTGTATCATGGTGTGAACAGTTCGAGAGGCTTTGAAGGCACCGTGATCCTGCACGATGTCAGGAACCACTTGCCAGACAACGCAGCAGCACCAGTGTGAGCACCTCAGATGTCACATTGTGTATTGAAATGCTGTTGTTAAGTCTTTAATGCCCAGTTGAAGGGCTGAAGTCAAGTTCCGTCACTCCTGACTTGTATTAAGTTAAACATCCTCTTTGGAATAGCAACAGATGACACAGAGATATTTATGGTTACGCTGTAATGGAGCATGTCAGACCACACACGTGCACAATTCACTGGCATGTCATTTACTGCACTTTCGGAACGGCTGCCATATATTCAGGCGCCGTTCAAGGACAGGTGTCATATCAGTACAGTTCCTGTTGCAACTGGTCTGGCCGACTGCCATTCATGTTACATTCTTTTTTAGACATTTCTCTGCCAAGGGATGTACATGCAAGATACTTTTTCCACTGCAGACCTCAGAATGCCATACCAGTACATTTTCAGGCTAGGCATCGTGCCTGTACATTATTCACGTTGTACACCTTAAATAAATGTATAATGTCATGCTAGTATGGCATTTGTGACGTTACATACTTCATGTACTATCTTACAAGTAATTACAATAACCAACAAACGCACATAAAACAACTACAAAACACACATAACATATAAAATTCCTACATGTTTCAGTGCCAGGGCGCCATCTTCAGTGAATCCAAACTACAAGTCAATTCTGAAGTCAACAAACTTTATAATCCTAGCATTTTAACATTTTATTAATGTACTGTTTTTTAGTTTTTTTAATAATTTTGAAAATCATTATAAATGTGAAATATGTAACATCTTTTTTTCAACACAAATTACTAGGCACAAAACTGATTTTTCCTGACCTCAGTTGGCACACACCCAAATGCACTGTTGTAAGAATATTAACCCTTCAATGACACTAAAGTTTAAATTCCAGCTTCTGCCCAGGACAGACGGATTTTAAGTTTACAGTAACATTAAATGCATTCACGACTGTACAGTGCACCAAGTCCGGCACTTAGGGGTTAAACAAACTGACCTGTGTCACTTGTTCTGTTTCAGAATGGAGAAAGTGGCTTGCATGCAGCAGCCTTGTTTGGTCATGTTCCGGTAGTCAAACAGCTAATGTCTGCTGGCGCAGATCCGACACTAAGAAACCAAGACGGAGCCACCCCGCTACAACTTGCCCAAGAAGCCAAACAGACTGCCGTCGTTGAGTACCTGTCTAACCTAGCGACTGAGCAGGTCAACAGGAAACCACACAAACGAATGTGATTGCAACTGCGATTATGCTGAAGGTGGCGGGAACTCTGAAGTCATCAAATATGTCAGTATGAGGTCAACTGTGACAGCAGATATCACAGGATTAGTTATGCTGTGTCAGTAAGATTGTTAGTCTTCATATGGAGCAATGATTCTGTTCACACAATTCATAATGGTAACTAACACATACACCGAAGCAGTCACCATTTTGCAATAAAACCAACAAATTTTACCACTTCAAGTGGGAATAAGAGAATCAACTGGCACAGAGTAGTAGAAACAGAGGATATGAAGTAACGTGGCCAGCTGTACTCAGGTCACACAAACAAGTGCCACAGACGGTGCACACAATAGCACTCCCATTTTTGCTACTGCTGCACCCCCCTACAGCCCCCTCTGACCTATGTACAGCATATGTCACTGCTAAAGTTCGTGCAAACAGGATGGCTAGGTGACTGAAGAGAATAATGGGAAGCTGGCCTATGCTGGACGGTGCACTCAGTGGGAACTCTTTCCTTGGCCTCAGTATAATGGCACAGCCACAAAAATGTCTTGCCGAACAGCTTGTATCATCACTTACTGTGATTCTGTAACAGTGCTAACCCAGAATGCCACATGAAAATACTGTATCTACCTGACAGTGACACACAAACATATTCCAAATCCATCATCTTAAAAATGGGGGGTTGCCTTATAATACCACACACAATTAAACAGGTTCTGTATATTGTGAAGGGGGTCATCTTACAGTATTCAGGTACATGCAGCTTGTTCCCGCCATGCTAAGTAAAGTTCACCATTGTTCTTGCCCTAATTTAAATGTACCAATTCTTGTTACGAAAACGAGCAGGTGTCGGACAGTGTGTGTATATTTGTGCTCAAATTCTCGTATTTTCAGCTCCATTTCTCTCTTGCCACAATCTGACTTTTGCAATTATATTTCCAGCCCTTGGCTGTCTCCTGATGCCTTCCAAGATGCAGTCGGAACGTCTTATTGTCGGTGTTTCTTTAAATTTCAATTCTAATTCCTGTGTTCGATACATTTCAATATACACTTAATCATGGAGTTCCCAGACTTATCACTTTTATTTAATCATCTACGATGTATATAAACACAGCCACTGCCATATTACTGGACCTTATGTCATCGCCTGTACCGTACACATAGCGTATCTTCTTTCATTATTGGTGCTTTGAATGATGCAAATGTAATTTTGTTATAAACACATGATCTAGTACGTATAAGCCGTAGTTTGTGCTAGCAGTCCATGTTCCATACAAACTTATTATTGAGTTTTCTTATAATACCATGTATTAGATTACACACATCATTAAAGTATGACACAACTATTAAACATTTCTCTGTTATAAACCTATATACAGTATATATGCCTTTGACACTTTGTTGTTCTAAGTTAGGGAATAGTGTTTAGTGTGTGATTTAAAGATGCCATCAGTTCCTAAGATTATGCAGTGTCGGTGGTAGATGAATGAATGAGTGTGGAGCATTGGTGGAATTATACTGACAGGGGAAAACTGAAGTACTGGGAGAGAAACATTATACAGCGTTGGTGGTAGATGAATGAATGAGTATGGAGCATTGGTGGAATGATACTGACAGGGGAAACTGAAGTACTGGGAGAGAAACATTATACAGCGTTGGTGGTAGATGTATGAATGAGTATGGAGCGTTGGTGGAATGATACTGACAGGGGAAACTGAAGTACTGGGAGAGAAACATTATACAGCGTTGGTGGTAGATGTATGAATGAGTATGGAGCATTGGTGGAATGATACTGACAGGGGAAACTGAAGTACTGGGAGAGAAACATTATACAGCGTTGGTGGTAGATGTATGAATGAGTATGGAGCGTTGGTGGAATGATACTGACAGGGGAAACTGAAGTACTGGGAGAGAAACATTATACAGCGTTGGTGGTAGATGTATGAATGAGTATGGAGCATTGGTGGAATGATACTGACAGGGAAACTGAAGTACTGGGAGAGAAACATTATACAGCGTCAGTGGTAGATGAATGAATGAGTCTGGAGCATTGGTGGAATGATACTGACAGGGGAAACTGAAGTACTGGGAGAGAAACATTATACAGCGTCAGTGGTAGATGAATGAATGAGTGTGGAGCATTGGTGGAATTATACTGACAGGGGAAAACTGAAGTACTGGGAGAGAAACATTATACAGCGTTGGTGGTAGATGAATGAATGAGTATGGAGCATTGGTGGAATGATACTGACAGGGGAAACTGAAGTACTGGGAGAGAAACATTATACAGCGTTGGTGGTAGATGTATGAATGAGTATGGAGCGTTGGTGGAATGATACTGACAGGGGAAACTGAAGTACTGGGAGAGAAACATTATACAGCGTTGGTGGTAGATGTATGAATGAGTATGGAGCATTGGTGGAATGATACTGACAGGGGAAACTGAAGTACTGGGAGAGAAACATTATACAGCGTTGGTGGTAGATGTATGAATGAGTATGGAGCGTTGGTGGAATGATACTGACAGGGGAAACTGAAGTACTGGGAGAGAAACATTATACAGCGTTGGTGGTAGATGTATGAATGAGTATGGAGCATTGGTGGAATGATACTGACAGGGGAAACTGAAGTACTGGGAGAGAAACATTATACAGCGTCAGTGGTAGATGAATGAATGAGTCTGGAGCATTGGTGGAATGATACTGACAGGGGAAACTGAAGTACTGGGAGAGAAACATTATACAGCGTCAGTGGTAGATGAATGAATGAGTGTGGAGCATTGGTGGAATGATACTGACAGGGGAAACTGAAGTACTGGGAGAGAAACATTATACAGCGTCGGTGGTAGATGAATGAATGAGTGTGGAGCATTGGTGGAATGATACTGACAGGGGAAACTGAAGTACTGGGAGAGAAACATTATACAGAGTCGGTGGTAGATGAATGAATGAGTGTGGAGCATTGGTGGAATGATACTGACAGGGGAAACTGAAGTACTGGGAGAGAAACATTATACAGAGTCGGTGGTAGATGAATGAATGAGTGTGGAGCATTGGTGGAATGATACTGACAAGGGAAACTGAAGTACTGGGAGAGAAACATTATACAGCGTCGGTGGTAGATGAATGAATGAGTGTGGAGCATTGGTGGAATGATACTGACAGGGGAAACTGAAGTACTGGGAGAGAAACATTATACAGCGTTGGTGGTAGATGAATGAATGAGTATGGAGCATTGGTGGAATGATACTGACAGGGGAAAACTGAAGTACTGTAATGGGAGAAAAACGTGTCACAGTGCAACTTTGTACACCAAAAATGTGACATGGACTGGTCCTGGGATTGAACCCGGGCCTCCATGATAAGAGGCTGTTGACTGCCTGAGCCATGACATGGCCAAAATTAGATAATGAAACCTCATCTGTGCAAGGCATACATGCCAATACCTACAATTAACATATACAATCCATACATTCCTGGATACAGTATTTTATTTTTAATGGTCTTTCAAACAGTACATAAGTTTGTATGTATTGACATAGTATGTAGTGCAGGGGTAGATCCTTTTCATAGTAATTCATTTTGGTAAAGAAAGTCTGTTCAAAAATGGCATTTGTGTCAACTTTCAAAGACTTAGTATAAATGCCTTCCCTGAAGGAGCAAAGTTGCATGGCCATGGATGTGTTACATAATGGAAGAGGAAAATCTGTGAACAGAGATTCGAACATCACAAGACAACAGCTGTCACAAAAAGACAGTGATGTTATCATCATCATCATTTAATGAAGACCTGTATTGGAAGGGAGACATGTTAGAAGTATCACAGATGTTTGTAAGGATACAGTTTTCTACTATTAGATTTAAATAAAGATGTACCCATGTGTGTATGTATATGTGTACAATGTTGCAAAGAGATGGTATATGTATATTTTATTAAACTGTGATTTATAATAAAAATAACATACTTTGAAGAAATTGTATTATTTATGACTTCATCCTTTACACAAGTGTGTTTAAATGATCCCCCTTATATCAAAGAATAATTCAGTCAATACAGCCATCTTACTATTATAAAAACAATATCTGTTTTTACAACTCGCTACATGTTTCAAGCTAAGGTCGTCATCAGGCGAAACTTACACAATACATAAAAGGAAGGTAAATGGATATTTGTTTTTATAAAAGAGGTTGTTCCTTACAACAGTGTTATGTTATTAGAATTTGTAGTATGGATATGCGCTTGATTAGCACCGACAATCTTGATACACCAACAGGGATGTCCTATATCAAGATTATCGTGTTTTGAGCAGAAACGTCGCCAGGATAAGTGTACAAAACAGCTTGTTGTGTGTGACTGACAGTTAAATAAACATACATTTGTGATCTGATGCACCAATGGGGATGTCCTATATCAACAAAAACCCGTTCCATAACAAACATCTGGGACTTAACAACCTCATATTAGTGTGGCAAATTCTAACACGACGTTGACTTGACACTTATCCGAATAATGCTACAAATTTACGAGAGTTAGCGTCATTTGCACAAATAAAATCACAGTCTAAGAAAAGTGTCCATTACATGAACTATATTCAAATTTATGCACATAATGCCTGTCAATGAAGAATACTGTGGATACTAAAGAATGAAGTCATTCCCTCGAATTCTTTCATTCCTTTTTCTGCTTTTAATTTTGCTACACTTCCACTACTTTGGCACGCGACTGGGCGGAGGTTTAGCGGTAACCAGTAGGCCTATATGTTGACTTTGGTGATCAACGGTCAAGGTTAGGAGATGCGCGCGCAGTCTCGCTATTTAATAGACACACATCGTATAATTAGTAACAGATCGGCGCATAGCCACATAAACTGAACAAACCCCTGGTATAACCAAAAGTTACGATACAGGCAAATAAACACACCCCTTTATTACACAAACACTGTGCTCAAGCTGACAACTGCAAAGGAGCGCACAGAACACAAAACATAAATCAGTCACTAAGGAAGAAAGCTGGTCACCACACATGGAAATAAAGTTAGTGACTAAAGGTAAACCAGACGGTGAAACAGATACCAGTAAGCAATTTACCACACATGACAGATTATAAACACGTGACAATGACCTCACAGGATACAACACTGATCAGAGAACTACGTAGCGAGCGGAGAGGGCATCACCTGGCTGTCGAATCAAATACTAACACTGTATGCGTTAGTTATCACTATCTCCACAGAGCAAAGTCCTTATTCAGCAGCTGATAGTTCCTCAGTCTATACATTCCCCGCATATTACAGACCCCGAAGGTTCATTACCGTATTCACAACAGCCTGCCACACGACAGACAAGTCGTCAAAGCACTGACATCGTGCTGCACATGGTTACTATCAGTTTAATACCTGGTTCGTCTGAAACGTCGGCAACCAGACTCTACGGCGTCACGTGACCCAGAAAACCGCCACCTAACGAGGACTGATGATCACAGTATGAGAGCATATGCAAATCTCAGCTCAAATATCGGTTAACGTGCAGGCCGATCGTTGGACAGTCCAAGGCTACAAGCTTTCAGATCCGATCCATGTGTAGGGTATATGGCTACGTAGGTGACGAAACTTGCCGTTTGCTATCCAAATACAGCGGCAAAACTGAAGATAGCGTAAGTCACGTGACAGTAGCGGCAACATGTTAAACATCGAGTGTCAGGGACTTTTGCGCCACTCTGTGTACAAAAATATAATTTTTCCTGTGGTTTTGTATGAGCGTGACATGTGGTCTCTTATTAAAGACTGACGGTGTTTGAGAATTGGGAGTGGAGAAAGCTACAGGATACTGGAGACGACTGCACAATAAGGAGCTTCATGACGTGTACTATTCTTGTGATCGAATAAAGGATGAGATGGGCGGGGCATGTGGCACGTATGGGTGAGAAGAGCTTTTGGTGGGGCAAAAGACCGCTGGGAAGACCAAGGCACGGATGGGAGGATAATATTAAAATGGATGATCAAGAAATATTGTGGGCACGGACTGGATTGATCTGACGAAGGATAGCGACAAGTGATGGGCTGTTGTGAACACGGTAATGAACCTTCGGATTGCATAAAATGTGGGGAATTTGACTAGCGGGAAATCTCCTTGTGGTTGGGTGATGAAACACAACGAAGTAACGTGCACAGTAGATAAGCCGCCCAGCGCACGGCTGAACGTAGCAGCTCACACGCAGTGTACAGCCCGTATCAGTAGTGACATCATCGAGTTGCGGAACGGAACGGACGGAGCTGCTGACGGTACCGCCCTGCAGGTATCATGGTGAAGGACCGCCTGCCCGACCTCAAGCTGGTACGTGGTACGCATCACAGGACGTATACCGCCTTCATCAGCAGACACGACTTGCTGGCTTTCATTTCTCAACAGATGAGACGACTACATGGTTTGACTCTTTGACTACATCAGGACTAACTACATACGTCATTGAGTGATATTCACTTGACACTACAGGCAACATGTTAAACATTGAATTTCAAGTGACTTTTGCGCCACCCTGTATAGTAGTCTATACACTATTTACATATACTTCTGTTGTTGTTGTTGCATGTGAGTGCCGTAAATGGTCATACGCGTGACACTTGTAGTAAGATCCGTAGAGGCTGTCATTTACAGATTTCCTATTTTATTGCGAGGTTTCTGGTGTAGGTATAAAGGCCGCTGTGTGTGCATTCCCCCGTGTGCGTATGTCTACGCAAGATTACAGCACGTAACATTCAACTTATACCGGTAAAGGTAAAGGTCACCCTATAACAGGCCATGAAGGCCCAGAGGGGGAGTAGAGGTGTAGCTCTACTCTTTCTTTAACCCTGGCACTAGATGGGGTGGGTGGACAACTCCACGCCCCGGCCGGTTTACCCCCGGAAAAGAGACCCGGTACCCATTGTATAGGAGGCTGGGTTGGCCCCAGGGCCGGTCTGGACGGGTGCGGAAAATCTCGCCCCCATCGGGATTCGATCCCCGGACCGTCCAGCCCGAAGTGAGTCGCTATACCGACTGAGCTATCGCGGCCCCAACTTATACCGGGACCTTCACATGTTGCTGTACCTTTGTAACACACACGCCCGACGTGTGAACATGTAACGAATACGGTACAGCAGGAACGGACACAAAATAACACAGTAAGCCTTCAAACATCGAGCAATGCTCAAACCAAGCTAGGAAATGTGCACATATCATTACTCATATCTCACGTTTCATTATCACCAACTGTGTACACGTCGCAGCCACAGTGTCGCGCGCACACTGTCTCATGTTTCATTATCACCAAACACGTAACACGTGCAGAAGTTGTGTTCCATTTCTCTCTACCAAATCTTCTGCGCCAAACATCTGTCGCTCCGATAAACATTCAGCCAGTTTCCCTTCAGATGCTCACAGAAACACGCGTAGGCCTTCGTGCGAAGTGCGTGACGCTGTTGGCCGATTGTAAGTACATCTGTAAATTGTCGATAAAATTTAGTGAAAGTCAAACACCAGATTTCACGAAAACCTGTTCAGCGGTTGCCGAGTCACACGCGGACAGACATGAAGACGGGAGAGAGCTTATCTCGAGCTTCTCGTTGGGAAGGCGCCAGACGTAACACATCAGGGTAAATGGAACCTGCCCTGACGAGTGTATAGCACCACTGCAAATGGCGTATGTCACGACGAAGTACGCAGACTTTACCAAGGCGCTCTTTACGTTCCAAACGTCACACGGTGCACACGTAACTGTGATTTACACATCCCACGCTGTCACAACGCTTCGTCCATTCCACATCTCTCTGGCACTTGTTAAACTTTAAATTTCACATTTTCACACTTTATATGGAACATGCACGCTTTTCCAGACTCAACATTCAAGCAGCCGCAGTGCACATGGCAAAACGGATTTTAGCAGGACGTCAAGTGAAATTCGTCAGTTCCTTAGCAAGGTCAGTATGAACAGCCTCAACACAATACTGCAGTTCGGGGTAGCTAGTGGGCACACTGATTATTTGTAATAGGCCACACGTCATTTGCGTAATACTGAGGGCACTGTCATTGCACGTAAACACACCACTAAGAATACTTTTGACCAGGGCTGGCCAACATGCGGCCCTTGGTCACTTAAGTAGTTTCAGAATACAATTTAACAAACATGCTATAATAGGAAGGAGGAACTTAATGATCTGTACTTATCACCAAACATTATTCGGTGATCAAATGAAGCACGTATGGGTGAAGGGAGAGGTGCATGCAGGATTTTGGTGGGGAGACCTGAGGGAAGGAGACCACTTGGAAGACCCAGGCGTAGATGGGAGGATAATATTAAAATGGATCTTCAAAAAGTGGGATGGGGGGGGGGAGGGCATGGACTGGATTGATATGGCTCAGGATAGGGACAGTTGGCGGGCTGTTGTGAGTGCGGTAATGAACCTTTGGGTTCCATAAAACGCGGGGAATTTCTTGACTAGCTGACGACCTGCTAGCTTCTCAAGAAGGACTGTGCTTGATGCAGTTATACTATATTAGGTCTACAGAACATAATATGGCAACTTCATTACCACAGAAAATGCCTACAGACTGTAACTCATCACTTTAATACAGCACACATTCAACCAATCATTCTCTGTGTTTAGTACGGTTTAGTACGGCCTACTCCCTTGTCATTCAACCGTACTTTTAGCGCAAATTACGGTTTGTAAGAGAGCCTTGGCTCTCTTACATCAAGAATCTGATGAAGGAACTCTTTTGCAACTCCTACGCCGAAATGAAGAGACTGGCACAAGACAGACATCTATGGTTGCAGCGACAAGGCTTAGCCTTTAGAGAATGATGATGATGATGACGGTTTGTGAATAAAGGCCTTCTAGGGCATTCAATCCACCTGCCCCCCCCCCCCCCCGTTCAATATATGTATACACATGTTGCGCCCTGAGGTGAGTCCTTAATAAATTATGTGGCCCTCGTGTGGTTTGAAGTTGGCCAGCCCTGCTTTAGATTAATAACAAAACCAAAATACAGAGTGGCACAAGTCACTTGACACTAGAGACAGCATGTCAACTGAACATTACTGTCACAATACTGACATATTCCGTGTGTTCCTTCTACGTTGACACATTGTCTCAGTCTGTCTGGAACAACTGCAAATTCTGTCTCAAAAAGGTGTTGATATTATTGTGTGTAGGCCTTTCTGTCTTTAAACACCGAGTGTCACGTGACTTTTGTGCCACCATGTATATTATAATTATTGAATTTAAAGCTTACTGCATGATTATGTTTGTCGACCTATGCTGTGCGTTAACAGCCAGGGATAGCAAACTTTCTGAGCCTTGAGACCCATGATAGAAAGCAATTCAAATGAAAAGAATTCTTTGGCACTGGGCCGGGTCAGATATAGGACTGTAGCAGGCCGCACGTGGCCCACGGGCCGCGTGGTTAAATCCTGTTACAGAGATCTTAAGACAATTCATGGTTTACCGTATACTGCTTTAACACTCCAATGAAAACCCATCACAATACGCCTATAATAGTCAACAGAAGCCCACCAACCTATTCAGAAAGTGCAACATATTTCAGCCCTTGTATTACCATCCTCAGGATGACATATATGTGCATTTTTTTCCTATGGCTCGACAGCCCCTTGGGGGCCTAGGCCGCCTCATTGTTCGAGGCTTCACGATCACACTTTAGACACACCACACTCGGTAGGACTCCTCTGTACGAGTGATCAGCCCGTCGCAGAGACCTCTACCTGACAACACACAACACTCACAACAGACAGACATCCATGCCCCTGGCGGGCTCCGAATCCACAATCCCAGCAAGCGAGCGGCCGTAGACCCACGTCTTAGACCGCGCGGCAACTGGGATCGGCATATACATGCATACGATGGGAAAAATATTAAGGGCAACACAATCCAATATATACATTGATACACTGTCAGTACTTTGGGAGTAAGGCACTACAGTTCTCCGAAACATCAGGAACTATTTGCCCAACAACACAGCGTAACATCCCAGAACTGAATCTTCTGCTACACATTATTAAGAGAATGACAGTTGACATTAATTTTGTACTTCAAGGTGGAGAGGATTCAGAGTGAGCTTGACGGCATCAACACCAACATCAATGAGATTAAAAGAATGAGCAGGATCATGCTACCTGGCGGCAAAGGACGTAAGTAATGTAGACTGTATTCAGATTAACACCAACAGCCTGGCTCCTAAATTTTTGAGCTGACGCCTAGATTCAAAGAAAAATTGTCATGTCCTGGACTAGTCGATAATCTCACTTGCAACAGGTCTGCATTTAAATATCATTCCATCGCCATTAATTATGCAGCTCACAGGTTGCAAGCAGCTACAGACCAGCAGCAGCCTGTTACATGCTCCGACAATTTCACTGGCAGCATTGTAAATGTAACAAGTTTATTTCTGACTTAACAGAAGGCAGTTGGGAGGTTGAGGACAGGAAGACGGTCGTTTCGCGCGCTATCAGCCAGGTTCAGAGCAATATTAAAGGTGAGTACAAGCAACAGGCGGCCCGCCAGACTTATGTACTTGTATGCAGCCTGCGACGGTTTCTGAATGCACAAAAATTATGCTCCCCCATTAAAATGGATTTTTTTTTTTTAGTAATCTGGTGAACCTGACACATATAGTAAACAACATTTACATTGTAATGGGATTTGTGCATGTCGCATGGGCAAACATCATATATTGGAGACTTTACAGCAGGAGTGACAAAAATATGGAGTGGTAAGCTCCACCATCCCCCTTACTCGTTCAGTTCTAAGCCTGTTCTTATAATAATTAGTGTATGTGTGTCAGTCACAATTTTTTTAGAATGAAAGTCTGTGTATTATGTAAAACAGTTATCAGTGGCAAGCTTCTTATTGATGGTCTTACATTCTTACAAGATAAATGCTCTCCAAATTAAATTACAGTTAATAACTATACTAAATTTTATTGCAACAACGGTAGTAATCAACTAACAGTAATTTTTTGCCCCTTAATCATTTCATATAAAATATTTTCCCCCAAAAATAAGATTTTTACTGTTCAACAATTTGTCTGCGACCCGCAAAGGATTTGGAGATTTTCAAATAGCCCTTGTGCAATAAGACGCTGCTCTAACAAGACACAAGGGTATATTTGTAATATGTGAACGTGCTGTAAGATGCAAGGTTTCAGGTTCTCACAGCGGTGTTACAAAAGATTCATGTCTTCGGGGGCGTGACGCTGTGTCGCTGTCAGAGCGGTTCTCGACTCTAAGCATCGTGCTGCATTCAGCTTCAAGCGCTAAGCAGTCAAGACTGGATTGCTTAGCCCTTTAAGCTGAAAGCACCACGATCCTTCAAAACGTCGAGAACCACTCTGACAGCGACGCAGTGTCAGACCCCCAAAGACATGAATCCTCTGTAACGAGATGGATGAATACATGTACGTGTAATTGTAACTTTTCAGAAATTGAAGAACTAGTGGAACAAGACAAAGACAGGCCTACTGACAGCTTATCAACTCTTGCAAGAATTCAAAGAATCCAGCACATGACGTTGGTATGGATGTTTACCAAAGTGGTGAGCGACTACAATGAGGTGCTTCTGAAACAGCAAGAAAGATGCAGAGCTATTGTACGACAGCAGCTGATGATAAGTAAGTTAAGTGTATCAGAGAACAGGGTGCTGGGAGTCATATTTGGACGTACAAGGGAGGAAGCGACAGCAGGATGGAGATACGTGCATAATGAGGAGCTCCATGATGTGTACTCAGAACACAGTGCCATATTTACCCAAATATAAAAGAACCCTGCATATAAGACAACCCCCATTCACAGTACTAAATTTTCAGGACAACACCTATACAGAAGGGTTCAACCTTCTATGCGATCATAAGGCAACATGACATTTTGTGGATGATATCGGAATAAACAAGTTATTATTTGGGTGACATGTGCAAGGCATTTAGCATGTACATATATGGGAGAGACCAGAAATGCATACAAAGTTTTGATCGGAAAAACCAAAGTAAATTGATCTGCACATAGATGGGAAGATAATATTAAACAAGGCCTTAATGAAATAGAGATGCAGGGTGTGGATTGGATACAGCTGGCTCAGCATAATGTCCACTGATGGGATGTTGTGAAGTTGGTAATGAGTTATGTGAATTTTGGTGTTTTCGTGGCATTGTGGTAGAGGACTCTGTTCTGATGGGGTCTGACGCCATGTCACTGGGAAGTCAGTTCTCAGCATTTCGAAGGAACATATACAATGCCTTCATTTTCAAGTGTCCCAGCCTCTGTATCCGTGGAGATAAGACGTCATGTTCCTACCAAAGGTTGAGAAGCAATTACTTAGTGATGGTACGCCCTCGTGGTATTGCACCTTCAGGTTCCGTAAAGTGGGGAATTTCTTGACTGTCAGTTTCTTAATGACTCCACAGTTATTTAACGAGGCATGTGAAAGACACACCACTGAAGGTCAACACACCGTAAAGTAAACATGTGTCTGTTTTTTCTTTTTGCACAGTTGACAAAGAAGCCACAAGTGAGGAACTGGAGAATTTGTTAGAGAAAGATGGTGCAGCTGTGTTTGTAGACAATGTAAGTATCCAAGAAGTGGACACAGAAACATTTAACTGTAACGAGCTCTGAGAGCAGAAACACAAATGTTACGTTATGCAGAGCGTCACAAATACACATCACTTGTCCAGATTGTTCCAGATACTCGGGAAGCTCAAGTTGTCCTGGCAAATGTCAAAGAAAGACATGAAGAGATATTGAAGGTAGAAAAGTCTGTACAGGAAGTACGGGACATAGTTGTGCAGATTGCAACATTGGTAGAGACACAGGTAAGACAAGTGTGAACTACAGATCTCTACTTCTGTCCATAACAGTAATTTGTGTGAACGCACTGGGTCAAAATGTGAGGCTTGTACAAATTAAAGTTGTTTGTGGCGCTGTGGTGACAATGCAGAAGACCTGGTAAACACATCAGCAGATGCTTGTGTAGAACAGCATGGTTGACTGGGTCAGTAGCTAGCATGTACAATGTACAATGTACAGTACAGCTTAAAGATGGCGTACTAGGTGGTGAATTGGTGAACCCATCCGAACAGGAACAGAGGGACAATGAAAACCCCTGCTTCTGGACTTCGAATTACATAATGACACAATCGATACAAACCATTACTGTCAACACTTCAAAAGCTTCCAAGATCAAGAACAAACGTCGGGGTGAACCTCACTAATGACATCATCCTGCTGCACGACAGCGCCCGTCCCCATGCCTTGCGAATGGAGCTGCTCTAACATGCTGCATACAGCCTGGACTTGGTGCCATGTGATTTTTCACGTCTTTTGGCAGTTAAATAAATCCCTCAAACGTTGGACAACATGCAGGAGGCTGTGATGCAGTGCTTTAGGCAGTTTAAATAAAAAATTTTCAAAAAATCCACCCCCTTAAACAGAGTAGGAATCACTGCATTACTGAACTCCTCAACCCAGAGAAAAAAAAATTAAAATCAATGAGGTGAGAGTAAAGAATCTTAGTTCATACTTATAGTTTACATAACAATGCTGTCAGTAAAGCTGAAGATACAAGTCTTCTGGGATGTGACACAGTGCCAAGTAGCCCAAGAAAAATTCTTCATGCACTGCCTGACCGTGAACGTAAAGGCACTAGATGGAGGAACTGCTCAGCCAACGACACGGCGTCACTTCCAAGAGACTTGAATCATCAGTCATCTTGTCTCATATGTCCAGACATTCAGTTCAACATGATGTAAGTGCATTTGCTTTAACAGGGTGACATGATCGACAGAATAGAGTTTCACGTGACGATGAGTGGAGGGCACATCGACCACAGCGCTGCGAAGCTCCAGAAAGCAAAAAAAACGGAAAAGGAAACAAAGAAAGGTGCGCCCAGAGATTTTAAGCATCAAATATAAAATTGTTGCACATAACTGCTAAATGATGTTTGACACTGTCATGGTAGTGAAAGATGAGATTGTGTTACAGGGCCATGTGGGTAGGGATGTTTCACAGGGACACATTGCCTCCATTTTCAGGGTAGAAGATGAAAGCAACAAGCACCTGCCTACCAGAGTACACAGTGACATAACCGAAAGACCAAAACCTGCAATAAAAAACGTTGTACTGACAGACTAAGAGAAAACACAACATGACTCTACAAAAAAGTAAACTCCCGCCTCACATTAATCAACCCATTTTAACCACACGTTTTAACGTACAGATTACCGTACAAACGTGCTCACTGACCAATGTTCTGTTATTTATTTGCCAGAATGCAGCTTAGTAATTGCTTGATGCATGAAATTCAGGGAAATGATTGCTATCATTCAGTTTAAAAACTTTTTTAATGTCTTCTGCTATCTAAAAATGTACAGATTAAAACATAAAAAACTGTATTACCAGTTGTTTCATGTGGGTGTGAAACTTGGTCTCTGAATCTCATGGAAGAACACAGACTGAGGGTGCAAGATTTGAGCTATCACAGTGGTGTTGAGGGGAACATCTGAGCCAGGGAGGGAGGGAGGAAATGACAGGATACAGAAAGTTGTACAGTGAGGAGCTTTGGAATGAGACGACTGGCACGTAGGTGCGAGGAGAAATAGAAAGTTTTGGTAAGAAAACATAAAAAGGGAAAAGACCACTTGGGAAACAGAATAGATGGAACAATAATATTAAAATGGAACATGTGGCACCATCCAGGGACTAGTGGCGAGCTCCTGTGGACATCGCAATGAACCTTTGGGTTCCACAGAATGTGGCTATTAGCTTTTCAGGAAGGGCTCTGTGCCATAGTGTTAGGTGGTTCTAATGTTAATATAGAGACTGAGAATTCGGCTACTGCCGGTCGCACTGCCTTGTAGTACTGAGACAAAATTTTCTCTTGTTTCAGAGAAGTTACATCTGCATTGTCATCCTGGTGATAGTAATTGGAATTGTCATAATTTTACTCATTATATAAGGTCATTAGTTTATCTTACAACCATCGGCTGCCACTTCCTATTGGGTGGTTTATTGTATGCACATATCACACTCAACCGACTGCCCATACATGCGCGGCAGAATGTGATGGAAGATCATTATCAGATAAAATAAAGACCCTGTATAAAGTAATTTAAAAGTGTTTTCATGTATAATGAGAGCAAATAAAAATAGTAAGAAACTGAGGTTCTCTCAGCAGTAAGACTCTGCTACCTCCATACCAAAGATGGTGTCAGCAGGTACATCTGTAAAACTGCCAACCATCAGCCACAGTGCAGTACAGTATTTCAGTTGTTACTTTGGGAATATCATTTGTTTTCAAGCCATGATCAACTGATCTATTGTCTTCACTAATCAGATTAGATTTAAGTTTAGCATTTACAATTACCAGACACAATTAACTGCATTAATCAGACTTCGTGTCCTTCTGAGTTTCTCCAGGCTAATGGCAGGGAACAACCATAATTTAGAAAAACCTCTCTTGAACCTTCCATCTTACCATCATAACTGCCTCCAACTACTAAGAATTGCAAGACTTTAGGTTCTCACAGCGGTGTTACTGACGATTCCAGTCCTCTGGGATATGACACCATGTTGTTAGGCAAGTGGCTCTGGAAGCAGCCGAAGCAGAATTCAGCTTAGACTGCTTGACACTGAAGATGAAAGCAGTACGAGCGTTTGAAACGCCAGGCACTACTCACCCAGCAACATGGCATCACATTGGCAGAAGACTTCAATCTTCAAGCTTATAGTACAACAACTCAAAATATCACCTGCCCTTTATGAGACCCTTAATTTTATTACCGTGTTCAAGAAAGTCTGCCACTGGAATGTATCCTGAGCCACATAAATCCACTGACATAATCTTCTTTTTTTTTGGACTTTGTCCATCATCTAATTTTTAATGAAGCACGACGTTTATCTGAAGATGGAAGCACAGTCGGCTGCCAAAACGTCATGCTTCATTAAAAATTAAACGATGGACAAAGTCCAAAACAAGGAAGGTTATGTCAGTGAGTCGTACACCATTGTCAAAGACCTATAGAGCTGCACATAAATCCAGTTTGCAAACTGCCACTCTGTTTCTTCCAGATCCATTTTCATAGTATCCCCTCACTTATGCCTAAACCTTCATATCCACCTGTCTCTCCACATACCGTGTTTACCCTAATAGAAGACGAGAATTTGTTCCTAATTCATCATCCAAAAAATGGGGGGCACCTTAAAATCATGCACAAAGTTGAACACATTCTGTGAGCATATTGTACTGAAAACTGTGCAAGGAAGTCGACTTATATTCGTGTACATACGAAATTATCCAATTGCTCAACCAATGTAAATCACTGGTATAAAAACTAAAGAGCTACAAAGTGTACAAACAGTGTGTGTGTTACAGCATATTTGCGCCCCTACAAGGTGTCCAACCCTTCCACCTAAGTGTGTGCTTGCACAAAATACACACATTATGTCAAAAGGTTATGTTTATGTTCAGTGTCAAGACATCCACAGTTCAGCACCAGACTACACACATAATTCTTGACTTTAGATCCTCAAGATCTCCTTTCAGAGTTCCTGATTCACTCTTCCATATGTTTAGATGCCAGAACATACAGTAATACACTAAATTCACATCCTCTGGATAATCTAATTTAATGTACAAAGGTAAGTCGAATGAAAACCTTAAAATGTTTTTGCCAGGTGATATAGTGCAGATAGACTCAGTACAGCTTTGTCATATTTCAACGTGCTCACATTCACAGTACATGTTTCTAACCCATGCTAAAGTCTTGCTGTTTCTACAGCTGCACACAGTACTGTCTCGATTTTTTCAAACTTCTTAAGCTTTTTAATGTGATGCTTACTTGTATTAAGTACATCACTTTTACAATAAATCGTTTAACAATACACGATCAATTATGCGACACTTAAGTCTCTCATGACAGCCTTCTGGGACGTAACGCCACGTAGCTTGAAAGGGAGATACCAGCGCTGCAGAGAAACCTGCTGCCTGCATTTTCAAGGTGGAAAAGTGAAAACAGAGGCAGCAGCTTCCTCCAAAATGTTTCTGTCTACCAAACTGCATGCCATTACATCTGAAAAGTCAGGAATCTTGATCAAACAAATCACAAATTAGCAGTCCTTTCAGATAGAGATGATGCAGTCTACAAACTGGAAAGGACACGTAACTAAATAACTGGTTAATTAACAAAGTGATTCCTTGCAGCAGACCCCTTATTCAGAAGCTGAGACTCTCTCAGCAAATCAAGATATTTGCCAACTTCTATAGAACCAAATGTTCATTACCGTGTTCACAACAGCCTACCACTGGCTCCTAACCTGTACAAAATCAAGTCCAAATGTAACACCTCATTTATTTGGAACCCATGTTAATATCATGCTCCCTTCTATGTGTAGGTCATGGCAGATCTTGAAAATTCTCTTCCAAGACATCTATGAGTCTCACACTTAATTTTATATAACCGCTGTATCTGATGCAAAATTACTGTATAACCTACAAGTGATGCAACATACGAGTAGGAAAACAAATGAAAGTAGTCTGAATCAAACTGTGAGTCTCCCTACACAGCAAACCTGTCAATAAAAGCAACTGAAGCCAAAACTCAATTTAACATCCCACAATATACACATTACTGTTAGTTTGGTTTGAGACATTTCACAATGAAGTAACTTCATTATCAGCAGAAAAATACGAAAAACAAGGAGGAGCTGACAAGGTTCACTGAACACTGACCCTAGAGGTCATGACATCTTCCATCAAACTCATCGTTTGACACACACACACACCAACACCCAGCTACATCACAGTAGACCTTTCTTTCATTGCCATCAATGTGTTAAGAAACTTCTGTGTGGTTAAATTGGTATTGCGTTCAGTTTCAGTGCATGTGAGTGTCGTGCTGTTTTATTAATGTGTAGTTCCTAACGCTGTGTTCACAGTTTCAGTGCATGTGAGTGTCGTGCTGTTTTATTAATGTGTAGTTCCTAACGCTGTGTTCACAGTTTCAGTGCATGTGAGTGTCGTGCTGTTTTATTAATGTGTAGTTCCTAACGCTGTGTTCACAGTTTCTTTCTCTGTTCAACTGCTAACTAAACCAGTGATTCTTAAATTTTACCGTCGCTCGCACCCCTTTGGTTCTCAAAATATGTTCCCGAACCCATATAAAAATTTTTAAAGTAGGTCAGTTTTTTAAAGACAGGTTATAGCATAACTATAAAATAAAATACATAGAATTAAATATTTATATTAATTTCACAGTAAAATTTAAAACATTTTGGCATGTCTTGCAGCCCCAGAAAGGGCATTCACACCCCCAGGGGGTGCAGGCACCCCAGGTTAAGAACCAATGATATAAATACATAAACAATAAAAACATATAAGTCTTCTTGTGGTTTTGTATGGGTGTGAAACTTGATCTCTGACTTTAAAAGTAGGACACAGACTGGGGGGAGTTTCAGATCAGGGTGCTGAGGGGCGTGTCTGGATATACGGAGAGGAAGTGACAGCAGGAAGATAAAAAAAATTAGCATGATGAGGAGCTTCATTATTTGTATCCTATGCCAAATATTACTAGGGTGGTCAAATCAGGGCATGCCACACACATGGGAGAGAAGCAAATTGGGGGAGGGAGGCAACAACTAGAGAAGAAAGTCAAAGATTAATACGTAGGAACGTAGGATGACAGACTAAAGCCATAATCGATACTGAAGAACATCATCCCGAGATGTGAACAGCTCAAATGCCGACTCAGAAGAGTGTACAATTCAGGTCTGACAAAACTCGAACCATTCTGTTACGTTCAACTAACACACAAATGTATCATTCACCATTTTCAAGAAAATGAATTGTACAATATTTTAATATTTAAATTTAAATTAGTGAGAAAAACACAAGTGATGTAAATAAAAAACAGTACCAATATTTTTTATAGTTATCGTTAATACAGTACTTTTAACAACCCTCCCTATTAAAAAAAAAGCTACATACAACCTAAAATTCAAATACAAGAACACTATTTAAGTAAACACCACCAAAGTTTGCTTTAACGTTGGCTACCGTAGCTTGTAACAGGCTGTCACTGGTCCCTGCCCTGAGCCACATAAATCCAGTCCACATGCTTACAACATATTTTTAATATCCATTTTAATATTATTATTATAGACCTTCCAGGTGATCTCCTCCCTTCAAGTTTTCCAACCAAAATTTTCTATGCATTTCTCATCTCTCCCATGTATGGTACATGCACTGCCCATTGTACCTTCCTCCATTTGATTAGCCGAATAATATTTAGTGAAGGGTACAGATTTTGTAGCTCCCCATTATGCATCTTCCCTCTGCAGATTACCAACGTGTTCATCACTTTTCAGAGCTATGGCACACAAGGCACGACTTCTCGGTGGCGGCAGAAACATAGGTAAGCAGACTGACTCACTACAAGTCTTGAGGTTTACACAGCATTATAATCAAAGTGTTCCCAATGTTTAGAAAATTCATAACCCTTGAACCCGTACAGACGAAGGCACCACATTCCTTTGAACTGTCAGGAACTGCTTACCCAACAAAGCACCACATTCCTTTGAACTGTCAGGAACTGCTTACCCAACAAAGCACCACATTCCTTTGAACTGTCAGGAAATGCTTACCCAACAAAGCACCACATTCCTTTGAACTGTCAGGAACTGCTTGCCCAACAAAGCACCACATTCCTTTGAACTGTCAGGAACTGCTTGCCCAACAAAGCACCACATTCCTTTGAACTGTCAGGAACTGCTTGCCCAACAAAGCACCACATTCCTTTGAACTGTCAGGAACTGCTTACCCAACAAAGCACCACATTCCTTTGAACTGTCAGGAACTGCTTGCCCAACAAAGCACCACATTCCTTTGAACTGTCAGGAACTGCTTACCCAACAAAGCACCACATTCCTTTGAACTGTCAGGAACTGCTTGCCCAACAAAGCACCACATTCCTTTGAACTGTCAGGAACTGCTTACCCAACAAAGCACCACATTCCTTTGAACTGTCAGGAACTGCTTGCCCAACAAAGCACCACATTCCTTTGAACTGTCAGGAACTGCTTGCCCAACAAAGCACCACATTCCTTTGAACTGTCAGGAACTGCTTACCCAACAAAGCACCACATTCCTTTGAACTGTCAGGAACTGCTTGCCCAACAAAGCACCACATTCCTTTGAACTGTCAGGAACTGCTTACCCAACAAAGCACCACATTCCTTTGAACTGTCAGGAACTGCTTGCCCAACAAAGCACCACATTCCTTTGAACTGTCAGGAACTGCTTGCCCAACAAAGCACCACATTCCTTTGAACTGTCAGGAACTGCTTACCCAACAAAGCACCACATTCCTTTGAACTGTCAGGAACTGCTTGCCCAACAAAGCACCACATTCCTTTGAACTGTCAGGAACTGCTTGCCCAACAAAGCACCACATTCCTTTGAACTGTCAGGAACTGCTTGCCCAACAAAGCACCACATTCCTTTGAACTGTCAGGAACTGCTTACCCAACAAAGCACCACATTCCTTTGAACTGTCAGGAACTGCTTACCCAACAAAGCACCACATTCCTTTGAACTGTCAGGAACTGCTTGCCCAACAAAGCACCACATTCCTTTGAACTGTCAGGAACTGCTTGCCCAACAAAGCACCACATTCCTTTGAACTGTCAGGAACTGCTTACCCAACAAAGCATCACATTCCTTTGAACTGTCAGGAACTGCTTACCCAACAAAGCACCACATTCCTTTGAACTGTCAGGAACTGCTTACCCAACAAAGCACCACATTCCTTTGAACTGTCAGGAACTGCTTACCCAACAAAGCACCACATTCCTTTGAACTGTCAGGAACTGCTTACCCAACAAAGCACCACATTCCTTTGAACTGTCAGGAACTGCTTACCCAACAAAGCACCACATTCCTTTGAACTGTCAGGAACTGCTTACCCAACAAAGCACCACATCCCTTTGAACTGTCAGGAACTGCTTGCCCAACAAAGCACCACATTCCTTTGAACTGTCAGGAACTGCTTACCCAACAAAGCACCACATTCCTTTGAACTGTCAGGAACTGCTTGCCCAACAAAGCACCACATTCCTTTGAACTGTCAGGAACTGCTTACCCAACAAAGCACCGCATTCCTTTGAACTGTCAGGAACTGCTTACCCAACAAAGCATCACATCCCAGAATCCTCAAACTTTAATTATTTTCTGTCAATTTTCTATCCATCTGTTATTAGGAAACAGACTGTGTCTGAAGTTGATCTGATCAGAACGAAACAGGCAGCACAGTTATGACTGAAGTAATGTATGTAGAAGATCTTTTTATCACCACTTCTTTTCAACCTTGCTCTAGAGTGTTTATGTACAACCTGCGGCCCGCCATACTTACGTGTGCAGCCCGCGACAGTTTCCGAATGCACTCAAATTATGCTCCCCCATTAAAATGAAGCACAATTTTTTTTAGTAATCTGGTGAACGTGGCACGCATATTAAATTTACTAAACAAATTTAAGTTGTATATAGTATTTCCTGACATAATATTGAACGACAGACAAATTACTTACATATCCAAAACAAAATTTTTCGGAGTTTGGCTAAACCATAATCTAAATTGGGATTTTCACGCGGGAAAATTAGTAATTAAACTAAGTAAACTTTGTTTTGCAATAAAAACAGTCATTTGTAAACAAAAATATTGTTAAAACTATGTATTTTGCATACATGCAGTCACCTTTGAAGTACGGTATTTTATTCTGGGGAAACGTTAGAAATCTTAAGAAAGTTTTTAAACTACAAAAAAGGGCAATAAGATTAATAGCTAATATTTCAAGCATTACAAGTTGCAAACCGTATTTAAAAAAATTAAAGATTATGATACTGCCGTGTATGTATATCTATGAAATTCTTCTATACACTAAAATGTCCTTAAGTAAATTCAAAACTAATTCTATGTTTCATTCGCACGATACAAGGACTAAGTCAGACTTATTCATTACAAGCCACAACACCAAACTATTCGAACAGAGTACTGCTTACAACGGTGTGCTTGTTTATAACAAACTGCCTAGCGAAATTAAAAGTGTTAAGTCCATAACAAAATTCAAGAAGATACTTAGAAACTTCCTACTTGAAAAGAGTTTTTATTTGGTGGAAGAATTTATGACAGTTGACTCCTAATTTGTAGGAACTGTGTTAAAGATGTATCTCTGTATTGTAATTGCCAGTGCTTTCTTCTGTGTCCTATGTTAATCAGTGTCTTGTGAGGTCCTGTACGTGTATGTAATTATATTAGATTTACATGTTTCATTGCTTTTACTGTAATTCTTATACTGTTTACTGTAACTACTCTCTGGACGTGTCCAATATCATTCTGTATTGATTTTTAGGATGAAATACAAAATAAACTAATAATAATAATAATAATAATAATAATAATAATAATAACAACAATAACAACAACAATAGAGTTTCAAGTGCGTATTCCTGCAGAATGTGACTGCTAACAGCAGGATTTCGGCAGTGCACGTCCTGTATATTATGCCTCACATTCTAAATCCAAATGTGTGGATTGTGATTACAGCTCGCAAATTCATGCTTGCTAGAGCCATAAACACATCAAGCAAGAAGAAAACTACTCAGCTCAAACAACTGCTCAGCTCACCACAACTCACCTTTCTTATGGAAGCACATTCTGGTCTGAGCGCTCGCATTGCGCAGGAAGCAGGTACCTGTTTGACACACAGCAGATAAACTGCTGAGCTAACCTGCCATGATAATACAGTGTACAGTATGAGACAATGGAATGCCTCGCACTTCATAAAAGTGTGGTTCAAAGCTTCAAAAGTAACTGAGATACAGCGGACACACTGACACACAACATACATTGCTTTACAAAACAATCTGTCAAGCAACCTGTACAAAGTACATAGGAATGCATTAATCAGACATTATGTCTGTCTGTCTGACGTTTATTACAGACTAAACTATTACATAGACTTACAAAATTTGAAATGGTAGACATTTGTTGAAAGTTGACAGAAAAATTCCAGTTTTCATACCAGAAGTCCACTTCACACAACACCATAAAGTCCACTTCACACAACACCATAAAGTCCACTTCACACAACACCATAAAGTCCACTTCACACAACACCATAAAGTCTTGTTAAAGTACACATGATGAGCTCCTTGGCAAATTTCGTGAACCACCATAAGCTTCAAAAACTGCAAAGAATGCTATTGGCAGTGTTGAATAACAAATCATGGAGTACAACCTCTCCAACCTTCTGTTTATTTTCAAAATTCCTTAAAGCTTATACTGTTTTAGGGTTTCCTGGCATATGGGCCAGTGGGCTGTGTATCTCAGCCCAAATGGGTGTGCGGGACAGCAATGAGGCTTCCTGGACACAGGTCTTGGAAGTGGTGGAATTTATGGCTGATGCTACAGACATTCCCATTCTCCTGGATGCAGACACTGGATACGGGAATTTTAACAATGCACGAAGACTTGTGCGTAAGTTAGAAGACCGTGGCATAGCAGGTATGAAACTGACAAAATTACTGCTATTGCACTTTCAAATAGTGTTGTCTGTTTTGCTGTGTTTTGTCTTGCTGCTAGGTTACTGCAAAACTGACGTATGTCCACTACTTCTTCATTGCTTGGCAACGGTTTCACTCACACGATGATAACTATGCAGCAGCATAACTACAGTGTTTCCTGCATAAGAAATTTTTCAATGGACCACTGAAAAGAAACTTCTTAAAAGGGAAAACTACTCCAGTTTATTTAACCCAATTCTGTATTTTGATCCCAAGCAATTTTTTCGTAATACTTCGGCTATAAAGATCACAAATGTATATCACCATGGCAACTTGGACATTCTGTTACTTCAGTGCTAAAGAAAAATTCGTAAAACATGAGTCAAAACAAAGTAAAAAAATACAAGTCCAAAGTTATTTGTTGGTACCACAGATGCACCTCCTTCATTCACCTCACTTGTGTCCCCCACCTCAATGCTCATTTAAGTCACAACACATTACACATCTACTGCAAAAAAGGTCTTCAAAATTATGCTTAAAATTCAAATCTTGTTGCAACATCTCTATGATATGCTTCAGTTAGTAAACAATCAATGACAAAAACCACGGAACCAGAAACAAGAAGTCAGAAGGTCATGTGCAGGCCATGAAGTGGTATATATATAATTGATTAGTGCATCTGGCAAAGTTTAACCATCAAGAAATGAATAATGGATGCAAAGTATTTTAAACATAGTAAAGGGGAAATTTTTTTTTATAAAAATGCAAAGGAAATTAACTTCTAAGGTGGGCAAACTTCTTACATGAGAATTTTGTGTGCACAAAAATGTTACATCATGCTTATGGGAGATTTGGCAGGACTTTCAAAATCAAAATTCTTACGTGGGAAAACTCTGAACTCTGGGAAACACTATAATACAGTATAATACAATATAATACAGTATAATACACTATAATACAGTATAATACAGTATAATACAGTATAATACAGTATAATACAGTATAATACAGTATAATACAGTATAATACAGTATAATACAGAACTGCTCAGAAGGAATATCTGTGTGCATGCGCGCGTGTGTCTGTCTGTCTGTCTGTTATTCACAACACCATCATAACCAAGAAGCAACTGCATTATTTAAAAAAAAAGTTTATTTAAAGAAAATACTTGGCAAAGAACAGGCACTTTCAACAGTACTGTGCTGTGAAAATCCTGAAACCCTGGCTCTGATGACACCATGTTTCACATTTATGTAAGTAACTACGCACTGCGACATACAAAGTGTTCCGTAACTACAAAATGTCACATCAAAAACTGAGACATTACACATAGATATCAACCAGGCGTATTGCAATCTGTTAATATTCACAACAGTTCTGGTTTCCAGAAATGCATCAGTGTCCAAGACATTTCACATTTAGTTGACGAAATGTATCCACTATTCAAAATAACTTATTCTTTTGAGGGTTCAGGCTGCTGTATTGAGGATAAATGCTTCCCAAAGACAAACTCTTTATTAGATGGAAGACAACAACCACTAGCAGATATTGAAGAATTTTCACTTAAAATCAAGGTAAGTGAAACCCTTTGGAAGCTGTATGAGGCTTAAGGCTGTCACATCATTCAAGCTGTATGAGGCTTAAGGCTGTCACATCATTCAAGCTGTATGAGGCTTAAGGCTGTCACATCATTCAAGCTGTATGAGGCTTAAGGCTGTCACATCATTCAAGCTGTATGAGGCTTAAGGCTGTCACATCATTCAAGCTGTATGAGGCTTAAGGCTGTCACATCATTCAAGCTGTATGAGGCTTAAGGCTGTCACATCATTCAAGCTGTATGAGGCTTAAGGCTGTCACATCATTCAAGCTGTATGAGGCTTAAGGCTGTCACATCATTCAAGCTGTATGAGGCTTAAGGCTGTCACATCATTCAAGCTGTATGAGGCTTAAGGCTGTCACATCATTCAAGCTGTATGAGGCTTAAGGCTGTCACATCATTCAAGCTGTATATCTCAAACAAAAGTACAATGCCATACTGTACGGCAGTACACATCTTTACATATTTCACATTTCTGTTGTTTTTTTATTTTGTAATAATTTGAAAGCCAATATAAATTTGAAACCTGTAACACTTTGTGTCAATATACTTTACGCGGCACAAAGCTGATATTCCCTTACTCAGGGTACCTTCCCACCTTTTCACCCAACGATAAAAATGAATCAGTTTTCTGATATGCTGTTCTCTGTTCTGAATGCTAGACAACAGGTGAAGGGCAGAAACCGTATCATACCAACCGTAATACACCATCGTCAGAACCTTTACGACTGACTTTGTTTTGTATGTGTTTCAATGTCAACACTCACGATTTCATGCACAAGGTCAAAAAAATGAGGCCGTAGGATTCGTCTATAAGAACAGATACCCAAGAAATATGAAAAAATTGTTTTCTTCTCCTTCAAAGTAATCTCCCTTGACTGCAGCGCCTTTGTACATTTCCTAGAAGTTGCTCAAAAATAGTCATTGAAGGTATCCAAAGGAACTGCATTTAATTCAGCGGTTATGTCCTTCATGTTCTAGTCCCAAACTCTTCTTTACCGAGGGCAGTTTTCACTTTAGGGAATACAAAAGAGTCAGCTGGTGCGAAGTCAGGTGACTAAGATCGGTGGCTGATCTCAACCATGCTGCAATGAGGTCTTTGTAAGTCGTGACTGTGTGATCCATTTGCTCATCCCTGTGACTGTGTGGAACAAACTGCACGCGGCTCTTCGCCTTTCCCAAATATTCATGAAGGATAAGATAAACAGTCCTCAGTTAGTGTGCAGTTGATCCTCCATAAATTTTAGGGCCATTCAATGGTCTCTGGCCCAGAGTTCACAAAATTTTGCAACTGTTTCTGGATCTCAAGCAGTTGATGGATGCCCAACCCTTAGCTCCTCTCCAAGGTTTGCACAGTCCTCTCTAAAACTTTTAAACTATTTTTGAAGCCATGCATACAAGATAGGCCTACAGCTTCATTTGCATAAACAGTGTTAAGCATGTTTGAAACAAAACTTGCTGCTCCATGACAACAGAGAAAGCTGCTTACATGCACTTAAATGGCTGCAGGCTTGTAAGGACCACCAGCGAGACCCAGACTTCTGCATAGTGGCTAGAGTTGAGGCCTTCATCGCCGGCTGGGGGCTACAAGAAGCTCTGACTAGAGCAGAAGCTTACAGAAATGCTGGAGCAGACGCCATTCTCATTCATAGCAAGAAGTCTGACCCCTCTGATATCGAAGCCTTCATGTCTGAATGGAACAATAAGGTACATAGCAACTAGTCTGCAAAACTAGAACAGTGTGCAAGATTTCAGGTTCTCATAGCATTGTTTCGGAGGACTGAAAGCTTAATGGGATGTGATGCTGTGTCATTGGGTGAGCAGTTCTCAAAATTTGCCTCCATCTTCAAGGGCCAAGAGGTCCCATTTGTTTGGGAGCCAACAGGGAACTGTGCAATAGTAGAAGGGAGGAGGAAGCCAACTCACCAGCCATGTGGTCTCATTTTGACTGGTCAGAACCGGTCGCAGAAGGTCAAAACAAGGGCATTAAAATGTGTCGTCAGAAAAGGTCGAAATCCTGAACATCCAGTTTCACAAACTCCGAGACTCTGCGCTGTTTTAAATGCAATTTATCAACATGATGTCACACAATATACGAAGTACAAAGCATTATGAAGTCCAGCAACCTTTTAAATTCGATTTCCAGCACTAATCAGCTAGCCTATAATGTAACTTCTGTTCTTCTGACAATTCCATTACTGACCTGCACTGTATTAATTATTCATATTCTTGAAGTGTCCAGTTGTGATTGTTCCAACGAAATACTTCTCGACACCAACAATACTATTTAAAGAACTTGGCATCTCTACTGTAATTTGGGCAAACCATAACCTCCGAGCATCTGTCAGCGCTATGCAGAATATGTGTCGTCAGATCATGTCAGAACAATCACTGGTGAATATTGAGACAAAGGTAAGCAAATCACATTCTTCTTACTTTTGTACTATACAATTTTGTATGAGACATTACATTACATTACAACGAGCCACCACATGCCTGTTACAGGATGGGTTGGTGTTATATTCACGTGTTAATCCACGTACTCTTTTGCCATTTTCCTTGGTTTGTGACAATTTGTTGACTCATTACACTAATGGTTATTAAGTTCTTAGTGCATTTTAAACGTTTGATATCCACTGATGTCGAAGTGCATTGTATCATTACTTTTGTCATTAGGTTGACCACCAAGATTGATCCCTTATCATTAGCATCATTCGTTATGAACTATGAAATATTTTAACCACTTTATATCAATGATGCAATTACACATACAACAACAAACCCATTCAATACAATCCTAATAATCACTTAAATGTGACTACACATTAAACGCGTTCTCCACATCATGAAGTCACAACCTGGTAAGCATGGAAACCATCAAGTATACCAACTAGGATGTGACATGACAACCCTGTAACCATGGCAATGGAAGTGTGATGTCACAACCCAACATCCACGGCAACTGGTAACCGCAGCAAGCGTGGTTTGATACCACAACGCAGTAAGCATGGTGATAGAATGCAAACACATCAAGGTGTAACTCACATGCTGTATTATATAATTTAGAAGTTCAGTGCCTTGAATAATTTGTGTCAACGTAATTGGCGTTTCAGGTCCAAATGGTGACAAGTTGCTAGTCGCATTAGTAGATGTCAAGACGTTGTAAGTAGGTCATCTGCAGCACTGTATAGACCAGTGATTGTAATCACTATCATCTGTGGGGCTCAATAATTGGTTCATGCACTAGTAAACGTGAAACAAATATTCATCTGCCTTCTGTTAATACTGAGACACGTAGCTGATTAGCACCTTATAATTTGTGCATTTGTTGGTGTTTATCTTAAATAAACTGAGACACGTGTTTGAACACATGAAATAGTGTGTTAAGGAAGTAACTTCTTAACTCCTTGAAGTTTCTTTAGTTAGCTTCCTGCCTGCCTGTGCAGCTACACTCAAATATCAGCAAGTTACTGTTTTGTGACGATAGCTACCTTCTATATCTTCTTTGGTGTAGAACAATAAATACGTACGTGAGTCAAATGAACCCTTAAAATTTTTTTAACACCTAATTTAGTGCAGATTGTTTCGAGGGAGTTTATCATTCCTTCACCATTGCCCCCCATGCACCATATTCAGTACGTGCTTCTAACCCATGCTGACGGCCTGCTGCAGACAGTAGGGACTTGATTTCTTTCCACGCTTTTAAGGTTTTCATGTGACACCCTTGTAAAATGCATTCTTCAGTCAAAAAAAGCCATAAAACAGCACAGCACAGCATTTGTTGATGGAAAGTTAGAACATAAAAAGCAAAATCTAAGCAAAAACTTCAAAACATCTTGTAGACGATGGTTTAAGCAAGACTTCGCTTTCCATTGCAGGTGGCCAGTGTAGCAGAAATCTTCAGGTTACAACAAGATCATGAATTGAAGACAGCAGAAAATTGTTATTTACCGAAGAAGTAATCAACACAGAAACAGAAACTGTCATATTTCATAACATCAGGAAAAGTTTATATCAATTATTCAGATATTAAAATATGTATGATCTGGCAAGATAATGTAAGACTGCCACAGACTGGACAAACGATTCATCTGTTCCGTCCCACAGGGTGTTTCATATCAAAGACCTTCACACCTTCCAGTATTATTCACATAACAAAGCACCTTCCAGCGTCAGTCACACTCCAGATAGATTGTGGCAAAAAGTGGTAAGGGCGTTCTTACTAAAATTACAGCCAAAAACATTCTTCATCATGAATTCAAAAATCAATAAACTAAAATAACAGTATAAGTTTTATGGCAGTGTACAGACAGTACTTTTATGGCAGTGTACAGACAGTACTTTTATGGCAGTGTACAGACAGTACTTTTATGGCAGTGTACAGACAGTACTTTTATGGCAGTGTACAGACAGTACTTTTATGGCAGTGTACAGACAGTACTTTTATGGCAGTGTACAGACAGTACTTTTATGGCAGTGTACAGACAGTACTTTTATGGCAGTGTACAGACAGTACTTTTATGGCAGTGTACAGACAGTACTTTTATGGCAGTGTACAGACAGTACTTTTATGGCAGTGTACAGACAGTACTTTTATGGCAGTGTACAGACAGTACTTTTATGGCAGTGTACAGACAGTACTTTTATGGCAGTGTACAGACAGTACTTTTATGGCAGTGTACAGACAGTACTTTTATGGCAGTGTACAGACAGTACTTTTATGGCAGTGTACAGACAGTACTTTTATGGCAGTGTACAGACAGTACTTTTATGGCAGTGTACAGACAGTACTTTTATGGCAGTGTACAGACAGTACTTTTATGGCAGTGTACAGACAGTACTTTTATGGCAGTGTACAGACAGTACTTTTATGGCAGTGTACAGACAGTACTTTTATGGCAGTGTACAGACAGTACTTTTATGGCAGTGTACAGACAGTACTTTTATGGCAGTGTACAGACAGTACTTTTATGGCAGTGTACAGACAGTACTTTTATGGCAGTGTACAGACAGTACTTTTATGGCAGTGTACAGACAGTACTTTTATGGCAGTGTACAGACAGTACTTTTATGGCAGTGTACAGACAGTACTTTTATGGCAGTGTACAGACAGTACTTTTATGGCAGTGTACAGACAGTACTTTTATGGCAGTGTACAGACAGTACTTTTATGGCAGTGTACAGACAGTACTTTTATGGCAGTGTACAGACAGTACTTTTATGGCAGTGTACAGACAGTACTTTTATGGCAGTGTACAGACAGTACTTTTATGGCAGTGTACAGACAGTACTTTTATCATCAGACTGACAACTACAGCCCTCTCTTCAACTCGTCACTTTCTGGCCCTTTTCACGACTCCAGCATTTACACAGGGAGACGGTCTTTCTCACCAGGATAACTGGAGTGTAGTAGGTGGCACTGGCACTACATAGGGACCAACATGGCACTGGCACTACATAGGGACCAACATGGCACCGGCACTACATAGGGTCCAACATGGCACCGGCACTACATAGGGACCAACATGGCACCGGCACTACATAGGGTCCAACATGGCACCGGCACTACATAGGGTCCAACATGGCACCGGCACTACATAGGGTCCAACATGGCACTGGCACTACATAGGAACCAATGTGGCCAGGCACGGTGTGTACTTGGCCGGCAGAGGATATGGTCCCTGTCACTCTTCAGTGCACACCTTGGGTGCCTCAGCTGCTTTGTTGACACCCTGTGCTGGTGCTGGCCAGTTTTTGCACGGTATCTGCAGCGCACTCCTAACAACAGCCCATCTCAGGGCCAATGCTACCTCCCTGATTGACCTGCTAACCCTTCCAGCCAGCCACAAACTGCCACACTGTACCTATGTACTTCGTTTTGGGGCCCAGCCCTGACATTATTCTTGGCCCTCTAGACCCTTGCAGATGAAGGCTAAATGTCAGGAACTGATTACTAACTGAATCCTCATGCAACCTACCATACGCAGTGCCGCCTTAATGTAACAGTGCCCCTGACAAATGTCAGGGCCTCACTAGCACCTTAATGTAACAGTGCCCCTGACAAATGTCAGGGCCTCACTAGCACCTTAATGTAACAGTGCCCCTGACAAATGTCAGGGCCTCACTAGCACCTTAATGTAACAGTGCCCCTGACAAATGTCAGGGCCTCACTAGCACCTTAATGTAACAGTGCCCCTGACAAATGTCAGGGCCTCACTAGCACCTTAATGTAACAGTGCCCCTGACAAATGTCAGGGCCTCACTAGCACCTTAATGTAACAGTGCCCCTGACAAATGTCAGGGTCTCACTAGCACCTTAATGTAACAGTGCCCCTGACAAATGTCAGGGCCTCACTAGCACCTTAATGTAACAGTGCCCCTGACAAATGTCAGGGTCTCACTAGCACCTTAATGTAACAGTGCCCCTGACAAATGTCAGGGTCTCACTAGCACCTTAATGTAACAGTGCCCCTGACAAATGTCAGGGTCTCACTAGCACCTTAATGTAACAGTGCCCCTGACAAATGTCAGGGTCTCACTAGCACCTTAATGTAACAGTGCCCCTGACAAATGTCAGGGTCTCACTAGCACCTTAATGTAACAGTGCCCCTGACAAATGTCAGGGCCTCACTAGCACCTTAATGTAACAGTGCCCTGACAAATGTCAGGGCCTCACTAGCACCTTAATGTAACAGTGCCCCTGACAAATGTCAGGGCCTCACTAGCACCTTAATGTAACAGTGCCCCTGACAAATGTCAGGGCCTCACTAGCACCTTAATGTAACAGTGCCCCTGACAAATGTCAGGGCCTCACTAGCACCTTAATGTAACAGTGCCCCTGACAAATGTCAGGGCCTCACTAGCACCTTAATGTAACAGTGCCCCTGACAAATGTCAGGGCCTCACTAGCACCTTAATGTAACAGTGCCCCTGACAAATGTCAGGGTCTCACTAGCACCTTAATGTAACAGTGCCCCTGACAAATGTCAGGGTCTCACTAGCACCTTAATGTAACAGTGCCCCTGACAAATGTCAGGGTCTCACTAGCACCTTAATGTAACAGTGCCCCTGACAAATGTCAGGGCCTCACTAGCACCTTAATGTAACAGTGCCCCTGACAAATGTCAGGGCCTCACTAGCACCTTAATGTAACAGTGCCCCTGACAAATGTCAGGGTCTCACTAGCACCTTAATGTAACAGTGCCCCTGACAAATGTCAGGGCCTCACTAGCACCTTAATGTAACAGTGCCCCTGACAAATGTCAGGGCCTCACTAGCACCTTAATGTAACAGTGCCCCTGACAAATGTCAGGGCCTCACTAGCACCTTAATGTAACAGTGCCCCTGACAAATGTCAGGGCCTCACTAGCACCTTAATGTAACAGTGCCCCTGACAAATGTCAGGGTCTCACTAGCACCTTAATGTAACAGTGCCCCTGACAAATGTCAGGGCCTCACTAGCACCTTAATGTAACAGTGCCCCTGACAAATGTCAGGGCCTCACTAGCACCTCATCCTACATCAGCATTTATACAAACCAAATGCTTCTTTGTTTTGTAACAATTTATTACATGAAGAAAATCTGTATATTCTGTTGTCAGAGACTGATCTTGTCTTTCTCGACAATAACTGTCATGTGCCAAATGGACAATAACTGTCATGTGCCAAATGGACAATAACTGTCACATGCCAAATGGAGAATAACTGTCATGTGCCAAATGGACAATAACTGTCACATGCCAAATGGACAATAACTGTCATGTGCCAAATGGACAATAACTGTCACATGCCAAATGGACAATAACTGTCATGTGCCAAATGGACAATAACTGTCACATGCCAAATGGACAATAACTGTCATGTGCCAAATGGACAATAACTGTCATGTGCCAAATGGACAATAACTGTCATGTGCCAGATGGACAATAACTGTCACATGCCAAATGGAGAATAACTGTCATGTGCCAAATGCATGACATGCTGGAAGTATGCTTTTCTTAGGGGGTGATAAAATAAATACCCCTTTCATAATGGCATTAACAGGGGCCCAAAGAGTCAAAATGTTCCACTGTATGTACCTCTGTAACATTGGTACCAGCTTACCAGACCATATGGTGCCACAAAACTGAAATGACCAACTCTTTGTTATATGCATTATTGTATATTTGCAGTCAGGTTCACGTTTTTTGAATGAAATATTGTGTTCAACAAGCGATTCAGTACCGCACTTTAAAAAGATGGACAGAGAGGATTCAAGGACATTTTGTACATATATCATGCCAAATAGCAAATGTGTGAAAAGTTACAACATAAAATAACTTACTACATGAACACTTAGAGGTCTTCCAGCTGCCCCACAATTTCTCCAGCGTCTGGCCTCTTCCTGAAATCTTCCTCAGTGCACGAATTGAAGAGCTCTATCACTGGTCTGTATTCTTCACCCATTGGACTGTCTGGTAATGGTGGTCTGGTACCTAGAAACAACATGATTAATAGGAAAAATACCACACAAATCTATATCACCATATTCTGAGTCAGGACGCCATATAATCTTCAGGGCACAACATGGCTAAACCATTGAAGTGGAACTTACACAACAGTTCCATATTTAACATCAAGCTGACAGTGGACATTCAGTTCTTCTGCAATGGGAAGCCCTGTCAGGTATGCAGTACCTGATGTTTTGCAGGCACTAAACTCAATCATGACAACTACTATAATTCAACTGAAGCCTTAAGAATACGTGAACACAAGACATCATCACGTCAAAATGTGTCATGTTTCCTGTGAGGTTTGAAGTTCTCACGGCAAGGATGACCGAAGATCCAACTCCTGTTAGGATGTGACACTGTGCCACTGAGCTAGTAGTTCCCAGTGTTTCACAGGATCATAAGCATTTATCTTCGATTGCTTGACCCTGCAAATGAAGGCAGTATGCTCCTTCAAAATGTCGAGAACTACAACTCTGACAAGGTGTAACATCCCGGAAGACTTGAAACACCAGTGTGAGAACCTCAAGTTTTGCAAGCTAAGAGTGCATTACGAATTCTCAGTCTCAGTGGTTTGAGCCCAAACTTACCATATGCTGCATCAACGATGCTCATCTCCATTATATCGTCTGTCGCTGTATCAATGCTGCTTTCCTCCGTCAATGAGTCGTCAAGATGTGGTGGACTGAGTGCAATCATTTCCCACAGCACGAGACCAAATGAAAATATATCTGCTTTGTTGGTAATAGGAGTTAGTCCATCACTCCGCACTACTTCAGGGGCAGACCAGACGAGAGTACCAACATATTCTGCTCCTCCCTCTGTATCTATTTCACCGTTTGTCTTTAACGGTACCGCAACTCCAAAGTCGCAAAGTTTAATTATCTCAAAATCACCTGTGAGGTCAGAATGACATAATGCATATTAACATATGAACATAGTAGGAGAATTGCTACAGTTGCAAGTAGCTGCTGAACGTTTTCTTACTAAACAGCATATAATGTCAACATTCAACAGGGAGTCGTGCAGTGCATGAGTTTCTATGTTTAATACCAACCATACAGTTCAGCAGGTAACACTCCTACTTTGTGTTCAGAGTTCAAATCTTTACCCAGACGCGAGTCATACAGCCTGAGGTTTTTTACATGCTCACAAACAAATACCAGAATAATACATGCAGTTAAGACACCCACCTATCCATACCTCACTCAGAAAATCCTAAAGGAAGCAATCACTTAGGAGATCTAGGCACAGATGGGAGGATAATAATGAAATGGATCTTCAAAGAATAGGGAAAGAATTTATAGATCATGACATGGACCAATAGCAGGCTCACATTTATATGGTAATGAACGTTCAGGTTTCACAAAATGCTTCGAGTAGCTGAGCAATGGTGAGTAAAAGAATTACGTATGCAAGTCACATACGAAGCCTAAAGGTTTCTCATCAGCTAATTTAGTGAAGTATGTTCGGTGCACCTCAGTCTCAGACCTACCACACTGCACATGCTTTAACCCACACTGATGTAAAAGAAGGCTCTGGAAACAGAGCGTGTTTCTGCATGGGGCTCTGAGAGGGGAACGTGGAGGGGGCTGCTTTACCGGGGACTTTGAAAGATATGTAAACGAAGGCTCTGGTGGCAGGCATCTCTCTCCATGGGGGCCCTGTTAGGGGAAGTTGGACTGGGGACTTCTTCACTGGGGAAATGGAACATCTTTCTCTATGTACGGACTTCATAAGGGGAACCTGGAGGGGGGGGTATCTTTACTGGGGACTCTGAGAGACATGTCAGGGAAGGCTTTGGAAGGGGAGGATCTCTGTCTTTACAGAGGCTCCGTGAGGGGAACCTGGAGGGAGGGCTCCCATATTGAGGACTCCAAGAGACTTGTAATAGAAGGCTCTGGAAAAGGAGCATTTCTTTTTACAGGGGGCTCCATAAGGGGAACCTAAAGGTATTTAGCAAGGGAGGGCTCAGCCAATATGTTTATTGGGCCGGAACCTGTACTTGATATATTTTTCTGTTATGTATAACTTAGAGGGTTCGTGGCCTTATGTTGGGCCACAACACTCTAAGAAAGCATCTGTATTTTAGGGGGCACAAAGGGCCTGTTAAAAAGGCCAACGTGCATCGGGCCTCTAACGGCTCGAACCTATTGGGTATTCTATTCTATTCTATTCTATTCTAACCCACACTGATGACTTGCTGTGTCTACAGCTGCAGACAGTAGTCTCAATTTTTTAGCATTTCTAATGTTTTCATTTGACTCGCCTCATACATACCACAATTTGCTTTAATCTTAGACATTGCACGGCAGATGCAACCCTTCTTAAGCAACATATATATATCTTATAGTAAAAAAGCATCTTTCAACAAAGAATATGTATCAATTCAAAATTTAATGTTCTTTTGTACCTCTAAATCTGTATGTCACTAGCATGAGGTCTACAAAGTTTTAGATAAAAAATATGGCAGCTTATTAAAAAATTGAGAGATTGTCTTTGATTTTAAGGGTTACTTCATTAGGTACAGTAAAAAATTATGGTAATGCAACAGACAGCAGTACAAATACGGGCATATCACAAAATGATACCTGTAAATTATGGTAATGCAACAGACAGCAGTACAAATACGGGCATATCACAAAATGATACCTGTAAATTATGGTAATGCAACAGACAGCAGTACAAATACGGGCATATCACAAAATGATACCTGTAAATTATGGTAATGCAACAGACAGCAGTACAAATACGGGCATATCACAAAATGATACCTGTAAATTATGGTAATGCAACAGACAGCAGTACAAATACGGGCATATCACAAAATGATACCTGTAAATTATGGTAATGCAACAGACAGCAGTACAAATACGGGCATATCACAAAATGATACCTGTAAATTATGGTAATGCAACAGACAGCAGTACAAATACGGGCATATCACAAAATGATACCTGTAAATTATGGTAATGCAACAGACAGCAGTACAAATACGGGCATATCACAAAATGATACCTGTAAATTATGGTAATGCAACAGACAGCAGTACAAATATGGGCATATCACAAAATGATACCTGTAAATTCACACACCTTTTACAAGGATATTGAAAGATTTGACATCGCCATGTAACAGATGACACTCCTTGTGCAAATAGTCGAGAGCCTTGGCAACATCTAAAGCAACTTTCAAAATATTCTCGGCTGGGAACGGCCCCAATCCGTCATCAGAACGCAACTCAATCAGATCACCGACAGAAGTGTCACACTCTTCCATTGCCAGGCAGTCGCGCCCATCATCAGTTTTAACAAATGCACGAAATCCGACAATGTTTGGGTGGTTCAGCTTCTTCAGTATTTCAGCCTCATCTTTCAGTCTTAGTGCATAGTCATCGAAATGTATGCTAGTCTCCTGGTTGGGGCGATGTACGCGCTTCACTGCCCATGGAGACTGATACAGTCCAACCTTTGGAGAACGTTTCAGTCTGTATACACTGACACCTATGAAAGAAAAGTACGGGTTTCACAACAAATCGCAGTCAGAATAAAATCTTCAAATACTTGTCATCATGCAGTTCAAAACTGTGATCATCTTGTATGCTGTACAATGTACTGGAGTTCATGAGGTATCGTACATGAGTATGATTACTGTGAGGCAAAAACACAAATTACAACTGCATGAGATTTGAGGTCCTCACAACAGTTACGACGGTCTTCTGAGGAGTGAGGCAGTGTTACGACGGACAGGCTCATCTGGAAAGTTACAACTTCTTCCACAATAGTGTCAGTTGTATCAGAAATGGTGTAAGGCATGCATAATCTACAGCAGTACTCAGCTGGTGTGCTGTAAAGCTTTGAATATAACACTAAATTAAAAAATTTAGATTTTAAGAATAAGAACTGTCTAAGTCATTCCTTACAAATACACATACAAAGTAAAAAAAAAAAAAAAAGTGAGGAGTTCAATCCAGTCTTTGCTAATCTGAAGGGACACTGTTACATAACACGTGGAAAAAACTGCTTTTAATTATGCATATTAAAGTGATATTTGTATCAAAACTTCATCATTCTGCTTCATGATAATTTTATGTTTTCACAGAATGAATGACACTATTTAAAAAAAGAGCAGGCCTACTCTTGTTATAGACTTCAGGTCTATACACTAATTCTAGTGAGTTGTGGCAACAAAACAAATATCCCAAGCATGTTCCACGCATCAAAAGGCTGAGAAACAAAAATCTAGAGAATGGACAGACATACATAATAAAGAATTTCTTGCAAGTCTTGTTGGATAATCAGCTTTGTCAGTATAGAAACAGAAACTCATTTCAGACAGTGCAAAATTTGATGTACGCAGAGCAGTGCTACGGAAGAACCCTGTCGTCTGGCATGTGAGTAGTTCTAGATTTTTCCATAGTAACTTCAAGGTCAAGCAGTCCTGATTGACCCTGAAGATAAAAGCTCTACCGTAGCTATGAGAACCTCAAATCTCACAGGATACGTAAAGCTCCAGAAACAGTCTCCAAACAGCATGTATCTACCAGGGAAGTTGGGCGTCTTGTTTTCTTTTGAACGTTAAAATACAACAGTGATAGCGTAACACAGAGCGGCTGAGAGCTACCCAGACAAAACTTGGCCATCCAGGCAGATACTAGCTGCAAAAAATCACGCTGCACAAATTTGTAGTAGCCAATACACATCACATTTTCTCTTCAACATAGCTCCGACAAATGGCTTAACAGCTACTGTAAAGTGGGCTTATGTGCCAGTTCATGCTGAAGATTTTGAAAGCTCAACTTCCTACACAAAACATCTATAGGATTTTTCAAGCAGAATGTTAAACCTTAGCACCCATTTCACCCAATAGCTCTTCAGTAAGCACATTTCTTATCTGGATCATCTTTGTTCAATGATGACCCTGTCTTAATTCATTTACATTTGTATGAATAATTTTGTATTTGGAACTGTAAAATCACTAAATTTATAACAGAACTTTCTCCTATTCCTACACTAGCAAGTGTATCACACATGAACGTTTATTCCAATGTGTATCTCGTACATCTCATACTGACAGCAGTACAATAGCAGTGGCTCAAAATTCAGACAGCCTGCACATAATGAAAGCTCCAAGTCAAAAGGACCTACAGGAATGAAACTGATGAGAAACTGCAATATGCATATGCTCTTCGCTTGCTCCAAATTTCTACCAGACAACATCTGTGCAACCCAAGTTGCCACAAGTAGCATCTGTTCCTTCTGGGTGTCCGAGCAGTTTTGGATAGCTCTCAAACTACTGCACTGTATCATCAAGTGCAGTATTTTGTTACACCACTACTGTAGCTTTCTGGGGCCCTACCATCAGGTTGAAGTTACTAGGAAAACTATATACTAGCAGATTTGTCAGATATGGACTCATGTCACAAGCACTCACAGCTTTTGACCCTCAGTACAATCAAACTTCCGTTTACAGAGTTACTGACAATTGTAATTGAGAAATGTGGGAGAAGAGGGAAGCCATTCACATGTACGCACTGCAAAAAAACTAAAAAAGAAAAAAATGCAGGGCATCAAGTTATCTAGCTGACATCCAAACGGATGGTCAAGTTTCAAAATATATGTCGTTCTTAAAACAAGTAGCGTAATATGTACACATGAATTTTGACAGTAGTGTAACTAGAAACTGAGAAGTGCTTCCTTGTAAAATATAATTCATGAACGAATTAACACCTCGTTAACCATGTGACAATCAACAACTGAAGCTGGACCTAGCATACGTCATTTACCAACTTATCTTACTTAAAATTATATCGGCTATACCACAAAAGGCAAAATAAACATTGCTATGTCATACTTGCTATTAACATGCCAGTGATGCAGACTAAATAGAGGTGGAACGTCGTACATCAACTTTAACCTGTTCGTTGAAATTTAAACTTACCTGTACCACAACCAAGTTTGACCATTAGCGGTGAATCCGGTATCAGTGGTTTATCATCTTGAAATACGCTTTTCGGTTTCTTCATTTTTGGAGTTTTAAATGTATCCATTATAAATAACGTAATTCTCACTTATACTGTATGTTATTACTACTATAACAAATAACGCATAAAAAGATTTGAACGACAACCGCCAATTCAAATATGGAGGAAATAATCTCACAGACGTAAATGTCAACGATAATTACTCTGTCCACAGATTACCTGTGTCAGTATTGTGTCCTTCCTGCAAGAACGCGTCCGAATAAACGAAGCTGAGAGCGAACCGATGTGTTCCGTAACACGGCGATACTGATTCCTTATTCATATCGATTCCATTGGGATGGATCCCTACCAGTCTCCGTTCGTTAGAAGCTCTTCGAATTTCTCTTTCCACGGATCCCACGTGTCTAATGCAACAGTTACCAGTTAATCACCGTGCACATACCTGTCTCGTTCAAAATACTAGTTACCAATATTGATAGGTAATAGGCCCATAAATTTGGTAGCATTTGACATCATTTTCGTATTTATTTTCAGCCCAGTCCTAAGTCTTTACATCATATACTTGATGCAGTTATTCCCTGATTAACATCAAGATACGCCTCCTGCACCATTTTGTGTATATATATATGAACTCGGAAATGCGAAATGTTCCACTAAAACTCAGTCCACAGACATTTCTGCCTGAGTATACATTTTAGTTTCGTTTTTGGGTGTGAACTGATGTATTTAATATTTCCGTATTCTGGTTTTCGGAATATGCATGCAGTTCATTGATGCAATTTAATTCATGTACTTTCAGACAGTAATTCGTCTACTTCAGTGCTAGATAACAACTTAGAAGCTTGCCTGCTGCCCAAATGTTGTGCGGATGATCGAATGAATGAGAAGGAAATGGGAAGGGCATGCGACATAATGGGCAAGACGAGAATTGGACAGGGGTTTTGTGGGGAACCCTGAAAACAAGAGGCGTATATGGGAGGATAAGATTCAAATGGACCTTAAATAGAACGGGAGGGGGTAGACTGGGGTAATGTCCCTCAGGATAGGGACAAGTGGCGGGCTTTTGTGAACACGGTAATGAACGTTCCGTTCCATAAAGTGCAGGGAATTTAACTGAGAAATACTAGCTTGCCAAAAAGGACTCTGATATATGGAATTAGTCAGTCAGGCCAGATCAGCTCCTTTCATACGAGGCAGTCCCAGTAATAGTCCTACAATTTAACACCGAACATCATCACTCGTGCTACGTATTCAGCCGGTCGAGGGTGCATATCGACCCGCAGATCAGCTACCAGGACTGCAGTTTTTCGTGCTTTTCTCCGGACATATGCCACCGTTACCGTCAGCCCATCAGCGACAGCGCTGTTAAATAGAACAGAAACAAACAAACAAACACATCACAACAGTAAACACTACACCAACATGCACTTTAGGAAGTGCATGTTGGTGTAGTGTTTACTGGTGTTAATAAATATGCACGGTGAAAATAATATTAAGTACATCCGAGAATATTTTTAATTTCCAGGTTTTGAGGGTGCGTCGTAACAGCAGATGTACCAGCACACGCATATTTGAACTAGAAAGCGACACAGTTCTTATTCCGGCACTACACCGTAATGTACTGATGGCTATCAAGTGTCCTGGGGCACTTAACAGGACAAAGGTACTTCGGTATATCTGGCCATTCGGCTGTGGCCACAGTAATTTGCTGGTTACTGTGAGTGCTGGGTGCAGACATGACGACGGCACGCAGGTAAGAAACTCCTACTGGTACTAATGTTGAGAAATTTTACAATGCAAGAAAAGAACGCCTAGCATGTGGATCACATCCGCCTAAAGCCTTTGTCGGATTCTCACAATATTCGGTACAGGAGGTCCGTACGAAAAGTCGTGCAGTAAGCTGCAGTTTCGTGAAAATCAGACCAGTGACAGTCACACTTTGTTTAGGGACGTAACAGCCGCACTTTCCGCATGACGCTCCAACGGGCTGCCATCGAGCCACAATACGAAAGGCCTCAACACGACACACACAAACCTATCGCTGTACAAAGTCGCCTACACTACCCACCTACATCACGCTGTATTTCAACACAGCTACCGTCAAGCAGACAACGAAGCAACTTTAAACTTCGTAACTTCATATTCCTTAAACTGCGTGTATTTGTATATGTTTATATATATATTAGTAACATTACTGTATATGTTTATATATATTAGTAACATTACTGTATATGTTTATATATATTAGTAACATTACTGTATATGTTTATATATATTAGTAACATTACTGTATATGTTTATATATATTAGTAACATTACTGTATATGTTTATATATATTAGTAACATTACTGTATATGTTTATATATATTAGTAACATTACTGTATATGTTTATATATATTAGTAACATTACTGTATATGTTTATATATATTAGTAACATTACTGTATACGTTTATATATATTAGTAACATTACTGTATATGTTTATATATATTAGTAACATTACTGTATATGTTTATATATATTAGTAACATTACTGTTGTAATCCTGAGATCTACAATCAGTAATTTCGCCTGTAAATATTCCGTTTTTATGTTCTTAATATTCGCCTGATGACGACTACCTAGCTCGCCGAAACATGTAGCTGCTTTTAGTTTTAATTTGTAAGAATCAAGTTGTGTTTACACGGAACATATTTACTACGTTCATTATTCTCGTGACACAGGGATGAGTCACGTGACATAATATTTAAGTGAGTGTCTTGTGACGGAAATTGAGACTGACCCATTGAAGACTAAAATCCGTATGATATATATATATATATACATATTATTCAGTTCGTACCTCACAGAGAACAGTGCTTCAATTACAAAGACCAAACGGTGAATTCTGTAAAAGAAAATGGAAGCTCTCTTGTAGCAGTGACATAAATACAGTGTGTGTGTGAGGTGCAGACTGCTAGTGTTACAGCTCGTGGTACACACAGTGGCCACTAGGCTTTAAAAGGCTAAGGAATCTGCTAGGTAATGTCCTGCCGTTCACAACTGTTGTACACACTTGTCCTTGTCCACGCCATAAAGGCGCACACGGGCAGTAGAGGCTACCTCCACTCATTCTTAGCCTACCATTTCCCCAAAGTGAAGGGAAAAAATTGCACAGTGACGAGGTTTATAATTGGGACGTTTCACAAAGCATTATTAAAATAACCAAATCGAGGATGGGATGGGAATGTAGCACGTATGAGCAAGATTATAAACACACACCAAGGTTTAGTGCCAAAACATGAAGCGACCAGCACAAGTGGAATGCCAATGAGCATGGTGATGGACATCGTAACTAACTGCACCCAACAACTCCCTTGTTTAAAAGCTGATAGTCGCTCAACTGGTGAAGATATTATACTTCTAGTCTGTAACCCGAATATCCATTACAGCGCGAGACGGGAGGACTGGACAGTCTTGATATTGGTGCTGGTCTTGTGGCACGTTGCGGCAGTAGCGAGTGATGCAACATGCACCGACGTTTTGGAGGAACGTGACACCTCCGTATTCAATGGCTGACACGTCCTACAAAACAGACTGCCACTAGCTCCCATCCTGTATTCAATGGCTGACACGTCCTACAAAACAGACTGCCACTAGCTCCCATCCTGTATTCAATGGCTGACACGCCCTACAAAACAGACTGCCACTAGCTCCCTTCCTGTATTCAATAGCTGACACGTCCTACAAAACAGACTGCCACTAGCTCCCTTCCTGTATTCAATGGCTGACACGTCCTACAAAACAGACTGCCACTAGCTCCCATCCTGTATTCAATGGCTGACACGTCCTACAAAACAGACTGCCACTAGCTCCCTTCCTGTATTCAATGGCTGACACGTCCTACAAAACAGACTGCCACTAGCTCCCAGCCTGTATTCAATAGCTGACACGTCCTACAAAACAGACTGCCACTAGCTCCCATCCTGTATTCAATGGCTGACACGTCCTACAAAACAGACTGCCACTAGCTCCCAGCCTGTATTCAATAGCTGACACGTCCTACAAAACAGACTGCCACTAGCTCCCATCCTGTATTCAATGGCTGACACGTCCTACAAAACAGACTGCCAGTAGCTCCCATCCTGTATTCAATGGCTGACACGTCCTACAAAACAGACTGCCACTAGCTCCCATCCTGTATTCAATGGCTGACACGTCCTACAAAACAGACTGCCACTAGCTCCCATCCTGTATTCAATGGCTGACACGTCCTACAAAACAGACTGCCACTAGCTCCCATCCTGTATTCAATGGCTGACACGTCCTACAAAACAGACTGCCACTAGCTCCCAGCCTGTATTCAATAGCTGACACGTCCTACAAAACAGACTGCCACTAGCTCCCATCCTGTATTCAATGGCTGACACGTCCTACAAAACAGACTGCCACTAGCTCCCATCCTGTATTCAATGGCTGACACGTCCTACAAAACAGACTGCCACTAGCTCCCATCCTGTATTCAATGGCTGACACGTCCTACAAAACAGACTGCCACTAGCTCCCATCCTGTATTCAATGGCTGACACGTCCTACAAAACAGACTGCCACTAGCTCCCATCCTGTATTCAATGGCTGACACGTCCTACAAAACAGACTGCCACTAGCTCCCATCCTGTATTCAATGGCTGACACGTCCTACAAAACAGACTGCCACTAGCTCCCATCCTGTATTCAATGGCTGACACGTCCTACAAAACAGACTGCCACTAGCTCCCATCCTGTATTCAATGGCTGACACGTCCTACAAAACAGACTGCCACTAGCTCCCATCCTGTATTCTATCTCGCCCTCCTACTTCTTTGCCCCTTAGGCCACTGCTCCCCAAACTTTTTCCTTCATTACCCAAAACCGCTTATCAGAAAGTCCTTTTTACCCAATGTAGGTAAAACACTAAATGCACACAAAACATATTTGACAAGTGAAGAGAGATCGGTAAAAATTAGGAAGCAAACAAAATGTTTGATGCAACGTCTTTATTTTAAACATCTCTAAACATTTTAGCAGCCACAAACATTATGTTTGATGCAATGTCTTTATTTTAAACATCTCTAAACATTTAGCAGCCACAAACATTATGTTTGATGCAATGTCTTTATTTTAAACATCTCTAAACATTTAGCAGCCACAAACATTATGTTTGATGCAATGTCTTTATTTTAAACATCTCTAAACATTTAGCAGCCACAAACATTATGTTTGATGCAATGTCTTTATTTTAAACATCTCTAAACATTTTAGCAGCCACAAACATTATGTTTGATGCAATGTCTTTATTTTAAACGTCTCTAAACATTTTAGCAGCCACAAACATTATGTTTGATGCAACGTCTTTAGTTTAAACATCTCTAAACATTTTAGCAGCCACAAACATTATGTTTGATGCAATGTCTTTATTTTAAACATCTCTAAACATTTAGCAGCCACAAACATTATGTTTGATGCAATGTCTTTATTTTAAACATCTCTAAACATTTAGCAGCCACAAACATTATGTTTGATGCAATGTCTTTATTTTAAACGTCTCTAAACATTTTAGCAGCCACAAACATTATGTTTGATGCAACGTCTTTAGTTTAAACGTCTCTAAACATTTTAGCAGCCACAAACATTATGTTTGATGCAATGTCTTTATTTTAAACATCTCTAAACATTTAGCAGCCACAAACATTATGTTTGATGCAATGTCTTTATTCTAACATCTCTAAACATTTTAGCAGCCACAAACATTATGTTTGATGCAATGTCTTTATTTTAAACGTCTCTAAACATTTTAGCAGCCACAAACATTATGTTTGATGCAACGTCTTTAGTTTAAACATCTCTAAACATTTTAGCAGCCACAAACATTATGTTTGATGCAATGTCTTTATTTTAAACATCTCTAAACATTTAGCAGCCACAAACATTATGTTTGATGCAATGTCTTTATTTTAAACATCTCTAAACATTTAGCAGCCACAAACATTATGTTTGATGCAATGTCTTTATTTTAAACGTCTCTAAACATTTTAGCAGCCACAAACATTATGTTTGATGCAACGTCTTTAGTTTAAACGTCTCTAAACATTTTAGCAGCCACAAACATTATGTTTGATGCAATGTCTTTATTTTAAACATCTCTAAACATTTAGCAGCCACAAACATTATGTTTGATGCAATGTCTTTATTTTAAACATCTCTAAACATTTTAGCAGCCACAAACATTATGTTTGATGCAATGTCTTTATTCTAAACATCTCTAAACATTTTAGCAGCCACAAACATTATGTTTGATGCAATGTCTTTATTTTAAACATCTCTAAACATTTAGCAGCCACAAACATTATGTTTGATGCAATGTCTTTATTCTAAACATCTCTAAACATTTAGCAGCCACAAACATTATGTTTGATGCAATGTCTTTGTTTTAAACATCTCTAAACATTTTAGCAGCCACAAACAAATTTCGTGATTATTCACCGTGAATATTTCATCACGCAGGTCCCAGCTACTAAGTATAACGCCACTGCTCCATCTTATTCACTAGTTCCCGAAAATTTCGAACTATTGCAGACACAGCTCACCGCACATCGTATTCGGGGTTCAGCAAAGTTTCGTTTTGTGCTCTTTATGAAGGCAAGAGTGGAACATCGTACTTCACACATTTCACGTATTTTGTCAATTCTCCACGTGCATGCGAGCGCGGCAAAAATGGCTGAATGTAATGACAAGCGTACGGCGTATTTGTTGACAGCAAATAAATACTTGTTAGACTGTTTTAGAGTATCGGTGCACACTGACTGGTCACGTTCTTCAGAGTACTTCTTCTTATACACTTTTACGGCAAATTTTAATGTGTATTCCGAGGTGTGTCGTTACCCAAAGAAAAACCACTTTTACCCAATTCTGGGTAATTTACCCAGGTTTGGGAAGCACTGCCTTAGGGTTTCAACTAACAGTGTGCGTGCCCTTGTCACTACCCTGCGTGCTTAAACACGCATCTATCGCACGCCCCTTCACTTGATCACCCTAACAGTACAAATCATAAAGTTTCTCACTACGCAGTCTTCTCCAGTCGCCTGTTACATCATCCCTGTTAGGTTCAAATATCTCCCTCAGCACCGTTCTCAAAAACTGTGATTGAAAATAAATTATAATGGAGGGAAGTTATGCATTGACAGACATGTGGGCTATAATAATAATGTGGGGCCGGGGTAGCTCAGTTGGTATAGTGACTCGCGACGGGCTGGACGGTCCGGGGATCGAAAAAGCCGATTCCAGTGGCCGTGCGGTCTAAGGCGTGGGTCTGCGGCCGCTCGCTTACTGGGATTGTGGGTTCGAATCCCGCCGGGGCATGGATGTTTGTGTTGTGTTTGTTGTAAGTACGGTAATATGGAACGTAAAGTGACATGAAGGACGAAAGGATTTAAACAGTACAAAAATGGATCAAAGGGGAAAAACCCCGGACAGAAAAAAAAACCGTTGGGGGCGAGATTTTTCGCACACATCCAGACCGACCCTGGGGCCCACCCAGCCTCCTATACAATGGGTACCGGGTCTCTTTCCCGGGGGTAAAGCGGCCGGGGCGTGGAGTTGACCACCCACCCCCATCTAACGTCGAGGTTAAAGAAAGAGTAGAGCTGTATCTCTACTCCCTCTCTGGGCCTTCATGGCCTGTTGTAGGGAGAACTTTACCTTTTTATAATAATGAAATCGAAAAATGTAAACTAAGACAACACACAGTACGACAATTATTTGACGTACAAAAGTACGACACACAGTACGACAATTATTTGACGTACAAAAATACGACACACAGTACGACAATTATTTGACGTACAAAAGTACGACACACAGTACGACAATTATTTGACGTACAAAAGTACGCTGGTCTCAAAACATCAGCTGAACGAAACGGAAATCAAAACGGCTCGACGAACTTTGCACTGCGTCGTCAAACAGTACTGATTGTTAAACATGACGTATATTGACCGTGCATTGTGTAGCGACTGCAGCTACTTATGTATCTCACCGACTGATGCACAGTTTCACAATATTATTACTTCACCGCTATACGTGTTTCGGCATTCAGAATGCCATCCTCAGGGGTCACAGTGTTAAAAGCACAGACTATACATCGATTTATAAAATGTTACATCGATATGAGTAAAATGTTGAACGTTACAATATTAGTCTATTGTTTTTGAGTCCTGATTGAGCTCGTACACTATATGTGTATTGAAATGTCACTGAAATGTTAAAATTGTTACACATTTTTGAAGTTTTTTAAAAATCAGCCCAATCAGGACTCAAAAACAATATCCAAGGATACAAGACCAAATCTGCCACTAATTTTTAAAAAACTTAAAAAATGTATACAATTTTAACATTTCAGTGATACTTCAATACACATATAGTGTACGAGCTCAATCAGGACTCAAAAACAATAGACTAACATTTTAACGTTCAACATTTTACTCAATATCGATGTAACATTTTATACAATCGATGTATAGTCTGTGCTTTTAACACTGTGACCCCCTGAGGATGGCATTCTGAATGCCGAAACACGTATAGCGGTGAAGTAATAATATTGTGAAACTGTGCATCAGTCGGTGCGATACATAAGTAGCTTGCAAGTACTGATGGTTGTCTAAATCGGCCACGGAGCTCAGGCTTTCCCATACGGATAGTTCAGTGATTGGTAACTAATGTTACCACTCGCTTGAACAGTAAACACTGTGCACCTTGCCCCCCCCCCCCACACACACTATTTATTCAGCACGATCCTCACAACAAACAGCGAGCTGTCAGTTCTGCACTCCGTTATCCGGACGTCTCCGCAGTGCAGACGCTGACCTCTGTGAGGCGTGAATCACATTTATGTTAGGTCGTTGAACTTAAGTTGACTGTTCGAAGGGTTAACACAAACGTTGACTGTGCAGACTGTGGTGTCTACTGCTCATGGCTGTAGTGTGGGCCGAACACGACTGGATACTGCACACCCCCGGCGGGGGCCCGCTGGATTCACGGTGCCCTTGCTTGACACCCGAACTCTGCCCCAGGGTGTTCGGGGATTCGGAGCTGGACGTCAGGTACTTCGGCCACGTCCCGATTTGCATGGACAGTCGCCAGGTCAGGTGCTGTGGAGCCTCGTTCAGCATGGAGGTATCGGGAGTTCCAGGTCACGTGACAGGACACGACGCACCAGGACTGAGAGCAGCTAGCGCAAACAACACTCGGCGGGTTGAAGCAAAATCAACAGAAATATCACAGACAAGACCTGCAGACCCACAAGCAATCTCCACTGGGAAGATATTTGTCGCTGGGCATCAACAGACACGCACTGATGTCCTTGAAGGTTACAGCAACAGCAAAGAAACCGCCCGTGACGCCAACTCACAGCAAAGAGAAGCATTACAGACAGGTTCAAACACAGACCATTCAGATTCAATAACTGTCTTCCCGTGGAATATGGCAGCAAAACTTGACACAAAACAACCGGAGGTTACATTTCTGGTTTATAATTCCAACCGTGATGGAAATGACACAAACGAATGGAATTCGGATGAGAACGATTATGGTTCGCTGATAGGTGACATGGCTGAGAAGTATTTACTTGAGTCGGAAAATGAGAAAAATGATTATCTGACAGAAACAACAACAGCGTTCTCGAATATAGGACAGGCGTTTGATACGGACACTCATAAGCGCGAGATGGAATACCTTGTGGCTTCAGGTAGCGAAAATAAAGGGATACGAGAGGACATCGAGATGCAACAAGATAGCGAGGACGACAGGAATGATGGTGACGAGGATGAGGAAGATAATGTGGATGAAGGCGAACCTCTTGTACATGGACATGCACTGCGGCACGATATACAGAACAAGGGACCAAATATTCCAAAGCGATCCTTCGTGTCGGAGAACCTCAAGATGCGAATATCCCAGCTGGCCACCGGAGAACAAAGGCGTAAGCTAGCAGCTGACGGAACGCAGTCTCGACACCGCACGTGGCCACGATCCGGTCAGCCGTCACGTGCCACAACACGAGTTGACAAGCAGACCGCATCTCGTAAAGAATCACTCACAAACCGACCGCGTGCACCTGCTCTTCTGGCTGCAAAAACAATACTTCGCAATCCAAACACACAACTTCAGTCTTACGAAAACCTGCCAGATATGCCTGTGGGCGGAGAGACCGCGAGGTCACAGCCACTCCAGCAGCTACGTTCAAAAGCCAAGCATTTAACGACAAGTGATCAAGACAGGACAACAAACAAATCGCGTGCCTCAGAATCACAAGAGACGCCTTTGGTCAGGTGGATATAAAAGACACTGCCGGTAGTGTAGCAGAAACAAGCACTTCACAACCAGAACGTAGCGGACTGCGGCAAGTACCTGCTAAATATCATATGCAGGAGAATGGGCCTGAGATGACATTTCCACGGAAAATGCAAGTACACTTGAAAAGACATTCTGAAATAATCGCAGAACTTGCAAATGAAGGGCGACGAAACACGAATACCGATTTGTTTACGATAGGGGACAATCGCACAGTGGAAAAGAGAGAAATGCTTGCAGCCGACACGAAGTCGACCGGTACAGACGACGTTACGACGTCTGAAAATGCTCGTAATGGGGCAGTCGAGCACAGCAGATGTCCTGCGGTCGTAAGAACGGCGACAGGCACATCGCGTAGCACTTTCGGGGCAAGAACGAGAACAAGGGACAGAGCGGCACATGTGACGACCAAAGCTGCAGGCGGCGGACATTCCACAGGAACAATCTTTGTGCAGAATCAGCACGAAGACAGAGGAGTGGCTGAAATGTCTTCGTCACAGTCGGCAGGAGTCGCAACTCCACCGGGTATCACCTTAGCTTCTTCACTGGAAATGGATACAAGTGGTTCTGCGCATGGAGACACTTCGGTGGAAGGGACAGGTCTTATAAACATTATAGGGCCAATACCGAAGGGATTTACTGATCCAGCGACAACACAAGATGTCGACATTGCTAGCGGTCCACTGTTTCACTTACCGTACAATATTCCACCAGAACCTTTTTGGAATGACATTCCGAAGCCCATCGTGCCCTTAATCGCGACACCAGTATCCCCTTCCGAAAGTGCACGGACTCCCTCTTCTGGAGTAACGAGCTCCAACAACGACGCAAAAGTGTTTCGTCAGCCACACGCACCAGCAATAACAGCGATGTCGAATTCGCCAAAGACATCGCATGTCAGCCCACACGAATGGCACTCACATTTCAGTGCTTCTCAAGGACAGTCATCTCTGCCTCCACCGACATCCGATGTTCCACCAACGCGTGAAGTCGCCGAGTTTCGCCAACCATCCCCGTTTCATTCACCGCCAACTAAGCAGCCTGAAGCAGCAACATCTCCACACATCGCAGCAGCACCGGTACATGCCTCCCAACACGATAAAGCAGCACTAGTACAGTCCTCCCACGATGATCCAGCAGCACTAGTACATTCCTCCCACGATGATCCAGCAGCACCAGTACATTCCTCCCACGATGATCCAGCAGCACCAGTACATTCCTCCCACGATGATCCAGCAGCACTAGTACATTCCTCCCACGATGATCCAGCAGCACTAGTACAGTACTCCCACGATGATCCAGCAGCACTAGTACAGTCCTCCCATGATGATCCAGCAGCACTAGTACAGTCCTCCCATGATGATCCAGCCATCACAGCCAAAATAGTTCCTTTGCCACAAATAACCTCAGTTCAAAAGTTTCTTAGTTTTCCAGGTCAACAACTAAGGCAGCCAGGTGTCGAGTCCCAGCAGTCACCAAAACATCCTGCAGAGAGTCGCCCGGCACCCCACCTGTTCGCACTTTATCAGCAAGACGCCGTGCGCCATGCCGCACAGGTGGAGTACACGAACAAACTTCGGGAGTATTTCCAGCATCTGCTGAACTACAACAACCAGCAGCGCCGGCTGTGACCAGCAGACACATCAGTCGAGGGACAGTGTTCAGTGTTGTTGCTGTGACGGCAGTAGCAGCACGTAATGTACTGCTGACAGTAGCAGCACGTAATGTACTGCTGACGACAGTAGCAGCACGTAATGTACTGCTCACAGCTGTAATCCGAACGGCATTATTACAAAGTTAAGACAAACGTTCACTATACGCAGACCGATTAGTAGACGCCTGCAAATAGTTCTGTTGTGCAATACCGCTCCATAATCTCCGCCGGACAGCTGTCACTGTCTATTAATGTACAGAAGTGTTCAAACATTGCTCTTAGCTTTGTCGCCCTTTCAAGAATTTATTTGAAATCAAATCTTTAAATATAAACTTCGACACAAATGTTCACATGTCTTAAGTCAACCCGTACTTTCCACCGGAAGGACACATCCACTGAAAGGGTATTCGTTGCACAGGGTACGAAACTGTTTGTTCTTGATTGTTTGTTTCATGTCAATTTTTGAGTCGAGATGTGAAGTTCACACGCTTGAAAGCAACCTCAAAAAGACGCATACTTCAGTTCTTGGCACGTTTGCAACAGGGCGTTGCAAAAATGGTGTTACCAACTTCGACTTACCCGTCTGTCCGAATGCAACAACTCCAGCACGGCTGAACTGTGACGGTGGAGAGTTCCAGTAAAGTCCATTAATTCGTTAACATAATGTTCCAGTAAAGTCCATTAATTCGTTAACATAATGTATCAGTAAAGTCCATTAATTCGTTAACATAATGTATCAGTAAAGTCCATTAATTCGTTAATATAATGTACCAGTAAAGTCCATTAATTCGTTAATATAATGTATCAGTAAAGTCCATTAATTCGTTAATATAATGTACCAGTAAAGTCCATTAATTCGTTAATATAATGTACCCCAAACTCTCGAGCATAAGCTGCAGAGGAACATGGAACAGATCTTGTGTGTAATAAACTTTTTCGAGACGTTAAACAAGGGAGAGAACGTGCCCAGAGTTTTTATGCTATGCATATAATTCCCAACTTGTTATTCACTGTTTTGCAGTATATATATATATATAATGCCAAACATATTCCCATAATAATAATAATATGCACACACAGCTATTTCAATTACTAGCATTCACAAATTGAGTTTGAACAAAAAATATTGTATTGAATATTTGTACCATTTTAAAACCCCGTTTCTGCAGAATAACGGTAGTTGTCAACCCGGGGTTCGCGAGTTGTGCCTAAGTGCTCTGAACTTTCACTTACGGCACCTCAGGCTTCTTATTAAACATTCTCCTTAATGCTCGTGTATCAGGGCAGTCGACGAACCAACGATACTCTTGCCGTCACCAACCTCTCCACCGAGATCCGTTAGACACACGGTAGCAGACTTTCCCTGGCAGTTTGAACGCTGTTTCCAGGCGAACACGTGACTGTCAGTCTGTCTTTTGACTGCGGGGGGAAATCAAGTCACGGATATGAGTAATGAAGTCATTAGCAGACCAAGAAATTCCCCGCCTTTCATAGAAGCCGAGTGTTCATTACCTTACCCGCAAAAACGCACGTCTCCCCAACACTGCCACCCTATTTCTTTAACAACCACTTTAATATTATCTTTCCATATGCATCTAAGTATTGTCAGAGATCTCTTTCCTTCACTTTTTCCATGCACAATTCTGTTTGTCCCATGCATGCTACGTGCCCTGCCCATACTAATCTCCTTGCTGCGACAATCCTGATGTTTGCTAACGACTGAATACATTTCGACTAGCACTGAATTAGGTTCTGCGCCTGCTCCATGCAATGTACACAGTCACTGCTTACCGCCCTCTATGACTTAGTCACTGCTGACCGCCCTCTATGACTTAGTCACTGCTGACCGCCCTCTATGACTTAGTCACTGCTGACCGCCCTCTATGACTTAGTCACTGCTGACCGCCCTCTATGACTTAGTCACTGCTGACCGCCCTCTATGACTTAGTCACTGCTGACCGCCCTCTATGACTTAGTCACTGCTGACCGCCCTCTATGACTTAGTCACTGCTGACCGCCCTCTGATTTTGCCACTGCTGACCGCCCTCTATGACTTAGTCACTGCTGATCGCCCTCTATGACTTAGTCACTGCTGACCGCACTCTATGACTTAGTCACTGCTGACCGCCCTCTATGACTTAGTCACTGCTGACCGCCCTCTGACTTAGTCACTGCTGACCGCCCTCTATGACTAGTCACTGCTGACCGCCCTCTATGACTTAGTCACTGCTGACCGCCCTCTATGACTTAGTCACTGCTGACCGCCCTCTATGACTTAGTCACTGCTGACCGCCCTCTGATTTTGCCACTGCTGACCGCCCTCTATGACTTAGTCACTGCTGACCGCACTCTATGACTTAGTCACTGCTGACCGCACTCTATGACTTAGTCACTGCTGACCGCCCTCTGACTTAGTCACTGCTGACCGCCCTCTATGACTAGTCACTGCTGACCGTCCCTACATTACGTCACAACCGTTTCGTTCACACACTTTCCAATCCTTTTTGCTAAGCTGATAGTTGCTCACCCAGCCCGGCTATGGCTCCACTGCACACTATCCTCGGCCAGTTCAGCACAACCGAGAGCGGGATAGCTCAGTCAGTATAGTGACTAAGGCGCGGAGTGGCTGCCCGGGTACCTTGTTTCGATTCCTGGCAGAGGCAAAAAATTAATGTCTTCTCCAAAGAGCCCAACACAGCCTTAGATTCAATGGGTACCGGGGTTCTTTCCGGTGGGTAAATCCGCCGGAGCGTGAAGCTGGCCACTCACCTCCATCAGCGCCACAGCACCTGCACTATCCACGTCGGCAGGTACAACTGCACTTTACTGCCTGGCCACGTGCAACTGTCGCTTAGCCCAAGTCACGTGACCAGGGCAAACCGGCTTGACAATGCCTCTGCCTTGTCTTTAGATCTCTGTCATTCCACAAACGTGACGTCAAAAATCAGAAGAGGATAAATGTGGGGGGGGGGGGGGGGCTCGCACAGCAGTGACATATACACAGCATGTGGACATATACACAGCAGTGACATATACACAGAATGCCTGTTGGTGAAAACCAATCGAAAATTGCCGATCTGAAGAACATGGATACGGAAAAATAATATTAAAATGGTAACGTAAAGGTAAAGGTAAAGCTCTCCCTAGAACGGGCAATGAAGGCCCAGAGGGGGAGTAGAGGTATAGCTCTACTCTTTCTTTAACCCTGGCACTAGATGACGGTGGGTGGTCAACTCCACGCCCCGGCCGCTTTACCCCCGGGAATGACCCGGTACCCATTGTATAGGAGGCTGGGTAGGCCCCAGGGCCGGTCTGGACGGCTGCGGAAAATCTCGCCCCCACCGGGATTCGATCCCCGGACCGTCCAGCCCGTAGCAAGTCGCTTGAAACAGAATGTGAAGGGAGTGGATAGAGCTGGCTCAGGATCATGTGGACTGGTGGTCTTTTGTATTAGCGGTGCTGAACCTCTGGGTTCTGCTAGCACCAGCTTTCTTGGTATCATCACCATTATTATCAGCCAAACTGCTGGGCAGCACTGAAAGCCTGAATCTCCAAAGCATGAAGTGGGAAACCAGTCTAGCAGCATATCTCTACTTTACACAGATCTACAGTCTAGCAGCATATCTCTACTTTACACAGATCTACAGTCTAGCAGCATATCTCTACTTTACACAGATCTACAGTCTAGCAGCATATCTCTACTTTACACAGATCTACAGTCTAGCAGCATATCTCTACTTTACACAGATCTACAGTCTAGCAGCATATCTCTACTTTACACAGATCTACAGTCTAGCAGCATATCTCTACTTTACACAGATCTACAGTCTAGCAGCATATCTCACTTTACACAGATCTACAGTCTAGCAGCATATCTCTACTCTACACAGATCTACAGTCTAGCAGCATATCTCTACTCTACACAGATCTACAGTCTAGCAGCATATCTCTACTCTACACAGATCTACAGTCCAGCAGCATATCTCTACTCTACACAGATCTACAGTCTAGCAGCATATCTCTACCCTACACAGATCTACAGTCTAGCAGCATATCTCTACCCTACACAGATCTACAGTCTAGCAGCATATCTCTACTCTACACAGATCTACAGTCTAGCAGCATATCTCTACTTTACACAGATCTACAGTCTAGCAGCATATCTCTACTTTACACAGATCTACAGTCTAGCAGCATATCTCTACTTTACACAGATCTACAGTCTAGCAGCATATCTCTACTTTACACAGATCTACAGTCTAGCAGCATATCTCTACTTTACACAGATCTACAGTCTAGCAGCATATCTCTACCCTACACAGATCTACAGTCTAGCAGCATATCTCACTTTACACAGATCTACAGTCTAGCAGCATATCTCTACTCTACACAGATCTACAGTCTAGCAGCATATCTCTACTCTACACAGATCTACAGTCCAGCAGCATATCTCTACTCTACACAGATCTACAGTCTAGCAGCATATCTCTACCTACACAGATCTACAGTCTAGCAGCATATCTCTACCCTACACAGATCTACAGTCTAGCAGCATATCTCTACTCTACACAGATCTACAGTCTAGCAGCATATCTCTACCTACACAGATCTACAGTCTAGCAGCATACTTACCTAACAGATCTAGTTAGCAGCATATCTCTACTCTACAAGATCTATAGTCTAGCAGCATACTCTCTACTTTACAGATCTATAGTCTAGCAGCATATCTCTACTCTACACAGATCTACAGTCTAGCAGCATATCTCTACTCTACACAGATTCTACAGTCTAGCAAGCATATCTCTACTCTACACAGATCTACAGTCTAGCAGCATATCTCTACTCTACACAGATCTACAGTCTAGCAGCATATCTCTACTTACACAGATCTACAGTCTAGCAGCATATCTCTACTTTACACAGATCTACAGTCTAGCAGCATATCTCTACTTTACACAGATCTACAGTCTAGCAGCATATCTCTACTTTACACAGATCTACAGTCTAGCAGCATATCTCTCTTTACACAGATCTACAGTCTAGCAGCATATCTCTACTTTACACAGATCTACAGTCTAGCAGCATATCTCTACTTTACACAGATCTACAGTCTAGCAGCATATCTCTACTTTACACAGATCTACAGTCTAGCAGCATATCTCTACTTTACACAGATCTACAGTCTAGCAGCATATCTCTACTTTACACAGATCTACAGTCTAGCAGCATATCTCTACTTTACACAGATCTACAGTCTAGCAGCATATCTCTACTTTACACAGATCTACAGTCTAGCGCATATCTCTACTTACACAGATCTACAGTCTAGCAGCATATCTCTACTTACACAGATCTACGTCTAGCAGCATATCTCTACTTTACACAGATCTACAGTCTAGCAGCATATCTCTACTCTACACAGATCTACAGTCTAGCAGCATATTCTACCTTCACAGATCTACAGTCTAGCAGCATATCTCTACTTACACAGATCTACAGTCTAGCAGCATATCTCTACTTACACAGATCTACAGTCAGCAGCATATCTCTACTCTACACAGATCTACAGTCAGCAGCATATTTACTCTACACAGATCTACAGTCTAGCAGCATATCTCTACTTACACAGATCTACAGTCTAGCAGCATATCTCTACTCTACACAGATCTACAGTCTGCAGCATATCTCTACTTTACACAGATTACAGTCTAGCAGCATATCTCTACTTACACAGATTACAGTCTAGCAGATATCTCTACTCTACACGATCTAGTCTAGCAGCATATCTCTACTCTACACAGATCTACAGTCTAGCAGCATATCTTACCTACACAGATCTACAGTCTAGCAGCATATCTCTACTTACACAGATCTACAGTCTAGCAGCATATCTCTACTTTACAGATCTAAGTCTAGCAGCATATCTCTACTTACACAGATCTCAGTCTAGCAGCATATCTCTACTTACACAGATCTACAGTTAGCAGCATATCTCTACTTACAGATCTACAGTCTAGCAGCATATCTCTACTTTACACAGATCTCAGTTAGCAGCATATCTCTACTTACACAGATCTACAGTCAGCAGCATATCTCTCTTACACAGATCTACAGTCTAGCAGCATATCTCTACTTACACAGATCTACAGTCAGCAGCATATCTCTACTCTACACAGATCTACAGTCTAGCAGCATATCTCTACTTACACAGATCTACAGTCTAGCAGCATATCTCTACTTTACACAGATCTACAGTCTAGCAGCATATCTCTACTTACACAGATCTAAGTCTAGCAGCATATCTCTACTTACACAGATCTACAGTCTGCAGCATATCTCTCTTACTCTAACACAGATCTACAGTCTAGCAGCATATCTCTACTTACACAGATCTACAGTCTAGCAGCATATCTCTACTCTACACAGATCTACAGTCTAGCAGCATATCTCTACTCTACAAGATCTACAGTCTAGCAGCATATCTCTACTTACACAGATCTACAGTCTAGCAGCATATCTTACTTACACAGATCTACAGTCTAGCAGCATATCTTACTCTACACGATCTACAGTCTAGCAGCATATCTCTACTTACACAGATCTATAGTCTAGCGCATATCTCTACTCTACACAGATCTACAGTCTAGCAGCATATCTCTACTCTACACAGATCTACAGTCAGCAGCATATCTCTACTTACACAGATCTACAGTCTAGCAGCATATCTCTACTCTACACAGATCTACAGTCTAGCAGCATATCTCTACTCTACACAGATCTACAGTCTAGCAGCATATCTCTACTTACACAGATCTACAGTCTAGCAGCATATCTCTACTTACACAGATCTACGTCTAGCAGCATATCTCTACTCTACACAGATCTACAGTCTAGCAGCATATCTCTACTTACACAGATCTACAGTCTAGCGCATATCTCTACTTTACACAGATCTACAGTCTAGCAGCATATCTCTACTTACACAGATCTTCAGTCTAGCAGCATATCTCTACTTACACAGATCTACGTCTAGCAGCATATCTCTACTTCACAGATCTACAGTCTAGCAGCATATCTCTACTTTACACAGATCTACAGTCTAGCAGCATATCTTCTTACACAGATCTACAGTCTAGCAGCATATCTCTACTTACACAGATCTAGTCAAGCAGCATTTCTACTTACACAGATCTACAGTCTAGCAGCATATCTCTACTTTACACAGATCTACTAGTCTAGCAGCATATCTCTACTTTACACAGATCTACAGTCTAGCAGCATATCTCTACTTTACACAGATCTACAGTCTAGCAGCATATCTCTACTCTACACAGATCTACAGTCAAGCAGCATATCTCTACTTACACAGATCTACAGTCTAGCAGCATATCTCTACTCTTACACTGATCTACAGTCTAGCAGCATATCTCTACTCTACACAGATCTACAGTCTAGCAGCATATCTCTACTTACACAGATCTACAGTCAAGCAGCATATCTCTACTTACACAGATCTACAGTCTAGCAGCATATCTCTACTTTACACAGATCTACAGTCAGCAGCATATCTCTACTCTACACAGATCTACAGTCTAGCAGCATATCTCTACTCTACACAGATCTACAGTCTAGCAGCATATCTCTACTTACACAGATCTACAGTCTAGCAGCATATCTCTACTTTACACAGATCTACAGTCTAGCAGCATATCTCTACTTTACACAGATCTACAGTCTAGCAGCATATCTCTACTCTACACAGATCTACAGTCTAGCAGCATATCTCTACTTTACACAGATCTACAGTCTAGCAGCATATCTCTACTCTACACAGATCTAGTCAAGCAGCATATCTCTACTCTACACAGATCTACAGTCTAGCAGCATATCTCTACTTTACACAGATCTACAGTCTAGCAGCATATCTCTACTCTACACAGATCTACAGTCAAGCAGCATATCTCTACTCTACACAGATCTAGTCAAGCAGCATATCTGTACTCTACACAGATCTACAGTCTAGCAGCATATCTCTACTTTACACAGATCTACAGTCAAGCAGCATATCTCTACTCTACACAGATCTACACTCTTGTCACAAGTTGCTCAGAAATGTGAACAACTTTACTCAATTTGTTTCCATCCACAAAGTCCCAGCACTTGCAGGTTCTGCCATGTGGGCACTACTGCTGCGAGGGGAAGTGGTGAGGCTACTACAACACTGCTGAGGCTACTACAACACTGCTCAATCACAATGTGTTTAAAAAATATCTGCTTAAATAGAAGACATTTAAAAAGTTGATTTAAAGAAATCTTAACACTAGTATGGTATTAATTCATAAACACATCGTACATCCCACCCATTCCACCAGATCCAATTTCTTGACCCTTGAAATTGAGACCGATGTTGTCCCGAAACGTCAGCAAACAATTACCACACGACGCCATGTAATATCCCATAAATGCGCAGATCCCATCAACATCGCGGTGGAAGCCTCAAATCAACACTATAAATCTGTAACTTGACCGACACCTGACCTCACGTGGCTAATATGACGGCAGCCCAACAATTCAGCTATGACCAACACAACACAAACATTCTAGCCTCAAAATCTGGCTGTATGGACTGGTTTATCGGGGAGGCGACTGAATTGGAACTCCATCCTGACAGCATGACCACAGGACGGACTGCTTTTGAGTGATCGCAGAAACCTTGCTGTCACTCCCTCACAGAAAGCAGACGACACCAAAATGTGTATCAATCCTCCACACTCTGAATATCCCCACTGTACTCCTCTCCTCTTCCTCACGGTTACATGCTCATGCTCCAGCCATCTGACTCGTGTCCCCAAATCTCCAAACAACCAGACTCCTCCCACACCTCAACTTACATTCTCATCCAAAGCTCCTGTGCCAGGCATTCTTCGTAGCCCAGATGATGGGACTGACGACATGTCCAAAAATGTCGGCGAATTTTAACCAGCCGACACCATGCAACAGCCTAGAAGGGCCCGATTCTGACGATGCATCAGTCTGTCCTAGCATGAAACCAAGTGCAGAGCTTACGAACAGCACAGTGCTTCATCAAGCACGGGGACATCTTTACCATTTTCCTTTATCCTGCACAGAGTACACTACATAAAATGGGAAGCTAAGCAACTGTTAGCTTGTAGGTCCATTAGTGTTGTGCGATTTCAACCACTATATTATCAAATCTCAACAGAACTGCCAGACGTGAGTGTTAGCAAAACTTCTCAGGTACCATATCCAGATGAATAAATGGACACTCTAACAGTTACAGGCATGATTTACATGCTCCACTTGGGGGGGGGGGGGGGGGGGGGGGGGGGGGGCGTATCACATTTCATAATAACCCACCTTGAGTATTTCCTTGACAGTGATAGACAACATACTCTGTCAACCTGTACACCAGGGTGAATCACGCAAACATCCATTTTGAAATTAACGTTGGCAAGGCAGCCTATGATGCACATTCTGCCTCAGGCTGGTAGCCAGTGTTCAGTTTCTATATCGCTTCCTGCAGACTCACATACAGTACATAAAAGAACTACTTTCTGAGTCCACCAAATAATTTGCAGTAATCCACACAACTGTAAATTCACTATTTCACGTTGTGTTCGCCGTGCATCTTGACATTAATTTTCAGTTTTTTAAACCAACAACTGCACTTTTATTTTTGTATTTCTGTTCAATTCACCGTACATATGTTGCGGCCGTCACTCGGCCATCATCAATGTACCCCTGATGATGGCCGAGTGACGGCCGCAACATATGTACGGTGAATTGAACAGAAATAAAGAAGTGCATTCTTTGGTTTAAAAAACTGAAAATTACTGTAAATTCACTATATGCTTGTAGACACAAAACACTGCACTTAGCATGCTACTATGTACAACATTCTGCACCATCTGGTTCATCATCATGTAACATACCACACATAATTTTGTAACATACTCTCCTTCACTGGGTTGAAGGAAATTTGAGCATAAGCTCTCCATAGTATGATTCCTTCTTAAAAAAAAAGCTAAAAATGTTACACCCCTGAGATGTTCAGTTTTGGAGATACACACCACCATCAAATAGGGTAACACACCTCTTGGACTATAAAGAACGCTGTTAGGCACGCTCCAGGGCTAAGTTCTGATCACATGACCATACAATACACACACAACATATACTGCACCATACTCTTAACCCTCGGTGACTAATATTTGCGTTGGTACTGATGCGCAGGAATAGCATTACGTTACCCTGGTTGATGTCATCCAGATGGCAAAGAGTTCCAACAACGGCAGCAGCATCTCAATTACACATGAAGTGTAACCCCTACAGCACTTGTAAACGTGAGTTGCCTGTAGACTGCACAGACTGCAGCGTATGACGATGCCACAACTGCAGCTGCGGAATGAGAGCTATGGAGATCACGTGATATTACACAACTGGAGCTATAACAACCGACAATCATTGCGGTACTTCAGAACGTATATTTGTATAATTCTACCATTGATGCAAAAAATCTGTGTAACTTAAAATACTGACGTCCCTGAAGATGAACCAGGATAAGTTTCGAAACCTGTACCACTGTGTTTCACAAATTAATAGTGAATAAAAGTGTACATTCGTCGGACAAATAAACATAAAAAGAAAATTGATGGAATGAATAATAAGTCTACTTCACAAGGATCAACTGCATCCACACTACTACTTGTGGAACACATATCTTCATGTACACGTACTGTATGCGTGATGACACGATGCACATGGCTGAACCTTGCACCATTTGATGGTGCAGGATGGGGCAATTTTACATAATTTTCAACTTATTTTTAAGAATGAATCGCACTAAGAGAGCTTATGTGCAAATTTCGTTTCACTCTGCATAATAGGATAGTTTATAACTGATTAAGTATGTACTTATACACCTTTTCTCCACAAGGTTAGCCCATAGAAAAGGGACCCCTAAACATGATGTCAAGGTCAAAGCTGTCCTCATCAGTCAACAACCGTACTTATTTATGAGGTCTCCTACATTGTTTCATACAATGCATAGTCCTCTAGACAATAGAAAGTGAGGATCTGGAATGCATCAAGGGATCCTGAAAATGAAAATGGAAATCAAAGAAGTAAGTTCTCACACTTATTGGCCATATTTAGGATGATTTAATGAACTAGAATGGCTGAACACAATGTGAAGACGGCCAATGGCATAGTTTCATAAGGGGTTGCATAAACCATACACAATACAAGCAATGATCACAACAAATTATTAACACACTTTCTGCCGACATTTTTTACCCTTGATATGCAGACTTTCTTGAGCTCATGTGATCAGATGACTTACCTTCAACACCACTTACTTGTATTGACATGTGCCTGAGAAAAAATGCACTCATGTGGTTTACTGCTCTTGCATTCAGATGCTTCCACTGCGTTACATTAGTCAAGACAGTCTTAATCACGCTCAATATGAGCCATACAAAGCAGCAGTGTTGTTTTTGTTTTAATTTGCAGTAGACTAGGGAAGAACAATACATCATATTTACCTTTAGCGCTTTTGTTTCAGTCCATTACACGAGTGCAAACATCTAATTCCGAAGCCTTAAATTAAGGTGTGACATGGTGGGTGTGAACATTAGAAACATGGTACCCTATTTCCAAAAATTTGTATATACTATTACAATGTGAAATACTGAAAACACTGCATTGGAATTTGAGCAAAAAACACCTTTTCAAGCTCTGGGTGGAGGAAAAAAAATATTCTCAGGCTACACTACCAAAGATATGCTATTTTTGTCCACCATTTTGTTTCTTCAACCCACCATTTTGTAAACCATCAGTCCTCCAATCCAGAAAGCACCTGTTTGTGACATGTCTAGCACCTTATGGGCACTGACTGAGCACACTCACCTCCTTCCAGCAAACACTATAATCATATTAATTATTGAGTTGGCCCCTTGCCTCATATTTATACTCTAATTTTTCTCATAAATGTCCATACAGCTCCTGTATCAGCTTAATTACTCATATCAGTCTCAAGAGGCAAACATCAATTCAAAAAATAACAAAATAGTATTTTCATTATATACATAGATATCTACCAATCTAATTGAGTATTGTATTCTTTACAAAATGAAGCAAATACGCAGTACACAGCGCAGTAAATAAGTGTGGAATTAATAAAAGCCAGAAGCAAGAGTTCTTCGGACAAGACGCACGTGTAATTCACCATAGCACATGCTGCAACGCTATTTAACTCATTACACGAAAAGCCACATATTCTTTGAAGTATAAATGGGAAATGGTATTCAAATTTATACCACCATTTCCATGCAATTTAGTATCAAAATTTCTGACTGCATTTCATGTTTCATGACAAATTCAGAAATGTATCACAGGACACAGGAGATTTAAAACAGCTCCATACATTTCATACAATCTGCATTACAGAACACAAACAAAAATTGTGAACAAACTGGTATTATTGAAAAAGAAAATGTGTATGATATATATAAAACACGTGATATGAAAATTAACTGTTAGGATTACATAAGTGTATACCTTCAGCCAAATACAACTTTTTAAATTTTATTTTTGCTGAACACAAATGCTAATTATGTATGTCCAAGACTACTGAAGATCTCAATGTATACTATGGAATATGCCTAGAATTTGGCCAGAATAGAGAAGGACATGTGGAAGAATCAGCAATGGGATGGATACAAGCATATGGGAGTACGCTACTTTGCTCTACAGCTGCTGTTTGTTGGTTATGAAGAAAAACAATTCAGTGAGTTTGCAGCCTTTCACAGCAGTGATACGGGGGATTCCAGTCTTCTGGGCTGCCATACTGCAGCAGTGTTGCGTGTGTAGTTCCTGGCATCAAAGGAACACGTGGCCTTCACATTCAAGGTTCAAGTAGCCTACTTGGACTACTTCATCCTTAAAGATGACGGCAATGTGTTCCTTCAAATACACGAAACCGCTCACCCAACAATGTAGCGTCACATCCCAGAATCCAAAAACAGTTCAGCTCCAAATCATACACAAACTATTTTCAAATTCGGCATCAGTGCTGGCAGCTCCACTAATTTACAGCTAAAATTCAGCAGATACCATTCCATTTGCTCAGAACTACTTGTTAAAGACAGTGATATGACAAAAGGAAATTGACAACAAAAAGAAGAAACATTCATGTGGAAATGAAGCTACACCTGCTTTAGCACGTCTCATTCGCAAAGTACAGGAGCAGGAGAAACTTTGTGGACAACAGTATGACTAGCTTTCTGCACCAAGCTGACTTAAAAAATATATATTTATACACGAAAAATTGAAGGGATAAGGAATTACAGAGCAAAGGAGCAATTTATTTATATTATTGGGTTCCAGCAATAGCAAATGCACATTCCTTACACGGTCGCCACCTATGTTTGTGTTTCTCACTTCTTCTTCCACCTATCACTAATGTCAGATTATGGCCTTACCTTGCTTCACTGCCAAGACAATCAACTAAAACAGCACCAAGCACCTGCTAGTTCACTTTTCAGCCCATCGACCAGCCAAGTGGCGACAATATTGCTAGAGTGGACTGCGTACAGGCCTCACCCACGCTTCGCCCATTCGGCCAGCCGACCGGCTGTGAAGCCACTATTAACTGCCTGAATGTACTGTCACTTGATGGTTCTGAGCCGGAGATACAAGCATTGATGGCTGTGGAGGAAAGAGGGTGGTGTTGCCACGGAGTTGGGAGTTTCCACTGCTTGAGTGTCGAAGTTGGTTGTTGAAACAGCTCTGAAGTGTGTCCTCAATGAGACTGCCTATCTTCTCTCTATCAGCCTGCAACAGAAAACGTTTTAACATTTCACGCTTGGTAGTTACATAATTCTAATTTCATGTGTCAGCCACACAATACTAATCCACACGTAACAAGCTGGAAAATGTAAGAACAGTGTAACAATTCTGGTACATTCACTGCGCTATGCTCATCTCAAGAACCACAGACCTTATAGAAAAAGCATATCTGATATACACGGTGTATTCTACTTTTCTATCCAAATTTTCCTCCAAATACTGCTTGTTCCAATGAATATTTAATGAGCTACACGTGAGATGCTCAAGATATTTGCAAAATGACTACTGGCTCTTCATACAAAGTGCCCAGTTTTGTTGTCCAATTTTAACACAAACTGGAATGTACTGAACTTTATAATATGACACATTCTGTTACTACCTCATTTATGAAGCCAAAATGAACCAACTCCTGAGCCAACAGTAGTGACGTGTCGATCTCCGACACCAAACATGTGAGCTGTCGATTCATCTTGTCATCCATTCGAAGCAAAATAGTCATCTGAAAAAAAGAATCCATGTTTAACTTCCTGTCCACCATTAAATACCTCAGCTGAAATACCGTTATTACTTCGAATTTAAGATGCACTCCGATTTACGATGCACACTGATTTTAAAAAGGGATTTTCAGGATAAAAACTTTGCAAGCAAATACATTTCACTGTCCATAAAATTTACTATTCTTTTAGTGAGGCCGTTTGTTCCTCAATGAAAATGATGTTTTTGAGGCTTCTGAAGAGTGAAAATAATATATGTGATTTCAGGCTTCTGCTGCTGTGTAAATGAGATCTTAACTCTTCTTCGATGTTATGCATCGCAGATTGGTAGTTAGTTACCGACGTTTCGGGACAACCTATCGGCCCCATCCCAAGATGGGACCGACAGGTGTGTCTTAAATTCGAAGGAATAAGGTAATAACAACAGAAAGTTACAAAAGTACTTAGAATGGAGAGGGAAGCTGCATTTTGCAATACCAGCACATGAAGGCTGTCAATACAGGGCTAATACATACAACACAGAATCAGCAGACTTCACTACTGTATTCACCTGACAATTTCACAGTGGCAAATTTCAATCCTCCTCCCCCCCCCCCCCCCAGACAAACAGGGTCCTCTCATGTCTGTCATCACATGTACAGTGCAGCTGATCTTTGTTCATCTCTCATCCTTACATGTTTGCTTCAGAACTGCTGTATTTCGTCACTACAGTCACGTCAGAACTGCTGTATTTCATCACTACACAGTCACGTCAGAACTGCTGTATTTCGTCACTACACAGTCACGTCAGAACTGCTGTATTTCGTCACTACAGTCACGTCAGAACTGCTGTATTTCATCACTACACAGTCACGTCAGAACTGCTGTATTTCATCACTACACAGTCACGTCAGAACTGCTGTATTTCATCACTACACAGTCACGTCAGAACTGCTGTATTTCATCACTACACAGTCACGTCAGAACTGCTGTATTTCATCACTACACAGTCACGTCAGAACTGCTGTATTTCGTCACTACAGTCACGTCAGAACTGCTGTATTTCATCACTACACAGTGACGTCAGAACTGCTGTATTTCATCACTACACAGTCACGTCAGAATGCTGTATTTCGTCACTACAGTCACATCAGAACTGCTGTATTTCGTCACTACAGTCACGTCAGAACTGCTGTATTTCATCACTACACAGTCACGTCAGAACTGCTGTATTTCGTCACTACACAGTCACGTCGAACTGCTGTATTTCGTCACTACAGTCACGTCAGAACTGCTGTATTTCATCACTACACAGTCACGTCAGAACTGCTGTATTTCGATCACTACACAGTCACGTCAGAACTGCTGTATTTCGTCACTACAGTCACGTCAGAACTGCTGTATTTCATCACTACACGTCACGTCAGAACTGCTGTATTTCGTCATACACAGTCACGTCAGAACTGCTGTATTTGCCACTGTCACAAATCTATAAAAATCTTCGCTCTGTTGTAAACATTAATTTGAAACTGACTTCATGTCCTTTGCAAGAATGACTCAATCTGCAGAGCACAAGTCCCTCTTCCTCCTAAGCGGTTTATTTAAGCCTTTTATTTATGATAAACAGCAATTACTTCTGAGAAGTACAGGTATAGCTCCACTCAACCTTAGCACAATGGATGATTCCCATTTTAGGGTCAACCATGGTCTCTTAAGGGCTTTTATGTTACTGAAACAACTACAAATAATTAGGTACCGGTTTCTGACAGCATGTGCAGATGTAATAACTTTTAACATGAAATAAGTTAGGTGGGTGTGTTTGTAGTTCATTAGTCAGTAAGAAGTAGAAGTCAGGAAGTCCATTAACAGCAACACTACATTTGGTTTTTGTGGGGGGCTGCATACACTTTAAGTAACAGCTTATACTTATTGACATCTTGTGCATAGAATAGTTCATCTCCTGCATGTACGTGCCGGTGAGTTTATGCCTTCTCATTACTGAATTTCAGTGCATGTTTATGTAAGATGTCTAATGCTGCAACTGTTAAACGCGATATTGGGCAGTCACTTAAAACGTAAGGAAAACAGATTAAGTAGGGCTAAAAACTCTGAATTTAAAATTTGCTCTAACATGTGAGGATGCACAAGTTATGGCACATGGTGTACAAGAATGCAGCAGTCAAGCTCAGGAAGGGTTCCAACACTGCTGCCATAGCAGCAATGGTCATAATTTGGAGGACTACAGGATTTGAACCTCAGAGTATTTACAGGACTGGCAGACAGATCAGCGCAAGAGTTACAGTGTAAAGCTTGGACAACTGGACTGTGTGTACAATTACAAAGCCACAGTGCACGGACAAGAAAGTTTATGACTTTCAAATCAACACTCATCCACAGCTCTCATCGCTGGCTTGCATGTTACACCAGTGCACTGCATGGTAAATAAAGGTTAGATTTTCATCTCACCAGCAATTCACAGCCCTCATCCTTGGGTTTCACATTACACATCATATTAACGACTCTCCTTGTTTCAACATCCACTGGCTCTGGTGTGACCGACTTCACAGATTCTGCCGCCTCTGGTGATACTGGCCGAGGTCGAGGGGGTGGTGGCTGTCGGGCCTTGAATGCAGTCAGTGGGTAAATACCATACCTGAAAATGCAACAGCGAACACCCATACAGTCGTGGTCACATATTAGACACTGACATCTTTGCTGGTCCTACAGCCTGATTTTGCCCTTGGGCCACATCAACTGTGCTCCTCCATTGGTTCGTATCTAGTGCTTTGGTCCTCCAGCCCTTCATCCCCGGGGTTAGTCACTGACATCGCAACAAACAAAACAACAGCACAGAGCTACTCACCATACGCTCTCACATCCTAGAACATCACAACATTAATAAGATTATCATAAAGTTTATTACAGAGCAGAAGGAAATGACAAATAAAACTAATTCCAATACCAAAGAGGGCAGGAAAAATTAAGTATAGCAGAAATATTAAGAAATTCAGAAACCAAATCCTGTTATCATGGATTCCTATTAAAACCTGTAACAAACAAAAAGAATGTGAGCTGGCAGTAACTAAGGAAGAACGTGAAGATTACTGGCTTCTGGGATGTGACACTCTGTGTCTGCTACACAGGTACCAATGTTTTGCAGGTAACAAGATGGCAGCTGCAAGTTCCTTGAAACACCGGTACCTATCAGTGACACTACACAATGTAACATCCCAGAAGACTTGGGAATCTTCATCAACAGCTCTGTGAGAACCACCCTGAAAATGTCAAGTTTCGTTTAAAAAAGAACAAATCGGTTAAAATAGTCCGAATGTACGATCAGTTGGCTGGGTAAAGACACAAGTACAGTGCCCTCAAACATTAACATACTGCAGTAGTACATCTCTCTCTTCCACAAAACAATTTCGCCCGCAGGACGCAATACGTATGTCTTCGTTCTACAGAGAGCAATGCTGTAAAACAACACATGAAAATGTACACAGTTACATCCACATTTGTTAATTGCCTATTCTGTGTATGCTACAAAACGCCACAGTGATAAAAACTCACTTCACGTCTTCAACAAACTTCTCGAGTTTCTCTGCAACAGGCACGTCCGACATCTTTGTCTGCACTCCTGGTCTATCAGGATGAATGATTTCAGCAACCACAACGTCTGGACCAAACAGCCTCCGCATCACTTCATCTGTTATCGTCTCCGAGATGTTGGCTACAACAGTTCAGACAATGTTATGCAGGGAAGACTAATTATTATTATTATTTATTATTATTAATATTAATTCATAATTTACAATTAACAACTGTCAACAGCTCAGACTATGCAGAACTGAACGAAAGATGTTATTGAATAACGAATTGGTAAGAACAAGGCAGAAACCACTTATGGTGCGATTTCAGGCACTGTCTTAGCATGTGCCGGTGCCACACGGTCTCACTCAGAACACGCAATCCAGGGCAAAATCTGAATGGGCACCTCAGCAGGTGTGCAACGTAAGTTAGAGGAGATTCTCAATACTCCTTGTGATAGGTGGGGATAATTCTAGCCTTGGGAAGTAACTGGTTAGTTACGGTTATTTACGGTTACTTCTTTAGCTGGCTAGTTAGATACAGTTAAGAGAACTCCAAGCTAACCATAAAGACAGGCAAGGCAGCATTTAAATTACAGCAAAGCAGGGAGATTATAGTAATTTAAACTGGACTGAACTGACCAAAATACAAACGGCAGTGACAGACATTTGAATTCTTTAATGAAAGGGAATCAGTAACAGAAAGTTCTGATATTACCAAAATGAAGTTAAAAACACGAAACTTGAGGTCACAAAGCCAGCCTTCAGATCCAACCATCTCCTTAAACCGAAAACTTCACATTAAATAAAAAAAGGGTGCACAGTTACACACAAGCAAATGCTGTAGATATATTGGTGGGAAGGGGGGGGGGGGGGGGGGGGGGAGAAAATTTGAAAGATAAATTAATGAATAACAGAATAAGATAATACAGAAACATTCTAAATATGAATGAAGACAGGATCACATGGAAGGTTATCAACATAAACCTGAAAGGAAAATGCCTTACAGGAAGACCAAGCACAAGATACAAACAACAGATCATCAAAGCTGTCATCCAGAAGCAAGGCAGGAATAACACTAGAGCAGAATGACATGCAGCAGCTTTGACAACGCAAACACAGATCGACAGCCTTCATTGCTCGACGACTTCCGAAAAGCGCAAAAGTGCAGGGAAGAATACAGAGAAGGCTTTAGAGGCTTCATTGTTACGACAACCACCATGGAGTGAAAACGTATGAGAACAAAATATGGAGGAGGAAGAAACTGAAATCAGACGAGGAGGAGGATGATGATGGGAAGAAAAAGAAGAAGGAGAGGAGGAAGAAGGAGAGGAGGAGGAAGAAGAAAGGAAGGGGAGGAAGGGAGGAGGAGGAGGTGGTGATGGTGGTCTTCCTATACGATATACAAAACAGCACAATCCGGCTTGTGCAGTGCCTCGCACACAAAAGCCTGTATGCTGTCCTTACCAGTACTATGGACAAGAGCGTGGGTAGCCAGCAGTTTGAGTGAATGTACTTCAAACAGAAGTGGGTGGAATAAAAGCTCTCGAGCACAGGGTCGGTGAGCCGGCTCGTTGTGCAGACATTTGTGGATGAAGTCCTTCTGGTGCTCATCATCGAGTGACTCAATGGTCCGATGAATATTTTCTTCTGTCACCAGTGTCCCAGAGTCACCATTACCCTGTATCTCAGTGCTGCCATCTCTAAGGCGCACATACCAAATGAATAGACATCAATTGCTGGTGTCACGGACACTGAAACACACACAAACACTTGAAAATATGCAGCACAAATATCACTGGGCCATCAGTCTAACAGACTATTGTTTACGACATGAACTAAATAAATTCTACAACTGCATCAACAGGACGTTCGTAACTTATGCACCGGGAAAGTTCACATAAAGGCAAAACTCTGTATTTTTATCTGGAAGACATCTGGTTCAAACCATAGTCAAGATACGAGTATATGCTATCCTAGGTTTTTCTCAGTCCCTCCAGTTAAATGACAGGATAGTACTTCAAGAAGGCTGTGACCAGTTCCTTCCTAAACCTTTCCAATTCCCCACATTCATGGACCATTGTACTGTAGATACTGAGTGTCATAAAATAAACCATACAAGAAATGACACGCTTTACCCTTCCCAAACATTACTGGCGTCAGTACACCATGAAAGATAAGACAGGTAAGACATGCAACTTACACTGGTTACATAAAAAATGCAGAGAAAATTTGAGTGTGGAAGCAAGGCAATATCTAGGCATAGCTGGAAGGATATTAAACGGTGCTGTGACCTGGATTTGTCTGGCTCAGGAGCGAGCACCACAGTGGATTCTTGGAAAACAGCAATGAACATCTGGAATTCACAAACTGTGGCAACATTCTTGTGCAGCTGGACAGCTACTGCCTTCACTAAAAGGACTTATTTCCAATATATTTTGACAGTTCTGATTGAATGCAAGCACATATGGTGCATTCACTAAACATATGACGAATAAACTGGATAAAAATGTTGATAGACTGGTAACAAGTGGTACAGCTTGATCGGAAAATGGGCGTGTCAGCCTCACAGCCGCGGCATGCAACAAACTGATGCAGATTGCGAGGCAGGACTGAATTTGGGAACTGGTATCTTCAGGGGATGTATGCCGGACATATCGTTCCCACAACCATTCTGTTTAGCAATGAAACTTCTTTACGTTTCAGCGGACATGCTGACTCCCAGGGTAACAGATATCAGGTTGCAACAATTCTAATGTTAATCCACAAAGCGCCACTGAATGATATTAAGGGTGGGGTGTGGTGTCCTATGAGCGCAACTAGAATAATTGGGACCATTTGTTTTTGAGACCATAAAGCTATGCCAACATGTAACAGTTATCCTGACACTAATTCTGAACACCTGTCTTTATGCAAGAACATAACGTTTTTGTCAGCAAGATAACGTAACAGCTCACATCACAGAACATTCCCAGCACCACAGATAAACACTGTTGAGTAAAAACCTAACCTTAACTGCCACACAATAAACTCAAATGGACGGACCCTGCTAACAGCTAATTCAGTAACAGATGCACACTGCCCTGACTGGCTCACACAAAATGGTCCAAGTGTGGAATAATGTGTGCGGGCATTTGTACAGTGTCCTGTTGACTCATCATTTATTGATTTAACAGCAATACTGGAAGGTAGCTGACTAAAATACAAACACCACTAATTTAAGTATTTACAGCCGTCCACGCATTTATTATGCTAATGCCCTACAACATACAGAAACAGAACTACAAGTTTTCATCACAGTGCATCAGAACTCCTCCACTATATCCAGTTAAAATTAGGAGATTGGTCCAAAACAATGGTACCAACTTTCATTTCACCATCTGCTGAAGTACTCAAAATATACATGTCCCATCAAAATTCTGAACACAATTTGAAAAAACAGAATCAAACTGAAGTGACACTGGAATGGAGTGTGACCTAAAACCCTGCACCCCCCTACCCACCCGTCATGCCCTCACACCTCGCATCATGCCTAACACCAAGCCTAACACAAAAACGTTTTGAACAGCCTTCAAATTGCCTCTGTATGAAACATTCCTTTACAGGGTCTTCTGCAGCTCCCGACAACCCCCCCCCCCCCCCCCCGGCCGTACGCCCTAAGTCCGCAACATACTTTTCATAATCACATCACAAAATAAGGACAAGTGACTCAATTCCTTGTTTAAGATCACAGTCTTTAGTCCCCACAGTGTTGATACTATACAATAGTCCTTACATGGTTGATGCTTTCAGACAGCACCTTTCAGTCAGCACACTTTTCAGACAGCACACTCTTCAGTCAGCACACTTTTCAGACAGCACACCTTTCAGTCGCACACTTTTCAGACAGCACACCTTTCAGTCAGCACACTTTTCAGACAGCACACCTTCAGTCAGCACACTTTTCAGACAGCACACTTTCAGTCAGCACCCCTTTCAGTCAGCACACCTTTCAGTGCATTTCAGACACACACTTTCAGTCAGCACACTTTTCAGACAGCACATTTAGTCACAACTTTTCAGACAGCACACCTTCAGTCAGCACACTTTTCAGTTGCACACAAAAACATTTCAGAGTAAGCAACAATATGTAATAATTCAAAAGCAGTAATATCTTACTTTTTGTTCCACAGAATTTGAACATTTTTTACTCACCTTACAGGAGGGTCTCATAAAATACAGAAGGGGGTACTAAAAAAAACAACAGACATAATAACTAAGAGAAAATTAACTTATAAAAAATGAAATTTGCTAGTTATTGAATGCATGACAAACAGAACATAGACAGCCACCAGCAGGAGAAATAAAATGCTGTGGAGGTTTTAATATAAAAAAATAATACACAATTCTCCAGTATTATTATACATTGTGTGCACATGTTAAGAATTTACAGTTCTACATCACGCCTGTGTACTAATATGGGACCCCATCATTACAAAATTAAAAACTTCACTGACTTGCACATAATTTAACGGACTGCCTCAAGATCGTTGTTTACAACCGAATGTGCTGCTTTGGAGAGACCTTTACTGAAAAACATGATGCTCTTGAAGAGACAAGCAGTCAGTGGCCACTGTCAGCTTGCATAATGAAAACTATTAAGTTACTAGAGGAACAAGCAAGCTGTGTCCTGACATGCAGCATGTAGATCTTCTGTATCTGACATACTTGTATTCATATATGCCTTTCCAGTAAACATGACACTACACTGACACTACACTGACATCACAGACAGAAAGTTACAAATACAGCTGAAGAGATAAAAGGATGTCAACAAAACTAAAACAATCATTTGAGAAGAGACTGCTTTTCACAACTGGCATTCTGCTGTCAACGAGGGGAATAACAAGACTCAAGAAGACGAAAAATAATAATGCAGAGACAAATACCACCTCAGGATTTGCAGGAACAGGCCGACAAAATCAATTCTACGAAGTTCATAACAATGTCAAGGGCTAATAATGAAAACAATTTAGTGTATTCACATGCTCTAATGCAAAATACTTTTACTTCCTGAATATGAGCAATTATGACCTGCAGGCACTGCAACGCGTTTCGTGTGTGATGTGTTCAAGGAGATGCCAACTGTGAACAGAACGTACTGTACTGCACTGCAACGCGTTTCGTGTGTGATGTGTTCAAGGAGATGCCAACTGTGAACAGAACGTACTGTACTGCACTGCAACGCGTTTCGTGTGTGATGTGTTCAAGGAGATGCCAACTGTGAACAGAACGTACTGTACTGCACTGCAACGCGTTTCGTGTGTGATGTGTTCAAGGAGATGCCAACTGTGAACAGAACATACTGCACTGCACTGCAACGCGTTTCGTGTGTGATGTGTTCAAGGAGATGCCAACTGTGAACAGAACATACTGCACTGCACTGCAACGCGTTTCGTGTGTGATGTGTTCAAGGAGAATGCCAACTGTGAACAGAACGTACTGTACGCACTGCAACGCGATTTGCTGTGTGACGGTTCACAGGAGATGCCAACTGTGACAGAACATACTGCACTGCACTGCAACGCGTTTCGTGTGTGATGTGTTCAAGGAGATGCCAACTGTGAACAGAACGTACTGTACTGCACTGCAACGCGTTTCGTGTGTGATGTGTTCAAGGAGATGCCAACTGTGAACAGAACGTACTGTACTGCACTGCAACGCGTTTCGTGTGTGATGTGTTCAAGGAGATGCCAACTGTGAACAGAACGTACTGTACTGCACTGCAACGCGTTTCGTGTGTGATGTGTTCAAGGAGATGCCAACTGTGAACAGAACATACTGACTGCACTGCAACGCGTTTCTTGTGTGATGTGTTCAAGGAGATGCCAACTGTGAACAGAACGTACTGTACTGCACTGCAACGCGTTTCGTGTGTGATGTGTTCAAGGAGATGCCAACTGTGAACAGAACGTACTGTACTGCACTGCAACGCGTTTCGTGTGTGATGTGTTCAAGGAGATGCCAACTGTGAACAGAACGTACTGTACTGCACTGCAACGCGTTTCGTGTGTGATGTGTTCAAGGAGATGCCAACTGTGAACAGAACGTACTGTACTGCACTGCAACGCGTTTCGTGTGTGATGTGTTCAAGGAGATGCCAACTGTGAACAGAACGTACTGTACTGCACTCTTCTTGCACTGTGCAACGCACACTTACCTCCATACTCAGGGGCAATGAAATGCATATTCTTCATGTTCTCTCGGCACGTTTTGACGTGGTGATGGATAGCATCAGGTGCCACTATGGAAAGAAAGAGTAAGAGAAACAAAGTTAGAATGTGCATTCGGCTGTGCCTTCATGGTTGTGGGGTTTCCCGACACCCCCCACCCCCTTCTATCCCACTCATATGCTGGCCAATTCCACACACAAAGACTCCAGACGGATTCTGAGGGCAACTCATTCTGCCTACGTTCGAGAAAAATTCACGCCCCTTCCCATCAGCGGACCTATGTCATCGGTGACATGCCGCAAAGCCCACGCGCCCGCGCTTCGTCCGACGTTTTTGTGTGCCAGATAATGAATTAGACAGCCGGGAAACCCTGGCAAACCACTGAAGGTTTATCAATAAAACCCCTCCATGGTGTGTGCGTTCACCCTGGAGCCCGTGCTATAACTAGGCCTTACATCTAGAGACACTAAAGAATACGGTGTTTAGGTTCACATTACCTGATCCTATTTTCACGAGGCCATTGTGCTGAATAAATATGGTATCACAGGTGAGATTCCCATGGATGATGGGTGGAGAACAGGAATGCAAGTAACTGGAAAGAAAAACATCAGCGTTTACCCCATCAACAAGGATGGATGATGTAAGCTGGACAATATCCGTTGCCAGTCTGTTGTCTGCACGAGCCGGTTGAGGACACCCTCCATCACCTACGGCACTCCAACTGCAGGTTCAGCTGTGGGCACTGTGACTCGAGAGGAATGAGGTGACATGTGTGTAGTGACCCATACGGAACACCAGCCCATACCCTCTCAAGCACCGTCTCACCATGCGGTTACTTACATGCACAATTTACGTACAGCATTTCAACCAACACAATTATGAATTGGTGATTACTATAACAATTAAAATCAACTGCTTGATCATTACAAACACAATTAAGCTGCAATAAATACTGTCTTAATTATATCTGTGAATGTGCGTGAACAAAGCATGACTCCCCGAAACTGTAAGCATACTGATCAGATTCCAGCTGTTCCATATGTCATCTGTACACACCTCTCGCACTCATCCTCTTGTCGGGAAAAGGAGGCATTAGCATAACTTTACGAGAGCAGACCTACCTGCTTAGGTGACATTGTTTAGCCTCAAACCATGAAAAGCATTTACTACATTATTTTAATTTTAAAAAGTGATGCTTTCCTTGATTTATGCCAATCAGCTAAAAAAATTTAGCATGAAAAGTCACCAATGTGGTCTGCAAACTGAAAAATCTTCCATTGATTAGAAAACCACTTCAACAAGATCACTGATATAACATTCTCAACAGGTGACAATATGCAAATGAGCCTTCAAGTTCAATGTTTCCTTACCTCAAGGCCGACAGGATCTGCGTGCACCATCTTTTCCAGGCCTGGAGTGGTAACTTCTTCACATTTCTCTTGGTGCGCTTTAGGAACTGTTTCAGGGACCCGGATGACATATACTCCGTGATGAAGATCACCTGTATGTGTAAAACACATCGTCTTGAGGATCCAGGTCTTCCGGGTTGTGATGTTGTGTTGCTGGGTTAGTGTCCCCAGCGTTCCTTCAAGAAGTCAGGAAACACTAATCCACTAACACAGCGTCACATCCCAGAAGACCTAAATCCTCAAAAAACTGTTATGGAAACCTAAAATGTAGCAATGCGAAGTCCTATTTATTTCAGGGTTCATGTCTTCTTGGATTTTAATTTGTATCAGTTGGTAATAGTTACAGGCATTGCGGAGGAGTTGTGACCTCATCTTGTTTACAGCCTGAAGATGGAGACAGCAAGCTTCTCCAAAATGTCAGTAACTTATGAACTGACAACATGTCATATCCCAGATGGCGTGAATCTTCAACAATGCTGTGAGAACGTCAAATTTCCAATGTTATTTATGGATGTTACTAGATTACGATGCTGTCAATTGGAATGCCTGGCACCGAGTGACATATTTATCAGTGAATCATGAACCGCAGATGATGCAGACAAGACCAGGACCTAATTTGCGCTACTATCTTGCATCAGTCTAAACCAGGGGTCTCAAACTCAAACAGCATGTGGGCCAAGAGGATAATTTTGAAATTTAAGGCAGGCTGCATGTCACTTTACACAACAGAGCTAAGTACTTCAGTTAAAATTAAATACAACATTACGAATATGTCATACTTTTAATAACAAAATCAAAACACGTTAGAACTGTGGAATTTAAAACCTTACTGCATTCTTATCCCTGCTGATGTGTTGTATCTTACCAAGAACAGCAAACCTTTCTAAGCAAGTGACAAAAACATTTTCAAAAAAAGAAATCTTCAACACTCTGCCAGGCCCCCATAATTTGAATAAGATTGTCGCATATGGCTGCACAAAATGAACTGGCAGGCTGCAAAGTTCCACACCCCTGGCCTAGATGGAACATGTACTGCCAGCACCTAGCACAATGTGTTACAACTGCAATTGACAGCAAACCTGTGATTCAGTAACATTGTATGATGTGGATTATTTCATTCTGTGAAGAATATATCATATATATTCAAGGGTGCCACTTTTTATTACAAATTCAGAAGCCAGATAAAGGTTTTGGTTAGCACAAAAACGTGGTTCATTATTTTCTGGCACTGTGTTGCATCTCCACTGCCATCACTCAACGCTGAACTCTGAAATAGTCTAAGAATGTACTACAACAAACAAAATCACACACATTCCATGGATCCAAAAATGTCAGAATTACTACAGGATGTGGAATAAGCAATAATACACAAAACACAGAGTCCAAGTGCAATTCTCAGCACTTTAAACTTAAATATTCCACTAAATTCCAACTTAACACTTCCCATCTGCTCAGTTATGTTACACACACATGTCACACACCAGCTAAATTCCCCGCTTCATACTGGAGAGTCTATGAATCATCTGGCAGCTGTTATGCATACTTCGTATGATGTATGCACAGAATACAGCTGCTACAGGAAGCGTCATATAAATGCAGTTTACAAATAGCGACATATCTCTGATCAACAGGTTCCAGTTCTACACAGTAAAAGTCCACAAAGGAGATGTGTAATGCAGCTGTGGTATACCAAGTACACACAGATGGTGAAGCGAGACTGGATTTTGTGAACTGGTACCTTCATGGGGTGCATATTGGAGAAACAGAGCCCACACTCATGGTTTTGCAGTGAAACCTGGTTTCTACGCAATGGTTATGTAAACACTCATAGTGACACGTTCTGATGCCATTACATGCCGTTAGGGTTGGTGTAGTGTGCTATGAGCTCAACTAGGATTATTGGGGGGGGGGGGGTTTGCTCCTGAGACCATAAATTCACACAGATACATCACATATTCTGACACCACCTGTTGAACACCTCTTCAAATTATGACAGCCCCTATGCCATTGAGATCTGCACTCCTTTGGGATATTACGAGGTGTCGTGTCGTAATTGTTTACTGATGTTTCAGGACAACATATCGGTCCCATCTTCTTCTCGGACTCTTGACCCTTGTAGATGGGACCGATACGTTGTCCCTAAACGTCGGTAAACAATTACCACATGACAACGCGTAATATCCCAGAAGAGCGCAGATCTCATCAACATCGCGGCGGGAGCCTGAAATCAAACCTACACCATTTTTCAGCCCACACAGCAAACAATTCTGTGCATTTTTAATGTATTCATTACTTACTGCATGCTACAGCACAACATATCATTTAACCAAAAATAATACCATCATACCACAACATACTATTCTGAACACTTTCTTTCAGACTGCCTTCAGTGTAGCAATGTTATCCTTCAACATGTCGCACAAGTAAAAAAATCACAGTAGGATTATCATGCTCTATGCTTTTCCTGAGACCACAAATTAACACCAACATGTTACACAAACTGACACCATATGTGTTACAACGGTGTGATATTTAACTAAATTCTGTGTATTGTGCAGTGTTTTGAAGACAATAACAAGCAGCGATGGTGGCCTGACCTCTTCATTTGCCAGAGACCTGATCCCTGCGATGTTTACTTGTGGGCCATGTCAAACATCGAACAGCATAGTAATAATCCTCACACTGAAGATGATGATGTGTGTGTGTGTGTGTGTGGGGGGGGGGGGGGGAGATTTCAGAATGCAATGTTTTCAGTTCCACGTGCAGCACTTCGATATGCAATGACTAAATGCTTGTTGGATGTGAAGCATGTCTGTGACCAAAGAAGACATTTCCAGCACGTTCTTGTAATGTGGCAGGTAAAAGCCTAAGATTAACTGCAATATATTAAACTAAAATGCATGGACCCCGACTCACGGCAAATTGGAATAGCAGTGAGCACTGTGCCACCAGGTATCACACAAAATGGTCCAAGTAAACAGCAATGCGAGAATTACGTCCCTATATACACAAACAGCAGGTAAGTTACGACACTGATTACAATGATGTATATATGCAAGAAACTTTAAAGGTTTACAGTCACTTTAAAAAATCAAAACTTCAACAAACAAGTAAAATAAATTTATATTTAAGTATCTTTCTAATACTACTGTAAAATCGACTTTTTTATTCATAAATCTTTTTGAGACGGGAGACGGAATGCTGACAATTTGGTCAATACACAATGTCCACTTTTCTGAGAGAACACGAAAAGTTAGCAACTGATCTGTGAAGATCACACATACTCCTTGTGCTAACACACAGGCGTGAAGCTGAATCTGCTTACAATGTCTAGGTTATTCCTGAAAATATGTACTCTGATGGAAGACATGAAATCTCTGATTTCTAAAGACTTCTTTCTACATACCTTCTAGGTTTGGCACTAGCCATACTTCTAGGTTTGGCACTAGCCATACTTCTAGCCATTTTCTTTTGTGTGGCAAATATCCTTTTACTGTTAAGACAAAATGATTAAAGGTTCCAGACTTCTGGGTTGTGGAAGTGTGTTGTTGGGCTCTAAGTTGTGGAAGTGTGTTGTTGGGCTCTAAGTTGTGGAAGTGTGTTGTTGGGCTCTAAGTTGTGGAAGTGTGTTGTTGGGCTCTAAGTTGTGGAAGTGTGTTGTTGGGCTCTAAGTTGTGGGAAAGTGTGTTGTTGGGCTCTAAGTTGTGGAAGTGTGTTGTTGGGCTCTAAGTTGTGGAAGTGTGTTGTTGGGCTCTAAGTTGTGGAAGTGTGTTGTTGGGCTCTAAGTTTGAAGGGTTTGGCTCTAGTTGTGGAAGTGTGTTGTTGGGCTCTAAGTTTCTGATGTTTTGATGGAAAGAAGTCATGGACTGCTTGGGCCTGCACACAATGGCACTGAAATCCTTCAAAATACTCGAGACTTCTCGCCCAGTGTCACAGCGTCACACCAGAGAACACCTGAATTGTCAGCAACACTGCGGTAAGAACTTAAAATCTTCTACTTCATACTTCACTAATGAGTGCAAACACGTAGAGTGACTTTGTCTGACTGTTGAGCTGCTAATATGAAATACTATTTTAACTGCATGACATCAGAATCATGTGACGTATGGGATTCCTCCAAATCAGGTGGCTATCAATGTGAAAGCCAACACATTAATATCAACAGGCTCTCCTATGTGCTTCTCCTTACACCCAGTACTTACTGCAGACTGTGGTAAGACGTTTATCTGAAACTTTACTATGCTGTTTGTGTTCAGATTTAGGGCCATCTTGTTAGCAGCAAACCGTTTGCTCATATGACAGAGAACTAGATTTGTCATTGTGCAAAAAACTAACATTTTTACTAGGAATTACAACACTAGTGTCATCCTTAATATTAGCGGTTCTGAAAGGGTATTTGGGGCAGTGATAGTTCAGTCACTAGAGTGACTAGGCTACAAACTCAAGGACTGAGGAATCGTTCCATTCCCAGCAATGGCAAGACATTTATTTGGCGTTTGTTCTCCGCAGTGTACAGGCCGGCTCTGGGGCCTGAACAGCCTTACTCAATGTGTACAGGCCGGCTCTGGGGCCGACGCCGAACGAACAGACTTACTCAATGTGTACAGGCCGGCTCTGGGGCCCGAACAGCCTTACTCAATGTGTACAGGCCGGCTCTGGGGCTCCGAACAGACTTACTCAATGTGTACAGGCCGGCTCTGGGGCCCGAACAGCCTTACTCAATGTGTACAGGCCGGCTCTGGGGCCCGAACAGCCTGGGGGCTCTTTTCCCAGGAGTAAAGTGACCAGGGTATACAGCTGACCACTCACCTCCACCTTGTGTCGTGGTTAAGACTAGTGGAGCTGTACCTGTACCCCGCACACACGTCCTACTTCACCTACACCCGGTAAGCTACCTAACCGTTACTCTGTGCTATGAAAAGCCCAAGCCCCAGTCTTACTCCTTCACCCTGAACGTGGAGGCCACGGGCTCCTCCAGAACGTGGCTGCGTTTCTACCAGACCACACGGCGTTACATCGCACAAGACAGTAATGTTCGTACTTAAAGTTAACTTCGGTACGTTCTGCACATATATAACGAGCAATAAAATGCATTGACAAGTGTTATGTTCTTGACAAATCCCGCGACCAACAGCCAATTTACCGAACTACACAGTGCCACTTGCCACAGTGCTGTACACTGACATCATTACTAACAACATGCAGGCAAGGTAAGGACCCCAATCGTCCAGGTTTGCCCGGGACAGTCCCAGTTTTATGGGGTTTAAAAAGTTCTGTCTAGGTGTCCCTCAAAATTCGGCTCAGAACGCAATATGCCCCGTTTTTCCAAGTCATAAAAATATGACATTTCTGACAATGCATACGAACATTTTGAGTTTCCTACAGCTGGAGAAAACATCTACAGGAGCAGGACAGCCATCAACAGGCCACCGACAGGAAGGAACAGGAGAGGGAGAGTAAGATGTGTAGATTGGTGATTGTAGAGTGTGGAGTGTGACTGCGAAGGGTGAGGAACGGATATGGACAGAAATTATTATTATTATTATTATTATTATTATTATTATTATTATATCTGCACGTCATAACTTTTAGCCTGAGCTACCTCGTTGTAATATTAACAAATGACTGTCTTTTTAGCACTGCGTGGCCGTTACAAATGCTGTCCAATCCCCCGACCACTTAAATGTTATTGTGTATCCCCGTTTTGGCATCCCTATGTCAAGGTCACGCTTCTAATCTCACCCGCGGCTTGTCGTTGTGCGTGTCTGTCCAGTAGCGATGGAACTTGACAATGTTCGGATGTTCCAGCTGTGTCAGGTTTTCGAACACCTGCTGTATCTTCTCCTCTTGCGCCTTAAAGTTCTTCCTCTCAGAGAACTGCACCTCATTCCACACCACCTCCACGCCCTCCTCCGTGTCCATCGCCAGGTAGGCGCAGTCAATGCCTGGCACATCTCGCTGCTCGACCTGTAACAAACAAACAAACAAACAAAGCTGTATGACTTAACGAATGCATTACGAATTACGATCGATCCAGAAATACAGTCGTCTCGATGTTCGTGATTTCGACCTTTCGTGACTGGTTCCGACGAATCGCAATGAGACCACGTGGCTGACAAGTCGGTTTCCCCCCACTCTCCTGCTACTGCACAGATCACTCTCAGCTCAGTCAAGCTCTCTGTTTTTCTTTATCAAGCCAGACTTCTTTCGCGCCTTACGCAATGCAACTCTCCTGCAATCACTTCAAGTACTTTAAGACGTCAAACTGTCCGCCCTTCATTAAACATAAGGTCACGGCTTTTTACGCCTTTCAGGTTATTTTAAATTCACATAACTGCCACTCTGTAACTTCCTGGAACCAAGTAGGCACTTCAACTTCACACTGCAAGTAAATTTCGGTGTTCGTGGCGGTTTTATCGGTCCCAACAAACCGCTAACATCGAACAGTCTACTGCAGTCTACTGTAGTCGTATCCTACGTTATGCGTGATCTCTACATTCGCCATAAACACTACGTTAATTGGGGCCACGCGGTGGCTCAGTTGGTTGAGGCACTACGCTACAAGCCGGAAGGTCGCGGGTTCGATTCCCGATGGTGTCATTGGAATTTTTCATTGACATAATCCTTCGAGCCGCACTATAGCCCTGGGGTCGACTCAGCCTCTAACACAAATGAGTACCAGGAGTATTTCCTGGGGGGTAAAGGCGGCCGGTGCGTAGGGCTGATAACCCTACCACCTTCAAGTGCCGATTGTCTATAAATCTGGTAGCCTCAACCTCCTGGAACTCCAAGTGCCTGTCCAGGCCTGTAATGGGGTTGCTTTACCTCACTAGGCTAATTCCAATTTTCACACGTGCCTAGCTACTGGCTAGCCTGAGCCAACCGGATCCAATCCATGCCCTATTCCTCTACTTGCAGCCCCGCCCGCCTTACCCCTCATCTGATCGCCCTAACAACCATCACGAAGGTCCTCTCCATCGTCCAGCCAACCCCCACATCAAACACGCCCCTCAGACACCCTCCACCTGTTACGTGACCAAGTTCCACCCCCACATACACAGATCACTGCTGTGAGGGACATACAGGGCGTCCTGGCCAACGTCGAAGGCTCTGTCGTCACTACAGGGCGTACAATTGTACAGACGTCACTACAGGACGTACAAAAATAGCGTGCATCAAGAGATACAACATTACCTGACAACGAACACTGTACACAAAGTAATGCAGTAGACGGACGCAGCTTGTTACAGCATTTAAAATGTTATAATTTTGTACATGGTCGTGTGTATCAGCTACGGTAAAGGTAAAGTTCACCCTAGAACAGGCCATGAAGGCCCAGAGAGGGAGTAGAGGTATAGCTGTACTCTTTCTTTAACCTCGGCGCTATATGGGGAGTGAGTGGTCAACTCCACGCCCCGGCCGCTTTACCCCCGGGAATGACCCGGTACCCATTGTACAGGAGGCTGGGTGGGCCCCAGGGCCGGTCTGGACGGGTGCTGAAAATCTCGCCCCCACCGGGATTCGATCCCCGGACCGTCCAGCTCGTAGCGAGTCGCTATACCGACTGAGCTATCGCGGGCCACTGTGCATCAGCTTGCTGCACACAAATTAGCGCCCCAAAAGCAGCAACACGTACTAGCATTAACTAACTCCACGACCGCTCACGGTCCTTCTTGAGAAGCTGACAGTTCCTCGCCAAATCACGCAATTCCCCGCATTTTACAGCACCCGAAGGCTCACAACAGCCCGCCACCTGCCCCTATCCTGAGCCACATTAACCACGTCCACGTCCTCCCTGCCACCTGCCCCTATCCTGAGCCACATTAACCACGTCCACGTCCTCCCAGCCACCTGCCCCTATCCTGAGCCACATTAACCACGTCCACGTCCTCCCTGCCACCTGCCCCTATCCTGAGCCACATTAACCACGTCCACGTCCTCCCAGCCACCTGCCCCTATCCTGAGCCACATTAACCCACGTCCACGTCCTCCCTGCCACCTGCCCCTATCCTGAGCCACATTAACCACGTCCACGTCCTCCCTGCCACCTGCCCCTATCCTGAGCCACATTAACCACGTCCTCCCTGCCACTGCCCTATCCTGAGCCACATTAACCACGTCCACGTCCTCCCAGCCACCTGCCCCATCCTGAGCCACATTAACCACGTCCACGTCCTCCCAGCCACCTGCCCCTATCCTGAGCCACATTAACCACGTCCACGTCCTCCCAGCCACCTGCCCCTATCCTGAGCCACATTAACCACGTCCACGTCCTCCCTGCCACCTGCCCCTATCCTGAGCCACATTAACCACGTCCACGTCCTCCCTGCCACCTGCCCCTATCCTGAGCCACATTAACCACGTCCACGTCCTCCCAGCCCATTTTAATAGTATCCTCCCATCTACGCCTACGTTTCCAAGTGGTCCCTTTCCTTCAGTTTTCCCCACCACAACCGTACAGGCAGTGCACAGGTTAACCTCCAGCAGCCACAGACAACGTTCCTTGTCAGGCAGTCGCACTTCGAACTGCCACGCCTGTCAGTAAGCAGACGGACATGTCAGGACAGCAGCACGAGGAATGACAGAACGAACTGACGGACTGCGCAGATGCGGAAGGGAGTCGTTGTGCCCGAGGTACTACGGCGACATCTGTAACCATTAGGGACGAGGAAAACTACAGTAAACCTCAGTGAGGCTAATCTATACCGACGGGATTCGAACTGAAATCTCACAAATACAAATCAAACGAACTGCTTGACGTCACACGCTCGGTGTCCCGCGTTCGAGTCCACGTCGACGGCATGCATGATAGATTTACAGCACGAGCTCAGTACAGCGCCTTGTGACTACGGCGCCAGTGCTAGGGTCATGTGACCATACGCGTGCTAACTGAGACAGAGTGGACTGCCCTGCAGCACAAGGCAGCATAGTCCCCTCCAAACGCCAATGACCATATACCGATCAGCACAAGGCAGCAAGTCCCCTCCAACGCCAATGACCATATACCGATCAGCACAAGGCAGCAAGTCCCCTCCAAACGCCAATGACCATATACCGATCAGCACAAGGCAGCAAGTCCCCTCCAAACGCCAATGACCATATACCGATCAGCACAAGGCACAAGTCCCTCCAAACGCCAATGACCATATACCGATCAGCACAAGGCAGCAAGTCCCCTCCAAACGCCAATGACCATATACCGATCAGCACAAGGCAGCAAGTCCCTCCAAACGCCAATGACCATATACCGATCAGCACAAGGCAGCAAGTCCCCTCCAAACGCCAATGACCATATACCGATCAGCACAAGGCAGCAAGTCCCCTCCAAACGCCAATAACCATATACCGATCAGCACAAGGCAACAAGTCCCCTCCAAACGCCAATAACCATATACCGATCAGCACAAGGCAACAAGTCCCCTCCAAACGCCAATAAATACCGTCACACAAGCACAAGTCCCTCAAGCCATACCAAGACCGATAGCACACCGTACCCGTAGCTTCTGATTCATTCCCGTTTCCCATCTCACTCAACTGATTCTTATTTATTTTATTTAACGACGATTTCAATTACCTCTGAAAATAACACATTTCACTGACACTGCAACAAGGCCGATGGTCGCGCAATTCTCTCGTCTTACACACACGTCATAACCGCCGGATAGCGCCACAATGTCGCTTGTTTCAACAGCGTTGAGTTGAAAAACAAGAATATTTACATCGGAGTTGTCTGAAAACCAGCAAACCAGCCAATTAAGGCAGTCCAAGGATCAAATTTCCAACAAAAATACACAAACACATCGAGACCTTAGTAACTTATCAACACTTCATACGTCGAAAACTATCCTGAATTATATACATTCAGTCCGTACCGCGCAGTAAACACACTCCGTCTCAGTTAAACAAACCAGTCAGTTAATGTTGTACAGTGAAATAATCGCTGTTTGTTCTGAGATCCACACAAAACACATAAATACAGTCCGTACCGCGCAGTAAACACACTCCGTCTCAGTTATACAAACCAGTCAGTTAATGTTGTACAGTGAAATAATCGCTGTTTGTTCTGAGATCCACACAAAACACATAAATACAGTCCGTACCGCGCAGTAAACACACTCCGTCTCAGTTATACAAACCAGTCAGTTAATGCTGTACAGTGAAATAATCGCTGTTTGTTCTGAGATCCACACAAAACACATAAATACAGTCCGTACCGCGCAGTAAACACACTCCGTCTCAGTTATACAAACCAGTCAGTTAATGTTGTACAGTGAAATAATCGCTGTTTGTTCTGAGATCCACACAAAACACATAAATACAGTCCGTACCGCGCAGTAAACACACTCCGTCTCAGTTATACAAACCAGTCAGTTAATGCTGTACAGTGAAATAATCGCTGTTTGTTCTGAGATCCACACAAAACACATAAATACAGTCCGTACCGCGCAGTAAACACACTCCGTCTCAGTTATACAAACCAGTCAGTTAATGTTGTACAGTGAAATAATCGCTGTTTGTTCTGAGATCCACACAAAACACATAAATACAGTCCGTACCGCGCAGTAAACACACTCCGTCTCAGTTATACAAACCAGTCAGTTAATGTTGTACAGTGAAATAATCGCTGTTTGTTCTGAGATCCACACAAAACACATAAATACACTGTGTGGGCAGAACGTAGAATTTGTGAATGTTAAACATGGCGGTACATATAGTGACCACTATGGTATAAAGATTGCAAAAGGCGAAACAAAGGGCACTGTTTGAAAAGCCATATTCACGTGTGCTCAAATAAAGACATAAGTATCCAAAACTTTATATGTGAGTATGCAGACGATTTGTGTTCTTGTAATGAAACTTCAAGCTCCATACAAGGCGGGAATTTCTAAGCAGCTGTCCAACTACCAGCTTCTAAAACATCGTGTCCCAAGAAGTTCGTAGGACTCTTTCATGGTAGTTTTCATACAGGGTCCTCATTTTATCTGACAACTATGGTCTGTCACCGCGCGTTGCAGCGGTCCGGCCTGTGCGCTACGCCAACACGCCACAGCCCTTCTGCACACCGACAAGTCATTTTATTCTCCCAGTCCGCCGTCCATCTACTACGCAACTCGAACGGCAACTCGGTACATGCGGTCAGACCGGCCGACTCACTGAACACGACCGCTGACTGTTTACACTTACACGGACATCCAACTTTGTCCCACATTCCGGGCACACAACCAAAGCCGAAGGCATTCAACCAGAGCAAAGCCACTGCTCCCTCCAACCCCCCTCTCGCCATACGGAATACGACAGCTTCAACACATTGACTCCTTCAAGCAGAAAATTAACCTGAATTATATATAAAAGATGCAGCTCGTACCGCGCAGTAAACACACTGCGTCTCCATTATGAAATGACAGCAAATCCTGTACTCTGTGACGCAGTACACAGACTATCACACGGAGATCTTCAATGCCACACAGTTTCACGGCGCACACGTAACTGTAACTTCATTTACGTCTATAAGAAAGGTACGGCCTTCCCTGAGCAGATTTTCACGAACTCGCAAATGTTCAGCAGCATTACGTGCAGAATGACTGTGAAGGCAAACACATCAGAGACTAAGATTAACCTGAATTATATATAAAGACTCAGTCCGTACCGCGCAGTAAACACACGCCGTCTCAGTTATACAAACCAGTCAGTTAATGCTGTACAGTGAAATAATCGCTGTTTGTTCTGAGATCCACACAAAACACATAAATACAGTCCGTACCGCGCAGTAAACACACTCCGTCTCAGTTATACAAACCAGTCAGTTAATGCTGTACAGTGAAATAATCGCTGTTTGTTCTGAGATCCACACAAAACACATAAATACAGTCCGTACCGCGCAGTAAACACACTCCGTCTCAGTTATACAAACCAGTCAGTTAATGCTGTACAGTGAAATAATCGCTGTTTGTTCTGAGATCCACACAAAACACATAAATACAGTCCGTACGCGCAGTAAACACACTCCGTCTCAGTTATACAAACCAGTCAGTTAATGCTGTACAGTGAATAATCGCTGTTTGTTCTGAGATCCACACAAACACATAAATACAGTCCGTACCGCGCAGTAAACACACTCCGTCTCAGTTATACAAACCAGTCAGTTAATGCTGTACAGTGAAATAATCGCTGTTTGTTCTGAGATCCACACAAAACACATAAATACAGTCCGTACCGCGCAGTTAAACCACTCGTCTCAGTTATACAAACCAGTCAGTTAATGCTGTACAGTGAAATAATCGCTGTTTGTTCTGAGATCCACACAAAACACATAAATACAGTCGTACCGCGCAGTAAACACACTCCGTCTCAGTTATACAAACCAGTCAGTTAATGCTGTACAGTGAAATAATCGCTGTTTGTTCTGAGATCCACACAAAACACATAAATACAGTCCGTACCGCGCAGTAAACACACTCCGTCTCAGTTATACAAACAGTCAGTTAATGCTGTACAGTGAAATAATCGCTGTTTGTTCTGAGATCCACACAAAACACATAAATACAGTCCGTACCGCGCAGTAAACACACTCCGTCTCAGTTATACAAACCAGTCAGTTAATGCTGTACAGTGAAATAATCGCTGTTTGTTCTGAGATCCACACAAAACACATAAATACAGTCCGTACCGCGCAGTAAACACACTCCGTCTCAGTTATACAAACCAGTCAGTTAATGCTGTACAGTGAAATAATCGCTGTTTGTTCTGAGATCCACACAAAACACATAAATACAGTCCGTACCGCGCAGTAAACACACTCCGTCTCAGTTATACAAACCAGTCAGTTAATGCTGTACAGTGAAATAATCGCTGTTTGTTCTGAGATCCACACAAAACACATAAATACAGTCCGTACCGCGCAGTAAACACACTCCGTCTCAGTTATACAAACCAGTCAGTTAATGCTGTACAGTGAAATAATCGCTGTTTGTTCTGAGATCCACACAAAACACATAAATACAGTCCGTACCGCGCAGTAAACACACTCCGTCTCAGTTATACAAACCAGTCAGTTAATGTTGTACAGTGAAATAATCGCTGTTTGTTCTGAGATCCACACAAAACACATAAATACAGTCCGTACCGCGCAGTAAACACACTCCGTCTCAGTTATACAAACCAGTCAGTTAATGTTGTACAGTGAAATAATCGCTGTTTGTTCTGAGATCCACACAAAAACACATAAATACAGTCCGTACCGCGCAGTAAACACACTCCGTCTCAGTTATACAAACCAGTCAGTTAATGCTGTACAGTGAAATAATTGCTGTTTGTTCTGAGATCCACACAAAACACATAAATACACTGTGTGGGCAGAACGTAGAATTGGTGAGTGTTAAACGTGGTGGTACATATAGTAACCACTGGGCTTTAGAGGGTTAATATACATTGTACATAAATTCAGTCCGTACCGCGCAGTAAACACACTCCGTCTCAGTTATACAAACCAGTCAGTTAATGTTGTACAGTGAAATAATCGCTGTTTGTTCTGAGATCCACACAAAACACATAAATACAGTCCGTACCGCGCAGTAAACACACTCCGTCTCAGTTACACAAACCAGTCAGTTAATGCTGTACAGTGAAATAATCGCTGTTTGTTCTGAGATCCACACAAAACACATAAATACACTGGGCAGAACGTAGAATTGTTGAATGATAAACTGGTGGTACATATAGTAACCACTGGGCTTTAGAGGGTTAATATACATTGTACATAAATACAGTCCCTACCGCGCAGTAAACACACTCCGTCTCAGTTATACAAACCAGTCAGTTAATGTTGTACAGTGAAATAATCGCTGTTTGTTCTGAGATCCACACAAAACACATAAATACACTGTGTGGGCAGAACGTAGAATTTGTGAATGTTAAACGTGGTGGTACATATAGTTACCACTGCGCCCTACAGCCTTAATAACATACAGCTAGTGCAGCACATTCAAGTACAAGGTTCAAAAGACCGCCGCTTTACATAATCACAGACACGCCATGTGCTTCGCCGCCTTCCAAGAAAGTCACAAAAAGGCCACTCTTTAAAAATACATGGCGCTATTTTCGTGTGTTTAGCTGAGTCACTAAACAAGCAACGTGCACTGTCAAGGACAGACGGAAGGACTCCACGTCCATATTTATTTAACCCTTTAGAGCCTAGTGATTACTTTACACACCACCGTATTTAACATTAAACAAAATACGCAATGTACGTACAGCAAAATTGTGGCGCGTTCGCGTAATGTTTATACCATCCCGGCTAGCCCTACAGCCTAACACAGTTTAATTCGAATTTATGTCGCCGGCAGCAGTAAGATCTTAGTACGGTTGTTGAGCTGAACAGTTGCCACGGAAAGTAAACGATATTACCTTTGTATCGCAAACACACATATATCTCTCAACAATGACATGGAACGCGTTGCCATGGAAACGCAACAGTTCGTTCTCTTTAGTACTGTTGTTACAAACCCTCGGCTATCCTAACAGCCTGACACCATTTCACACGAAGAGAACTATTTTATGGCGAACTTACTGTACGTCGTTGGCAACAATAAAAGGTACTTATTGCGTCTTAAGGTCAAGTGTCCGATATGATTGTTCTTATTGCGTCTTAAGGTAAAGTGTCCGATATGATTGTATTATTGCGTCTTAAGGTAAAGTGTCCGCTATGATTGTACTTATTGCGTCTTAAGGTAAGTGTCCGATATGATTGTATTATTGCGTCTTAAGGTAAAGTGTCCGTATGATTGTACTTATTGCGTCTTAAGGTAAAGTGTCCGTATGATTGTACTTATTGCGTCTTAAGGTAAAGTGTCCGCTATGATTGTACTTATTGCGTCTTAAGGTAAAGTGTCCGATATGATTGTACTTATTGCGTCTTAAGGTAAGTGTCGTAGATTGTCTATTGCGTCTTAAGTAAGTGTCGATATGATTGTATTATTGCGTCTTAAGGTAAAGTGTCCGCTATGATTGTACTTATTGCGTCTTAAGGTAAAGTGTCCGATATATTGTACTTATTGCGTCTTAAGGTAAAGTGTCCGCTATGATTGTACTTATTGCGTCTTAAGGTAAGTGTCCGATATGATTGTACTTATTGCGTCTTAAGGTAAGTGTCCGATATGATTGTACTATTGCGTCTTAAGGTAAAGTGTCCGCTATTGATTGTACTTATTGCGTCTTAAGGTAAAGTGTCCGTATGATTGTACCTATTGCGTCTTAAGGTAAAGTGTTCCGATATGATTGTACTTATTGCGTCTTAAGGTAAAGTGTCCGCTATGATTGTACCTATTGCGTCTTAAGGTAAAGTGTCCGATATGATTGTACTTATTGCGTCTTAAGGTAAAGTGTCCGATATGATTGTACTTATTGCGTCTTAAGGTAAAGTGTCCGCTATGATTGTACCTATTGCGTCTTAAGGTAAAGTGTCCGACTATGATTGTACTTATTGCGTCTTAAGGTAAAGTGTCCGATATGATTGTACTTATTGCGTCTTAAGGTAAAGTGTCCGTATGATTGTACCTATTGCGTCTTAAGGTAAAGTGTCCGTATGATTGTACTTATTGCGTCTTAAGGTAAAGTGTCCGATATGATTGTACTTATTAGCGTCTTAAGGTAAAGTGTCCGCTATGATTGTACTTATTGCGCTTAAGGTAAAGTGTCCGATATGATTGTACTTATTGCGTCTTAAGGTAAAGTGTCCGATATGATTGTACTTATTGCGTCTTAAGGTAAAGTGTCCGATATGATTGTACTTATTGCGTCTTAAGGTAAAGTGTCCGTATGATTGTACCTATTGCGTCTTAAGGTAAAGTGTCCGATATGATTTACTTATTGCGTCTTAAGGTAAAGTGTCCGATATGATTGTACTTATTGCGTCTTAAGGTAAAGTGTCCCGTATGATTGTACTTATTGCGTCTTAAGGTAAAGTGTCCGATATGATTGTACTTTATAGCCATTAAGGTAAAGTGTCGATATGATGTACTTATTGCCTTAAGTAAAGTGCCGATAGATTGTACTTATGCGTCTTAAGGTAAAGTGTCTGATATGATTGTACTTATTGCGTCTTAAGGTAAAGTGTCCGATATGATTTTACTTATTGCGTCTTAAGGTAAAGTGTCCGATATGATTGTACCTATTGAGTATTAAGGTAAAGTGTCCGATATGATTGTACTTATTGCGTCTTAAGGTAAAGTGTCCGATATGATTGTACTTATTGCGTCTTAAGGTAAAGTGTCCGATATCATTGTACTTATTGCGCCTTAAGGTAAAGTGTCCGATATGATTGTACTTATTGCGTCTTAAGGTAAAGTGCCCGATATGATTGTACTTACTGCGTCTTAAGGTAAAGTGTCCGATATGATTGTCCGATTTCAACCAAATTTGGGTTTTCTTGCCAGATTTCCATACTAAGTACCCAACATCAAATTTCACTGCAATCCGTCCAGTGGCAGACGGACAGACATCACGAACGTAAAAGGCGCTTTTCGCGACTATGCGAATGCGCCTAAAAATTCTAAGTTCTGCCCACACAGTGTATTTATGTGTTTTGTGTGGATCTCAGAACAAACAGCGATTATTTCACTGTACAACTTTAACTGACTGGTTTGTATAACTGAGACGGAGTGTGTTTACTGCGCGGTACGGACTGTATTTATGTGTTTTGTGTGGATCTCAGAACAAACAGCGATTATTTCACTGTACAACATTAACTGACTGGTTTGTATAACTGAGACGGAGTGTGTTTACTGCGCGGTACGGACTGTATTTATGTGTTTTGTGTGGATCTCAGAACAAACAGCGATTATTTCACTGTACACATTAACTGACTGGTTTGTATAACTGAGACGGAGTGTGTTTACTGCGCGGTATGGACTGTATTTATGTGTTTTGTGTGGATCTCAGAACAAACAGCGATTATTTCACTGTACAACATTAACTGACTGGTTTGTATAACTGAGACGGAGTGTGTTTACTGCGTGGTACGGACTGTATTTATGTGTTTTGTGTGGATCTCAGAACAAACAGCGATTATTTCACTGTACAGCATTAACTGACTGGTTTGTATAACTGAGACGGAGTGTTTACTGCGCGGTACGGACTGTATTTATGTGTTTTGTGTGGATCTCAGAACAAACAGCGATTATTTCACTGTACAACATTAACTGACTGGTTTGTATAACTGAGACGGAGTGTGTTTACTGCGCGGTACGGACTGTATTTATGTGTTTTGTGTGGATCTCAGAACAAACAGCGATTATTTCACTGTACAACATTAACTGACTGGTTTGTATAACTGAGACGGAGTGTGTTTACTGCGCGGTACGGACTGTATTTATGTGTTTTGTGTGGATCTCAGAACAAACAGCCATTATTTCACTGTACAACATTAACTGACTGGTTTGTATAACTGAGACGGAGTGTGTTTACTGCGCGGTACGGACTGTATTTATGTGTTTTGTGTGGATCTCAGAACAAACAGCGATTATTTCACTGTACAACATTAACTGACTGGTTTGTATAACTGAGACGGAGTGTGTTTACTGCGCGGTACGGACTGTATTTATGTACAATGTATATTAACCCTCTAAAAGCCCAGTGGTTACTATATGTACCACCAGTTTAACATTCAACAATTCTACGTTCTGCCCACACAGTGTATTTATGTGTATATGTACGAGGAAGCGGTCGTGGCCCACTTTGAGTACTATCCCAGTGTCTGCCTGAAGGGACTGTTCAAACAGCGAACCACCTCAGTTAGTGCCAACATCTCAAAGCTGAAAGTCCCCAACACTAAACTGCAGTGTTATCCGCAGTTACGTGAAGCCAAATCAACTGCTGGCCAGCTGGTGGCGTTTGGGGTTCGAATGCAAAGAAATGTGTTGTGGGTTTGTGGAGACTCTGAGAAGCTTCTGGTCGCTCATATGTTCACGAAATTTCTCACTTTTGATGGAAACGAGAAGTTCATTACCGTGTTCACAAGACCCCACCACCATATTCTAAGCCGAGCCAGATGTATCCAATCCACAGCTCGCAGTTTCATAAGAACGCTCTAATAACGCAGTCTACCACGCACGCACACTGGCCTACGTGTCCACTGACACGCAATCTGCCTGCGTCATGCCTACGGTCCGACCGATATCTACGGTGTCCCAACATCACAGTACCACACTTCTAACTCGCGGTGCAGAGTCCTTGAGAAGCTAATGGTTCCTCAGCCAGTCAAGAAATTCCCCGCGTTTTATGAAACCGCCAAGTTCATCGCCGTGTTCACAACAGCCCGCCACTTGTCCCTCTCCTGAGCCAGATGAACCCAATCCACGCACTCCCATCTCATTTATTTAAGATTCATTTCAATATTATCCTTCGATCTACGCCATCGCCTGTCAAGTGATATCTTCCCCTTACATTTGCCAACAAAACTCAGCATGCACTGCCCTTCTCCGCTACACATGCTACATGCCGCGCCAATCACACTCTCCCACATCCGATCACCCCAGCAATGTTTGGCCCCGCCCCCACTGTCGTTCCGCTCGTGCCCAAACAGCGACGTACAAACACAACACTTACGTTCAAAGTTACGTTACAAATAGACGTAACGACACAGACAGTGACGACGCCGAGTGGCTGCTGGACGTCACCGGGCGCACACTAAACTGCGTCACGCCGGCATTGCTACATGTTTGTCCGTGGCAAGACTAGGCCAACGGCGCTGGACGTCTTGCTGTGCGGTGCGACGCACCGACATGACGCTACAGCGTCTGTATGCTCAATACCGTACGTACAGTACGTGACAACGTGACAACGAGACGCTTCGCCTGCGCTCCCGTGAACTACAAAATAACATTTTGTATTAACTTCACCGTGCATTGTTTAACAAATCACACACCAACCAAATGCACCATATTTTCACTTTTTATCCTTCAACCCCTACATATGTTTCAGCCTTTACAAGGCCATCTTCAGGGGGCTCGTAATGTACATTTACTGTACATACATTATAACACAATAGCAGACATAAACAGTGTATGTACAGTAAATGTACATTACGAACCCCCTGAAGATGGCCTTGTAAAGGCTGAAACATGTGTAGGGGTTGAAGGATAAAAAGTGAAAATATAGTGCATTTTGTTGGTGTGTAATTTGTGATTTACAAAAGAACAGTTACAGACGGTGAGGACCAAATCAGTCCAAATCTGTCTGTCTGTCCGTCAAATATTGCTGAACTGAAAACACAACAGTTTCACAACACGGCAGTCGCTACTAAACACAACAGTTTCACAACACGGCAGTCGCTACTAAACACAACAGTTTCACAACACGGCAGTCGCTACTAAACACAACAGTTTCACAACACGGCAGTCGCTACTAAACACAACAGTTTCACAACACGGCAGTCGCTACTAAACACAACAGTTTCACAACACGGCAGTCGCTACTAAACACAACAGTTTCACAACACGGCAGTCGCTACTAAACACAACAGTTTCACAACACGGCAGTCGCTACTAAACACAACAGTTTCACAACACGGCAGTCGCTACTAAACACAACAGTTTCACAACACGGCAGTCGCTACTAAACACAACAGTTTCACAACACGGCAGTCGCTACTAAACACAACAGTTTCACAACACGGCAGTCGCTACTAAACACAACAGTTTCACAACACGGCAGTCGCTACTAAACACAACAGTTTCACAACACGGCAGTCGCTACTAAACACAACAGTTTCACAACACGGCAGTCGCTACTAAACACAACAGTTTCACAACACGGCAGTCGCTACTAAACACAACAGTTTCACAACACGGCAGTCGCTACTGCATGTACTTATTTATGTCGTCTGTTTATGTTTGGTTTAATGAGGGTTTGGGGGTGGTCCTCCAGCTTAGGGTTGGGCGAGGTGCTAACAACTCACCGTAAAAAATTACCATGTTACGAACCACTATACAAAATCTCGGACCTGGACTGATTCTTTGGATAGGGGCAGGTGGCGGGCTTTTGTGAGTGCGGTAATGAGCCTTCGGGTTTTATAAAACGCGGGGAATTTCTTGACTAGCTGAGGAACTGTTAGCTTCTCAAGAAGGACTGTGGTACATGCAGTTAGTTAGTTAGTTAATGAGGGCCGCTCCGCACATACAGCGTCGAATGTTAGGACTGGTAAATAATGAATTGTAAAGGATCGGGAAAGAAACGGTAACTGAGGAAAACCATGCAGGACTTCAGGACACATGCTGGGGGTCCTGACGCTCTGTTAGGGACAGTCTGCAGAAATGCGATTGACATGCACCAGCAGCGACGCTTCTGCCTTAGAGATGTCGCTCCCAAACATGGGTACCCTCCTACCAGACTACACGGCGTCATGCCCCAGCAGAGAACCACACTGGTCAATGTTGCAGCCAAAAACACAGAGACGGAACTAGACTGACAGCGCTAAAAATACGGGAACACTGCAGCACCTGTGACAGGCGTCACAGGTGCTGGAGCAAGCCTTCGATGTGACTGCGGACGGACGGACGGACGCCTTCTGTAACTCTGCCTGCGTCTGACTGTCGCAATACTCAGTCGCCGCTGCGTTGACTCAGGACAAAACTTATTTCCTCCCAGAATTCACAAAACGTCTGCAAAGGTACGACAGTGCAGGCCTCCTGCAGGACTTCAGAACGACCTGCAGGACTTCAGAACGACCTGCAGCACAGAACGTCCTGCGGTCTGCCGCTTACGGGTGACCTCAGGCTGAGAGGGAAGCATGGGGCCGAGGGGGCCTGCAGGGGGCGCATCAGAACATAGCACTCGGAGAGTGAGATTGGTGGGGCATGTAGCACGTATGGGGGGGGGGGGGGGGAAAGCGTTTTGGTTGGGGCAATCTGAAGTAAAGAAACCGCTCGGAAGACACATGTGCAGACAGGATAATATTAAAACAGCTCTTAAAGACGTGGGAGGCGAGGGCTGTTGTGAACACGGTAATGAACCTTCGGGTTTCATAAAGTTTCGGGAGTTTTTGACCAGCTGAGAAACCATCAGCTGGTCAAGACTGACCCTGCTGCGTGGAGTTAATTGGTTAGTTTGTTTAGTTACTTAGCTAGCTAGCTGGTCAGAGGTTCGACTGTAGGAAGGTACTTTAGTTACTTAGCTAGCTAGCTGGTCAGAGGTTCGACTGTAGGAAGGTACTTTAGTTACTTAGCTAGCTAGCTGGTCAGAGGTTCGACTGTAGGAAGGTACTTTAGTTACTTAGCTAGCTAGCTGGTCAGAGGTTCGACTGTAGGAAGGTACTTTAGTTACTTAGCTAGCTAGCTGGTCAGAGGTTCGACTGTAGGAAGGTACTTTAGTTACTTAGCTAGCTAGCTGGTCAGAGGTTCGACTGTAGGAAGGTACTTTAGTTACTTAGCTAGCTAGCTGGTCAGAGGTTCGACTGTAGGAAGGTACTTTAGTTACTTAGCTAGCTAGCTGGTCAGAGGTTCGACTGTAGGAAGGTACTTTAGTTACTTAGCTAGCTAGCTGGTCAGAGGTTCGACTGTAGGAAGGTACTTTAGTTACTTAGCTAGCTAGCTGGTCAGAGGTTCGACTGTAGGAAGGTACTTTAGTTACTTAGCTAGCTAGCTGGTCAGAGGTTCGACTGTAGGAAGGTACTTTAGTTACTTAGCTAGCTAGCTGGTCAGAGGTTCGACTGTAGGAAGGTACTTTAGTTACTTAGCTAGCTAGCTGGTCAGAGGTTCGACTGTAGGAAGGTACTTTAGTTACTTAGCTAGCTAGCTGGTCAGAGGTTCGACTGTAGGAAGGTACTTTAGTTACTTAGCTAGCTAGCTGGTCAGAGGTTCGACTGTAGGAAGGTACTTTAGTTACTTAGCTAGCTAGCTGGTCAGAGGTTCGACTGTAGGAAGGTACTTTAGTTACTTAGCTAGCTAGCTGGTCAGAGGTTCGACTGTAGGAAGGTACTTTAGTTACTTAGCTAGCTAGCTGGTCAGAGGTTCGACTGTAGGAAGGTACTTTAGTTACTTAGCTAGCTAGCTGGTCAGAGGTTCGACTGTAGGAAGGTACTTTAGTTACTTAGCTAGCTAGCTGGTCAGAGGTTCGACTGTAGGAAGGTACTTTAGTTACTTAGCTAGCTAGCTGGTCAGAGGTTCGACTGTAGGAAGGTACTTTAGTTACTTAGCTAGCTAGCTGGTCAGAGGTTCGACTGTAGGAAGGTACTTTAGTTACTTAGCTAGCTAGCTGGTCAGAGGTTCGACTGTAGGAAGGTACTTTAGTTACTTAGCTAGCTAGCTGGTCAGAGGTTCGACTGTAGGAAGGTACTTTAGTTACTTAGCTAGCTAGCTGGTCAGAGGTTCGACTGTGCGAAGGTACTTTTCATCAGTTCATCAATGTGCTGTTTCATGCATCCAAGATCAGACACCACACATGTCTAGGTGGACAAAGACAATTACAAACAATTTTAGCCAAAATTGGACAATACGCAGCACCTAACATCTACGGACACAACACCGTGCGGTCTACTGGTTCTACCAACGTTTCTACGGGGCCTGCCACCATTTTATAAATACGTGTACAATAAAGATGGAGGCAGCAGGTATCTCCGAAACGTTTCACGGTATCATTACTCAGATGATCACAATCTCCTTACACATGTGACACAGGCTCCCCCCAACATCCCAGCATCTTACTCTAGACGCAGCAAGTACCGCTGTAAGCACTATCAATGTAACAGGAAATGACTGTACTTATCTTCTGTATTTGGCGGTGCAGTACACACAGTTAATATCCAACCTCGAAATTCCAACCGACGACCTTGACTATACGAGATAAACAAGTGATGTCACAAGACAGCTTAGTAGCGCCTTTCTTCCATTTTATGCCAGACGACGCAATTTCACGAGACACAATTACGCATTTGGCCCATTAAACTAAAACAGTACGTATATGTACCGCCATGTTTAACATTCACAAGTTCTACGTTCTGCCCACACAGTGTATTTATGTGTTTTGTGTGGATCTCAGAACAAACAGCGATTATTTCACTGTACAACATTAACTGACTGGTTTGTATAACTGAGACGGAGTGTGTTTACTGCGCGGTACGGACTGTATTTATGTGTTTTGTGTGGATCTCAGAACAAACAGCGATTGTTTCACTGTACAACATTAACTGACTGTTTGTATAACTGAGACGGAGTGTGTTTACTGCGCGGTACGGAGTGTATTTATGTGTTTTGTGTGGATCTCAGAACAAACAGCGATTGTTTCACTGTACAACATTAACTGACTGGTTTGTATAACTGAGACGGAGTGTGTTTACTGCGCGGTACGGACTGTATTTATGTGTTTTGTGTGGATCTGAGAACAAACAGCGATTGTTTCACTGTACAACATTAACTGACTGGTTTGTATAACTGAGACGGAGTGTGTTTACTGCGCGGTACGGACTGTATGTGTTTTGTGTGGATCTGAGAACAAACAGCGATTGTTTCACTGTACAACATTAACTGACTGTTTGTATAACTGAGACGGAGTGTGTTTACTGCGCGGTACGGACTGTATTTATGTGTTTTGTGTGGATCTGAGAACAAACAGCGATTGTTTCACTGTACAACATTAACTGACTGGTTTGTATAACTGAGACGGAGTGTGTTTACTGCGCGGTACGGACTGTATTTATGTGTTTTGTGTGGATCTGAGAACAAACAGCGATTGTTTCACTGTACAACATTAACTGACTGGTTTGTATAACTGAGACGGAGTGTGTTTACTGCGCGGTACGGACTGTATGTGTTTTGTGTGGATCTGAGAACAAACAGCGATTATTTCACTGTACAACATTAACTGACTGGTTTGTATAACTGAGACGGAGTGTGTTTACTGCGCGGTACGGACTGTATTTATGTGTTTTGTGTGGATCTCAGAACAAACAGCGATTATTTCACTGTACAACATTAACTGACTGGTTTGTATAACTGAGACGGAGTGTGTTTACTGCGCGGTACGGACTGTATTTATGTGTTTTGTGTGGATCTGAGAACAAACAGCGATTGTTTCACTGTACAACATTAACTGACTGGTTTGTATAACTGAGACGGAGTGTGTTTACTGCGCGGTACGGACTGTATGTGTTTTGTGTGGATCTGAGAACAAACAGCGATTATTTCACTGTACAACATTAACTGACTGGTTTGTATAACTGAGACGGAGTGTGTTTACTGCGCGGTACGGACTGTATTTATGTGTTTTGTGTGGATCTCAGAACAAACAGCGATTATTTCACTGTACAACATTAACTGACTAGTTTGTATAACTGAGACGGAGTGTGTTTACTGCGCGGTACGGACTGTATTTATGTGTTTTGTGTGGATCTGAGAACAAACAGCGATTATTTCACTGTACAGCATTAACTGACTGGTTTGTATAACTGAGACGGAGTTGTGTTTACTGCGCGGTACGGACTGTATTTATGTGTTTTGTGTGGATCTCAGAACAAACAGCGATTATTTCACTGTACAACATTAACTGACTGGTTTGTATAACTGAGACGGAGTGTGTTTACTGCGCGGTACGGACTGTATTTATGTGTTTTGTGTGGATCTCAGAACAAATAGCGATTATTTCACTGTACAACATTAACTGACTGTTTGTATAACTGAGACGGAGTGTTTACTGCGCGGTACGGACTGTATTTATGTGTTTTGTGTGGATCTCAGAACAAACAGCGATTATTTCACTGTACAACATTAACTGACTGGTTTGTATAACTGAGACGGAGTGTTTACTGCGCGGTACGGACTGTATGTGTTTTGTGTGGATCTCAGAACAAACAGCGATTATTTCACTGTACAGCATTAACTGACTGGTTTGTATAACTGAGACGGAGTGTGTTTACTGCGCGGTACGGACTGTATTTATGTGTGGATCTCAGAACAAACAGCGATTATTTCACTGTACAACATTAACTGACTGGTTTGTATAACTGAGACGGAGTGTTTTCTGTTAGGTACAATATGAACTCAATTTCTAAACATGTACGACTTCCAAGTGACCTTAAATCAAAATTCCACGGCTCTTATCCCAAGTCGCTGCTTTTCACCACTCCAATGTTTTCATTTTCATACTACTCCGATGAAACGGACGTGCGGGCTAAGACCGAGAACCTTATAAAACAGTGATGCTGTTTCTCCCGTGTATATCTGCCACTTATCCCCTTGCCTCTTATGACATCTCGCCAGTCTGTACTGTTGCCATGTAGCTGCACGCAGTATCCCATCCTCAAGTACAATCATTACGCAACTGTCCCTATCTCCCTGTCACGCCTCTCTGCACGCAGAACGTACGCAGCACGTAACGACATCTGGTCTTAAAATTAAGGCGTTTATTCCCAACGAACTGTTCGGTACGATACTGAGCTACTGGCACAGAGCTGCCTGCGTCAGGCGAAAGACATGTCGCCGTCTGTAACACGCAGCAGACGCAGACAATTGCACAAAACGCAATTCACGTTACTTACGTCACGTCACTGCAGGAACGGAACTTGTCTGTGCGCCACTGAAGGCACACAAGAGGACAGACGAGGTATAACGCCACTGAAGGCACACAAGAGGACAGACGAGGTATAACGCCACTCGTTCTTAACCTAGGCATCACAAATCCCACACGGACTGACCTGGAATCGATCCCGGGCCTCCATGGTGACAAGCCGGCGACTGACCACACTGAGCAATGGCACTCCCCTCATGCCATTACGCGAAACGGTCTGAACGAAGAGTGATACGAGTTGTCAGATAAAATAATACACTGTACAAACGTCACACAGTTCAATCTCATCAGTGTATAGTTTTCTTCTCCTTCTTCTGCCTCAGTTCTCAGCTTCAATTCCCCTCTCCCGTCCCTCAACTTGTCTTCTTCGCCCTCGTCTGACCTACCTAACAGACTACACGGCGTCACACCTCACAAGACGGTAACTTTCAGTTACCACTCTGGGCACCCGAAAGCTCGAAAGACGTCCCCACTGCACAGACCACCGAAGTACTACTTGACAGGGCAATAATCGTACCGGAACATAACTACACTGCGTGGGCAGAACGAACGGCGTGCTGTGTCTAGCTTCTAGCTACCTAACAGCACCTTGCTAGGCCCTACACCAGGACACAGCACCAAACCACAACCTTACCTAACAGCACCTTGCTAGGCCCTACACCAGAACACAGCACCAAACCACAACCTTACCTAACAGCACCTTGCTAGGCCCTACACCAGGGGACGCAGCACGCCACTCGGGGGAGGCAATTTGTCACAATTATAACTGGCGGGCGGCCAACAACGGAACACAAACATGGACTTGTGGGTTGTGAGGCTGTCAGCACCGCTGTGAGAACCTCTAACTTATCAAACACGGATATGACAAACAGGCTCTTATCACACACAGCAAGTCTAGCTGCATATCTGCACGGCCGCCTTTTCATCTCATTCATTCAATCATTCTGCAGTCTGTCTTACGATACGTCCGTAGCCTCTTCCAAAGCGAGGTCTCCACAGGGTGCGATCTAGTGCTTCCTCTTCCAATTTCCAGTATCTTCTCCTTTCCTTAAGGTCATCCAGTAGCTGCTTACGCCTTCTCCCTCGTCTTCCCGTCATTTCTATCATTCCCTCTAACTTTCCTTCAATTATATCAACATTTACAGGACACGCTGTCACTGTCAGATCGACCTCGCTGAAGCACATCAACATTTACAGGACAGCGTCAGCATACCCTGGGACAACACATTTACAGAACCTGACCAATCGCTCGCTGAAGCACAATCAACATTTACAGGACACGCTGTCACTGTCAGATCGACCTCGCTGAAGCACATCAACATTTACAGGACACGCTGTCACTGTCAGATCGACCTCGCTGAAGCACATCAACATTTACAGGACACGCTGTCACTGTCAGATCGACCTCGCTGAAGCACATCAACATTTACAGGACACACTGTCACTGTCAGATCGACCATCGCTGAAGCACATCAACATTTACAGGACACACTGTCACTGTCAGATCGACCTCGCTGAAGCACATCAACATTTACAGGACACGCTGTCACTGTCAGATCGACCTCGCTGAAGCACATCAACATTTACAGGACACCTGTCACTGTCAGATCGACCTCGCTGAAGCACATCAACATTTACAGGACACCTGTCACTGTCAGATCGACCTCGCTGAAGCACATCAACATTTACAGGACACGCTGTCACTGTCAGATCGACCTCGCTGAAGCACATCAACATTTACAGGACACACTGTCACTGTCAGATCGACCTCGCTGAAGCACATCAACATTTACAGGACACACTGTCACTGTCAGATCGACCTCGCTGAAGCACATCAACATTTACAGGACACACTGTCACTGTCAGATCGACCTCGCTGAAGCACATCAACATTTACAGGACACACTGTCACTGTCAGATCGACCTCGCTGAAGCACATCAACATTTACAGGACACACTGTCACTGTCAGATCGACCTCGCTGAAGCACATCAACATTTACAGGACACACTGTCACTGTCAGATCGACCTCGCTGAAGCACATCAACATTTACAGGACACACTGTCACTGTCAGATCGACCTCGCTGAAGCACATCAACATTTACAGGACACACTGTCACTGTCAGATCGACCTCGCTGAAGCACATCAACATTTACAGGACACACTGTCACTGTCAGATCGACCTCGCTGAAGCACATCAACATTTACAGGACACACTGTCACTGTCAGATCGACCTCGCTGAAGCACATCAACATTTACAGGACACACACATGTCAGATCGACCTCGCTGAAGCACATCAACATTTACAGGACACACTGTCACTGTCAGATCGACCTCGCTGAAGCACATCAACATTTACAGGACACACTGTCACTGTCAGATCGACCTCGCTGAAGCACATCAACATTTACAGGACACACTGTCACTGTCAGATCGACCTCGCTGAAGCACATCAACATTTACAGGACACACTGTCACTGTCAGATCGACCTCGCTGAAGCACATCAACATTTACAGGACACACTGTCACTGTCAGATCGACCTCGCTGAAGCACATCAACATTTACAGGACACACTGTCACTGTCAGATCGACCTCGCTGAAGCACATCAACATTTACAGGACACGCTGTCACTGTCAGATCGACCTCGCTGAAGCACATCAACATTTACAGGACACACTGTCACTGTCAGATCGACCTCGCTGAAGCACATCAACATTTACAGGACACGCTGTCACTGTCAGATCGACCTCGCTGAAGCACATCAACATTTACAGGACACACTGTCACTGTCATATCGACCTTGCTGAAGCACATCAACATTTACAGGACACACTGTCACTGTCAGATCGACCTCGCTGAAGCACATCAACATTTACAGGACACACTGTCACTGTCAGATCGACCTCGCTGAAGCACATCAACATTTACAGGACACACTGTCACTGTCAGATCGACCTCGCTGAAGCACATCAACATTTACAGGACACACTGTCACTGTCAGATCGACCTCGCTGAAGCACATCAACATTTACAGGACACACTGTCACTGTCAGATCGACCTCGCTGAAGCACATCAACATTTACAGGACACACTGTCACTGTCAGATCGACCTCGCTGAAGCACATCAACATTTACAGGACACGCTGTCACTGTCAGATCGACCTCGCTGAAGCACATCAACACAGCCACCAAGAAGCTTCAGTATACAACGGCTAGTTTCCATGTCGCCGCACGTCGGTTCACGAGGCTAAGAACGACGTCAGCAGCGCAGTCCCTCCCTTGTGAACACTACGATAAACCTTCAGGTTCCAGAGAAGGCGTGTTGACTAGATGAGCGACTAGTAGCTTCTAAAAAAAACCCTACAGCACGCTCCGACAGACATAAGAGTCTGGGTCTTGATGCTGCCGAGAGCACTTTCAGCACTGACCTTCTGTCTTCTTAAGCATATTATTTAACGACGCTGCCAGTTGCTCCATGCTCCATACTCATACACGCTACCTACCGTAATGCTCAAAGTTGCATTAGTCAGCCACCGACGGCAGTTTAGGCAATATGGTGACGACGCACTGACAGACAGCTGTTGTGTATCTTCTGGCTCTGCACATGCACATTCATTTTTCTGTCCCTTCGTCTGTCTGTCTGTCTAATCTATCCATCTACCTACTACCTATCAATCCATCCATCGATCCACCTGTCACAAAAAGCCACGTGCATCCTCCCCACTTCGCTCAGCACAATATCCACACAGCCTGACAGTCACATGTTCCGGCGGCCTGCATGCCTACGTAAGATCAGGCCAACAGACACCTGACAGTCACATGTTCCAGCGGCCTGCACGCCTACGTAAGATCAGGCCAACACAGACACCTGACAGTCACATGTTCCAGCGGCCTGCACGCCTACGTAAGATCAGGCCAACACAGACACCTGACAGTCATATGTTCCAGCGGCCTGCACGCCTACGTAAGATCAGGCCAACACAGACACCTGACAGTCACATGTTCCAGCGGCCTGCACGCCTACGTAAGATCAGGCCATACACAGACACCTGACAGTCACATGTTCCGGCGGCCTGCACGCCTACGTAAGATCAGGCCAACACAGACACCTGACAGTCACATGTTCCAGCGGCCTGCACGCCTACGTAAGATCAGGCCATACACAGACACCTGACAGTCACATGTTCCGGCGGCCTGCACGCCTACGTAAGATCAGGCCATACACAGACACCTGACAGTCACATGTTCCGGCGGCCTGCACGCCTACGTAAGATCAGGCCAACACAGACACCTGACAGTCACATGTTCCGGCGGCCTGCACGCCTACGTAAGATCAGGCCAACACAGACACCTGACAGTCACATGTTCCGGCGGCCTGCACGCCTACGTAAGATCAGGCCATACACAGACACCTGGCAGTCACATGTTCCAGCGGCCTGCACGCCTACGTAAGATCAGGCCAACACAGACACCTGACAGTCACATGTTCCGGCGGCCTGCATACCTACGTAAGATCAGGCCAACACAGACACCTTCCACAGCTTGCATCTTTCTGACACCACGTAAGTACGTGCAGCGACGCACAGTGTCCACCTGCATAGCGATCGATGGCGGCCCAGCTCCACAATACTCGGTCCTGACTGTACAACTGTGAAACAGTCTATACATCAAACAGAACCGAATTTGGGCCCACAATTCAGCCCTCTGAAGCCTCAAGTGCAGCTGAATAATACCGTATTTATAAACTCAGTTCCGACCTCACAGAAAGCACAAACATCGTTATTACATAGATCAGTGGTATTCAACCTGGGGTACGCGAAGACATCTTAGGGGGTACGTAAAATTAAAAAAAATATATTATTTCATGATAATACCGAGTCGTTGATACTCATTTCTGAGTGTCGTGACCCTACTGGCACGAAGCCATAGGTTGTCATGGGAGAATTTACCAGCGGTGGTTTCCCGTTGCCTTCCGCCGTGTACGATTCTATTCATCCTGATAGGACCGCTAGAGCCCTCTAGCAGCCGATCAGGAGACTTGGGCGTATTCATGATAAACACTGAATAATCAGGGCCAGATTTAGGGTTAGCCACAACAGACCGGACGTAAGGACATGCGATTTGGGAGCGACATTTGTGTCTCTCTCCTTTATGCGATTCTTACCTGTGCGGCTAGTTTCATTTTATTGCACACAGTGCGTTGGAAAGTGACTAAACACTGTTGGGCGGGATTAACGTTTTGCTTAATACAGTTCTTCACATCCTTTAACCACGCAATGAAGCTACTTCACAATACTGTTGTGGCAACAAACAGACAGACGCACTGCTTCATATTGCCTTGCTCTTTGACAACTGCCGCTGCCGTTATTTAATAGCTTGACTCTCCTTTTTCTCATTTCAAACTTATTATTTAATACATTATTTTGGATGTAATTTATTTAACTTATTTTAGATGTAGATTATAGACTGTGTATAACTTGAATTGTGCACCAACAACTTTGGGGGTACAAAGTCGAAGAGAAATTTATATGTGGGGTACGCGAACAAAAAAGGTTGAATTAGGCTGATGTAGATAAAACGGCTAATTCTCTTTAGAGAAGGAACAGCTATTGTAAGGATCGTATGAAATATGCGGGTAGTGACGCAGCGACGGTGCGGGTAGTGACGCAGTGACCGTGCGGGTAGTGACGCAGTTACCGTGCGGGTAGTGACGCAGTGACCGTGCGGGTAGTGACGCAGTGACCGTGCGGGTAGTGATACAGTGACCGTGCGGGTACTACTGGGCTCATGCTGTTCATTGGTGCGCGGGACTGAGCACTGCAGAGCGGACCGCGTCGACGGTCGCTATGCAACAATGTTCGCGTTCCGCGCTCAGCTGGACACACTGTATATGGCAATCAGATACGTGACACAATCGGCCACGTGTATTATTTTCGTCGCTCCTGTTCGTCTTAACGTGTGTAATGACGTCCCGGTGCTGCTGCTGAGAAGGTCCGAGTGCTAAATGACGCCTCGCGCCAAGTTGGGCGCTACAAGAGGCGCCACACTGCCCCCGACAAACACACAATGTCGCAATATTTTCGTTCAGGGTTACACCGCTCAGTTTGCACTTCACGTGCGTGTCGAGCCGTCTCACTCACTTGCTGGCTGCCCAACAAAGTTGCCAAAATAAACGAGCTTAAACACAAACAACAAATATAAATAATTGAGACATAAAACAATTAAGAGTGGGCTTTTTTTTAACTACACATTCGACAAGTCGAAGTAGATCAGTCGGTATTGCGACTACAGGCTACAAGTGGCACAGGAAACCGGGATTCAATTTCCGGAGAGGGCAGAATCTCTTGTTCCGTGGGTACCGGAGGTAAAGCGGCCAGGGCGTTATACAAACCAGCCAGTTAATGTTGTACAGTGAAATAATCGCTGTTTGTTCTGAGATCCACACAAAACACATAAATACAGTCCGTACCGCGCAGTAAACACACTCCGTCTCAGTTATACAAACCAGTCAGTTAATGTTGTACAGTGAAATAATCGCTGTTTGTTCTGAGATCCACACAAAACACATAAATACAGTCCGTACCGCGCAGTAAACACAATCCGTCTCAGTTATACAAACCAGTCAGTTAATGCTGTACAGTGAAATAATGGCTGTTTGTTCTGAGATCCGCACAAAACACATAAATACAGTCCGTACCGCGCAGTAAACACACTCCGTCTCAGTTATACAAACCAGTCAGTTAATGTTGTACAGTGAAATAATCGCTGTTTGTTCTGAGAGCCACACAAAACACATAAATACAGTCCGTACCGCGCAGTAAACACAATCCGTCTCAGTTATACAAACCAGTCAGTTAATGCTGTACAGTGAAATAATGGCTGTTTGTTCTGAGATCCACACAAAACACATAAATACAGTCCGTACCGCGCAGTAAACACACTCCGTTTCAGTTATACAAACCAGTCAGTTAATGTTGTACAGTGAAATAATCGCTGTTTGTTCTGAGATCCACACAAAACACATAAATACAGTCCGTACCGCGCAGTAAACACAATCCGTCTCAGTTATACAAACCAGTCAGTTAATGCTGTACAGTGAAATAATGGCTGTTTGTTCTGAGATCCACACAAAACACATAAATACAGTCCGTACCGCGCAGTAAACACACTCCGTCTCAGTTATACAAACCAGTCAGTTAATGTTGTACAGTGAAATAATCGCTGTTTGTTCTGAGATCCACACAAAACACATAAATACAGTCCGTACCGCGCAGTAAACACAATCCGTCTCAGTTATACAAACCAGTCAGTTAATGCTGTACAGTGAAATAATGGCTGTTTGTTCTGAGATCCGCACAAAACACATAAATACAGTCCGTACCGCGCAGTAAACACACTCCGTCTCAGTTATACAAACCAGTCAGTTAATGTTGTACAGTGAAATAATCGCTGTTTGTTCTGAGATCCACACAAAACACATAAATACAGTCCGTACCGCGCAGTAAACACACTCCGTCTCAGTTATACAAACCAGTCAGTTAATGCTGTACAGTGAAATAATCGCTGTTTGTTCTGAGATCCACACAAAACACATAAATACACTGTGTGGACAGAACGTAGAATTGTGCATGTTAAACGTGGTGGTATATATAGTAACCAATGGACTTTGGAGAGTTAAGACACGTGTAAGTTTGTTCGTCACACAGCACTCCGCTATACTTAACCCTACAGTGTTTGCCAACACAACGTTTAGCCTTCAATAAGTGTTTACCGCCGCCATCTGCTTTATACAACGTGCCGTGTTAAGTCTACTTAGTAACGAACACTGACGTCAATATGTGTGGGCCCCATTTTCAAGTCTCACACACGGCCGTCACGTGTATTGAGCACAAACACGCTCGCACAGATGAAATAAAAAATCGGTTCCCACCTCACAGAGAACACAGTCCTTCTCTAGCACAAAGACCGATTGGTTAAAGCTGTTTATTGTGAGAGTCACGCGGAGTGCGTAACGATAAGAGGTATCGCAGTGCTGTACAGTGTTAGTGGTGCGGCGTCACGTGCACATCCGTGGGCACGCCACTGAAATCTGTAATGCAAATAACACCGGCAGTTTGTTTGGGATAAACAGACTAACGTTCTGTACGAGTCCTAAGCAACGTAGTGTTAGAGGTGGGCGTCGTGATGGATAGCAGACGGTACGAACGCTTCGGAGCACCTTCTCGCCTCCATCTTTAGGGTACAGAATCACAATCTTAATATGCACAGAATGTGAGAACCTCAAATTTCTAGGGGAGCTACAGGGTGTTTCTTCTATCGTATCCACGAGCTCGGCAGATTTAGCGCATAGAAAGCCTGTATCCGCTGGCATATCCCATGACACTTTCCTCCCACGCGCTAAAAATAAATTCTGGCGACTCATTTTAGTGTACACGCTTTGTACCAAATTTAATCGAAATTCGTTCAGTCGTTTCGGTTAAGAACAAAGGGAAGAAAAATGTCCCTTCCACATAATGCGACAATGTTATACGTGTACTGAAAACACAGCATGAAAATTGTAACATATAATTATAAACTTGTTTAACTTCACACTCTCTGAGGGGTTCAATGGTTCACCAAAACCGTCAAATGTGAGTTTCATGGGAACTAGTGATAAACTTCCTGCCCTGAAGAAGGAAGCAGCATGTTCCTTCCTCCTAATCACACTACGCGGTGCGGCGTCCGAGAAGATGGACCGTAATCATAATGTTTAGCCCTTTAAAGCCCAGTGGTTACTATATGTACCGCCATGTTTAACATTCACAAATTCTACGTTCTGCCCACACAGTGTATTTATGTGTTTTGTGTGGATCTCAGAACAAACAGCGATTATTTCACTGTACAGCATTAACTGACTGGTTTGTATAACTGAGACGGAGTGTGTTTACTGCGCGGTACGGACTGTATTTATGTGTTTTATGTGGATCTCAGAACAAACAGCGATTATTTCACTGTACAACATTAACTGACTGGTTTGTATAACTGAGACGGAGTGTGTTTACTGCGCGGTACGGACTGTATTTATGTGTTTTGTGTGGATCTCAGAACAAACAGCCATTATTTCACTGTACAGCATTAACTGACTGGTTTGTATAACTGAGACGGAGTGTGTTTACTGCGCGGTACGGACTGTATTTATGTGTTTTGTGTGGATCTCAGAACAAACAGCGATTATTTCACTGTACAACATTAACTGACTGGTTTGTATAACTGAGACGGAGTGTGTTTACTGCGCGGTACGGACTGTATTTATGTGTTTTGTGTGGATCTCAGAACAAACAGCGATTATTTCACTGTACAGCATTAACTGACTGGTTTGTATAACTGAGACGGAGTGTGTTTACTGCGCGGTACGGACTGTATTTATGTGTTTTATGTGGATCTCAGAACAAACAGCGATTATTTCACTGTACAACATTAACTGACTGGTTTGTATAACTGAGACGGAGTGTGTTTACTGCGCGGTACGGACTGTATTTATGTGTTTTGTGTGGATCTCAGAACAAACAGCCATTATTTCACTGTACAGCATTAACTGACTGGTTTGTATAACTGAGACGGAGTGTGTTTACTGCGCGGTACGGACTGTATTTATGTGTTTTGTGTGGATCTCAGAACAAACAGCGATTATTTCACTGTACAACATTAACTGACTGGTTTGTATAACTGAGACGGAGTGTGTTTACTGCGCGGTACGGACTGTATTTATGTGTTTTGTGTGGATCTCAGAACAAACAGCCATTATTTCACTGTACAGCATTAACTGACTGGTTTGTATAACTGAGACGGAGTGTGTTTACTGCGCGGTACGGACTGTATTTATGTGTTTTGTGTGGATCTCAGAACAAACAGCCATTATTTCACTGTACAACATTAACTGACTGGTTTGTATAACTGAGACGGAGTGTGTTTACTGCGCGGTACGGACTGTATTTATGTGTTTTGTGTGGATCTCAGAACAAACAGCCATTATTTCACTGTACAGCATTAACTGACTGGTTTGTATAACTGAGACGGAGTGTGTTTACTGCGCGGTACGGACTGTATTTATGTGTTTTGTGTGGATCTCAGAACAAACAGCCATTATTTCACTGTACAACATTAACTGACTGGTTTGTATAACTGAGACGGAGTGTGTTTACTGCGCGGTAGGAGCTGAATTTATATACAATGTATATTAACCCTCTAAAGCCCAGTGGTTACTATATGTACCACCACGTTTAACATTCACAAATTCTACGTTCTGCCCACACAGTGTATTTATGTGTTTTGTGTGGATCTCAGAACAAACAGCGATTATTTCACTGTACAACATTGACTGGTTTGTATAACTGAGACGGAGTGTGTTTACTGCGCGGTAGGAGCTGAATTTATGTACAATGTATATTAACCCTCTAAAGCCCAGTGGTTACTATATGTACCACCATGTTTAACATTCATGTAACCTGACACAAAACTCAGTTCGTATCTGACACAGGCCACACCGTCACCACTAAAAGCACAGCCGGTTAATGCTGTTTGTTGTGGGAATCATCGAACGTAGAAATACACAGAGTGGGCACAGTGCAGTTTGTTTTTAATTTTAATGCAGTCGGTACATATAGTTACCGCTGTGCTTGCGACGGCTGAAAACACTTTCCTGACAACGAAAATTCTCATGCCACCAGTTAACGTGTTTAGAGCAGTGCAGCCACTTGTTCTGCAACTGTACCGCTGACAGACAGTATATCGGCATAACAAGGCCGTTGCACCTTGCACCCGCTGAACCTCGCTACGGTGCAGCGGAAACCAAAACCAGCTGCCAACATGACCGTTCTCACATGGCGACCAGTCGCCCGAGCGGAACATCGGTCGCGACAAAACAAGTAACAATCGCGTCAGATGGAGAGATACAGATAGAGAGAGAGGGAGAAAGAGAGAGGTAATGAACCAGCACACGTATACTGCATACAACTGTGTGTGTCGCCACGCTGACATCCATTGCCTTTACAGAAACGGAACCAAACAACACGAGGGCAGAGCGCAGTTACAGTCATGACAAGCGAAGGCTTGCCAGTACAGCGACTACTGGGCACCAGAGGTTCGATTACTGGCACGGGTAACACCTGCTATATACCGTAGCGTCTTCACGAGTTTTGGGACCCACACTTACCCAATAGGTACAACGGGATCTTCCTCGGCGGTAAGTGGGCACACCACAATCCAATTCCAATCCCATTACAAATGCCCGCCTCTGAATGCTGTTTAGGGAACAGTCATTGCTTATTGGGGGAGTTACATACTGTGTGTGGCAAAGTGCGAAGTTTTTATATCAAATCGAATGGTACATAGAGTTACCACTGTGCTCTCAATAGTTTACCGAACGTGTAAAGCAATGTCAATCCGTAAGGGGTAAGGCAAAGGTAAAGTTCTCCCTACAACAGGCCATGAAGGCCCAGAGGGGGAGTAGAGGTATAGCTCTACTCTTTCTTTAACCTCGGCGCTAGATGGGGGTGGGTGGTCAACTCCACGCCCCGACCACTTTACCCCCGGGAATGACCCGGCACCATTGTACAGGAGGCTGGGTGGGCCCCAGGGCCGGTCTGGACGGGTGCTGAAAATCTCGCCCCCACCGGGATTCGATCCCCGGACCGTCCAGCTCGTAGCGAGTCGCTATACCGACTGAGCTATCGTGGCAGTTATAACGAGCAAGAAGTAGAAAACGCTAAGAGAAACGCCAGCGTCGTGAAGAAGAACGCAGACTTCCCGAAATATGTTTTCGTTACCATTATGGCTGCTGCCTGTCGACATGACGTCATGTTACAGCGAGCGGCTAGCACAGCGGTCTAGCGCGAAGACACTAGCAAGGGCCTAGTCAACGGGTGAATCGCTACTAACTGCCTTGTCTGATCGCAGTCATTAACAGTTTTAACTCCACCCCCCCCCCCCCAAAAAGTTAAAGTACCCGTCAATAAATTATAACTTTCCTTGAGACATAACTTTATTGCATTTAATAATATATGCTAAATATTTCGGTCATATTTAGACCATCGTCAAGCATTAATATACGCAATATATTATATATCTATTGTATATTAATGCCTGAAGATTGTCAAACTATGACCGAAACACGTAGCATACATTATTAAATACATTACAGTTCTTGTGACTGAGGGAAATTTGTAATTTATTGTCAGGTAATTACAATACAACGGGATGAATTCCATCAAAAGGAAGTACCCGTACTTGTTTATCAATGCTCCCAGATTTGAGCAAGAACACTGCTTTTTGGAAAGTTCCGAGGTTTCGCCCGTTTGACCTTCTGATAAGAGCAGCATGTAGATGGGTAAAGATGAGTATCGAGCATAAACCCAACCCCACTAGATAATACACACTCAGTCCCTACCGCGCAGTAAACACACGCCGTCTCAGTTATACAAACCAGTCAGTTAATGTTGTACAGTGAAATAATCGCTGTTTGTTCTGAGATCCACACAAAACACATAAATACAGTCCGTACCGCGCAGTAAACACACTACGTCTCAGTTATACAAACCAGTCAGTTAATGATGTACAGTGAAATAATGGCTGTTTGTTCTGAGATCCACACAAAACACATAAATACAGTCCGTACCGCGCAGTAAACACACTCCGTCTCAGTTATACAAACCAGTCAGTTAATGTTGTACAGTGAAATAATCGCTGTTTGTTCTGAGATCCACACAAAACACATAAATACAGTCCGTACCGCGCAGTAAACACACTCCGTCTCAGTTATACAAACCAGTCAGTTAATGTTGTACAGTGAAATAATCGCTGTTTGTTCTGAGATCCACAGAAAACACATAAATACAGTCCGTACCGCGCAGTAAACACACTCCGTCTCAGTTATACAAACCAGTCAGTTAATGCTGTACAGTGAAATAATCGCTGTTTGTTCTGAGATCCACACAAAACACATAAATACCGTCCGTACCGCGCAGTAAACACACTCCGTCTCAGTTATACAAACCAGTCAGTTAATGCTGTACAGTGAAATAATCGCTGTTTGTTCTGAGATCCACACAAAACACATAAATACAGCCCGTACCGCGCAGTAAACACACACTATCTCGGTTAACAAACCAGTCAGTTAATGCAGGTGGTATACGTATTTACCACTGTTCCTGAAAACGTTACCGAGACATCTCACAATCCGTAATATTTTGGTGTGACAATTCTCAGACTCCAGATAAGGGGCATGAACTGAAACTATTACTAGCGACCAAATAAAAAAGGATGAGATGGGCGGGACATATAGCATGTATGGAAAACATAAGGTATGCAAACAAAACTACTTTGGATTCACAAGTGCAGCTGAATGGATAACGTTGAGCTGCATGCTACAGAAACTGGGCGTGGTGCATTTGGTTCAGAGGCGAGCTTATCGGTACTGCGTAAGGCTGACATTGTTAAGAAGCGGAGTGACCGACATCTTCTGAAGGAAGACTTCCATGTAATTAGATAACTACATGTAGTTCATCACAAATACGAGCATTCTAATGGTTTCCCGATGACACTGTCAGTTTGCTAGAACTCATTAATTCAAGTCACGTGACGACAGTCAATAATCGTCATTATCATCAGCTCCGGAATTCGTGTTTAGCCAATGAGTCATTCAAAGTATCGACACTGCAATCACAATCTTAAGGCACCGCCTGTCTATGCCGGCTTGCTTCTGATAGCAGCTTCATAGTTTTAAACTCCCGTATTTGGTATAATAAGCCGATAATCAGAATTCGGGATAGCTCAGTCAGTATAGTGACTAGCATACGGGCTGACCAACTGAGTGGTCACAGTTCGAGTGTACAACTATCAGCCCTGTGGCCCAACCACAGCGTCAAGACCAGGTCAGGGGCCCACCCAGCTCCCTAAACAGTGGGCACCGGGGTTTCTTCCTCAGGGATGAAAAGACCGAAGCGTGAAACTGCCAGTTACATGAATCCAGGGCAGAAGTTAAGAACGTGCGACGCTGTACCTCGACACCATGTCTTAATGGTGTAGTGTTTAATGGAACAAACGGCCAGATTTAAAATTTACGTACCAAATGCACACTTCTTTTTGTGGTGAAGGGCCCCGCAGCAGAAGCTACGGACGCACCGCAGCCTTAAGGCTTATTGTGCAACCTGTGATGAAGATGAAGAGAAAGATCAGTTTTTTCATCTTTCCAAGTAATGGAGTACCGGTGGAATGATACTGACAGGGGAAAACCGAAGTACTGGGGAAAAACCTGTCACAGTGCCACTTTGTCCACCACAAATCACACATGGACTGACCCGGGATCGAACCCGGCGACTAACCGCCTGAGCCATGGCACGGCCCAAATGGACACTTTTAGAGACTGCTTTAAAAGCTGCAGTCGCATTCAGCTGCTCATTGGACACCGGACACACGTGACGACCTGTCCTGGCAGGCTGCACGTGTTGGCTCGTACTGTGGCACTGTGATAACTCTGGCCACTTACTGTTCATTTAACGACAGTTGGCAGCTCTGTGTTTTGTTTACTGTTATCAGTAAATTACAAGCTGGGCCGTGCCATGGCTCAGGCGGTTAGTCGCCGGCCTTCCACTGCGGAGACCCGGGTTCGATCCCGGATCAGTCCATGTGGGGTTTGTGGTGGACAAAGTGGCACTGGGACAGGTTTTTCTCCGAGTTGTCGGTTTTCCCCTGTCAATTTCATTCCACTGGTGCTCCATTACTTGGAAAAATGAAAAAACTGATCTTTCTCTTCATCTTCATCACAGGGTTGCACAAAAAGCCTTAAGGTGTGGTACGTCCGTAGCATCTGCTGCGGGGCCCTTCACCACGTAAGAAAAAAGTACAAACTGTAGCGTCGTGTTCTTACCCGAGGCACTACCCCCGGCAAACCACAGACCACCTCACTAAGATTAGCCAATGTCGAGGCAGAGCAATGACCCCAGGACCTACCGATAACAAGGCTAACCACACACGTGCGACGTTCAGTGTCGCCGATCGAGTTTCGAAACGGGAACCTAAAGACAAGTGCACCTGCTACCGCTCAGATAGCCGACACAGTGCACAGACGATAGCTAACACGTTATTCTGCAATACAAGCGCACACATTCCTACGCGTCAGCCCTTCACGCACAGCACGAGGCGAGCAGCAGTGACATCTGTCGAGCTATCCAGTCACACTGCTACTGTGACAGTGCGCACTATGCCCTTACTTGGGGGGGGGGGGGGGGGGTTCTAATGCTGCAAAACAGCGCACGAAATTCAAGTCAGCTGTGAAGACGGGTTTCAGGGTAACGTCATGACCACATTCTGCCAGAAGATAAACCATGACAACACAGTCCATCTGACAAGCTGACGGTCGCTCAATGGCGCACTAATTCGCCACCCTTTTGTGGAACAAAAAGTTCATACTGCCCTCGCGAGTGTCTGTCACTGTCCGCATCCTCACGTCTGTCACTGTCCGCATCCTACGTCTGTCACTGTCCGCATCCTACGTCTGTCACTGTCCGCATCCTTACGTCTGTCACTGTCCGCATCCTACGTCTCTCAGAGCCATTTTAATATTATCCTTGAACCTACGCCAGTCTTTCGAATGGTCTTCGAACAAAGGTCCAGAGCGCCTCGGGCCGGGTGCTGAGCCCGTGAGAGATATGAATCATGCGTACAAAATGTTGGTACAGGCACCTGAATGGTGCACATGAGAGGGCGATATTAGAAGGGTCTTAACGTCGTTACTTTGCTTGACAAGAAGCAATCTGCTTCAGACACAACAAGCACGGTGTGGGCAAACTGCGAGGTCTGCGGTACTTGCGTGCAGCTACTGCTGTCATGCGAGCTGTTAAACAATAAGAAAAGAACTGATACCTGATATGAAATGCTGCCACAACTATAAAACACGATTTTGAAGTTTGATAGTCTTCACCAGTTTGTCCTTTTGGTAAGAGCAACATGTAGATGATGGTGAATGTGGGGCATTGGTGGAATGATACTGACAGGGGAAACTGAAGACTGGGAGAGAAACATTATACAGCGTTGGTGGTAGATGTATGAATGGTATGGAGCATTGGTGGAATGATACTGAAGGGGAAACTGAAGTACTGGGAGAGAAACATTATACAGCGTTGGTGGTAGATGTATGAATGAGTATGGAGCATTGGTGGAATGATACTGACAGGGGAAAACTGAAGTACTGGGAGAGAAACATTATACAGCGTTGGTGGTAGATGATGAATGAATAGTGGGGCATTGGTGGAATGATACTGACAGGGGAAACTGCAAGTACTGGGAGAGAAACATTATACAGCGTTGGTGGTAGATGTATGAATGGTATGGAGCATTGGTGGAATGATACTGACAGGGGAAACTGAAGTACTGGGAGAGAAACATTATACAGCGTTGGTGGTAGATGTATGAATGGTATGGAGCATTGGTGGAATGATACTGACAGGGGAAACTGAAGTACTGGGAGAGAAACATTATACAGCGTTGGTGGTAGATGATGAATGAGTATGGAGCATTGGTGGAATGATACTGACAGGGGAAACTGAAGTACTGGGAGAGAAACATTATACAGCGTTGGTGTGTGATGGATGATGGTATGGAGCATTGGTGGAATGATACTGACAGGGGAAACTAAAGTACTGGGAGAGAAACATTATACAGCGTTGGTGGTTAGATGGTATGAATGAGTATGGAGCATTGGTGGAATGATACTGACAGGGGAAACTGAAGTACTGGGAGAGAAACATTATACAGCGTTGGTGGTAGATGTATGAATGGTGTATGGAGCATTGGTGGAATGATACTGACAGGGGAAACTGAAGTACTGAGAGAGAAACATTATACAGCGTTGGTGGTAGATGTATGAATGAGTATGGAGCATTGGTGGAATGATACTGACAGGGGAAAACTGAAGTACTGAGAGAGAAACATTATACAGCGTTGGTGGTAGATGTATGAATGAGTATGGAGCATTGGTGGAATGATACTGACAGGGGAAACTGAAGTACTGGAGAGAAACATTATACAGCGTTGGTTGTAGATGGTAAATTAGTTGGAGCATTGGTGGAATGATACTGACAGGGGAAAACTGAAGTACTGGGGAGAGAAACATTATACAGCGTTGGTGATAGATGGATGAATGAGTATGGAGCATTGGTGGAATGATACTGACAGGGGAAACTGAAGTACTGGGAGAGAAACATTATACAGCGTTGGTGGTAGATGTATGAATGAGTATGGAGCATTGGTGTAATGATACTGACAGGGGAAAACTGAAGTACTGAGAGAGAAACATTATACAGCGTTGGTGGTAGATGTATGAATGAGTATGGAGCATTGGTGGAATGATACTGACAGGGGAAAACTGAAGTACTGGAGAGAAACATTATACAGCGTTGGTGGTAGATGATGAATGAGTATGGAGCATTGGTGGAATGATACTGACAGGGGAAACTGAAGTACTGGGAGAGAAACATTATACAGCGTTGGTGGTGATGGATGAATGAGTATGGAGCATTGGTGGAATGATACTGACAGGGGAAACTGAAGTACTGGGAGAGAAACATTATACAGCGTTGGTTGTAGATGGATGAATTGAGTATGGAGCATTGGTGGAATGATACTGACAGGGGAAACTGAAGTACTGGGAGAGAAACATTATACAGCGTTGGTGGTAGATGATGAATGAGTATGGAGCATTGGTGGAATGATACTGACAGGGGAAACTGAAGTACTGGGAGAGAAACATTATACAGCGTTGGTGGTAGATGGATGAATGAGTATGGAGCATTGGTGGAATGATACTGACAGGGGAAACTGAAGTACTGGGAGAGAAACATTATACAGCGTTGGTGGTAGATGTATGAATGAGTATGGAGCATTGGTGGAATGATACTGACAGGGGAAACTGAAGTACTGGGAGAGAAACATTATACAGCGTTGGTGGTAGATGATGAATGAGTATGGAGCATTGGTGGAATGATACTGACAGGGGAAACTGAAGTACTGGGAGAGAAACATTATACAGCGTTGGTGGTAGATGGATGAATGAGTATGGAGCATTGGTGGAATGATACTGACAGGGGAAACTGAAGTACTGGGAGAGAAACATTATACAGCGTTGGTTGTAGATGGATGAATGAGTATGGAGCATTGGTGGAATGATACTGACAGGGGAAACTGAAGTACTGGAGAGAAACATTATACAGCGTTGGTGTAGATGGATGAATGAGTATGGAGCATTGGTGGAATGATACTGACAGGGGAAACTGAAGTACTGGGAGAGAAACATTATACAGCGTTGGTGGTAGAGGGATGAATGAGTATGGAGCATTGGTGGAATGATACTGACAGGGGAAACTGAAGTACTGGGAGAGAAACATTATACAGCGTTGGTGGTAGATGGATGAATGAGTATGGAGCATTGGTGGAATGATACTGACAGGGGAAAACTGAAGTACTGAGAGAGAAACATTATACAGCGTTGGTGGTAGATGGATGAATGAGTATGGAGCATTGGTGGAATGATACTGACAGGGGAAACTGAAGTACTGGAGAGAAACTTTATACAGCGTTGGTGGTAGATGTATGAATGAGTATGGAGCATTGGTGGAATGATACTGACAGGGAAACTGAAGTACTGGGAGAGAAACATTATACAGCGTTGGTGGTAGATGATGAATGAGTATGGAGCATTGGTGGAATGATACTGACAGGGGAAAACTGAAGTACTGGGAGAGAAACATTATACAGCGTTGGTGGTAGATGGATGAATGAGTATGGAGCATTGGTGGAATGATACTGACAGGGGAAACTGAAGTACTGGGAGAGAAACATTATACAGCGTTGGTGGTAGATGGATGAATGAGTATGGAGCATTGGTGGAATGATACTGACAGGGGAAAACTGAAGTACTGAGAGAGAAACATTATACAGCGTTGGTGGTAGATGGATGAATGAGTATGGAGCATTGGTGGAATGATACTGACAGGGAAACTGAAGTACTGGAGAGAAACATTGTACAGCGTTGGTGGTAGATGATGAATGAGTATGGAGCATTGGTGGAATGATACTGACAGGGGAAACTGAAGTACTGGGAGAGAAACATTATACAGCGTTGGTGGTAGATGGATGAATGAGTATGGAGCATTGGTGGAATGATACTGACAGGGGAAAACTGAAGTACTCGGAGAGAAACCTGTCACAGTGCCATTTTGTCCACCCCGAATCTCACATGGACTAGCCTGGGATCGAACCCGGACTTCCGCGGTAAACACTATGACTAACCCCAATTACATTTAAACACTCAGTCCGTACCGCGCAGTAAACACACTCCGTCTCAGTTATACAAACCAGCCAGTTAATGCTGTACAGTGAAATAATCGCTGTTTGTTCTGAGATCCACAGAAAACACAACACACTAACTGGGCAGAACGTGATGGTACATATAGTAACCACTAGACCCTGCAGGGTGTCGGCAACACATCGCAGTGCACACCATGAGCTGTGTTCATCTCAGCCACAAAACGCACGAAGGCCAGTCGCAATGACGTCCGACGTACATGCAGACGCCGGCCACTTACATAACAGCACTATAATATGTTCCAATTTGCTATTTGTGTGACGTATAGACAGTGTGGGACGTATTTGATGTTGCTGGGAAGGTCTGGGCGGAGACCTTGATGGGGTCTGAGGCGAAACGTTGGCGCTGTTCCTGGCCGGTCACAATCTGCAGGGTTGGGCTGGACGTTCTGTAGGCGCCGGCTTGTCTCGTAATTGTACAGGCCTGCAGTTCATTTCCTGTTCCCTCAGCAAAGGGCGTTAACCAAGGGCACTAATATGTGTCTGGGCGGTGACATAAAACACATAGCAAGTTACACATAAGCGAAGATAAAGGTCGAAAAAGGACTAATATAATGTACCGAAACGTCGGTAGCCAACTACCAACCTACACGCCGCAACATCCCAGAAGAAAAAAGACCTCAAACAACGATTATTTCCGTATACAGCATTAACTGACTGGTTTGTATAACTCAGACGGAGTGTGTTTACTGCGCGGTACGGACTGTATTTATGTGTTTTGTGTGGATCTCAGAACAAACAGCGATTATTTCACTGTACAGCATTAACTGACTGGTTTGTATAACTGAGACGGCGTGTGTTTACTGCGCGGTACGGACTGTATTTATGTGTTTTGTGTGGATCTCAGAACAAACAGCGATTATTTCACTGTACAACATTAACTGACTGGTTTGTATAACTGAGACGGAGTGTGTTTACTGCGCGGTACGGACTGTATTTATGTGTTTTGTGTGGATCTCAGAACAAACAGCGATTATTTCACTGTACAACATTAACTGACTGGTTTGTATAACTGAGACGGAGTGTGTTTACTGCGCGGTACGGACTGTATTTATGTGTTTTGTGTGGATCTCAGAACAAACAGCGATTACTTCACTGTACAACATTAACTGACTGGTTTGTATAACTGAGACGGAGTGTGTTTACTGCGCGGTACGACTGAGTGTTTTTTTAAAAGGCCGGTTAACTTTTAGTCCTTACAGCAACCAACCAAAAGACGAAACTGTGAGCACTAAACAAAGGCTTCACGATGAAGGAATTAACCTGGAGATCAGATGCACAAACATCCCGAATACAAAATACCACGTAATGCCCCCCCCCCCCCACCCACCACCACCAGTGAGACTATCATGACGTCACAATGAACGGGAAGTGAATCAAAGAAGTGAATCTGTTGCCGGCCTGCTGTACAGGCGGTAGCGACTTGCAGATCGATACGACGGGACGACGGCGGCAATGTCGCGGGTAACATATTGATCAGCGTGCTGACGAACAGCATCCTGCAGCCAGCGCCACGAACACTCCGCGATACGATACGCTAGCAGTCGTGCACACACTCCAAATCCGGAACTTCGTCACACCTTGCCACTAGACACAGTCCACACGTTACAACCCTGTTTGTGTAGGGACTGCGTCAGTCCACACACACACACTCCAGCCCAATTACTTTAAAACTGATTCGGACATTATCCTTCCATCCACGCCAAGGTCTTCTAAGAGGTGTCTTCTCTTAAGCTTTTGCGAGCGCAAAATCTATATACATTTCTGTCCTCTCATTCGTGCTACATGCTCCACCCACTTCACGCTTCTTGATTACAGGAGTTGGGGAATGCACATTAAGGATCTCAGTTTGTTAATTTCAGGAAATCATTATGAAAATCGGACTTCAGTTCACACTACAGGTGAGATAAGGTAAGGTAAGGTAAGGTAAGGTACAGTCACCTAATAAGCAACAATAAAACTCCCGAACCGATTTCGGCCCGCTACCCGCAGGTTGTAAACTCCCTTCTAACACGGTGCTGTAATGCGTGTGCGGACACTTGGCCTGCTTAAGAGTGGCCAGGCGGGGTCACACGTGTCAACACACGGACACAAGACATCGACGTCCTTCAGCTAATACTCTCAAAGCTAACAACATGTAAAACCGCCATCTTGCGCTCGACTCCAATACAAACATTACGTGACAATAAATTTGTCCTCGTGCTGAAACAAGCACCACGCCACCATAAGGCATGAGGAAGTGGAGACATAGCTCCTCTCATTCTTAAGTTCCGCAGTTGGCAGCAATAAAACACAGTTAGGTCATCATGTAAGGTAACCGACATTTGTCAGATTTTAACCAACTTTGGATGTTTTCGACAAGAATTTCACAGAAGCCCCAATTTCAAATTTAATGCAACTACGTCAGCAGTAGCCGCGCTGATACATGCGGACAGACGGAAGGGCGGATATGACGACGCTAACGGGCGCTTTTCGCGTCTAACCGAACGCGCCTAAAAATCGGCGCAGGGAAGACCGTAGTATTCTGACGGGCGCCACTGGCGTCACATGTACCGTGGAACCGTATGGTGTTTTGACAGTAATGAACGCCTTGTTAAAGTCTGTGTACTGCGTCACGGAGTGCACAGTTTGCTGTCTTCTGTTTAGACAAGACACTGCGTACTGTCGTGCACTAACGTCACTGTACACTGTACACTAACTGTACACTGTACACTAACATCACTGTACAGTACTGCAGTTGACGTAAGATTGGCGACCAGTGGGTCTTAGAAGTCGTGTTGTAATACAGCACCACAATAATCGTCTAAAGTCCGGTGGTATCTATATGTACCACCCGTTGCACCATTAAAAGCTCCGTATTTTGTCAGTGCAGACTCGTTTCTGTGTTTCGTATGGTTCTGCCACAACATTAATCGGGTGGTCTTTACAATGGACACTGTGTGTTAACTGTGTGTAGCGCCACAGTGTCGCCGCAATTTGCTTCACTGCGACTGAAACTGTGTGTGGCTCCACAGTGTCGCCGCAATTTGCTCCACTGCGACTGAAACAGTGTGTTAACTGTGTGTGGCTCAACAGTGTCGCCGCAATTTTCTCCACTGCGACTGAAACATTGTGTTAACTGTGTGTGGCTCCACAGTGTCGCCGCAATTTGCTACACTGCGACTGAAACAGTGTGTTACTGTGTGTGGCTCCACAGTGTCGCCGCAATTTGCTCACTGCGACTGAACAGTGTGTTAACTGTGTGTGGCTCAACAGTGTCGCCGCAATTTTCTCCACTGCGACTGAAACATTGTGTTAACTGTGTGTGGCTCCACAGTGTCGCCGCAATTTGCTACACTGCGACTGAAACAGTGTGTTAACTGTGTGTGGCTCAACAGTGTCGCCGCAATTTTCTCCACTGCGACTGAAACATTGTGTTAACTGTGTGTGGCTCCACAGTGTCGCCGCAATTTGCTACACTGCGACTTAAAATGTGTGTTAACTGTGTGTGGCTCCACAGTGTCGCCGCAATTGGCCATGCGGCTGAAAGTTTATCTGTGTGTGGCTCCACAGTGTCGCGCAATTTGGTCCATTGCGGCTGAAACAAACCCCTCCTTCAGCACCTACGTCCTTCTAGCCCAACTTGACCCTTATACGCATAATCTAACGCGCTGATGCTTCCAAGGCCAATTCTGACCTTCAGAGCCTTAACTTCTGGCCTTTGTTTCCTATCATACGTAGGCCTACTGTAAGTGGCCAATTTAGTCGTTAACTCTTTACAAGACAGTCGCAACTACAAGAACAACCCGCCGTGACGTTACAAACACTGTATTCTGCCCAGACAGTGTATGTATGTCTTTCATATGACTCTTGCACCAACACCTGTTGTGCCCCAATACAGCTTTGCTCTTCACAGTGAGGTGGCCGTAGACCACTTTATAGAGAGAGAAGAGAGAGAGAGAGAGAGAGAGAGATGGTCACTTATGCGGAAGTAACATATGTGCGTCCGTCCGTGACTTAGTACAGACAGATTATTTTATTCGACAAATATCACGTCACTTCCTGTCAGCTCGCTTATCGTATAAGGCACCTCAGCCGACTGCCCACCCGCGCAGCAGTACAACGGTACGATGTGACAAACAAAATTTGTCACATACAATTAGGACCTCGTATCAGCGCCTAAACTGTCCGGCAGATGAATTACTGCCTTTATAATGTCCCTCAGCAAGGCAGCGGTCACGAGAAGTGTCGTCAGATGCAGGGTTACTATGTGATAAAGCTGTCGTCCGTAGGAAGATAAAATTACACCCTGTACAAGGGACAAACTAAATAGGGACTTGGACAACGAACTCGGGTTTTATGGCTCAGGACAAAGTCCAGCAGACGGCTGTTGTGAATACAGAAATGAACCTTCGTGCTGCATACATGGCGAGGAATTTTCTGACTAGATACGCGAATATCAGCTTCTCAAGACGGACTCCATGAAGCCACTTTTCACAAACAATTCAGTACCGTTTTAGTAACCTTCAAACTAGGCAATGCAGTAATAACAACGGGACGAGTGAAAACGGAACTGACATCGTGCAGCCTGGTAGAAGGTACCGACGTTTCGGACATCACACTGCTTCCATAAAACCTGATGATACCCGTCTACCAGACTAGACGGTGTCATGACCCAAAACACTACCGAAAGCAAAACTTGTTCAAGATTGTCATCACCGTTGGGCGGCGTGATGACACACGGCGCCATAATTTTATTTCGTATTAGCTATTTAACGGTCGTTATAGCGACTCGCTACGGCCTGGACGGCCCGAGGATAGAATCCCGGTGGGGGCGAGATTTTCAGCACCCGTCCAGACCGGCCCTGAGGCCCACCCAGCCTCCTGTACAGTGGGTACCGGGTCACTCCCAGGGGTAAAGCAGCCGGGGCGTTAACCACCCACCCCCATCTAGTGCCGAGGTTAAAGAAAGAGTAGAACTATATCTCTACCCCCCCCCCTCATCACAGGCTACAGAGTGTACCTTCATTATTACCTATTTAACTCACATCACGGCCGCAGACACGTCGTCACTATCCGAATTTGCTGTGAGTCGGGGTCCACTCGTTTTAGTGCAACGTACCGCACTTACTGTCAGACACAGCCACATCTAACACACACGTTAACTGCACGTCGAAGTGAGCCGACGGGACGGGACTAGCGGCAGTTGTCACATCACCCTACTGCCAGTGCATGTCAGCCCGAAGCACAAAAACGCCCCTACAACATCACCCTACTGTCAGTGCATGTCAGCCCCAAGCACAAAAACGCCCCTACAACATCACCCTACTGCATGCATGTCAGCCGAAGCAAACCCTAATCCCCTCTGCAGTGCAGCACCGAAGCACAAAAACATTCAAATGTTCCCAGTACGACGTAAGTTACACACAGCAGCCAAAGCCAGAACTTTTCACCTGGAATCAGACTCTTGCAATAGGCAAAGCGAAAAAACGGCCAGTCTGCAGGTGGCCTTTGTGCTGCCTAATTTCTGGTTCAAAGACAGTCTCAGTTCGGGTCCGTACGAGGTCATCTGGGCGGTACACATGTGCACGAAGACCTTAACGTAACACCTACTTATTTAATACACAAATGCAACGTCACAGTTTGAAGCGAGGTCCTTGGATCGCATCCAAGGACCTGTCATCATGCTTGTTTTCTGAACAGGTAACTATCAGACAAGTTATGGCAGCTTCATCCCATATTTATCATCACTGAAAGGCACAATGGTAACTATATGTGCCACTGACGAACAATACATTTGCTCACAGCGTATTTTATCTAAATTCCATACGCATTTAGACCTCTAAAATCGGAACACAATCAAACTGCTTTGCTCTCCAGTGCTGCCCGATTTCCGAAGCAGCGCTGCTTTATTTGAAGGTTCCGAGGCTTCGCCCGCTTGTCCTTCTGGTAAGAGCAGCATATTGATGAAGATGAGTATGGAGCATTGGTGGAATGATAGTGACTGGGGAAAACCCAAGTCCTGGGAGAAAAACCTGTCACAGTGCCGCTTTGTCCACCACAAATGTAGCATGGACTGACCTGGGGTCGAACTCGAAACTCTGCTGTGAGAGGTCGGCGACTAACCGCCTGAGCCATGGCACGGCCGTTTTTAAAGACGAAAATTAACCTCTATTATACTTAAAGATTCAGTCCGTACGGCGCAGTAAACACACTCCGTCTCAGTTATACAAACCAGTCAGTTAATGTTGTACAGTGAAATAATCGCTGTTTGTTCTGAGATCCACACAAAACACATAAATACAGTCCGTACCGCGCAGTAAACACACTCCGTCTCAGTTATACAAACCAGTCAGTTAATGCTGTACAGTGAAATAATCGCTGTTTGTTCTGAGATCCACACAAAACACATAAATACAGTCCGTACCGCGCAGTAAACACACTCCGTCTCAGTTATACAAACCAGTCAGTTAATGTTGTACAGTGAAATAATCGCTGTTTGTTCTGAGATCCACACAAAACACATAAATACAGTCCGTACCGCGCAGTAAACACACTCCGTCACAGTTATACAAACAGTCAGTTAATGCTGTACAGTGAAATAATCGCTGTTTGTTCTCAGATCCACACAAAACACATAAATACGTCCGTACCGCGCAGTAAACACACATCCGTCCAGTTATACAAACCAGTCAGTTAATGTTGTACAGTGAAATAATCGCTGTTTGTTCTCAGATCCACACAAAACACATAAATACAGTCCGTACCGCGCAGTAAACACACTCCGTCTCAGTTATACAAACCAGTCAGTTAATGTTGTACAGTGAAATAATCGCTGTTTGTTCTCAGATCCACACAAAACACATAAATACAGTCCGTACCGCGCAGTAAACACACCCGTCTCAGTTATACAAACCAGTCAGTTAATGCTGTACAGTGAAATAATCGCTGTTTCTTCTGAGATCCACACAAAACACATAAATACAGTCCGTACCGCGCAGTAAACACACTCCGTCTCAGTTATACAAACCAGTCAGTTAATGCTGTACAGTGAAATAATCGCTGTTTGTTCTGAGATCCACACAAAACACATAAATACAGTCCGTACCGCGCAGTAAACACACTCCGTCTCAGTTATACAAACCAGTCAGTTAATGCTGTACAGTGAAATATATCGCTGTTTGTTCTGAGATCCACACAAAACACATAAATACAGTCCGTACCAGCGCAGTAAAACACTCCGTCTCAGTTATACAAACCAGTCAGTTAATGCTGTACAGTGAAATAATCGCTGTTTGTTCTGAGATCCACACAAAACACATAAAATACAGTCCGTACCGCGCAGTAAACACACTCCGTCTCAGTTATACAAACCAGTCAGTTAATGCTGTACAGTGAAATAATCGCTGTTTGTTCTAAGATCCACACAAAACACATAAATACACTGTGTGGGCAGAACGTAGAATTGTTGAATGTTAAACTGGTGGTACATATAGTGACCACCCCAATTTAAAGAGTTAGCCGACTGGTGTAGAGACGCCACGTGCCGTGTACTGTGTAAAATGAAGCTGATGACGTAACAGTATAAGCAACGAACGTGACTGACATACATACAGCCAATATCAGCAGTAACCGCAACTACTATCAGACGCCGTGGCTGTTAACCCAATGTCAACATCCCACTTGACACTAGCACCCACAGCCACCCCTCGCAATCTGTTCTAATATCATCCATCTCAAATTGACAAAATTTGTATTTCTCAGCACTTTCCCAGCGACGTCACAAGTTTCCTTCACGTCCCGTCCAACCTAGCCACATACATGTCACTGTCACACATCTAACAACAGGCGCTAACAGCAGTAACTAACTAACTATAACTAACTAACTGTAGCGAGCAGAGTCCTTCTTGACAAACTAAGCTTGTCAGTAATTCCTACGTATTTTATGGAAGATGAACGTTCATTACCGTATTCACAACAGCCCGCCACCTGTTCCTTAAGCCAAATCAATCCAGTCCATGCCCCCCATCCCACTTTTTGAAGATCCGTTTTAATATTATATTCCCCTCTACTCCTAAATCTTCCAGGTCGTCCCTTTCCTTCACGTTGCCCCACCAAAACCATGTATGCACCTCTCCTCTCCCAATACGTGCTACGGGCCCTGCCCATCTTATTCTGAACATTGTTTAATCAGTGTGCCACGCTCAGTATCAGTTTACATTGACCAACATCATGCAAAGGCAGTCTGTGCCACGCTCAGTATCAGTTTACATTGACCAACATCACGCAAAGGCAGTCTGTGCCACGCTCAGTATCAGTTTACATTGACCAACATCACGCAAAGGCAGTCTGTGCCACGCTCAGTATCAGTTTACATTGACCAACATCACGCAAAGGCAGTCTGTGCCACGCTCAGTATCAGTTTACATTGACCAACATCACGCAAAGGCAGTCTGTGCCACGCTCAGTATCAGTTTACATTGACCAACATCACGCAAAGGCAGTCTGTGCCCACAGTACTAGCTATCAGCATTGTACATTGACCAACATCATGCAAAGGCAGTCTGTGCCACGCTCAGTATCAGTTTACATTGACCAACATCATGCAAAGGCAGTCTGTGCCACGTCTCAGTATCAGTTTACATTGACCAACATCATGCAAAGGCAGTCTGTGCCACGCTCAGTATCAGTTTACATTGACCAACATCATGCAAAGGCAGTCTGTGCCACGCTCAGTATCAGTTTACATTGACCAACATCATGCAAAGGCAGTCTGTGCCACGCTCAGTATCAGTTTACATTGACCAACATCACGCAAAGGCAGTCTGTGCCACGCTCAGTATCAGTTTACATTGACCAACATCACGCAAAGGCAGTCTGTGCCACGCTCAGTATCAGTTTACATTGACCAACATCACGCAAAGGCAGTCTGTGCCACGCTCAGTATCAGTTTACATTGACCAACATCACGCAAAGGCAGTCTGTGAAACGCTCAGTATCAGTTTACATTGACCAACATCACGCAAAGGCAGTCTGTGCCACGCTCAGTATCAGTTTACATTGACCAACATCACGCAAAGGCAGTCTGTGCCACGCTCAGTATCAGTTTACACTGACCAACATCACGCAAAGGCAGTCTGTGCCACGCTCAGTATCAGTTTACAATGACCAACATCACGCAAAGGCAGTCTGTGCCACGCTCAGTATCAGTTTACATTGACCAACATCACGCAAAGGCAGTCTGTGCCACGCTCAGTATCAGTTTACATTGACCAACATCATGCAAAGGCAGTCTGTGCCACGCTCAGTATCAGTTTACATTGACCAACATCACGCAAAGGCAGTCTGTGCCACGCTCAGTATCAGTTTACATTGACCAACATCACGCAAAGGCAGTCTGTGCCACGCTCAGTATCAGTTTACATTGACCAACATCATGCAAAGGCAGTCTGTGCCACGCTCAGTATCAGTTTACATTGACCAACATCATGCAAAGGCAGTCTGTGCCACGCTCAGTATCAGTTTACATTGACCAACATCACGCAAAGGCAGTCTGTGCCACGCTCAGTATCAGTTTACATTGACCAACATCACGCAAAGGCAGTCTGTGCCACGCTCAGTATCAGTTTACATTGACCAACATCACGCAAAGGCAGTCTGTGCCACGCTCAGTATCAGTTTACATTGACCAACATCACGCAAAGGCAGTCTGTGCCACGCTCAGTATCAGTTTACATTGACCAACATCACGCAAAGGCAGTCTGTGCCACGCTCAGTATCAGTTTACATTGACCAACATCACGCAAAGGCAGTCTGTGCCACGCTCAGTATCAGTTTACATTGACCACATCACGCAAAGGCAGTCTGTGCCACGCTCAGTATCAGTTTACATTGACCAACATCACGCAAAGGCAGTCTGTGCCACGCTCAGTATCAGTTTACATTGACCAACATCACGCAAAGGCAGTCTGTGCCACGCTCAGTATCAGTTTACATTGACCAACATCACGCAAAGGCAGTCTGTGCCACGCTCAGTATCAGTTTACATTGACCAACATCACGCAAAGGCAGTCTGTGCCACGCTCAGTATCAGTTTACATTGACCAACATCACGCAAAGGCAGTCTGTGCCACGCTCAGTATCAGTTTACATTGACCAACATCATGCAAAGGCAGTCTGTGCCACGCTCAGTATCAGTTTACATTGACCAACATCATGCAAAGGCAGTCTGTGCCACGCTCAGTATCAGTTTACATTGACCAACATCATGCAAAGGCAGTCTGTGCCACGCTCAGTATCAGTTTACATTGACCAACATCATGCAAAGGCAGTCTGTGCCACGCTCAGTATCAGTTTACATTGACCAACATCATGCAAAGGCAGTCTGTGCCACGCTCAGTATCAGTTTACATTGACCAACATCACGCAAAGGCAGTCTGTGCCACGCTCAGTATCAGTTTACATTGACCAACATCACGCAAAGGCAGTCTGTGCCACGCTCAGTATCAGTTTACATTGACCAACATCACGCAAAGGCAGTCTGTGCCACGCTCAGTATCAGTTTACATTGACCAACATCACGCAAAGGCAGTCTGTGCCACGCTCAGTATCAGTTTACATTGACCAACATCACGCAAAGGCAGTCTGTGCCACGCTCAGTATCAGTTTACATTGACCAGCATCATGCAAAGGCAGTCTGTGCCACGCTCAGTATCAGTTTACATTGACCAGCATCATGCAAAGGCAGTCTGTGCCACGCTCAGTATCATTTACATTGACCAGCATCATGCAAAGGCAGTCTGTGCCACGCTCAGTATCAGTTTACATTGACCAACATCATGCAAAGGCAGTCTGTGCCACGCTCAGTATCAGTTTATATTGACCAACATCATGCAAAGGCAGTCTGTGCCACGCTCAGTATCAGTTTAATTGACCAACATCAGCAAGGCAGTCTGTGCCACGCTCAGTATCAGTTTACATTGACCAACATCACGCAAAGGCAGTCTGTGCCACGCTCAGTATCAGTTTACATTGACCAACATCACGCAAAGGCAGTCTGTGCCACGCTCAGTATCAGTTTACATTGACCAACATCACGCAAAGGCAGTCTGTGCCCACGCTCAGTATCAGTTTACATTGACCAGCATCATGCAAAGGCAGTCTGTGCCACGCTCAGTATCAGTTTACATTGACCAGCATCATGCAAAGGCAGTCTGTGCCACGCTCAGTATCATTTACATTGACCAGCATCATGCAAAGGCAGTCTGTGCCACGCTCAGTATCAGTTTACATTGACCAACATCATGCAAAGGCAGTCTGTGCCACGCTCAGTATCAGTTTATATTGACCAACATCATGCAAAGGCAGTCTGTGCCACGCTCAGTATCAGTTTATATTGACCAACATCACGCAAAGGCAGTCTGTGCCACGCTCAGTATCAGTTTACATTGACCAACATCACGCAAAGGCAGTCTGTGCCACGCTCAGTATCAGTTTACATTGACCAACATCACGCAAAGGCAGTCTGTGCCACGCTCAGTATCAGTTTACATTGACCAACATCACGCAAAGGCAGTCTGTGCCACGCTCAGTATCAGTTTACATTGACCAACATCACGCAAAGGCAGTCTGTGCCACGCTCAGTATCAGTTTACATTGACCAACATCACGCAAAGGCAGTCTGTGCCACGCTCAGTATCAGTTTACATTGACCAACATCACGCAAAGGCAGTCTGTGCCACGCTCAGTATCAGTTTACATTGACCAACATCACGCAAAGGCAGTCTGTGCCACGCTCAGTATCAGTTTACATTGACCAACATCACGCAAAGGCAGTCTGTGCCACGCTCAGTATCAGTTTACATTGACCAACATCACGCAAAGGCAGTCTGTGCCACGCTCAGTATCAGTTTACATTGACCAACATCACGCAAAGGCAGTCTGTGCCACGCTCAGTATCAGTTTACATTGACCAACATCACGCAAAGGCAGTCTGTGCCACGCTCAGTATCAGTTTACATTGACCAACATCACGCAAAGGCAGTCTGTGCCACGCTCAGTATCAGTTTACATTGACCAACATCACGCAAAGGCAGTCTGTGCCACGCTCAGTATCAGTTTACATTGACCAACATCACGCAAAGGCAGTCTGTGCCACGCTCAGTATCAGTTTACATTGACCAACATCACGCAAAGGCAGTCTGTGCCACGCTCAGTATCAGTTTACATTGACCAACATCATGCAAAGGCAGTCTGTGCCACGCTCAGTATCAGTTTACATTGACCAACATCATGCAAAGGCAGTCTGTGCCACGCTCAGTATCAGTTTACATTGACCAACATCATGCAAAGGCAGTCTGTGCCACGCTCAGTATCAGTTTACATTGACCAACATCACGCAAAGGCAGTCTGTGCCACGCTCAGTATCAGTTTACATTGACCAACATCACGCAAAGGCAGTCTGTGCCACGCTCAGTATCAGTTTACATTGACCAACATCACGCAAAGGCAGTCTGTGCCACGCTCAGTATCAGTTTACATTGACCAACATCACGCAAAGGCAGTCTGTGCCACGCTCAGTATCAGTTTACATTGACCAACATCACGCAAAGGCAGTCTGTGCCACGCTCAGTATCAGTTTACATTGACCAACATCACGCAAAGGCAGTCTGTGCCACGCTCAGTATCAGTTTACATTGACCAGCATCATGCAAAGGCAGTCTGTGCCCCGCTCAGTATCAGTTTACATTGACCAGCATCATGCAAAGGCAGTCTGTGCCACGCTCAGTATCAATTTACATTGACCAGCATCATGCAAAGGCAGTCTGTGCCACGCTCAGTATCAGTTTACATTGACCAACATCATGCAAAGGCAGTCTGTGCCACGCTCAGTATCAGTTTATATTGACCAACATCATGCAAAGGCAGTCTGTGCCACGCTCAGTATCAGTTTATATTGACCAACATCATGCAAAGGCAGTCTGTGCCACGCTCAGTATCAGTTTACATTGACCAACATCACGCAAAGGCAGTCTGTGCCACGCTCAGTTCCTCTTCATTACTTACGTCTCACCGTTCTGCGCAGGCGCACAGAGCAGCTAAGTCCGTCCAACAACCATTTCCGCTACACCGCGCGCACAGGCCAAAGTTAAACAACCGTTAAGTGATAAATTTATTTTTACAATACTTGCAGGTTTCCGTGGCGACCAAACACTCACGCCGTGGTGTTCTGGGTTATGACACCGTGTAGTCTGGTACACAGGTACCAACGTCTAGTAAGAAAATACCGGCAGCACAGTTTCCGGCCTTTCATTGTGACATCCTCTTCTCTCTTTCAGGCTCAGATTCTCGGAATGTTTCCACGCACACTGCCGCGCCCGCCCGCGCCCTCTCTCGCATCACGTAACGCACCTAGCAACCAAAACCGACCAAAACGTTAACCAGAGAACGCCGACGTGTTCTGCTGAGCCATCCTGACGACGAGACGCACCGCTGGACTATGTACGACACGCAAACCTTGTAACCATAACGGTGATTGTGCTTACGCTAACGGATTCACCGTCCTGACGTGGTCACAACAACGTCTGATACAAATGGCACCATGTCGAGTTCGGGAGAAGAACTCTAGTTGGTTGGACGTCTGGAGTTCGAACCCAGAGCGGCAAGTTCACGTTTCATGAGGAGGTACCCCGTCTGTTAAGGACACCGGGGCGTTCGCCTTGAAAACTGACGCGGTCACGGCACGGAACAGCAGCCCGGTTTGCTGCCGTCGGAACGCTTACGTCCAACACTTCTCAAAAACACCGCGACTGTTTGTGGTGTCTCCTCCGACTAAGTGCAGACGTTATCGCCTTCCGGTTCCTCACACTGGCCACACTGACCCTGGCAACCTTGACCCAATTGCCTCGCCGAACTGTGTAATATACCCCACGGTCGACAGGACAGGTGCTGCTGACCTCGCAGTGTGGCCTGTTGTTTCACTTGGCAAGCGTCAAGGTGGTAATGGTAATGGCCTGACTTGTGTGCTTGTACACTCAAGGGCTGAACAAACTGCTGCCTAGAAAACTGCTACGTTTAACAATGCTCAATCAACTGCTGGATGTAACACGTCACAACCTTACTGTTTCTCTGGACTACACGTACATAAATGTGATCCCACAATTTCGGATACTGACTGTACTGTCAGGTGGTGATAAAGTGGTTAGCACTGTACTGTCAGGTGGTGATAAAGTGGTTAGCACTGTACTGTCAGGTGGTGATAAAGTGGTTAGCACTTTGCTCATCAGGCAGATGCTGGGTTCGGATCTTGGTACTGACACCAACCATCCTTTGTGCTATTCTGTGCTACCCCACACACCTTCCCGGCAATGTTAGGACAGTTCCTTCCACGTCCTTCCCAATTCATGATTATTCACTGACCATCATCAGATGGTACGTGGTACAGAACCTGACGTCACTGTCAGCCCTGTCACGTAAACATGCAGTCCCGATGTTCGTGATAAAACTGTCACGAACTTCGGGATACATGTGCAGTGTACAAACACCCAATAAATTACGAAATACCGATAACTAACTAACTGTCACTAACTAACTAATTCCATGTAGCACAGTCCTTCTTGAGAAGCTAACAGGTCCTTAGCTAGTCAAGAAATTCCCCGCGTTTTATGGAACCCGAAGGTTCATTACCGCACTCACAACAGCCCGCCACCTGTCCCTATCCTGAGCCATATCAATCCAGTCCATGCCCCCCATCCGATTTCTTGAATATCCATTCTAATATTATCCTCCCATCTACGCCTGGGTTTTCCAAGTGGTCTCCTTCCCTCAGGTCTCCCCACCAAAATCCTGTATGCACCTCTCCCCTCCCTCATACGTGCTACATGCCCCGCCCACCTCATTCTTCTTGATTTGATCACCCGAATAGTATTTGGTGATAAGTACAGATCATAAAGTTCCACGTTATGTAGTCTTCTCCACTCCCCCGTTACCCCGTCCCACTCAGACCCAAATATCCCCCTCAGCACACTATTCAGATCAGTACAGATCATAAAGTTCCACGTTATGTAGTCTTCTCCACTCCCCCGTTACCCCGTCCCACTCAGACCCAAATATCCTCCTCAGCACACTATTCAGATCAGTACAGATCATTAAGTTCCCCGTTATGTATTCTTCTCCACTCCCCCGTTACCCCGTCCCTCTTAGACCCAAATATCCCCCTCAGCACACTATTCAGATCAGTACAGATCATTAAGTTCCTCGTTATGTAGTCTTCTCCACTCCCCGTTACCCCGTCCCTCTTAGACCCAAATATCCTCCTCAGCACAATATTCAGATCAGTACAGATCATTAAGTTCCTCGTTATGTATTCTTCTCCACTCCCCCGTTACCCGTCCCTCTTAGACCCAAATATCCCCCTCAGCACACTATTCAGATCAGTACAGATCATTAAGTTCCTCGTTATGTAGTCTTCTCCACTCCCCGTTACCCCGTCCCTCTTAGGCCCAAATATCCCCCTCAGCACACTATTCAGATCAGTACAGATCATAAAGTTCCTCGTTATGTAGTCTTCTCCACTCCCCGTTACCCCGTCCCTCTTAGGCCCAAATATCCTCCTCAGCACCATATTCAGATCAGTACAGATCATAAAGTTCCTCGTTATGTAGTCTTCTCCACTCCCCCGTTACCCCGTCCCTCTTAGGCCCAAATATCCCCCTCAGCACACTATTCAGATCAGTACAGATCATAAAGTTCCTCGTTATGTAGTCTTCTCCACTCCCCCGTTACCCCGTCCCTCTTAGGCCCAAATATCCTCCTCAGCACCATATTCAGATCAGTACAGATCATAAAGTTCCTCGTTATGTAGTCTTCTCCACTCCCCCGTTACCCCGTCCCTCTTAGGCCCAAATATCCTCCTCAGCACCATATTCAGATCAGTACAGATCATAAAGTTCCTCGTTATGTAGTCTTCTCCACTCCCCCGTTACCCCGTCCCTCTTAGGCCCAAATATCCCCCTCAGCACACTATTCAGATCAGTACAGATCATAAAGTTCCTCGTTATGTAGTCTTCTCCACTCCCCCGTTACCCCGTCCCTCTTAGGCCCAAATATCCTCCTCAGCACCATATTCAGATCAGTACAGATCATTAAGTTCCTCGTTATGTAGTCTTCTCCACTCCCCCGTTACCCCGTCCCTCTTAGGCCCAAATATCCCCCTCACCACCCTATTCTCGAACACCATCAGCCTATGTTCCTCCCTCAGTGTGACAGACCAAGTCTCACACCCACACAAAACAACAACACAATTACAGTTCTGTATATCTTAATCTTTGTATCTTTAGATAGCAAACTGTAAGACACAAGATCCTGCACGAATGATAACAAGCATTACGTGACTTCAAACTGCTGTTAATTCCTTCCTCAATGCAACAAAATAGACAGATATAACAGATATACAAAACAACCTCAAACTGCACCTCAGGCACTCAAGCTTACACTGGACAGTCTCATTGCACGAAGCATGCAAGCAGTCAGCCGCACTTAACGACAGACAGAGCTTGACTGAGCTGACACTGATCTGCACAGCAGCAGGGGAATGGGGTAAAGCGACTCGCCAGCCAGTTGGTCTCATCCCGATTCGTCGAAACCAGTCACGAAAAGTCGACACAACTGTATCAAAATTAAAATGGGTGATAACAAAAGGTCAAAATCTCGAACACAGAAGTTCGCGACAGTCTGCACCATACTGCATGTGCATGTGATACATGCAACTGACATTTTGTGCCACGTGGTTACAGTTACACCTCTTAGCGAACCACGTGTGAGTTATTAGTCTTATAGGTAGCGAATAAACAACCTACAACGCCGTAACAAAAATTTGGCACGCGTGCCAACAGAAACACGAAGAAAATTTTGCTTGGCACGCCACGCTTAGAGTTGCTTTCTCTCCAGTTTCATGACACCAAAGAAGTACCTTCCAACATTACACGTAAGTACTTAAGTTCTCCCTAGAACAGGCCATGAAGGCCCAGAGGGGGAGTAGAGAGAAGAATAGCTCTACTCTCTCTTTAACCTCGGCGCAAAATGGGAGTGGGTGGTCAACGCCACGCTCCGGCCGCTTTACCTCAGTCAGTATAGCGACTCGCTACGAGCTGGACGGCCCAGGGACCGAATCCCGGTGGGGGCGAGATTTTCAGCACCCGTCCAGACCGGCCCTGGGGCCTACCCAGCCTCCTGTACAATGGGTACCGGAGTAAAGCGGCCGGGGCGTGGCGTTAACCAGCCACCCCATCTAGCGCCGAGGTTAAAGACAGAGTAGAGCTATACCTCTACTCCCCCTCTGGGCCTTCATGGCTTGTTGTAGGGTGACCTTTACCTTTACTGACTTAACAGTTCTTATGGTTTGAGTATGTTTGTTGTTTCTAATCACACGAACTGCAATGTTACCGTGGTGCAGACAACTTGCGACACTTTGAGTGTGTCCGCAGTACCGGCAAAGAACGTCGGAATGCGATTCAGCTGCCGTGCAGAACAGAACCGCGGCCACAACACTTCATTATGGCTTGTTTAACGATGTTGTCGGTAACTCAGAATGTACAGCGTCATGAATTGGAAAGGATGTGCCAGGAACCGGACGTGTCCCAGTTCGAAGCCCGGCACTTGCTCAGGTGCCAAATAAGTCACTAAGGATGACCAGACAGTAAGCAGAGACTTGAACCCGGGAACTACCAAATACGAAGAACTGACGTCACAAGCAACTGTTCGCCTTATTAAATCTCTGTCTGCGAATGGAGATGCGTCAAGTTGACGGACATGTATGTGCCTGTTGCTAGGTACAGCAACTGACATGTATGTGCCTGTTGCTAGGTACAGCAACTGACATGTATGTGCCTGTTGCTAGGTACATCAACTGACATGTATGTGCCTGTTGCTAGGTACAGCAACTGACATGTATGTGCCTGTTGCTAGGTACAGCAACTGACATGTATGTGCCTGTTGCTAGGTACAGCAACTGACATGTATGTGCCTGTTGCTAGGTACAGCAACTGACATGTATGTGCCTGTTGCTAGGTACATCAACTGACATGTATGTGCCTGTTGCTAGGTACATCAACTGACACGTATGTGCCTGTTGCTAGGTACAGCAACTGACATGTATGTGCCTGTTGCTAGGTACAGCAACTGACACGTATGTGCCTGTTGCTAGGTACATCAACTGACATGTATGTGCCTGTTGCTAGGTACAGCAACTGACATGTATGTGCCTGTTGCTAGGTACAGCAACTGACATGTATGTGCCTGTTGCTAGGTACAGCAACTGACATGTATGTGCCTGTTGCTAGGTACATCAACTGACATGTATGTGCCTGTTGCTAGGTACAGCAACTGACATGTATGTGCCTGTTGCTACGTACAGCAACTGACATGTATGTGCCTGTTGCTAGGTACAGCAACTGACATGTATGTGCCTGTTGCTAGGTACAGCAACTGACATGTATGTGCCTGTTGCTAGGTACAGCAACTGACATGTATGTGCCTGTTGCTAGGTACAGCAACTGACATGTATGTGCCTGTTGCTACGTACAGCAACTGACATGTATGTGCCTGTTGCTAGGTACAGCAACTGACATGTATGTGCCTGTTGCTAGGTACAGCAACTGACATGTATGTGCCTGTTGCTACGTACAGCAACTGACATGTATGTGCCTGTTGCTAGGTACAGCAACTGACATGTATGTGCCTGTTGCTAGGTACAGCAACTGACATGTATGTGCCTGTTGCTAGGTACAGCAACTGACATGTATGTGCCTGTTGCTAGGTACAGCAACTGACATGTATGTGCCTGTTGCTAGGTACAGCAACTGACATGTATGTGCCTGTTGCTAGGTACAGCAACTGACATGTATGTGCCTGTTGCTAGGTACAGCAACTGACATGTATGTGCCTGTTGCTAGGTACAGCAACTGACATGTATGTGCCTGTTGCTAGGTACAGCAACTGACATGTATGTGCCTGTTGCTAGGTACAGCAACTGACATGTATGTGCCTGTTGCTAGGTACAGCAACTGACATGTATGTGCCTGTTGCTAGGTACAGCAACTGACATGTATGTGCCTGTTGCTAGGTACAGCAACTGACATGTATGTGCCTGTTGCTAGGTACAGCAACTGACATATATGTGCCTGTTGCTAGGTACAGCAACTGACAGTATGTGCCTGTTGCTAGGTACAGCAACTGACATGTATGTGCCTGTTGCTAGGTACATCAACTGACATGTATGTGCCTGTTGCTAGGTACAGCAACTGACATGTATGTGCCTGTTGCTAGGTACAGCAACTGACATGTATGTGCCTGTTGCTAGGTACATCAACTGACATGTATGTGCCTGTTGCTAGGTACAGCAACTGACATGTATGTGCCTGTTGCTAGGTACAGCAACTGACATGTATGTGCCTGTTGCTAGGTACAGCAACTGACATGTATGTGCCTGTTGCTAGGTACAGCAACTGACATGCTTAAACACGGAACTGAGATTGATAATTATAAAGGTAAACTGATTAAGTGAACACATTTGTTAACAACAAGCTGTGATGCTGAGGAGAAGCGGGTCAAGTAAACAGGGTGGCAAATGTACAGACAGCTAACATTACACTGAGTGACATATAACGACATTGAGCGTACCGCGCAGTCAACACACTCCGTGTCAGTTATACAAACCAGTCAGTTAATGTTGTACAGTGAAATAATCGCTGCTTGTTCTGAGATCCACACAAAACACATACAGTCCGTACCGCGCAGTAAACACACTCCGTCTCAGTTATACAAACCAGTCAGTTAATGTTGTACAGTGAAATAATCGCTGTTTGTTCTGAGATCCACACAAAACACATAAATACAGTCCGTACCGCGCAGTAAACACACTCCGTCTCAGTTATACAAACCAGTCAGTTAATGTTGTACAGTGAAATAATCGCTGTTTGTTCTGAGATCCACACAAAACACATAAATACAGTCCGTACCGCGCAGTAAACACACTCCGTCTCAGTTATACAAACCAGTCAGTTAATGTTGTACAGTGAAATAATCGCTGTTTGTTCTGAGATCCACACAAAACACATAAATACAGTCCGTACCGCGCAGTAACACACTCCGTCTCAGTTATACAAACCAGTCAGTTAATGTTGTACAGTGAAATAATCGCTGTTTGTTCTGAGATCCACACAAAAACATAAATACAGTCCGTACCGCGCAGTAAACACACTCCGTCTCAGTTATACAAACCAGCCAGTTAAAGTTGTACAGAGAAATAATCGCTGTTTGTTCTGAGATCCACAAAACACATAAATACAGTCCGTACCGCGCAGTAAACACACTCCGTCTCAGTTATACAAACCAGCCAGTTAATGTTGTACAGAGAAATAATCGCTGTTTGTTCTGAGATCCACACAAAACACATAAATACAGTCCGTACCGCGCAGTAAACACACTCCGTCTCAGTTATACAAACCAGCCAGTTAATGTTGTACAGAGAAATAATCGCTGTTTGTTCTGAGATCCACACAAAACACATAAATACAGTCCGTACCGCGCAGTAAACACACTCCGTCTCAGTTATACAAACCAGTCAGTTAATGTTGTACAGTGAAATAATCGCTGTTTGTTCTGAGATCCACACAAAACACATAAATACAGTCCGTACCGCGCAGTAAACACACTCCGTCTCAGTTATACAAACCAGTCAGTTAATGTTGTACAGTGAAATAATCGCTGTTTGTTCTGAGATCCACACAAAACACATAAATACACTGTGTGGGCAGAACATACGATTTGTGACTGTTAAACATGGTGGTACATATAGTGACCACTGGGCTTTAAATTTAAAGGGTTGGGAAGTAAAGACTTTGAGGTGATGAGCAGTGGACTGTTGCAGTGTGTGGCAGAGGCAAGACATTCAACATCTGACTTTAGCGTGCAGCATTATGACGCTCGGAGGGCTGCACCAGACGCGTGCAATGGAACTAAGGAAAACCACGGAAAACTCTGATCCAGTTGGCCGGTTGAATGTCATTTTGAACACAAAGTTTGTCTCCATTACAAAGCCCCTCCAGTTCATGCTGTATAGCGATCCAATCTCGCTACCGCGATAACTCCGTCAGTATAGCGACTCGCTACGCGCTGGACGTTCCGGGTTTAATCTCCGGTTGGGGCACCCGTTAAAAGTGGCCCGGAGGACCACCCACCCTTCTGTACAATAGGTAGGGGACCCTTCCCCTGGGTAAAAGGGCCGTAACGTGGCGTTGACCAAGCACCTCCATCTAGTGCCAAAATTAAAAAAGGGCGCTACACGTGTACACCCCCCTCGCTACACGTGTACACCCCCCTGTGCCCTCAAGGCATGTTATAGGCGGAACTCTATTCTGTTCACGGATACAGCCTGTGTGCTGTTGACATGACACACAAGCAGCGTGCAGCATGTCTTTACTCTTGACACGTGGCACACACAGCTGTCTGTGCTTTGCTGCAGCAACACAGACATGACGTCTACAGTTGGATTTCTCGAACGGTGGTTCGACCCTAAACGTTCGCGATTTGAGTGGATTAAACCAGCAGAACAGAAATCTCCGTTCATTTAAAGTGTTCTTAGTCTTACATTTTTTCCAATGGCTCGACAGCCCCTTGGGGGCCTAGGCCGCCTCGGTTTTCGAGGCTTCACGATCACATCTTTTAGACACACCACACTCGGTAGGACTCCTCTGGACGAGGGATCAGCCCGACGCAGAGACCTCTACCTGACAACACACAACACTCACAACAGACAGACATCCATGCCCCCGGCGGGATTCGAAACCGCAATCCCAGCAAGCGAGCGGTCGCAGACCGACGCCTTAGACCGCGCGACCTCTGGATCGGGTTTAGTGTCTGTACTACTACGAATTAAAATTGTATACTGATTTAATACAGGTTTCTACATATAACCCAACAATGCCGGCCTCGGTGCACTGTACGGACCTTTACATCTCACATACCGGCTGCCTCTGTGAATGCATTTAAGAGCCCCATAAATTTAAACCCCGGCGCCACTGACCGGTCACGCGTGTTCTGTGTTCGCAGACATTCGAACTTCAAAAGTCACCGCGAAATGTGCTGTGGGGGGTCCGCGAGCTGAGGTCACGTTGGAGAGACACGGATCCGCAGCACACCACTAAAACTGCACTAACAACACAACAGGTCACATTACACTAGCACTACATCAGCAAGTAAATAAAAGTATCATCGTATCTTGGAGATCTCCATTTCAATACCACTCATCAAATTTGTCGCACAATGTGCTGATCAGTTAACTGCAGTGTCGTCTTTATGATGACGTCATGTCAACACACTGCAGACTGCAAACACTACTACTTCGTGTCTGTGCCTTGCCTTGCCCTTTGATTACAGTGGGAAGTGCATGTAAACAGTGGTTTAACATGCATAAATTCCACGTTCTGCCCACACAGTGTATTTATGTGTTTTGTGTGGATCTCAGAACAAACAGCGATTATTTCACTGTACAACATTAACTGACTGGTTTGTATAACTGAGACGGAGTGTGTTTACTGCGCGGTACGGACTGTATTTATGTGTTTTGTGTGGATCTCAGAACAAACAGCGATTATTTCACTGTACAGCATTAACTGACTGGTTTGTATAACTGAGACGGAGTGTGTTTACTGCGCGGTACGGACTGTATTTATGTGTTTTGTGTGGATCTCAGAACAAACAGCGATTATTTCACTGTACAGCATTAACTGACTGGTTTGTATAACTGAGACGGAGTGTGTTTACTGCGCGGTACGGACTGTATTTATGTGTTTTGTGTGGATCTCAGAACAAACAGCGATTATTTCACTGTACAACATTAACTGACTGGTTTGTATAACTGAGACGGAGTGTGTTTACTGCGCGGTACGGACTGTATTTATGTGTTTTGTGTGGATCTCAGAACAAACAGCGATTATTTCACTGTACAACATTAACTGACTGGTTTGTATAACTGAGACGGAGTGTGTTTACTGCGCGGTACGAAGTGAATATTTAAATATAATTGAGGATAATTTTATATTTAAAAAAAGGCCGTGCCATGGCTCAGGCTGCTCCAACGCTGCCCTCATTTCCGAAGGGCCATTGCTTTGGAAGTTTCGCAGGATTCACCCTCTTGACCTTACGATAAATAGTATCAAGATGAAGATAAGTACTGAGCATTGGTGGAATGATACTGACAGGGAAAACTGAAGTACTGGGAGACAAACATTATACAGCGTTGGTGGTAGATGGATGAATGAGTATGGAGCGTTGGTGGAATGATACTGACAGGGAAAACTGAAGTACTGGGAGACAAACATTATACAGCGTTGGTGGTAGATGGATAAATGAGTATGGAGCGTTGGTGGAATGATACTGACAGGGAAAACTGAAGTACTTGGAGAGAAACATTATACAGCGTTGGTGGTAGATGTATGAATGAGTATGGAGCGTTGGTGGAATGATACTGACAGGGAAAACTGAAGTACTGGGAGACAAACATTATACAGCGTTGGTGGTAGATGGATGAATGAGTATGGAGCGTTGGTGGAATGATACTGACAGGGGAAAACTGAAGTACTTGGAGAGAAACATTATACAGCGTTGGTGGTAGATGTATGAATGAGTATGGAGCGTTGGTGGAATGATACTGACAGGGAAAACTGAAGTACTGGGAGACAAACATTATACAGCGTTGGTGGTAGATGGATGAATGAGTATGGAGCGTTGGTGGAATGATACTGACAGGGGAAAACTGAAGTACTTGGAGAGAAACATTATACAGCGTTGGTGGTAGATGTATGAATGAGTATGGAGCGTTGGTGGAATGATACTGACAGGGAAAACTGAAGTACTGGAAGAGAAACATTATACAGCGTTGGTGCTAGATGGATGAATGAGTATGGAGCATTGGTGGAATGATACTCACAGGGAAAACTGAAGTACTTGGAGAGAAGCATTATACAGCGTTGGTGGTAGATGGATGAATGAGTATGGAGCGTTGGTGGAATGATACTGACAGGGAAAACAGAAGTACTTGGAGAGAAACATTATACAGCGTTGGTGGTAGATGTATGAATGAGTATGGAGCGTTGGTGGAATGATACTGACAGGGAAAACTTAAGTACTGGGAGAGAAACATTATACAGCGTTGGTGCTAGATGGATGAATGAGCATGGAGCGTTGGTGGAATGATACTAACAGGGGAAAACTGAAGTACTTGGAGAGAAACATTATACAGCGTTGGTGGTAGATGGATGAATGAGTATGGAGCGTTGGTGGAATGATACTGACAGGGGAAAACAGAAGTACTTGGAGAGAAACATTATACAGCGTTGGTGGTAGATGTATGAATGAGTATGGAGCGTTGGTGGAATGATACTGACAGGGAAAACTGAAGTACTGGGAGAGAAACATTATACAGCGTTGGTGCTAGATGGATGAATGAGCATGGAGCGTTGGTGGAATGATACTAACAGGGGAAAACTGAAGTACTTGGAGAGAAACATTATACAGCGTTGGTGGTAGATGGATGATGAGTATGGAGCGTTGGTGGAATGATACTGACAGGGGAAAACAGAAGTACTTGGAGAGAAACATTATACAGCGTTGGTGGTAGATGGATGAATGAGTATGGAGCGTTGGTGGAATGATACTGACAGGGGAAACTGAAGTACTGGGAGACAAACATTATACAGCGTTGGTGGTAGATGGATGAATGAGTATGGAGCGTTGGTGGAATGATACTGACAGGGGAAATCTGAAGTACTTGGAGAGAAACATTATACAGCGTTGGTGGTAGATGTATGAATGAGTATGGAGCGTTGGTGGAATGATACTGACAGGGAAAACTGAAGTACTGGAAGAGAAACATTATACAGCGTTGGTGCTAGATGGATGAATGAGTATGGAGCATTGGTGGAATGATACTCACAGGGGAAAACTGAAGTACTTGGAGAGAAACATTATACAGCGTTGGTGGTAGATGTATGAATGAGTATGGAGCGTTGGTGGAATGATACTGACAGGGAAAACTGAAGTACTGGGAGACAAACATTATACAGCGTTGGTGGTAGATGGATGAATGAGTATGGAGCGTTGGTGGAATGATACTGACAGGGGAAAACTGAAGTACTTGGAGAGAAACATTATACAGCGTTGGTGGTAGATGTATGAATGAGTATGGAGCGTTGGTGGAATGATACTGACAGGGAAAACTGAAGTACTGGAAGAGAAACATTATACAGCGTTGGTGCTAGATGGATGAATGAGTATGGAGCATTGGTGGAATGATACTCACAGGGGAAAACTGAAGTACTTGGAGAGAAGCATTATACAGCGTTGGTGGTAGATGGATGAATGAGTATGGAGCGTTGGTGGAATGATACTGACAGGGGAAAACAGAAGTACTTGGAGAGAAACATTATACAGCGTTGGTGGTAGATGTATGAATGAGTATGGAGCGTTGGTGGAATGATACTGACAGGGAAAACTGAAGTACTGGAGAGAAACATTATACAGCGTTGGTGCTAGATGGATGAATGAGCATGGAGCGTTGGTGGAATGATACTAACAGGGGAAAACTGAAGTACTTGGAGAGAAACATTATACAGCGTTGGTGGTAGATGGATGAATGAGTATGGAGCGTTGGTGGAATGATACTGACAGGGGAAAACTGAAGTACTTGGAGAGAAACATTATACAGCGTTGGTGGTAGATGGATGAATGAGTATGGAGCGTTGGTGGAATGATACTGACAGGGGAAACTGAAGTACTGGGAGACAAACATTATACAGCGTTGGTGGTAGATGGATGAATGAGTATGGAGCGTTGGTGGAATGATACTGACAGGGTAAAACTGAGGTACTTGGAGAGAAACATTATACAGCTTTGGTGGTAGATGGATGAATGAGTATGGAGCATTGGTGGAATGATACTGACAGGGGAAAACTGAAGTACTGGGAGAGAAACATTATACAGCGTTGGTTGTAGATGTATGAATGAGTATGGAGCATTGGTGGAATGATACTGACAGGGGAAAACTGAAGTACTGGGACAGAAACCTGTCACAGTGCCACTTTCTCAACCACAAATCTCACAGGTACTAGCCTTGAATCGAACCCGGACCTCCGCGGTGTGAGGCTGGCGACTAACCGCCTGAGCGATGATACGTTCTTTGAAGCCTCAAGTTCATGACATACAAAAGTCCAGTTGCTACCTCACAGTACACACACAGTGTTTCGATTACAAAACGCAAGCAGCTATAGCTGTTCCGGAATGTATTCTCTGTTATTGTAAACCTGTGTCACAGGCAGGCGACCAGCGACGTCCTCTGACGGCTTCATGCTACAGGAATTACTGCCGTCCGCGCGAATGCGAGCATTGATCTCGTGACGACATTACAACCTCATTACGTCTCACCATTTGTTAGGTACCAACATTCAGCTTCCTTATGAACACTGTCCGATAAGTACCCGCACCTTGAATGCAGACCACGTGACAGCAACAACTGCATGCACGTCACCACAGTCCAGCCACATGTTCTTCACGATTCTCACAGTAAGCCGCGACTTCCATTAACAATATTAACAGGCCGGTCTTTATAATTAAGACGCGGTGTTTTCTGTGAGACAGGGACGTATTTCTTAAATCACTATTTCAGCAAATTTTAGGCCTGAGAGGACTCAAAAACGTGACCAGCTCCACCGAGTAGTCCTCTAGACCAGCGGTATTCAACCTTTTTTGTTCGCGTACCCCCCGATATAATTTATCTTCAACTTTGTACCCCCAAAGTGTACCCGCACCGTCGCTGCGTCTCTACCCGCACCGTCGCTGCGTCTCTACCCGCACCGTCGCTGCGTCACTACCCGCATATTTCATACGATCCTTACAATAGCTGTTCCTTCTCTAAAGAGAATTAGCCGTTTTATCTACATCAGCCTAATTCAACCTTTTTTGTTCGTGTACCCCCAGATATAATTTCTCTTCAACTTTGTACCCCCAAAGCTGTTGGTGCACAATTCAAGTTATACACAGTCTATAATCCACATCTAAAATAAGTTAAATAAATTACATCCAAAATAATGTATTAAATAATAAGTTTTAAATGAGAAAAAGGAGAGTCAAGCTATTAAATAACAAATATATTATTGTCTATCGTATAAAAATTAATAAAGGAACAAATGTATTTTAGCAAAGCAAAATTATATGCACTATGTGGAATAAAATGAAACTAGCCGCCCAGATAAGAATCGCATAAAGGAGAGAGAGAGAGACAAATGGCGCTCCCAAATCGCATGTCCTTACGTCCGGTCTGTTGTGGCTAACCTAAATATGGCCCTGATTATTCAGTGTTTATCGTGAAATTATATATTACTTTTTTGTTATGTACTCCATAAGATGTCTTCGCGTACCCCCGGGGGTATGCGTACCCCAGGTTGAATACCACTGCTTTAGACAACGTGACACTAGCCCCGCCTTACACAGTAACACCACCATTCGCCATACGAAACAAGCTCAGCAGCTACATCATACCGCCTTCATGCCCATTTTAGTATTATCCTCCCCTTTAAGCTTGCATCTCCAATTTTCTCTCTTTCCACAGCAATATTCTTCAATATATCAAAATTACTTCGTTTGTTAGAATGGCTAATTAGCACCTGCCCCAATCCAACTCCCAAACTGCAAGGCCGCCCCTTGTCGGTTGTCCGCGACTATTTGTTATTCCATCCGCATGTACCCTCCATATGTGATGCCGGTTGCATTTATACTTCTAGGGTTAGGAACTCCCCTGATTTCCTCAGACCAAAACCTTCAAGCAGACTTTCTGCTGCTGACAGCCCGCAGTAACGGATCACGAGGTGCCTATCTGTTACTGCACAGGGCGATGCGCCATCTGGAAGTAACCAATAATACTGACTTATCTGCGCAGCTTCATGAGACAATGGCGCAGCGGACAGTGTTAGGTGGTACCGCCACCACACAATTACACGACCGGCGACTGAGGTATGATACGCACAGTGTAACAACCCTGGGGCGTTCGCTCAATTCTACTACCTCAAACCGCCATTAAACATAACCTGCGTGTTTCATTGAGATTCACGAGTGTCGCCTGTGCAGTCCGTATTTAACAAGAGCGCTCACTGGCCGGCCGTCGGGACTGCTACGGTGCGTCTGCATACCGGAAGTAACCTCGACCAACTGCGTTCACGAATAAGGTCGTGAGAGGCGACTGGCGTCGTCTGGGCTGACGAATACGGACATCACGGACGGACAGACGCCACGCCTGCACCGTCCCTGATAATAATAATAAATACAATCAACTCAACTGCGTCACAAGACGTCGCTACTTGCTGTGACAGGCCCATACACTGTATTTACTTAAGCTTCAATACACAGACAGTAACTCGACATATACAGCGCGACATCATAAGACTATCAGTGCACAATGAGCTACGCCGGTCTTAACCTCCGGCCGACATGCGCTGTATTTCCAAGGACCGCTTCAGTCGAAAGACTTCACCGTGTTTTCCGTATTATCACAGGGCCTTGCTATCCAGGCGAGGTTGAAATAATCTCAGGGTCGTTGATGAATTGTTTGGGATTCTTTGAATAACTGGCGATGTCCACGAAACGAATTTATTAAATAATGCAATCGGCGTCACAGTCGGTTCTCTCAAATAACACAAACAACAACGCGATGACTGTCGCCTTCTTTGTGCGACGCTTTGACCGCCCACTGACCAAGCTCCGAATTGAATTTAAACGAGTTCTTAACCGAAAGTGAGGAGAGACGAACGATCTTAAGCCACACCAACACGGCACTGCAATTCATACAGCTCACACGAGAATATGTCTTCGAGAGATCCACACAAGAAATAACTTTTTTCACAAGAACTAATTTCGCACCAGTCATCAGTCTCACACAAGAAATCCTCTCTCTCCAAGAACTGAATAACCTCTTGCCTAGGCGTGGAACCCCTTTTGATAACTTACGCGCCTCCCCGTACCAAATTCGAGTAAGTTCCAAGGTCAGTGATTGGTCACTAGTCACGTTAGACCGCACACCACATAAATAATTACTGAAATTAATACATAATTAAGAATGTTCATTGGTGGCCGTGGTCGTGCGCTTCCGCGGTCACCCTTGGGAACTAATACACTAGACTCTAAGTGAGGTCACGAAAACATTGAGCTGACAACGTGACCGCACAGGATCCAACAGCAACGGGCCGTTATAGAGGACAAGAACATGAACAGGAAGCCTTCGTGCCCTGATATGAAGCACTATCCCACAATCTTGCGGACTTACTGAGGAAAACGACGATAAACCAGTCAGGATATCGGAGCGCCAGGCGTTTGCTTGTAGCTACAGTTATCAAAGAACTTTGGACTAGCACACAGATACGAACTGTGTCAGCGTGTCGGCAGTAGCTCCAGTCTCAGCATGGCGGCAACCTCTCCTACTCTGGTCTTATGCATGTAGTCTAACCAACATATACGCAGGCGGGTTCAATCCACCGCACAAAACAGACAGTGCGACAAGGTCTAAAACGTGACCATCAGTGCAGAACACAAAGGCACAGACAAAGACCTTCTTCTGGAAGCACGGGGCCAGCCTTTGTTACTTAATCTTCAAAAACAAGAAAGGTTTTTGACCCCCTCGGGAATCGAACCACATTCCTCAGGTTCAGGCCGTAGTACAGTCGAAAGTAGTGGTATAGATAGCTACCTACACGTCGCATCGCTATTCTAGTGTTGTCACAGAATGAACATATACGTGGTACTTCCGGGTGGCTACTTCGCCCTTGAAGTCCTCGATCTGACCCCTTCGACCCTGAAGACGAAGTCCATTAATCAGAGACGCTGGTTCCCAGCTACCAATCTACAAGGTGTCACAACCATGAAGATCACAACCGAATCTTCTCCACAGTGATAATCTAAAATCTTGAGCCGCGCTCCCACGATTGGTGTATTTGACAATGCCCCAATAACTGCGCATTGTACAAGCAGCCAAATTACTGCCTTACTGTATCCACGATAACAGAATTGGGCATGCGCGTCCAATTTGGCCAACACGTCTTGTCCAGTATTTGAGTGCCTGACCAGAATGAGCACACAGCTAGCTACCATTACGTTTCGAATATACCGGTCAGTGTCGCATGTGAGGATGTTCGGTTCAACTGACAATACAACCCAAACACAACTTAAGCCAGCAAGATGGCTACAAAATTTCCCACACTAAATTACATCAGAATACCCCCCCCCCCCCCCACACACACACACAAATTTCCGCGTCCCTCTCAAACACAGAGTGCGGTTTTTCTAAAAACACAGCAATTACAAAACAATCATGCGTGCCCGCACACACACACACACACACATGCAAGCACGCACAACTGTAACACCTGGAACGACGTCACACCAACTCTCACTTCAAATATTCGGACGTCTTACTGATCTCATATTCAAATACACACGACAGCTAGTCAAACGAAAACCTTAAAAGTTAGAATTCACGTGCCAAACCACTTGACGTGGACACATAATTAAAGCGGACAGACTGAAGTCCAAATTCCAAAAACTCAACATGAATTCGTTCTCCAAATGACTTGCCGTGGGCACATAATTAAAGAGGACAGACTGAAGTCCAAATTCCAAAAACTAACATGAATTCGTTCTCCAAATGACTTGCCGTGGACACATAATTAAAGAGGACAGTCCATTTCCAAAAACTCACTCAGGACATCTGCCGAAACCAGTTACCCTGGGCATATCATTAAAGGAAACAGACTGAAGTCCAAAGTCTAAAAACTGACTCAGCAGAAATTCATTTCCAAAACCACTCACACTGGACAGATAATTAAAGCGCAGAGACTTAAGTCGAAATTCTAAAAACTCAAAAACTTCTCTCAACCGGTATCCAATCCAACGAAAAGGTAATTGCTTCTCGTCCTGTCTAACGATATCAACTGTGTAGTATGAATACCACACAAGGGTTGAGGGATTTCGAATCATGATTCGGAAGAGCTGTAAATTCCTTTAATTCGGGACCAAACAGGTGCCGGATTATCAAACAGTACCTAAATTTCGCAGCCAACACTCAGCAAATATGCACTTGTCAGTTACTTTCATTTCGTCATAAAAAACTTCCTTCTGAATTATCAAAACACCAGTCGCGGGTTTTCCTTCAGAATGCACTGCTGTAAACACTTGCACAGCACCGTCCGAATGCGCTAAATTAGGCATAAACGACTGTAATTGGTCCTTCTACGCCTTTACATCACAGACAGTCGACAATCCAATGTTGTATGAAGCCATAACTACATTTCGGCTTTCATCACTTTCAAGGCTATGAAGATATAAGCGAGAGGCTACATGTTGGTCACCCCTGTTCTGCGAAACAGACAACAGTGCAACAGTGTCGCCGGAAAGAACCAACATGACTAAACCGGAACTCCGTTTCAGTTTTCCTGCCATTTCGTATGGCTGGGTATACCAGGCCCTGTCAAGGAGCAACCGGGTGACTAATAATACGGACGCTCCTGGCCAGTGAGTCACAAGTCAGCACCACATCGCTCTAATGTACACTGATCGCATCCGACATCGTGACGTCACAAATTCCACTGCACGTAGTAATCAACGGCGCCTAGCGGCATGACTTATATCCACGTAATGGCAAAGAGACGTAGGCAAACCAAATAAAGAAACGCGGGGAAATGGCTCCACAAATGAATGTGAACTGACACTGTGACGGTTAACCATGAAGATGGAAGCAATATGCTCCTCCGAAATGTCTGGTAACCACATACTTGACTACACCGCCACTCTGCACGAGGCGGATGCAACAGGCGGAACGCGTATCGCGGGTGGAACAGACTATAAGTACGAAGTTTTGGTAGGACAATGCAAAGGGAGGACCACAGGGCGTGACTTCAAGGGTCTGGAGTGGATTTACGGGCCTAGTGGCAGGCTTTTGTGAACACGGTGCTGAACCTTCGTATTACACTGAAGGCGAGGAATGTATAGAGCAGCTGACAGACAGGTAGTTTCACAAGCAGGACTCTGCTCCGTCCAGCCTGCCCGACGGCCAAGCCAAACAATGTTGTCTGACGTATGACCTGTGGACTGCAGTCATGCCGCCCGTTTACTCAGACTGAAGACTGCGAGCGTCAGCGCACACACAGCAGCAGACTGCAACATCGACATAACTGTTTGTACATCGCGAACTGCCTGCCACCAGACTGCATGCTGAAGATAAACGAAAATACGTAGTTAGGGGCAAGTGTCACTGAACGGAACGGCTGAAGGATGTTATCTGCCAAACAAGCACTACTACACACACACAGCCACTTTGCAAACAGTCACGTGATGCGTGTCGAACCGCCGACGCCAGTTCCAAAGTTTAAACAATTCAAAATAACCACAGACACCCTGCCGCGGGTGAAGTTTGGGCTACGTGGCTGCTACAGAGAGACAAGCCAGCACATCAAACTGGCCATGAAGGCAATGACACTACACGTCATGCCGGCGATAGACTTTAAAACTATTGCCTTTAACATGGCGGCGAAGCGCGTCTACTGCGTACCGCGCAGTAAACACACTCCGTCTGTTATACAAACCAGTCAGTTAATGCTGTACAGTGAAATAATCGCTGTTTGTTCTGAGATCCACACAAAACACATAAATTCAGTCCGTACCGCGCAGTAAACACACTCCGTCTGTTATACAAACCAGTCAGTTAATGCTGTACAGTGAAATAATCGCTGTTTGTTCTGAGATCCACACAAATCACATAAATACAGTCCGTACCGCGCAGTAAACACACTCCGTCTGTTATACAAACCAGTCAGTTAATGTTGTACAGTGAAATAATCGCTGTTTGTTCTGAGATCCACACAAAACACATAAATACAGTCCGTACCGCGCAGTAAACACACTCCGTCTCAGTTACACAAACCAGTCAGTTAATGTTGTACAGTGAAATAATCACTGTTTGTTCTGAGATCCACACAAAACACATAAATACAGCTCGTACCGCGCAGTAAACACACTCCGTCTCAGTTACACAAACCAGTCAGTTAATGTTGTACAGTGAAATAATCGCTGTTTGTTCTGAGATCCACACAAAACACATAAATACAGTCCGTACCGCGCAGTAAACACACTCCGTCTCAGTTATACAAACCAGTCAGTTAATGCTGTACAGTGAAATAATCGCTGTTTGTTCTGAGATCCACACAAAACACATAAATACAGTCCGTACCGCGCAGTAAACACACTCCGTCTCAGTTATACAAACCAGTCAGTTAATGCTGTACAGTGAAATAATCGCTGTTTGTTCTGAGATCCACACAAAACACATAAATACAGTCCGTACCGCGCAGTAAACACACTCCGTCTCAGTTATACAAACCAGTCAGTTAATGCTGTACAGTGAAATAATCGCTGTTTGTTCTGAGATCCACACAAAACACATAAATACAGTCCGTACCGCGCAGAAAACACACTCCGTCTCAGTTATACAAACCAGTCAGTTAATGCTGTACAGTGAAATAATCGCTGTTGTGTCTGAGATCCACACAAAACACATAAATACAGTCCGTACCGCGCAGTAAACACACTCCGTCTCAGTCATACAAACCAGTCAGTTAATGCTGTACAGTGAAATAATCGCTGTTTGTTCTGAGATCCACACAAAACACATAAATACACTGTGTGGGCAGAACGTAGAATTTGTGAATGTTAAACATGGTGGTACATATAGTAACCAGTGTGCTTTAGTGGGTCAAGTACCAGTACACGGACAAATGACAAAGGGTTGTGTTCAGGAACTGTCTCTTTACCCTGTAATTCCACTTAATTTCGTCCAACACATCAAAGTCCAAAGCTCAGTTCATGCACGTCAACTAGAGCGCCGACGTCAATTACAAATTCCTTTTCAAAGACGAAAGTAACAATACAAAACACAGACGCCGTGAACACGAACTACTTGCATTATTCAAATTTTAAACCCACCGGCCACATTAATAATGAAGCACAGGCACTGGCCACAACGACCGCCATTACCTTGCAGTGCAGCACCATTCACACACAGCAGTCTTTGCCGCCACGACCAAACCACCTTTGATGCCACACCGGTGGCCTAACGTCATACGTCGTCTCCATCAATCTCTGACGTCTATCGCAGCGCTTACGAACCTTCCTGCTACCACGGGCCCCTCACAGTGTCACTAATACTCTGGACCCCCTCCCCAAAATTATCTCAACTCGCGGACCCCTGAGGCACAACTGGCGATAACATTTAAACTTCACACACAAGAAACGAACTGAACTCCAAGCCTTAACTACTCAGTGTAAAGGTAAAGGTAAAGCAATGCCATTACAGGCCTGGACAGGCCCTTAGAGTTCCAGGAGGTTGAGGCTCCCAGATTTATAGACAATCGGCACATGAACGTGGTAAGGTTGTCTGCCCTACGCACCGGCCGCCTTTACCCCCAGGAAATATTCCTGGTACTCATTCCTGGTACAGGCTTAGTCGACCCCAGGGCCACAGTGCGGCCGGAAGGATTATGTCAATGAAAAATTCCAATTACACCATCGGGAATCGAACCCGCGGCCTTTCGGCTTGTAGCGCAGTAACTACTCAGGGTTAAGATCTAATACAAAGACCCCGATCTTCCCAGCAGTAATGACAATAAAACTAAGATCACGGAAAAGCTAAAGCCCCTACTAAGCAATTCGAAGCTGTTATAACCAGTGGCGTAGCTACGCTTTTTGGCCAGTAATCACAGAGGCCTCAAGTAATCACAAAGGCCAGTAATCACAGAGGCCAGTAATCACAGAGGCCAGTAATCACAAAGGCCAGTAATCACAAGGGCCAGTAATCACAATGACCCGCAGCAACATAAATCATAAACTTCAAAAAATTCGCAATCATTTATTGAATTTCCTTTCATTTGGCTCATGAACTTTACAATTCGCTGAGCGCACAAAATATTTTTTATTTAAAATATTAATTTTACCCGCACCACTCGCCCCCCCCCCCTCCAGCTACGCCCCTGGTTATACCATTATAACACACAGACAGGCTCTGTGTAATATGAAGAATGTTCATTACATCTTTCCTCTTAACTTCTAATGGGAAGGCAGATATTGTCTCGCGGACCACACTTTAATAACCACTGGCCTAGCCTGCTTATGTATTTATCAGTACAGTCAGACCTCTGCCTATGCAGACAACATTCCGTGAATACAAACATGACACACCTGCCTCTGCCATATTCACTGCAAAGCTTAACACTCACACGTCACGTGACAGCCCAGTGGCCCACACTGCTCCATTAGCTTTCAGCCGATCCTGGGTTCGCACCTCAATCCGGAAGGCAGCTATCCTAAAGGAGGGTGTTCGTGGTCTTCGCCCGTTCATCTAAGCAAGTTCCACAACGGCACTCAAAACCAGACCACGATCGCCTCACCAAGGCGTTCTTTAGTTTCAAAATGTCACACTGCGCTCGGGCACACGCCTACGTGTCATTTAATTCACACCCACACAAAAATTAGTACGGCCTTTCCTGCACCGATTTTCGTGAAACTCGCCTATGTTCAACAGCATTATGTGAAGATCTCTTATACCGAATTTCACCCAAATCAGACAATAAGTGTGGAAAATGCGGATACAAATTGATTTACACCACTTACGAAATGTATCGTTTTTTACTGCGCCAATTTGCACGAAACTCGTGAGCAACTGGAAGTTTGTGCAATTCTTCTGTACAGAGTTTCACTTCTTTTTTTCGAATCGAATGCAACTAATCTACGTAAATAATGACTTTCAATTCACAGACTTTAATAAAACTCACAGCTGCTCAGCGGCATTATGTGCAAATCGCCCGTACCGTATTTCACCCAAATCGGGCAACAAATATGTAAATTACATCTAGAAATTCATTGACTCCCGCAAGTAAATTCAGTCACCGGAAGGATTTTCACGAAACTCCCGCCTGCTCAACAAGATTTTATAAAGAAATTCCACATCCAATTTCACGAAAATCGGGCAAACGGTTTCGCTGCTCAATATCCGAAGAACTAAATTCTATGTTATTTTATTTTATTGCGTTCGACATATCAACTTCGTATATTGAGTTACTCAATAGCACAACGTGATGTCACACTTTCAATTTGTTTCGCCGATGACAGTTGGTCACCGAGGGACACACTGGGACGTGCAGACGAACGGCAGGGTCTGTCTGCTTCAACGTGTTGCAGAACTGTTTGCCTGTGCTGTATCTGTCTGCACACAACTGCTGCTTCTCTCTTCACTTATCGCTAAGCAATGACATACAATTACTCCCCACTGCCTAGCAACTTTTCCTTCACCAATACTAGCACGTTAATAAATGGGAACTGAATAATAATACTGACATTACTATTAACAGCACGAAGTCCCCTCAAATTTAAACCAGAAAATGTTACGGTTACAAAAACAGTGTCTCGCCCCTGCCGGCATCCGAAGCCCGGACCGTCCAGTCACTGTACTGACTGCAGCGTGACACACCTAAACAGCATAACATTCAGTTCGTACCGCACAGAGGACAGATAGTCTTCCCGGACTGTCCAGTCACTGTACTGACTGCAGCGTGACACACCTAACAGCATAACATTCAGTTCGTACCGCACAGAGGACAGACAGTCTTCCCGGACCGTCCAGTCACTGTACTGACTGCAGCGTGACACACCTAAACAGCACAACAATCAGTTCGTACCGCACAGAGGACAGACAGTCTTCCCGGACTGTCCAGTACTACAGTATAATGAACTGAACTATACACAACCTTAACAGCAGAACAATTCATGTTACGGTTACCCAAACAGTGTCAGCGCCCCTTCCCGGACCGTCCAGTCACTGTACTGACTGCAGCGTGACACACCTAACAGCATAACATCAGTTCGTACCGCACAGAGGACAGACAGTCTTCCCGGACCGTCCAGTCACTGTACTGACTGCAGCGTGACACACCTAAACAGCACAACAATCAGTTCGTACCGCACAGAGGACAGACAGTCTTCCCGGACCGTCCAGTCACTGTACTGACTGCAGCGTGACACACCTAACAGCATAACAATTCAGTTCGTACCGCACAGAGGACAGACAGTCTTCCCGGACCGTCCAGTCACTGTACTGACTGCAGCGTGACACACCTAAACAGCATAACATTCAGTTCGTACCGCACAGAGGACAGACAGTCTTCCCGGACCGTCCAGTCACTGTACTGACTGCAGCGTGACACACCTAAACAGCACAACATTCAGTTCGTACCGCACAGAGGACAGACAGTCTTCCCGGACCGTCCAGTCACTGTACTGACTGCAGCGTGACACACCTAAACAGCAAACAATCAGTTCGTACCGCACAGAGGACAGACAGTCTTCCCGGACCGTCCAGTCACTGTACTGACTGCAGCGTGACACACCTAACAGCACAACAAATTCAGTTCGTACCGCACAGAGGACAGACAGTCTTCCCGGACCGTCCAGTCACTGTACTGACTGCAGCGTGACACACCTAAACAGCAAACAATCAGTTCGTACCGCACAGAGGACAGACAGTCTTCCCGGACCGTCCAGTCACTGTACTGACTGCAGCGTGCACACACCTAAACAGCATAACAATCAGTTCGTACCGCACAGAGGACAAAGTCTTCCTTACAAAGACCAACCGGTTATGCTGCCAGAGGCAAATAATCGCTGCATACTGTAAGGATCACATGAAATCCACTGTGTGGGCACACGCAGAGCGTATGAACGTTAATGCACATGGTACGTATACTTACCACTGTCGTCTAAAGAGTTTAAAAAGAATTAAAACAATTACACAATTAATAGCATCGCAGTTTATATTTCGCCTAATTATAGCAACAAAATGACACACACACACGAGATGTTGAGGTTCTCGTGACACCGTGCAGTTTGGTACAAGGACGCCTACTCAAGAAACGAACATTCAGCACGTTATCCCTACATTAGCTTCAATCTTAAGCCAGCTCAATCCGCATTTAATACAACCTAATAAGCGGTAACCATGTCTTCGTTTTCGCCCTTTACATTTCACAAGTTGTTCCTTTATAGAAAATTCCTCTACATGCATTTCATGTTTCCTCATGTGTGCTACATGCCCTGCCCAATTAATATTAGGTTCACTGCCTTATCTAACCAATATCGTTTGCCAATTCCCACCGCTATTCCAACGCGCTTGTGGGCTGACCCCCAACCGGTTACGGCTTATATGTACAAGCGAGTCGACAGGAAGCAACAAAAGATAACATTAAGATCAAACAACATCCCTGTACACCTACTTCAGATATATGAGGTTCAAAGTTAGTCCTTATGTAATGTTCTACATTTCGCTTTATTTGTTTATTACTTAACGACTTTAGTGCTTAAGCAAACAGGCCACGACCTTCAGTTTCCGTTTTGTTAGGCTCCTAATGGAAGGCATGTGAACGTCAACACAGCAGTATGCAACACTGCACATCCGAGTTGCCAGATTTCCAAAAGCCACAGTAAATTTATCAAAATGTCATATCATGCACTCCCCTACTTGGCCCCACCGGCGGCCTCGTCACAACGCAAGAATGCCATAGAACTGGTTGCTGCCGTTGCTAGAGCAGCAAAACGAACAAGAAGCAACCGGCAGGTTCTTCTAAAAATAAACTGACAATTATTATTATCCTGTTCCATGGGTGTATCCTACCTGCTCCCTTCCCCTTCATTCCTCCAAACCGGTAAACGAGGTGAGTGGTCCACAAGCAAGACCACTCAACCTTTCCCGCGGTAACAAGAGTTCGTCTCCAGACGAAGGCTTTCACTATCAGACAACTTGTATTTCCACGACTACTGTCTTCTGGGTCATGACGGCATGTAGTGTGGCACAGATTTACCGACGTTTCGCAGGTATCTGCTGCATACTTCTGCCACACTACACGGAGTCACTCCTAAACGTCAGAAATATTCACTCTCAAAACGCAGAATCTCAAATCTCACATTTCTTTCGCTTGATGTGAAAAAAAGTTTTGTATGATAAAGGTGAACACACCAGAGTCTGGTACTGACACACCGACGTTTCGGAGAATGTACTGCCGCCATCTTCTGTGTATATGAACAACAGCAGTTCTATCTACAGCCTCAACAGTACTGTAACTCAAACCTCAGCCCACTTATTTCCGCCAAACACATTTGCCATTACTTGCTGATACATCAGCTACAGACCCAACACTTCCACACCCACCTCAGACGGCAGTGCCTGTACCCAGTTCAGATACATCAGCTACAGACCCAACACTTCCACACCCCCCTCAGGGGGCAGTGCCTGTACCCAGTTCAGATACATCAGCTACAGACCCAACACTTCCACACCCACCTCAGACGGCAGTGCCTGTACCCAGTTCAGATACATCAGCTACAGACCCAACACTTCCACACCCCCCTCAGGGGCAGTGCCTGTACCCAGTTCAGATACATCAGCTACAGACCCAACACTTCCACACCCACCTCAGACGGCAGTGCCTGTACCCAGTTCAGATACATCAGCTACAGACCCAACACTTCCACACCCACCTCAGACGGCAGTGCCTGTACCCAGTTCAGATACATCAGCTACAGACCCAACACTTCCACACCCCCCTCAGGGGGCAGTGCCTGTACCCAGTTCAGATACATCAGCTACAGACCCAACACTTCCACACCCACCTCAGATGGCAGTGCCTGTACCCAGTTCAGATACATCAGCTACAGACCCAACACTTCCACACCCCCCTCAGGGGGCAGTGCCTGTACCCAGTTCAGATACATCAGCTACAGACCCAACACTTCCACACCCACCTCAGACGGCAGTGCCTGTACCCAGTTCAGATACATCAGCTACAGACCCAACACTTCCACACCCCCTCAGGGGGCAGTGCCTGTACCCAGTTCAGATACATCAGCTACAGACCCAACACTTCCACACCCCCCTCAGGGGGCAGTGCCTGTACCCAGTTCAGATACATCAGCTACAGACCCAACACTTCCACACCCCCCTCAGGGGCAGTGCCTGTACCCAGTTCAGATACATCAGCTACAGACCCAACACTTCCACACCCCCCTCAGGGGGCAGTGCCTGTACCCAGTTCAGATACATCAGCTACAGACCCAACACTTCCACACCCCCCTCAGGGGGCAGTGCCTGTACCCAGTTCAGATACTCCAGGGTCAACTATCTGAACCAATTCAAACTCTGGTCTCCGTTACGACACTGTGTAATGTGACTGGTGGGCACCGACGTTCTGGACATGCACTGTTGCCATCTTCATGGTGAAAGTGAACATAGACTTTGAATGTTCCCCCAGAGAAGTCCAAAACCATCACTGGTCATTATGCAGCAGCATTCTGACTGCTATGAAAACCTCAAATCCCATTTTCCAACCATGATTCCTCTGAGAGTTTTCTAAAATACCTGCATCATCATATCATCATCATCATTCACACAAGTCATGCACTGCTGTAACTGACAGCACAGTGGTCACTCAGTGATCCTGATTTATGCATAATGCAGCAGTCGTAATGTCGCCATCTTCAATTATGTGACGTCACACTGTGTGCACTGATGCAAGGCTCCAGAATATTCATGTACAGAGCATCCAGCTTAAACTGGAACCCAATCACAGACTCTACACACGCACTCATGGAGTGTACATTAACAATGTGTATCACACTGGGACTGCATGCGTACAGCGCACGTCATTACTGCAGTGACCAAGACGACGCCTGTCCTCCAGTGCTCAGTCCCAAGTCACAAAATTTCTCTGCGTAACAAAAATGCACATTTTGATACTCCACCGCTTCATTACATGGCACAGAATGTTTACGCCTGTCACCTTACGCATCCTACACAATTTACACACATTATCACATCACTGCGGCCAGCAGGCCGCTCTATTTACAGAGTTCATCAAAAGAGAACTCGTGCCACACACAGCTCGGCATCCACTTCTGTTTACTCACTACTAGTTTTGACAAATGGGCACTGCCATCCTCAGGTGCAATCAATTACATATCTACAACATGATGCAAACGACAGTTTGCTGGCAGTCAATCGGCAACTCACACGTTTTTGTTTCTTGCCCGCTGGACATGCGAATTTAACTCTCCATGGCACCAAAGTTCTGAGCCTAACATGGCGCTGATCCAGGAGAAAGCCCCACTCATCACACGCCATGCTAACTGAAGTCAACACTAACCACTAATGCACTCTTCAACACACATTTGGAAGAAAACCTCCACATGAAATATCCATTCCTCAAAAATTTACTAAATTTCAGTCTTTGCAGGAAGCGTGTTACAGCGCACATCACCAATCACCAAAGATCATATTTAATGCACAAAGGTATCCCACATAGACAGTCAACACCAACCATTACTTCTCACACCTCACATTTAGAATTGCAGTTACAAAATTCGAAGCTTAAGTAACTGTGATTACACACAAAACTCAACTGAGACTGGAAATCAACGACAGCAATCATCCAAAAACAGTCACATATACAAATTTCATTAAATGAGACTGACGAAGATTTTCCGCGGCAAGCAATTTTCACAGACAAGCTTCACGTCACATTAATGACCGAGACGACAACTTGGCACAACAGATGACACGTTGGGATTTCTCCAAGATGGATGCCATCAGGCATACTAAGCTAAGCACACATTTTTACTGTCACTGGGAGAGGGGAATGCACATGTGTGGCAAGAAAGAAATGGGACACACTGTAAAATGCTGAATGCTTGACAACAAACCCCGTAACTGTACATATGTATGTATGTATGTACATATGTATGTATGTATGTATGTATGTATGTCTCAAAATAAATGTGACATTCAGCTTTACACTTAGAGTCCTATTTCACTGGCCCTGTACACACAAAACTGTAAACTTCCTGTTTCCTATTGTGTACAACAGACCACACACAGAACACACAAATGTGTTACGCCATCTACTCCATACTCTTTGCAGCATGTAGCGCAGTCATTGCTGTTAAAGTAATGGGCAAGTACTACAGTAAAACCTTTGGGTGCAATTCAAATCCTCATGCCCAATGTTTTTTTAATGATGGGAGTAAACTTGTTAATTGCAATGCTTTTCCTTCACTAAACGTTAGCTATCAGTCTATATAGCACATAGTGATATTGATAAGGCAAATAACTTCAAACACCAACAAACAGTCTAACAAAATCAGTTGAGCATAACATGAAAATGTGTCAAAGGACCTCTACAAGCATTTTTGCAATTACTTATGTGGCAAACAGAGCAAAATATAATGGGAGAGGAGCCGGAAGAAGTCTGTGGCATTCTGCAGGTTAGTTCTGTGTGTACTTCAACACTGCACAAGAGTTTTAACATGACAGTTGTTACCTCAATGTATTTCTAGGTACCTGTAGTTTTGCATTTTCATTTTATGAGCTTTTCGCAAAAAAAACTGCAAAAAAGTGGTATAATTTCAGAAGAGTTAAAAATCCAGTTTTATAAAAAAAAATGGCCTTAAAAGCTGGATTCTTAGCTAAACATTTTAACCATTCTTTTAGCATATTCTTTACAACATGCACCATCACGGCTGCACAAATCTCGAACACCCGGTCGCCCTGCTGACCAAATTTCGTACAGTGGCACCTAACATTTTGAGCACTTTATTGCACTCTTTCACCTCACATACAAAAATGTGTGGAGCACCTGGCAGCACTGACGTGCACAGGTCACATTAAAACTGCGCGTCTTTAGTGTGAAACTTGCTTCACAGCACCCTTCTGGTGCCCAGAATTTGGTTGTGGCTCCTAGATTTTTGGAAAATTTGTGGACCGCTGTACAACATAAACTTCAGACTTAAAGTAAATACTGGCAACGTATGCCTGAGTACGCTTGACATATTTTGGGGACGTCGTACCTGAAGATGACTATGTACAGTCAAAATATGTAGTAACAACACATGTGCTGCTGTGGCAATGGAAGTACTTCACATTATATACAAGTACTGTATATAACTAACTAACTAACTAACTCCATGTAGCACAGTCCTTCTTAAGAAGCTAACAGGTCCTCAGCTAGTCAAGAAATTCCCTGCATTTTATGCAACCTGAAGGTTCATTACCGCACTCACAACAGCCCGCCACCTGTCCCTATCCTGAGCCACACCAATCCAGTCTATGCCCCCCCCCCCCATCCCACATCATGAAGATCCATTTTAATATTATCCTCCCATCTATGCCTGGGTCTTCCAAGTGGTCTCCTTCCCTCAGGTCTCCCCACCAAAATCCTGTATGCACCTCTTCCCTTACCCATACGTGCTACATGCCCCGTCCACCTCATTCTTCTTGATTTGATCACCCGAATAATATTTGGCGATGAGTACAGATCATAAAGTTCCTTGTTATGTAGTCTTCTCAGTACTGTATATACCAAATTACAAAGTGTCATATCCAAAGGACTTCAACCTTCATCAACGACACTGTGTGAACTTCACATCTCCCGTGGCAGATGCCCTTTATAACAGTCCTAACTGTTCACTGCAAGTCCATCACTTACTTACTTATCCACTTATTACAATTAGCCACTACTCATAATAAAAATACTAAACATTACATTTCACAGACATGCAAAAGTCAAAAAAATGACAAAATTTCACAAACGTCAGCCGTATTTTCTAAAGTTATTATTTACATATCATGACAGTAGCCTTTAAACAAACTCAAATTATTTTGTTTCCAATATCCCTGGCACACCACATACTTGTACTTTCAAAATGATCACATCCAACCTACTGCTTGGAGCACAGTCCTTCCTCAGAAGCCACCTACACTGTCTTTTGTGACTGCACACTGGGACAGAAGAAACAGCTGCTCCTACTGTCAAATCGGGATAAACCAGAACGCGTAGTTTCAGGTCCGGGAAGTGACGTCTACAAAACTTACTGTATAAACTATTACCAAAAACCATCACAAATATTGCTACTCACTAAATGCTTCATACCTCAAAAGCTAACAGTCACTTAGCTTGTTAGGAAATCCCCTCCCATTTATGCACCTGAACGCTGATTGGTGTGTTCACAATAGCATGCCTCTGGATTCTGTCCTGAGCCAGATGAATCCAATTACTGCTGTACAGCAATGCATATCTCTGAAGGTATTTAACAATTAAATTCATTTCGTACCTTATAAAGCAGTTCTCTCACACACTCCCTTCTGCTGTGTTCACTTGACCTTAATCAACAGACACAAAAACATGTTCGGAGGCTTACTTCCATACTTCAAAACTGCAACATTTTCCCCCTTCTTGTCACCACATTTATCCAGCCACTGCATTTGTGAGACTTCATTTTCGTGCACGTCTCCAACTAGCAACAATTCCATTATTCAAGCAGTTTTGTACTGCCAAACTTAATATTACATGCCCACGTTATACACTAGGGCAATAACCATGCTCAACTGCAGAAAATCAGAGATATTATAATCTATCATAAATTCTGACAACTCAAATAACCCAGGAATTAACGTAAACAAATATACCAATGTTATAATTGTTGAACCAAGCAATTTGCTAAGCGACATTTACTGCAGCCAAAAGTAATGTTTCCTTCCATAATTCAAAAATGCATGGATCCACTTCAATAAAACTATTTGCAAAACGGTAACAAATGCAGATGCTACAGATGTCATTAAGGTACATGTTAACTACACGTTAAAAAATGTTTTTATAAATTAAATATGGAACTATGTCAGGAATAAACGAAGATTCGGCAACGGCTACATATAAAGAAGTTGAAATATAACCCTTTTAGAGCTGCCTTCGTAGTAAATCCTGTATAATAAAATCACAAAGCATAATTCGAAGGCATACGAAATAATATGAAACCACAAAATTTAAAACTTTATAGTGAGCAAACGCCCAAAACCAAAATAAGGGAACAAATTACAGAAACGGAAAGAAAGCGATATATCGATTCTAATTTGATCATCCCAAACCGAGTTACTTCGTTCCTTCAGCATGAAAATAACCTCTCATTATTTATAACAGCACTCACCTCTTCTCTTCGTTTAAGCCATCTGCCACAAGGACTTTCTTCTAAAATTTCGCTCTCGTCTTCGGAATCTTCGCCACTTTCTCGTGGTGACTTATGCTCCGGGTCGTTACTTGAGCGACTTTCAGACATTCCGGAAAATTTGTTAAAAGGTACAATTTACGTCTTGAAAACAGACGTTACACTGTTTATAAATACAGACACATCCTGCCAAACACTTCACACAATTCACAGCCATGGATCATTATTCACTAACACCAAACACACTTCTCACTAATGATGGTACAAGGCCTAGCTATGTTTGTGATCCTCATTGGCTCAACGGGATAACACCGTCACTTGTTAGCCGGAATCGTTCGAACTTCGGTTTTCCTTTCTGTGGAAACGATCACGTGACGCTCTCCTCAAAAAAATGTTCCTTCATTATTCAGTAAATGTATTCATGCCTTATACTTTACAATACGAGGCGTATAACTACACAAATAACACGAATACTACGGCAACATCACTACACCTCTAAATCAAGAGTGTGGCTCCACTGCCACGAACTGCCGGAACAGCCATGGATCACGCAACTTGCTGATTGCAACTGAACATTGCCTCGTACTGCCAACCAGTAATCTGTGCTGCCAACTTCGGCTTCGTTCGAGAGGCAGGTATATCTGTGCGGAATGCTGCTACCCTCTGGTGTTGGTCTATTAGTAGACTATCCGTCCACTGAGGGCATTACTATACAGCAAATCATTTGCATTGTGAGCAGATTGGCAGTTGGTTTTGTGCCCATCACCTCATCGAACAAGATTTGACATCACGCCATACAGTTTAATAAAAAATTACGAGCATTCTCTTTCCATTGCCAGATTGGCGGCACTGCTGGTTCCCCACCCTCCATTTACTTTGTCGAGGAAAAGACACATGTGAATTCTTACCCGACTATACGGTGTCACATCCCAAACGAGAGTATTTCTCATGACGTTGAGTTCTTAAGAAAATCACAAGCACCTACCTACTCAATAAATTCTCCACCTTTTATTAAACCGTATATTCAGTGTGTGGACACCACTGAACCCAATTCTGAGTCAGCTAAGTGAAGTTCACAACTACTTTATAAGTCCCTTTTAATATTACCTTTCCATTTTCGCTCTGGTCTCTTTTCGGTGGCTTCGTCAAATGTGGCATACACACATACATACATTCCATGGATCCATGTCTGTCAGAGTGACAACTCGATGTGCAATAAGTCATAATATACAAATACACAGCTATACAGACTATAGAATTTTACGTTTGAACACTATAAACTAAAACACTATAAACGTGTTAGATATCTCACTATGAACCGTCTTTATACATAACAAATTCGTCTACTGAGTAAAAGCAATGTGTATTTATGTATTTTCTTAATGCTACTTGAAATTTTGGCTTTTCATTCTTAAGACTTATGCGACTCAGAGGGAGTCTGTTGAAAATTGTGATACCGGCATAGACTGTACTTTTTTGAAAACAAGATGGCTGGCATTTGCAAGTAAACTTCTTCAGCACTTTCATCGCCTTCATATACTACTTACCCTGCTCATTCCATTCTCATTTTATCGCACTAATTACATATGGCAGACTATTATAACACGAAGATCTTCAGGCAACTTTTTCCATCTTTTCCATGGTAAAATTATAGAAAGGTTCTTATATATGATGAAAAATACTTTCAAACTGAATGTTTTACTTCACACAATTAAAAAATGGGCTCTTGAGTACAGCTTTTAATAAGCAATGGGCAAAGAGGTGCAACACCTGGATACTATTTCAGAGCATGCCATTATTTTGAGCTGAAAAATTGATCACCATATTAAGCACTAACAGATCAGTGAAATTATAAAGTTCCATTACTCATAAATCATTTCAGAGCCCACTCAAGCATTCTGAATAAACTGGTAACAGAAATGTGACCAAAGTGCTGAAACAACAAAGTATGGGAACTTGAAAAGGACACGTTTTATACGTACAACAATGGCAAAGACGATCTAAATCTTCAGGAACACTGCTGTGAGCACCGCAGATCTTGCAAAGGCAGTTTCATGAACCTTTTGTGAATGTGGAATATGGCAAGCGAGAAACAAAAAAGAGAACTCACATTTCTGAGATGTGAAGCCATCAGGCAACCAGATACAGCAACATGAACAAGAGAAACATTTTTGTACATGAATAAGAGGTCAGATTACAACACTGCTGGGTTCTTTGCATTTGAAAAAAATGGAAGATAGAACTAACTCTGCCTTTATTCTCATCAGGTGATCAACTGGTGTAACACGCTCTGTTACCATCCTTAGTTCATTACAAAGCACACTTTTTATTGCCAAGAAACTACGCTCTTACTCCTGCATTCATGCATTCCAAGATGATCCATCAACTGGTACAATTTGACCCAAGTAAAATCACAGTAAATCAGTTGATAGCTTATGGTTCCCCCCAGTGTCAGTAATCATACTGCATTTTTATTCCCCATGGACAAACACAACCACATGGCCCTCACATTCACACCTATTACAAACACAACCACATGGCCCTCACATTCACACCTATTACAAACACAACCACATGGCCCTCACATTCATACCTATTACAAACACAACCACATGGCCCTCACATTCATACCTATTACAAACACAACCACATGGCCCTCACATTCACACCTATTACAAACACAACCACATGGCCCTCACATTCACACCTATTACAAACACAACCACATGGCCCTCACATTCACACCTATTACAAACACAACCACATGGCCCTCACATTCACACACCTATTACAAACACAACCACATGGCCCTCACATTCACACCTATTACAAACACAACCACATGGCCCTCACATTCATACCTATTACAAACACAACCACATGGCCCTCACATTCACACCTATTACAAACACAACCACATGGCCCTCACATTCACACCTATTACAAACACAACCACATGGCCCTCACATTCATACCTATTACAAACACAACCACATGGCCCTCACATTCACACCTATTACACGCCAGGTTGTGTCAGCCATACTGCTACTTCTGTTTTTGTAACAAAAATTCAGTTGTCAATTCTAGCTGTAACATATAAAGTTAATAATAGTTTTCAAATCTATTTTAAGGTTCTCATGTTGGTGAAGATTCATTTATGGTCTTCAATGGTTATAACACACATACTGACCTCCTGTGGTGTCATAACGGTTATAACACATACTGACCTCCTGTGGTGTCATAACGGTTATAACACATACTGACCTCCTGTGGTGTCATAACGGTTATAACACATACTGACCTCCTGTGGTGTCATAACGGTTATAACACATACTGACCTCCTGTGGTGTCATAACGGTTATAACACATACTGACCTCCTGTGGTGTCATAACGGTTATAACACATACTGACCTCCTGTGGTGTCATAACGGTTATAACAACATACTGACCTCCTGTGGTGTCATAACGGTTATAACACATACTGACCTCCTGTGGTGTCATAACGGTTATAACACATACTGACCTCCTGTGGTGTCATAACGGTTATAACACATACTGAACTTCCTGTTCGTGTCGTAACCCAGACAAGCACAAAATAAATATTAGTATATCAGTCAGACATAATCCTTTCGGCCGCCTATGGCCCTGGGGTCGACTAAGCCTCCAACAGAAATGAGTATCAGGAGTATTTCCTGGGGGGTTAAAGGCGGCCGGTGCATACGGCTGACAACCTTACCACCTTCATGTGCCAAGTGTCTATAAATCTGTGAGCCTCAACCTCCTGGAACCCTAAGGGCCTGTCCAGGCCTGTAATGGCATTGCTTTGCCTTTTAGTACATCAGTCAACATCTTCAATTACCAGTAAATTAACAACAGACTTGGGATGCTAGTCAAATGGGCAAAATACACGTTTCAAAGAGGAACTAGCTCGTAGGGAAGGCTCTGGTTAGCCTAGTAATGCACAGCCAGACTAATGTAACACGGGTGGCGGGCACAAGCATGTTCTTCCGTCTCCACTCCGCAGAAGTTGTAATGTTGTGCATGACCTTACTACCAACTGCATACATGGAAGTTCTGCGTATGCAAAGCATGATCACTGAAGATGAAGGCATGACATTCGTATGCAACACCGAGAACCACCAACCCAACAACACAGTGTCACATCCAGAAGACCTCAATACTCAACTGCACCACAGCAAGAACCTCACATCGTGCATGTGTGTATGTTGCTGGCTGCATGCTCAGTTATTTGTTGATGTCTTGACTGCCAGTGATGCAACGTTATAGGATTGTGAGGTCATCGCACGCATCGTGTAAATTGTACTGCAGATGATTTCGTAACATCACGTCTGCCAGCTAGGAATGAAGAACGTTGTAAACTCATGGCTCAAATAGATGATTCAAATAAATCTACTCCAACAAATGTACACTGTTTATGTTATTCAACACAATTTTTATTAATTTTATTAAATAATGAGTAAGCCACCAGCAACCCAATAGTGAACAGGAAATAACTGACACAGAATTCAAAATACTACACAGTTATTCAAAATACTACAACAGTTATTCAAAATACTACACAGTTATTCAAAATACTACACAGTTATTCAAAATACTACACAGTTATTCAAAATACTATACAGTTATTCAAAATACTACCAGTTATTCAAAATACTATACAGTTATTCAAAATACTATACAGTTATTCAAAATACTACACAGTTATTCAAAATACTACACAGTTATTCAAAATACTACACAGTTATTCAAAATACTACACAGTTATTCAAAATACTACACAGTTATTCAAAATACTACACAGTTATTCAAAATACTACACAGTTATTCAAAATACTACACAGTTATTCAAAATACTACACAGTTATTCAAAATACTACACAGTTATTCAAAATACTACACAGTTATTCAAAATACTACACAGTTATTCAAAATACTACACAGTTATTCAAAATACTACACAGTTATTCAAAATACTACACAGTTATTCAAAATACTACACAGTTATTCAAAATACTACACAGTTATTCAAAATACTACACAGTTATTCAAAATACTACACAGTTATTCAAAATACTACACAGTTATTCAAAATACTACACAGTTATTCAAAATACTACACAGTTATTCAAAATACTACACAGTTATTCAAAATACTACACAGTTATTCAAAATACTACACAGTTATTCAAAATACTACACAGTTATTCAAAATACTACACAGTTATTCAAAATACTAACAGTTATTCAAAATACTATACAGTTATTCAAAATACTACACAGTTATTCAAAATACTATACAGTTATTCAAAATACTACACAGTTATTCAAAATACTACACAGTTATTCAAAATACTACACAGTTATTCAAAATACTACACAGTTATTCAAAATACTACACAGTTATTCAAAATACTACACAGTTATTCAAAATACTACAGTTATTCAAAATACTACACAGTTATTCAAAATACTACACAGTTATTCAAAATACTACACAGTTATTCAAAATACTACACAGTTATTCAAAATACTACACAGTTATTCAAAATACTACACAGTTATTCAAAATACTACACAGTTATTCAAAATACTACACAGTTATTCAAAATACTACACAGTTATTCAAAATACTGCACAGTTATTCAAAATACTACACAGTTATTCAAAATACTAACACAGTTATTCAAAATACTACACAGTTATTCAAAATACTACACAGTTATTCAAAATACTACACAGTTATTCAAAATACTACACAGTTATTCAAAATACTATACAGTTATTCAAAATACTACACAGTTATTCAAAATACTATACAGTTATTCAAAATACTATACAGTTATTCAAAATACTATACAGTTATTCAAAATACTACACAGTTATTCAAAATACTACACAGTTATTCAAAATACTACACAGTTATTCAAAATACTACACAGTTATTCAAAATACTACACAGTTATTCAAAATACTACACAGTTATTCAAAATACTACACAGTTATTCAAAATACTACACAGTTGCCGACATTTATTTATTTATTTTAACTTGCATTTTAATGTGTACCGTGAAAGTATAGCTGATGTAATTTCAACAATTAAGCCCCTGAAGATGAACCATAAATTGATTCGAAACATGTCGGGCATTTTTTAATAAAAATTGTGTTGAATAACATAACAGTGCACATTTGTCGGAGTAAGATTTATTGTAATCAAAGAGAATGTACGGAACACGTAACGTGAAGATGATTCAAAGTCATCATTCACACACATATAACTCTGCAATATAGGTGATAGTACAATTGATGACTCTGATCTTCCATGATGTTACACTGTGTGGTGGGGTTGGCATGGCACAACAGAGTGTCTTCAAACATCAGGAGCTGTTAACTCCGCTACCCACCATTAACATCCCAGACCAGAATACGCAACATCAACACTGTGGAAACCTACAATCTAATAGAATACAAATGTTTGTACTGCCAGTTATGTAGCTGCATGTCCTTGGCATGCTGGTTTTGCTTCTTGGATAACATTCAGATTCACAACTGCTTTTTTTTACACTTAAGATCCATACTTAAACACTCAAGACACGCTCACTGTGTTCTGTCATGGATGTGTAATTTAACTTTCTTACCAACGTACTGGTCTCATTAATGGTCTTAACAATGTCACTTTCCTGTATGTTCAGCCATTGAATGTTCAATGCACGGAGAGTTATCATGCATTTACAGAACCTCTTGCAATCAGCATAGCTCTGTATAGCGACTGCCATGTGCAACATGACGGTTTTGATTACTAGTGCAAGTAAGGCTCGTCTCTTTGCCACCACTTCCAGGTTGGCTCTGAGACCTACCCAGTGTTCCATCTAATAAGCACAGACAGCCACCTCTCTTACAGTAACGCAGCCACAACGTGAAGTCGACCGTTCACATCCATCCAGGGCTCAGGTTAAGAAAGCATGGAGCTGTACCTCCACTCACCCATAATTCTACATAATATGACACTTTACTAAGCATCTTTATTGATAAGAATGTAAAATTTTTGTATTTACCCAAATATAAGATGGGATTTTTTTCCAAAGTCATCATGCAAAAAATGTGAGGTCGCCTTATACAAAATTAAACATGTTCTGTGTAGGTACGTGAGAGAAAACTGAACACAGTGTCAGGCCTGCATGTCTGTGGGGCCAATGGTAAAATATGGGAATTCCACACATAATATACTCCTGCTAATAATCAATATAACTTTCATCATTGATCATCACCTATCATCGATCATCAATCGTACGTCAAATCCGAGGGCTGCAATCAAGAGGCCAGGTTCACAACATTACTGCAATGCTCTCACACTAATTACAATCCCCTGTGAACAATTCCACAGACTGGTAACTTCAATCCTCTTTGTCACTTGTTTCCTCAATGTCTCCGCCTGAAATTCGCCTGATTTGACAAACTCCATCTTAACACTTTCACTGCCGGGTATTTAAATCCCTGACGGTGTTAAATTGCCAGCGATTTATTGAATGTTAAACAACTAGTGCGTCGTCTTATAAATTATAAAGTATAATATATATATAAAATTATATATAAAATGCATATATTTTTTCTAGCTGTCAGCTAGGGATTAATAAAGATGTAAAATGTGTTTCCCGAAAGAACTTATTGTGTGCGTGGCCTATTTAAGGCAAAAGAGCAGAGTAAACTTTAGATCGACTAAAGTCGACGCTGGCAAATTAAAATGCAAATACTTAAATCGAATATTTTCGGCTTTGGCAGTGAAAGTGTTAATGCAGTGAAGCCACACCTTTGTGTCATAAACTGTGCAAAGCAATACAACTTGCTGATGATGTACTGAGCTGTTCTTTCTGTATGCAGTGAAGATGTTCATTAAACAACACTATTCACGTAACATGCAGCTGCCATCACTACACACCTTTCAGCTGCAATTTTTCATCGTGTAGGCAATAAATATATCAGTCACTACATTCATTATAATCTAATCTTGCAATTAAGTACCAATAAAAGTCCAAACACTTTTTAAATCAGTAAACGTTGTCCTTGTCCACACCATGAAGGCACATTGGGGGAATAGCTGTATAGCTCCACTCATTCTTAACCAAATCACTAGATGGAGATGAGTGGTCAACATTACGTTCCGGCCGCTTTACTCCTAGAAAAGAACCCCAGCACCCATTGAATTGGAGGCTCGGTGCACCTCAGAGCCTGTCTGGATGTTTTGGAGAAGAGAAAAATCTGTTGCCAGTGACGGGAGCCAAACTCTGTACCGTTCAAATCAGTACAGGCGCTAAACATTTAAAACACTAAACAAACACTAAATCCTGCCTTCTTCAGATGCTGCGAAGACAGCTGATTAGAGAGATGTTACTGCGTGCTGTAATGATAAATATGTACGTGCGTTCCACTCCCAATCATTGATGGCATCGTCTGGTCATATCAACAAGTAACCAATATTTTGATTTCATTTCAATGGAAACAAACTCTACTTTGGTAAAAATTATACACATAAAGATGATAAACAGAATAACTCTATCAATCCATGTATTTCAGAACATGCCACTGAATTAAATACCTGTGTTATACACGATGATCCATTTAAAACCATACCGTAACACAAAACATTGTATTTCATATTTTGACAAACAATCAAAGCACGGTCCAGAGAAATGGTGCTCACAGTCAGAACAAAAACTAACATTCCAGCATATTTTGTGAACATTCTTTTATATTTTAAGTTCAATGAGACATAAAATAAGTTTTCCATTTGAGTAGTTTTAAAGGGATTATTCTCCATTTCTGAATGATCAATGCAAAAAATAATCACTCCAGCATAAATACTTATAATATAATCTGCACTGTAACAATAAGACACATTAATTTCGGTTGAATATTATGTCAGAATTATGTGCCAGCACATGAAATTCATGTTAAACAGCAACACGACCAAGTGAAAGACAAAATTAATGAACAGAACAATTAGAATTCGTGTCCCTCCACATACATAAATAATTAAATATACATTTCTCATCTTAAAAGACAACAGTAATAAGAAAGTAACAACATACGTCATCTCCATCATAGACGTTTCATCATTTCGTAATCAGCGTCCATAATGAACAACAGTAGAGCTGTGACGTTCTACCATAACACGTGCCGTTCTTATAAAAAAATATATATATATATATATATATGTACGTACATTACATGTACTCACTTTGTTATTCAATAACTATACTCCATTTGCTGCTAAATGTGAAATAATGTTACACTCAATTGTGTAAAATGTGATTTGATTTGCTTGTACATTGAACTGTGATTGTCTGTAGCAATTGACTGAAGTAAACGGTCCAATACGCATCAGTGATATGTCGCATGTTACACGTTGTCTAAGACTTACAGTGACAGTTACACAAGCGGTATGGACGCGGGTGTTTCCTGTTCTTTCTTATGTCTCATTTGTCACTAACCCTTTCCATGCTATAGATGTACACTGAGATCTGACATCTAGTTTTGGTTACAGATGAACACACATGGCCTGACAAGGCAGGTTGGAGCACAAACATACATACATGGCCTGACAAGGCAGGTTGGAGCACAAACATACATACATGGCCTGACAAGGCAGGTTGGAGCACAAACATACATACATGGCCTGACAAGGCAGGTTGGAGCACAAACATACATACATGGCCTGACAAGGCAGGTTGGAGCACAAACATACAACATGGCCTGACAAGGCAGGTTGGAGCACAAACATACATACATGGCCTGACAAGGCAGGTTGGAGCACAAACATACATACATGGCCTGACAAGGCAGGTTGGAGCACAAACATACATACATGGCCTGACAAGGCAGGTTGGAGCACAAACATACATACATGGCCTGACAAGGCAGGTTGGAGCACAAACATACATACATGGCCTGACAAGGCAGGTTGGAGCACAAACATACATACATGGCCTGACAAGGCAGGTTGGAGCACAAACATACATACATGGCCTGACAAGGCAGGTTGGAGCACAAACATACATACATACAAAAATGTCACAAATTCACCAACACATGCACCTTTTTACTATTAAAAATTAATAGTTGTTAAAATGCCCTACACATGTTTCGGTCGGTTAACCGGCCATCATCAGGGGCGATTAAAGTTACTCAATATAAACACATCCAGGGGTGTGGATTAAAAAACAGTTCAGTGGAGGTATTATAAAAACTGCATGGTAAAATATTCTAAAATTCACTCCGTATTAATGTTCACTTTCACTGTCACTGGTGTTGCACGACGTGCTGTAAGTCCACACCCCTGGATGTGTTTATATTAAGTAACTTTAATCGCCCCTGATGATGGCCGGTTAACCGACCGAAACATATGTAGGGCATTTTAACAACTATTAATTTTTAATAGTAAAAAGGTGCATGTGTTGGTGAATTTGTGACATTGTTTGTTAAACATGCACGGTGCAAGCAACACTAAGTATACATACATACATACATACATACATACATACACTTTCTTTGACACTCCTTTATTCTTAACTAGCCAGACAAAATGAGCATGGAAGGGGTTAAAATTCAGACAATTCTTTTTATTATCTGGCAGAAGGCAATAAATCAGAGAGAAGAAATAACTTCATTCTGCTTAGGGAGTTGCATATGTTTTTTGAGATGAAAAAAATTACCCCCCAAACAACATAGAGCTCCGTGCATCTTGACATTAATATTCAGCTTTTGGACTAACAAATGCACTTATTTATTTTTGTATTCCTGTTCAATTCACCCTACATATGTGATAAGCACGTTGTTACAGGATACGGATGTCAACAGCTATACAAGACCAAGTGCCAGCAATTTTAACAGTTTTTAGTAATAATAATTTTAATAAATTTAACGATTTCAACAACTACCAATGACACAGCGCTCTATATTCACAATTTATAGTGCTATATATACTTCTAACGCAACATAAACACTGCATACAGCAAGACATTTCAAGAAACAACTTGAAGAAATTGTGTATACCGGTGATTGTCAATGTAAATAGTAGCCTTAAACAGTGTAACGATTCTGTGATAACACCAAATGGACAGTGAACAGTGAAGTGAGCTTATCGGTGTACCGTGATGAAGGCTGGGTCACGGCCGAAACATATGTAGGGTAAAGTGAACAGAAAATTACAAAATTAAAAAGTGCATTCGTTGGTTCAAAAACTGAAAATTAATATAGAGCTCTACGTAAACACAATGTCCTGAGCCACAACTGTACAGTTAAGCTGTCGCCCCTGTTCCAGGTACGATACATCACACACAACACGCAGTGCGTCTGTCAACATACACTCCAGCTGTAACACATCAGCATGGTAAGTCACATACTGCTATGTCCGACCTTGAGTAGCGGCAAGTACTTCCATATCATCACGACAACGTGGGATGTACAACGTAACACACGTATGTTCCCAAATATCTTGTGGGTACTTCTCCCCCGTGGTCCAAGTATCATTTTCAAGGTCATAACATTCAATCACAGCTGTGAAAAAGAGCAAGACAAATATTTTATCCAGCTACAGAACTTTTAAACCTGAAATTCACCTACATTAACACTTACAAATTACGTTCCTAACTCACAGGGAAAAACTGGTATTAGGGGCTCCTTTCTCAGTGGTAAAGTGGCCAGGGCACGAAGCTGACCGCTCACATCCATCTGGTGCTATGAATGAATGGAGCTATACCCCTACTCCCCCCCTTATGCCTTCATGCAGTGTACAGGGGCAACCTCACCTTTAAAATGTACCTAACATAAAAAACATTGCATATCCTTAAGTGGCCCCTAGATGGTCAATATCACTGCTCAATATTCTTGCCTTGCATTACATACATGCATACACACATACATCCATACATACATATATATATATGTACATACATACATACATACATACATACATACATACATAAGTCTGTCCAAGTCACAACTCGATATGCAATAAGTCACAATATACAAATATACAGCTATACACACTACACAATTTCACATCTCAACACTATACACTAAAACACTATAAACGTGTTACACACCGCACTATGAACCGTCTTTATACATAAATTGGCTATTTGAAGTCACTCTATGCTGACATGGGTGTTGGCCATGAACATTTTAAATTTTATAAAGAGGATTAACATACCTGTGGCATGATCAAACATGGCATCACTATGAAACTTAACATACCTGTGGCACGATCAAATATGGCATCACTATGAAACTTAACATACCTGTGGCACAATCAAACATGACATCACTATGAAACTTAACATACCTGTGGCATGATCAAACATGACATCACTAAGAAACTTAACATACCTGTGGCATGATCAAACATGACATCACTATGAAACTTAACATACCTGTAGCTTGATCAAACATGGCATCACTATGAAACTTAACATACCTGTGGCACGATCAAATATGGCATCACTATGAAACTTAACATACCTGTGGCATGATCAAACATGGCATCACCATGAAACTTAACATACCTGTGGCACGATCAAATATGGCATCACTATGAAACTTAACATACCTGTGGCACGATCAAACATGACATCACTATGAAACTTAACATACCTGTAGCATGATCAAACATGGCATCACTATGAAACTTAACATACCTGTGGCACGATCAAACATGACATCACTATGAAACTTAACATACCTGTAGCTTGATCAAAACATGGCATCAACTATGAAACTTAACATACCTGTGGCACGATCAAATATGGCATCACTATGAAACTTAACATACCTGTGGCACGATCAAATATGGCATCACTATGAAACTTAACATACCTGTGGCACGATCAAACATGGCATCACTATGAAACTTAACATACCTGTAGCATGATCAAACATGGCATCACTATGAAACTTAACATACCTGTGGCACGATCAAATATGGCATCACTATGAAACTTAATATACCTGTGGCACGATCAAACATGGCATCACTATGAAACTTAACATACCTGTGGCACGATCAAACATGGCATCACTATGAAACTTAACATACCTGTAGCATGATCAAACATGGCATCACTATGAAACTTAACATACCTGTGGCACGATCAAACATGGCATCACTATGAAACTTAACATACCTGTAGCATGATCAAACATGGCATCAATATGAAACTTTACATACCTGTGGCACGATCAAACATGGCATCACTATGAAACTTAACATACCAGTGGCACGATCAAACATGGCATCACTATGAAACTTAACATACCTGTGGCACGATCAAACATGGCATCACTATGAAACTTAACATACCTGTGGCACGATCAAACATGACATCACTATGAAACTTAACATACCTGTGGCACGATCAAACATAGCATCACTATGAAACTTAACATACCTGTGGCACGATCAAACATGGCATCACTATGAAACCCGCCAATGAAATATATCTTGGTGTCTACTCCAACAATTCCCGCATGGTATCTTGGAGTCGGGATGCGTGTTACAACCTGCCACTGATCTGCTGTAACATCGTAGACATCAACGGTGTCTACTAGAATCCTGTTCCCAGTGTCAACATCCTCAAACCATCCTCCACACACGTACAAACGGTCGCCCATAACGAGCATTACGTGATCGGCACGTGGAGTCAACATAGGGGCCCTGTGCTCCCACACGTCTGTCCCTGCATTGTAGCAGCACATCGAGCTCAAGACGATGTCCCTGTCAAGTCCTCCTGACACAAACAAGCAATGACCCCATGTGGCCCCAGCATGCTGCGTTCGGTACCCTGGCAGGGGCCGCACACTCTCCCAGCTGTCAGTGTCTGGAGTGTAACACTCGCACACACTTTCATCTTCATTCTCTGGCTCAACCTCATCCATCTCACTGACACCACCAATGGCATAGAGACGTCCCGACACAACATTCAGTGAGAAGCGACATCTCTCACGTTGCATTGGTGCCATCGTTGTCCACTTGTTGTATCGTGGGCTGTAGCGGAATCCAAATGGATGTATATTCTCCTGAAATACCAAAACAATTTAATGTTTCATTACCTTTTTCAGGACTTAGCATGACAAAAAAGAAGGGAGTGACACTTTTCATGTTTGTATAAAATATTAACCACGTTTTATGCTGAATGATCTAATTCTACAGAATATAATGTTTCATGTTATTGTCACTAAAGGGATCCAAGTTTATCAGGGAGGTCCAAACAGGCTGTTGTGATCACAACTCAACATATGTAAGTCATGAACAAACTATGAATTATATATATCATAACCCAAATAAATAAATTATTGGATTTCAACTATGTCTCTAATTCTTTGTTTCAAATACCTCACCTCACTGACTTGCACTCTCAAAGCCTTTCACTTTATACCACGTCGGTGCACTTTACAAGTAGCCCCTTCCAGCGAAGTCTGTCATTACGTTTTATGCGTAAGTCCATACCATTGTCATAACCGCAGGAATTACTTGTGCTAAGTTCACGTGCACACGTGCGCGCACGCGTGTGAACTGCATGAGATATGCTCAGCAATGTGGGGGAGGATGCTTCAAAGAACTTCTAAAGGTGAATGACAGAGGCTACTTCTAAGTGTGCCACTCTGCGCAGTGCCATAGCTGAAGGTAGCAATGCAAGGTCATTACACTGAGGCACAAAACGTTTTGAACATCACTTTCAATTCATTGTCCCAGAAGATGTTCATTTGAGCTTTCAAAAACAACTGTAAATGCCGGACATTTGCACGTTACCACAGACTACAGATAAAAGAGCAATCTCAACTTGGTAAGGCACCAGTTTTTTTTTAACAGACTGTTCATGACAGTATAAGCCAGTACTTTTCTATGCAGCAAATATATGACAATAGTTAAAACACTGGCCACCGTGATCTCCAGACTGCACTCTGCTATACTAGTGTTAACTGTAACAATAAGTGACATGGACCTAACATGAACAAACAGGAACACTGTTTGGTCTTTACCTCCACATGTTCCCTGGAGTGTGGCAAGAACTGGAATGCCAACAAGCTGTACACAGATGTGAACGACCTCTAACTGCACTTCCTTAAAAACAGGCAAACTTTTAACAGTTTCTCATTTGTGCTTTACTCATGCTTCAACTTGCCACAGAACATACCAGCCTGAAAACTGCACACTGACTTTACAGACATCCTGTACCTTTCTGATATGCACCTCACTTTACAGACATCCTGTACCTTTCTGACATGCACTTCACTTTACAGACACCCTGTACCTTTCTGACATGCACCTCACTTTACAGACATCCTGTACCTTTCTGACATGCACCTCATTTTACATACATCCTGTCCCTTTCTGACATGCACCTCACTTTACAGACATCCTGTACCTTTCTGACATGCACCTGACTTTACAGACATCCTGTACCTTTCTGACATGCACCTCACTTTACAGACACCCTGTACCTTTCTGACATGCACCTCACTTTACAGACATCCTGTACCTTTCTGACATGCACCTCACTTTACAGACACCCTGTACCTTTCTGACATGCACCTCACTTTACAGACATCCTGTACCTTTCTGACATGCACCTCACTTTACAGACATCCTGTACCTTTCTGACATGCACCTCACTTTACAGACATCCTGTACCTTTCTGACATGCACCTCACTTTACAGACATCCTGTACCTTTCTGACATGCACCTCACTTTACAGACACCCTGTACCTTTCTGACATGCACCTCACTTTACAGACATCCTGTACCTTTCTGACATGCACCTCACTTTACAGACATCCTGTACCTTTCTGACATGCACCTCACTTTACAGACATCCTGTACCTTTCTGACATGCACCTCACTTTACAGACATCCTGTACCTTTCTGACATGCACCTCACTTTACAGACATCCTGTACCTTTCTGACATGCACCTCACTTTACATACATCCTGTACCTTTCTGACATGCACCTCACTTTACAGACATCCTGTACCTTTCTGACATGCACCTCACTTTACAGACATCCTGTACCTTTCTGACATGCACCTCACTTTACAGACACCCTGTACCTTTCTGACATGCACCTCACTTTACAGACATCCTGTACCTTTCTGACATGCACCTCACTTTACAGACATCCTGTACCTTTCTGACATGCACCTCACTTTACAGACATCCTGTACCTTTCTGACATGCACCTCACTTTACAGACATCCTGTACCTTTCTGACATGCACCTCACTTTACAGACATCCTGTACCTTTCTGACATGCACCTCACTTTACATACATCCTGTACCTTTCTGACATGCACCTCACTTTACAGACATCCTGTACCTTTCTGACATGCACCTCACTTTACAGACATCCTGTACCTTTCTGACATGCACCTCACTTTACAGACATCCTGTACCTTTCTGACATGCACCTCACTTTACAGACATCCTGTACCTTTCTGACATGCACCTGACTCCAGATAAACTAAAGCATAAATAAATGTAACTGACCTGCAGAGACTGGTTGAAACAACCTCCGACCACATACAAGTCATTATCAAGTACTGCCGTTCCAAAATTACATTGCTCCACGTGCGGTATGGATGTCAAATGTCGCCATTTACCGACACTAGGCAGGATATAAGTAATCTCATTGGTAATTCCTCCAATTCCAAAACCTCCGACTTTCACAACAGCAAGTTCCATACCCCTGGAGTTAACCAGAGGCGAGGTCTTTGACACTGGCACTACACCGCTAGTGGTCGGCAAAGTGGGGCGCACCCTGCTCTGACGACACGTCTCCGAGAGGACCAGATGAAACAAGTGCTGATCCTGGTAACTATGACCAAGCAATGTCTGCTGCTGGATGGCCTCCAGATCCCATGGCATGATTTCTGCGAAGTGTACGCGGCGAAGCAGCCTCTGCGCACATGCTAGTCGCTGTCCAGCACTCACTGTGTGTGTGTTGGCAATCAGCCACCTCACAACTATCTGCAGTACCTCCGCTTCAGGGCAATCTACAGGGAAGTCACAGCCCAGCAGGTACTCCAACTGCTGGGGTGCCAATCGATGGAAGTCTGGCGAACGGGAGAACTCACGAAGGTGGCCACTCATGAACCGGTACACACGCCGTCGAAGTTGCGACAAGGAATACGTTTCTGCAATTGTTGCTATGTCGATGCAGTTCTCCAAGTCAAGTTGTGCCTGTTCAAACATGAAGCATACTGTGGTCAGAGATACCAACATGGCACACTGCACTCTTGTCGGCCAGTTGTTAACCTTACACCTGAGAGTGGACTGCCATGCTCTGAGCTGACTGACGCTTAAAAGCTGGTTTTATACTGTGCTGCATTTTAGCCCTTTCCACTCAAATTAATTTGTACTGCCACTCCATTAGCATTTCTACCTAGCAACAGATGGCTGAAGCTATCAGAAATGTAACAACAGCTGTGACAGCTGCAACATGCAAGCTTTGGGAAACACAGTTGGCTGGCAAAAGCTACTAGATATTAAGAGCTAGTCGGCCATATTTGAAACTCAGGGGCTCCCCTTGTATTTGGGAGAAAAGGGTTAAAGTTAACATATAAAAATAACACTTTCCAACAAAGTACAAAAAAAACAACACCTGAGAACGAGGTAACATAGACAGAACATCTCTTGGTGCAAGTTTTCGGATATGTATAAAACGTACTGCCACTTAACAAATTCAACTTGCTTCACATAAATACATTTGTCTTGGACTGCTTGACCCTGAAAGTAAGGCTTTATCTTGGGTTGCCTGGACCTTACTGACACAATCAAGCTATTATAATGACTTCAGAAGATCCAAAGATGAGTCAACAAGGCAGTGATGGCAAGAGGAAACATGTCAGTTTTACACTTCCTCAGAAAATTAAAACATTTAAGAGGGTTGAAAGTGGTGAAAGCCAAAATGTGGTTATGGCTCCATCTGACATTGGACTGTCAACCACCTATCATGTAAAGGAACAGGACCAATTACAATCGTTTATGGCATCAAGTGAAAGTGTGATGAGCCTTTTCAAGCGACAGACATTGGAAAAAACTAAATTAGCAACTAGACAAAATGCTGTGTAAGTGATTCACAGCATTGTGTTCTGAAGGAAACCCTGTGACTGGGCTTATAATAATTGAAAAGGCTGAGCCTTTTTAGGATAAAATCAAAATAACTGATAAATGCACATTCCCTGAGGGCAGTAACAAAAGTTACCTGTAGGAACGTAGGTCAGTATAGGTACTGTCTAACAATCCAGTATATTTTACAATCTGGCACCTGTCTGGTCCTGTGGGTGCCAGATTAAGGGAATTCTAGTGTATAAGGATTCCACACAACATATTCAAACATTACGTTAAATCAACTATGTACATTAGATGACATTACGAGCCCTTTTTAAACATTACAAATTTACCAACAAAGTAACATAACTGTGTGCTAAGAATCTTCTTTATGTTACTGTATGGCGAGCCTTTTCGTTCATCAGACTTGTGAGTCTGCATGGTCCATTGTTGCAGATTTTGATGCCAGCACAGTACACACTTTTCTCAAAACAAGCTTATGCAAGACATCCCATCCAACAAATTGATATCAGAACCTTATTTGTGCACAGAAAGCTGTGTCCTTCACATAATCATTAAACATACCTGCAAATAATTGGAGCAGGCCTCAACAACAGCCACCACTTGGACGTGATTTGCAGCCGATAAGACATCCTGGATGTTGGCCAGATTTAAAGCAAGCCTTGACGTGTAGGCATAGTCCAGCAGCAGCCTCATACCTGCGGCCGTCACTCCATTAAGGCATATCTCACTCTGGCGAGACTCCCGCATTGCATCAGTGAACATCGCGCGGAAATAATCGCTACATGATGCGAGGACAACACGATGTGCCTGCAGAAAATATTCAGTAATAAATAGTATAGTTTGATATTATTTTGACTCATATCAGTCAACTGCAATAAACAATACTTTGCATGAAGCACAAATGAAACTCCAATTCGTTAAGCTCATCATACAAAATACACGTACACAACACAGAGTAGGTCCGCACGTCTCACTAACATCTACAGTGTCAATACCTCTGCAACAATACATTCATTTACGAAACGTAATGGTATTAATTTGTTCCCTATGGTGTTGAAAAAAATGCAGGTGAACAAAACATTTCACACAGAAGGGGAAACGAGACACTTTTACAAAATTGCAAGACTGAACAGCGCAACACGATACAGCATATTGTGCTGCTGACAGTTGGCAATGCTGTCAACTGCCAAGGGCTTCTGTATGTACACTAAAGCTTCAGCCAACTGACATTGATTGACAAAGCAAGTCTACCGGCAAGCATGTAATCACATCCATCGCTACAGTGCATGTGCAGCCACTCGCCTTTGTTCCTATGTTTAGCTCTAGATAACATTCACCAACTTCAGCCTTTCAGTAGACGCATAATTCCATGACACATGTAATGAAACACTAAACATGCCAAACATGTATGTGTGAATGCTACAACAGCCACATGGAAGGTACAACTAAATGAATTAGACAATTTAACTGCATAATAAATTTTGAGTCTGGTTCTGATGACTGTTAATAAGGTATATCTGTCATTACGACCACCGCTACTATATGACTATATTAATCCTTTCAAGGCTAAGATTAAGCTAATTTATATTTAAAGATTGGGCTCTTACTGAACACAAAACACACATTGTTTGGAATATATGAACCGATCAGTTAATGCTGTATAGGGAAATAATCGCTGTTTGTTCTGAGATCCACACAAAACACATAAATACAGTCCGTACCGCGCAGTAAACACACTCCGTCTCAGTTATACAAACCAATCAGTTAATGCTGTATAGGGAAATAATCGCTGTTTGTTCTGAGATCCACACAAAACACATAAATACACTGTGTGGGCAGAACGTAGAATTGTTGAATGTTAAACCTGGTGGTACATATAGTGACCACTGGGCTTTAAAGCATTATGGAGAAGGGCCAATTCAGACACCAGTACTAATGGCAGTGGACATGAGATTTCTAGGTAGTACAGAAATAAAAACCTGAAGACAGAACAAAAAAAATTCAACATGAACAACTAATTGGAAGGAAGGTTTCACACATGAAACTGAAAGGAAAATAACAAAGAGGAAGACCAAATCAAGATGGAAACAAGAGATAAGGAAAAATGTCACACAGGTAGAAAAACAAGGAAAGAAACCGAGGATGAGGAGGGGAATGGGAATGAGAAGAGAAGAAGTAAAAGAAGAAGAAGAACAACAAGAAGAAACCTGTACATAAACACAAAGAAGCAACAAGTGCTGTATGCCATGGACAATAACCAGGCCGGCATTCATTATCCTAACACGCAACGAGACAGCACAAGACACACAAACCTGAAACGCCTCTCCATCTGCAACCAGAGTAACATCGAGCAGCAGACCCTTCGTTCGGAGTGCGTTGAGCCCACACAACAATGTAGTAGTGTGCGACGGTGACTCGAAGTGCACTGTGTTCAGGGGTCGGTCCTGCAGGCCCCACTCCCGTACCCTCGTCATCTTCCACGCCTTGATCTCGGGCTATCGCAACATCTGCAAGTACAAATGAACTTAAACTTGAAGCAAACCCTGATGGACTTCAATTTCTGACAAAATACTTAAAAGGACAGTGTGTTCAGCCGACAAGTAAACTGGTTTCGTTTTACATTAACATGAAATAAACAGCCATCAAAACACAACTTGTATTAAACACATCCACAATATGTCCTCAACATGGCTCAACCAACCTGCATAGTCAGCATCTGGAGGAATCACTCTTACCAGCTGATTACATGGAACACAGCATCTGCTATTTTATGCATATAAAACCAATATTAATATATACATGCACTGTCTAGCTGTTTTGAACTTAACAGTGTAAACTCTGTTTCCTAAACAAACCTGCCTGCAGACAGCATGAAATATGTTGGACGAGAAATAAACAACTGTTAATTTTACAACTTATACATATATATATATATATATATATATATATATACACTCAGTCATTTAATGTGCACTATATGGAACTGTTGCACAATGTATTATACCCACTGTACAGCCTGTTACATTCCCACCAAATATGTTTCCAAACGTGTGTGAGGAAATACCATAGTAGGACAAAGAACACCAACAGCACAAATACCATAGTAGGACAAAGAACACCAACAGCACAAATACCATAGTAGGACAAAGAACACCAACAGCACAAATACCATAGTAGGACAAAGAACACCAACAGCACAAATACCATAGTAGGACAAAGAACACCAACAGCACAAATACCATAGTAGGACAAAGAACACCATCAGCACAAATACCATAGTAGGACAAAGAACACCAACAGCACAAATACCATAGTAGGACAAAGAACACACCAACAGCACAAATACCATAGTAGGACAAAGAACACCAACAGCACAAATACCATAGTAGGACAAAGAACACCAACAGCACAAATACCATAGTAGGACAAAGAACACCAACAGCACAAATACCATAGTAGGACAAAGAACACCAACAGCACAAATACCATAGTAGGACAAAGAACACCAACAGCACAAATACCATAGTAGGACAAAGAACACCAACAGCACAAATACCATAGTAGGACAAAGAACACCAACAGCACAAATACCATAGTAGGACAAAGAACACCAACAGCACAAATACAATAGTAGGACAAAGAACACCAACAGCACAAATACCATAGTAGGACAAAGAACACACAACAGCACAAATACAATAGTAGGACAAAGAACACCAACAGCACAAATACCATAGTAGGACAAAGAACACCAACAGCACAAATACCATAGTAGGACAAAGAACACCAACAGCACAAATACCATAGTAGGACAAAGAACACCAACAGCACAAATACCATAGTAGGACAAAGAACACCAACAGCACAAACACAATAGTAGGACAAAGAACACCAACAGCACAAATACCATAGTAGGACAAAGAACACCAACAGCACAAATACAATAGTAGGACAAAGAACACCAACAGCACAAATACCATAGTAGGACAAAGAACACCAACAGCACAAATACCATAGTAGGACAAAGAACACCAACAGCACAAATACCATAGTAGGACAAAGAACACCAACAGCACAAATACCATAGTAGGACAAAGAACACCAACAGCACAAATACCATAGTAGGACAAAGAACACCAACAGCACAAATACCATAGTAGGACAAAGAACACCAACAGCACAAATACAATAGTAGGACAAAGAACACCAACAGCACAAATACCATAGTAGGACAAAGAACACCAACAGCACAAATACCATAGTAGGACAAAGAACACCAACAGCACAAATACCATAGTAGGACAAAGAACACCAACAGCACAAATACCATAGTAGGACAAAGAACACCAACAGCACAAATACAATAGTAGGACAAAGAACACCAACAGCACAAATACCATAGTAGGACAAAGAACACCAACAGCACAAATACAATAGTAGGACAAAGAACACCAACAGCACAAATACCATAGTAGGACAAAGAACACCAACAGCACAAATACCATAGTAGGACAAAGAACACCAACAGCACAAATACCATAGTAGGACAAAGAACACCAACAGCACAAATACAATAGTAGGACAAAGAACACCAACAGCACAAATACCATAGTAGGACAAAGGAAACACCAACAGCACAAATACAATAGTAGGACAAAGAACACCAACAGCACAAATACAATAGTAGGACAAAGAACACCAAACAAAGACCACACAAATACATAGTAGGACAAAGAACACCAACAGCACAAATACAATAGTAGGACAAAGAACACCAACAGCACAAATACAATAGTAGGACAAAGAACACCAACAGCACAAATACAATAGTAGGACAAAGAACACCAACAGCACAAATACCATAGTAGGACAAAGAACACCAACAGCACAAATACCATAGTAGGACAAAGAACACCAACAGCACAAATACCATAGTAGGACAAAGAACACCAACAGCACAAATACCATAGTAGGACAAAGAACACCAACAGCACAAATACCATAGTAGGAGACAAAGCACATAAACGAACCAACAGCACAAATACCATAGTAGGACAAAGAACACCAACAGCACAAATACCATAGTAGGACAAAGAACACCAACAGCACAAATACCATAGTAGGACAAAGAACACCAACAGCACAAATACCATAGTAGGACAAAGAACACCAACAGCACAAATACAATAGTAGGACAAAGAACACCAACAGCACAAATACCATAGTAGGACAAAGAACACCAACAGCACAAATACATAGTAGGACAAAACACGCACAAACTACCAGCAAACCACAGCACAAATACCATAGTAGGACAAAGAAACAAGACAACCATATGACAAGCACCAACAGCACAATACATAGTAGGACAAAGAACACCAACAGCACAAATACATAGTAGGACAAAGAACACCAACAGCACAAATACCATAGTAGGACAAAGAACACCAACAGCACAAACCATATAGTAGCACAATAGGAAAAACCAACAGCACAAATCCATAGTAGACAAGAACACCAACAGCACAATACCATAGTAGGACAAAGAACACCAACAGCACAAATACCATAGTAGGACAAAGAACACCAACAGCACAAATACATAGTAGGACAAAGAACACCAACAGCACAAATACCATAGTAGGACAAAGAACACCAACAGCACAAATACCATAGTAGGACAAAGAACACCAACAGCACAAATACCATAGTAGGACAAAGAACACCAACAGCACAAATACCATAGTAGGACAAAGAACACCAACAGCACAAATACCATAGTAGGACAAAGAACACCAACAGCACAAATACATAGTAGGACAAAGAACACCAACAGCACAAATACCATAGTAGGACAAAGAACACCAACAGCACAAATACCATAGTAGGACAAAGAACACCAACAGCACAAATACCATAGTAGGACAAAGAACACCAACAGCACAAATACCATAGTAGGACAAAGAACACCAACAGCACAAATACCATAGTAGGACAAAGAACACCAACAGCACAAATACAATAGTAGGACAAAGAACACCAACAGCACAAATACCATAGTAGGACAAAGAACACCAACAGCACAAATACAATAGTAGGACAAAGAACACCAACAGCACAAATACAATAGTAGGACAAAGAACACCAACAGCACAAATACCATAGTAGGACAAAGAACACCAACAGCACAAATACCATAGTAGGACAAAGAACACCAACAGCACAAATACAATAGTAGGACAAAGAACACCAACAGCACAAATACAATAGTAGGACAAAGAACACCAACAGCACAAATACCATAGTAGGACAAAGAACACCAACAGCACAAATACCATAGTAGGACAAAGAACACCAACAGCACAAATTCACCTACCAGAATACCTGCTCCCTCCTTAAATTTACGAACCACACTACAAAACAAGTACACTTTTCTTTAAGTCATTAACGATGCAGTCCTGAAAATTATTTATCTATTGGCACACGTAACTTTAATACCAAATTTCTTGGAATAGTTAATTTCGAACAACACCAACAAATTATCCAAACACTAAGATCTGATGACAGTACAGTTACCTTAACCTTCAAACTACACAGCAACCTGGTGTTGGCATTACTGTTGTTGTTGTTGCTGCTGCTGCTGGTGGTGGTGGTGGTGGCGGTGCTGTTTTTGTTGCAGCTGTTACTGTCTTATCATTATCATTATCATTATCATCATCATAATCATCACCACCGCCACCACCACCATCATCAAAGCAATGTCACCATTTAATATAGCCAGACAAATAAGAAATCTCTAACCACTTCTCCCTCCCCACAATAGCATGAAAATGAAGATATCAGAATTGCAAATGCAGTGGTTTGAAGAAAGGGCCGCAGAATTTTGATTTACTGATTAATGCTACAGTGCATAATATTGAGAAAATAATTTGGTGGACACTAAAGTAATGCGATTAATTTTTACGAATTTAAATCCTGAAGACTGCATGACCAGCAGGCAGTCGCAGCTGCCAACCATCTCAGTAATGACAGCTAAGTTCAGTCGCTACCTCACAAAGAACACAGTCCATCTCATTTACAAAGAATCAGTTAATTTGTTTACTAAGGCAATGATCACTGTATTTTGAGAGAATCATACAGACACAAAAATACAATGTGTCGGTACAAATGCAGAAGTTGTGAATGTTGCTTCTGGTGGTACACACAGTTACCACTGTGTGTTAAATGTTGCCACAACGTGAGTTACGGATTTCTGCTACAAACACAGCACAAATCATTCCCGCAGACACTTGTCAGGAAGCAGGTACTGGCATTCTTCAGTGGCCCGACACATAAGGACTTTATGATCAGCACTGCAGCCTTGAGTCACCGCAGCCAGTCGCACACCGTCACATCTCTTCGCCTTTTACAGATATTCACCACACCATTCTCCTCCAAGCAACTGCAGCCTGTCCGCCTGACGTAACAGCGTGCCTGGAGTACAGCATCAGGGGCTTTGCATTCGCAAAGTCTTGGGTTCGAACCCAGGCCTCCACTATCCTCATATTTCATGATTCTCCTCAGTCTATCCACGTAAACAGCAGCACGACCTTCAATCGCGCCATGACCGCCTTCTGCCACGTTCTTTGCAATTCATTACACATTTATATCCTAATTATAGACTACTGTGCTCTCTAAGAGGTACGAAATGAATATTTTTGACTACTACGACGTACTTCCCGCCTCCCACCGCGAAGCACGGGTTCGATCCCAGGCCAATCAGTATTAGATTTGTGATGGACAAAGTGGCACTGGGGCAGGTTTCTCTCCCAGTACTTCAGTTTTCCCCTGTCAGTATCATTCCACCAATGCTCCACACTCATTCATACATCTACCACCAACGCTGTATAATGTTTCTCTCCCAGTACTTCAGTTTTCCCCTGTCAGTATCATTCCACCAATGCTCCATACTCATTCATACATCTACCACCAACGCTGTATAATGTTTCTCTCCCAGTACTTCAGTTTTCCCCTGTCAGTATCATTCCACCAATGCCCACTACTCATTCATACATCTACCACCAACGCTGTATAATGTTTCTCTCACAGTACTTCAAGTTTCCCCTGTCAGTATCATTCCACCAATGCCCATACTCATTCATACATCTACCACCAACGCTGTATAATGTTTCTCTCCCATTACTTCATGTTTCCCCTGTCAGTATCATTCCACCAATGCCCATTCATTCATACATCTACCACCAACGCTGTATAATGTTTCCTCCCAGTACTTCAGTTTCCCTGTCAGTATCATTCCACCAATGCTCCATACTCATTCATACATCTACCACCAACGCTGTATAATGTTTCTCTCCCAGTACTTCAGTTTTCCCCTGTCAGTATCATTCCACCAATGCCCATACTCATTCATACATCTACCACCAACGCTGTATAATGTTTCTCTCACAGTACTTCAGTTTCCCCTGTCAGTATCATTCCACCAATGCCCCATACTCATTCATACATCTACCACCAACGCTGTATAATGTTTCTCTCCTGTACTTCAGTTTCCCCTGTCAGTATCATTCCACCAATGCCCATACTCATTCATCCATCTACCACCAACGCTGTATAATGTTTCTCTCCCAGTACTTCAGTTTCCCTGTCAGTATCATTCCACCAATGCTCCATACTCATTCATCCATCTACCACCAACGCTGTATAATGTTTCTCTCCCAGTACTTCAGTTTTCCCCTGTCAGTATCATTCCACCAATGCCCCATACTCATCTTCATCTACATGTTGCTCTTACCAGAAAAACAAACGGGCGAAGCCTGGGAACCTTCCAAAAAGCAATGTTCTTTCGGAAATCCCGAAGCACTGGACAGAGAAGTATTTCCACATTGTTTCAGGCATCAGAGAGCTAATAAATCGATGACAGGCATTCAGAAACACGTCTGGCTTCTGTATACTACCACGACGGATCTATGTTAGCAGCAGGTGTGGCAGAGACACGTCACAACTTGTTGGAGACACGCAATGCTGAAGTTGTGGGAAAACGACCAAATGGGACACTGCAACACAGAGGTTAATGTAACGTGCTTTATAGCGATGAGGAACGGACTTCAGACTAACCCTTTAAAGCCCAGTGGTTACTATATATACCGCCATGTTCAACATTCACAAATTCTACGTTCTGCCCACACAATGTATTTATGTGTTTTGTGTGGATCTCAGAACAAACAGCGATTATTTCACTGTACAGCATTAACTGACTGGTTTGTATAACTGAGACGGAGTGTGTTTACTGCGCGGTACGGACTGTATTTATGTGTTTTGTGTGGATCTCAGAACAAACAGCGATTATTTCACTGTACAACATTAACTGACTGGTTTGTATAACTGAGACGGAGTGTGTTTACTGCGCGGTACGGACTGTATTTATGTGTTTTGTGTGGATGTCAGAACAAACAGCGATTATTTCACTGTATAGCATTAACTGACTGGTTTGTATAACTGAGACGGAGTGTGTTTACTGCGCGGTACGGACTGTATTTATGTGTTTTGTGTGGATCTCAGAACAAACAGCGATTATTTCACTGTACAACATTAACTGACTGGTTTGTATAACTGAGACGGAGTGTGTTTACTGCGCGGTACGGACTGTATTTATGTGTTTTGTGTGGATCTCAGAACAAACAGCAATTATTTCACTGTACAACATTAACTGACTGGTTTGTATAACTGAGACGGAGTGTGTTTACTGCGCGGTACGGACTGTATTTATGTGTTTTGTGTGGATCTCAGAACAAACAGCGATTATTTCACTGTACAGCATTAACTGACTGGTTTGTATAACTGAGACGGAGTGTGTTTACTGCGCGGTACGGACTGTATTTATGTGTTTTGTGTGGATCTCAGAACAAACAGCGATTATTTCACTGTACAACATTAACTGACTGGTTTGTATAACTGAGACGGAGTGTGTTTACTGCGCGGTACGGACTGTATTTATGTGTTTTGTGTGGATCTCAGAACAAACAGCGATTATTTCACTGTACAACATTAACTGACTGGTTTGTATAACTGAGACGGAGTGTGTTTACTGCGCGGTACGGACTGTATTTATGTGTTTTGTGTGGATCTCAGAACAAACAGCAATTATTTCACTGTACAACATTAACTGACTGGTTTGTATAACTGAGACGGAGTGTGTTTACTGCGCGGTACGGACTGTATTTATGTGTTTTGTGTGGATCTCAGAACAAACAGCGATTATTTCACTGTACAGCATTAACTGACTGGTTTGTATAACTGAGACGGAGTGTGTTTACTGCGCGGTACGGACTGTATTTATGTGTTTTGTGTGGATCTCAGAACAAACAGCGATTATTTCACTGTACAACATTAACTGACTGGTTTGTATAACTGAGACGGAGTGTGTTTACTGCGCGGTACGGACTGTATTTATGTGCACGAACTATTACATTGTTCAGGAGAGTTACTGTGCACGATGGAGGCAGTCCAACACGGCGTACCACACACACAGGCAGTAGTCTTCACCATCATCGCCACCAGAACCTCAAATGTCACGTGTTGGTGCCCCAACGCAGCAGCGCGAACCTCAGTAATGATGTACAGAGGGTTGCAGCAGGCGGGCCTGACGTCTCACGCCACAGCCTTTACGGCAGAGGACGCGAATACGTCCAGTTACAGCGTCGTAACATTAAACGAGATGTGCTCACAGGCAAGTGCAGCTCAGTTTTCCACTGCAGTGTCATTACTGTCCAACACAGTCCAAACAGTCCAACCAGTCCAACACAGTCCCCAAGCACACTGACGCACTTCTCCCACCTTAGCGCATTCCACAATAGAGGAAGACAAATGCATACAGGACCTTGGTGCACAAACGTGAGGGAAAGAGATCATCAGCAGACCTAGACGTGGATGGGAGGATGATATTAAAATGGATCTTAAAGATATAAGGGTGGGAGGGCGTGAACTGGATTCGTCTGGCTCGAGATGGGGGCAAATGTCAGGCTTTTGTGAATGCAGTAATGAACCTTCGGGTTCCTTAAACCGGGGGTAAATTTCTTGACTAGCTGACGAACTGTTAGCTTCTGAAGAAGGATTCTGCTCCATGGACCAGTGGCGTAGCTAGGTTTTTTTTGACGCCCGGGGCGAGTAATCACAATGGCCGCTTACAGAAATTACGAAGTGTCAAGCAAGCAAAATCATTTACTGGATTTCCTTATATTCGGTTTAGTCATTTAAACTTTTTAGAGTGCCACAACCCCCCCCCCCCCCCCCATGGACTTAGTCGCAGTCACGACGTTACAGCTATAACGTTTTATCTGCTGCACATTCTGGCACTGACATTCTGGCACTGACAAGGAAAGCAGCCATACCCGGGCGAAGAACGGGTACTTCCGTGTGTTATTTAGACGAACGTGAGGCATCAGATTATAACAGATAAGTGTGTGACGTCACGTCCGCTGTGTCTAACGAGCACCTTTACTTTCATTTTCTGAAGCAAGCGTCACACAACAGGCACAGCGGCAGCTGAACGACACACAGAACCACGACAGACCTTTAAAGCACGGTGGTAACTATACTTACCACCTTTCTAACATTAAAATGCTCTCTGCACTTTACCCCACACAGTGCAGCTATACATTTCGTACGATTTTCACAACGAACGGCGATTATTTCCCTCACTGGTCTTTGTGATAACGGCGGAGTGTTCTCTGTGAGGTAGAAACCGAATTTTATATACAGTAGAACCTCGATTATCCGAAATAAAAGTGGCGGACCCGATTTCGGATAATCAAAACTTCGGATAATTCGGAAATTCCGCTTGACGTCATAAGGTGCAATACAAATAACATATATTCATAAACACGTCTTATGTTAATAAAATTTATGGCACAACAAACTGTACGATATTTACAGATACAATACAACACTACAAAGTGTACGATATTTACAGATACAATACAACACTACAAAGTGTACGATATTTACAGATACAATACATACAATTATGGCAACAAAGTGTACGATATTTACAGATACAATACAACACTACAAATTTATGGCACAACAAAGTGTACGATATTTACAGATACAATACAACACTACAATTTATGGCACAACAAAGTGTACAGTATTTACAGTACAATACAACACTACAATTTATGGCACAACAAAGTGTACGATATTTACAGATACAATACAACACTACACATTTATGGCACAACAAACTGTACGATATTTACAGATACAATACAAACATACACATTTATGGCACAACAAACTGTACGATATTTACAGGTACAATACAAACTACACATTTATGGCACAACAAACTGTACGATATTTACAGGTACAATACAACACTACAAATTTATGGCACAACAAACTGTACGATATTTACAATACAATACAACACTACACATTTATGACACAACAAACTGTACGATATTTACAATACAATACAACACTACACATTTATGGCACAACAAACTGTACGATATTTACAATACAATACAACACTACACATTTATGACACAACAAACTGTACGATATTTACAATACAATACAACACTACACATTTATGACACAACAAACTGTACGATATTTACAATACAATACAACACTACACATTTATGACACAACAAACTGTACGATATTTACAATACAATACAACACTACACATTTATGACACAACAAACTGTACGATATTTACAATACAATACAACACTACACATTTATGACACAACAAACTGTACGATATTTACAATACAATACAACACTACACATTTATGGACACAACAAACTGTACGATATTTACAATACAATACAACACTACACATTTATGGCACAACAAACTGTACGATATTTACAATACAATACAACACTACACATTTATGGCACAACAAACTGTACGATATTTACAATACAATACAACACTACACATTTATGGCACAACAAACTGTACGATATTTACAATACAATACAACACTACACATTTATGGCACAACAAACTGTACGATATTTACAATACAATACAACACTACACATTTATGGCACAACAAACTGTACGATATTTACAATACAATACAACACTACACATTTATGGCACAACAAACTGTACGATATTTACAATACAATACAACACTACAATTTATGGCACAACAAACTGTACGATATTTACAATACAATACAACACTACACATTTATGGCACAACAAACTGTACGATATTTACAATACAATACAACACTACACATTTATGGCACAACAAACTGTACGATATTTACATACAATACAACACTACACATTTATGGCACAACAAACTGTACGATATTTACAATACAATACAACACTACACATTTATGGCACAACAAACTGTACGATATTTACAATACAATACAACACTACACATTTATGGCACAACAAACTGTACGATATTTACAATACAATACAACACTACACATTTATGGCACAACAAACTGTACGATATTTACAATACAATAAACTACAATTTATGGCCAACACTGTACGATCATTTAATAGCATACACAAACTATAAAAACTGTACGATATTTACATACAATACACACTACACATTTATGGCACGAACAAAATCTGATTCGATATTTGACAATTTTTTTTCATACAACACTTTTATGGCACTCAACTGTACGCCTCATTCGGCTATCAATTTAACGACACTTCATTCAGTTTGACACAACACGATTTCGATCTACCCACTCAATCGTTATTCACACATCCGAATCCTTGTCCCACGTTTCGCAACATCTCGCACTTTCAATCCGTCTCACAACCTCCAATTCGTTCAGTTGTCATCACAACACGTTTCGCAACATCTCGCACTTTCAATCCGTCTCACAACTCCAATCTCCGTTCAGTTGTCATCACAACACGTTTCGCAACATCTCGCCACTTTCAATCCGTCTCACAACCTCCAATCTCCGTTCAGTTGTCATCACAACACGTTTCGCAACATCTCGCCACTTTCAATCCGTCTCACAACCTCCAATCTCCGTTCAGTTGTCATCACAACACGTTTCGCAACATCTCGCCACTTTCAATCCGTCTCACAACCTCCAATCTCCGTTCAGTTGTCATCACAACACGTTTCGCAACATCTCGCCACTTTCAATCCGTCTCACAACCTCCAATCTCCGTTCAGTTGTCATCACAACACGTTTCGCAACATCTCGCCACTTTCAATCCGTCTCACAACCTCCAATCTCCGTTCAGTTGTCATCACAACACGTTTCGCAACATCTCGCCACTTTCAATCCGTCTCACAACCTCCAATCTCCGTTCAGTTGTCATCACAACACGTTTCGCAACATCTCGCCACTTTCAATCCGTCTCACAACCTCCAATCTCCGTTCAGTTGTCATCACAACACGTTTCGCAACATCTCGCCACTTTCAATCCGTCTCACAACCTCCAATCTCCGTTCAGTTGTCATCACAACACGTTTCGCAACATCTCGCCACTTTCAATCCGTCTCACAACCTCCAATCTCCGTTCAGTTGTCATCACAACACGTTTCGCAACATCTCGCCACTTTCAATCCGTCTCACAACCTCCAATCTCCGTTCAGTTGTCATCACAACACGTTTCGCAACATCTCGCCACTTTCAATCCGTCTCACAACCTCCAATCTCCGTTCAGTTGTCATCACAACACGTTTCGCAACATCTCGCCACTTTCAATCCGTCTCACAACCTCCAATCTCCGTTCAGTTGTCATCACAACACGTTTCGCAACATCTCGCCACTTTCATCGTCTACAACTCCAATCTCGTTCAGTTGTCATCACAACACGTTTCGCAACATCTCGCACTTTCATCCGTCTCACAACCATCTCGTTCAGTTGTCATCACAACACGTTTCGCAACATCTCGCCACTTTCAATCCGTCTCACAACCTCCAATCTCCGTTCAGTTGTCATCACAACACGTTTCGCAACATCTCGCCACTTTCAATCCGTCTCACAACCTCCAATCTCCGTTCAGTTGTCATCACAACACGTTTCGCAACATCTCGCCACTTTCAATCCGTCTCACAACCTCCAATCTCCGTTCAGTTGTCATCACAACACGTTTCGCAACATCTCGCCACTTTCAATCCGTCTCACAACCTCCAATCTCCGTTCAGTTGTCATCACAACACGTTTCGCAACATCTCGCCACTTTCAATCCGTCTCACAACCTCCAATCTCCGTTCAGTTGTCATCACAACACGTTTCGCAACATCTCGCCACTTTCAATCCGTCTCACAACCTCCAATCTCCGTTCAGTTGTCATCACAACACGTTTCGCAACATCTCGCCACTTTCAATCCGTCTCACAACCTCCAATCTCCGTTCAGTTGTCATCACAACACGTTTCGCAACATCTCGCCACTTTCAATTCGTCTCACAACCCCCAATTTCTGCTCAGTTGTCATCACAACACGTTTCGCAACATCTCGCCACTTTCAATCCGTCTCACAACCTCCAATCTCCGTTCAGTTGTCATCACAACACGTTTCGCAACATCTCGCCACTTTCAATCCGTCTCACAACCTCCAATCTCCGTTCAGTTGTCATCACAACACGTTTCGCAACATCTCGCCACTTTCAATCCGTCTCACAACCTCCAATCTCCGTTCAGTTGTCATCACAACACGTTTCGCAACATCTCGCCACTTTCAATCCGTCTCACAACCTCCAATCTCCGTTCAGTTGTCATCACAACACGTTTCGCAACATCTCGCCACTTTCAATCCGTCTCACAACCTCCAATCTCCGTTCAGTTGTCATCACAACACGTTTCGTCCAGCCGACATGTTTGCAATCACCGTCACACGAAATGTTACAACTGCACTGTAAGCAGCACACACGACCACCTTTTGACAGCAAACTGACGGGGAGCTGGGCCGCGATAGCTCAGTCGGTATAGCGACTCGCTACGGGCTGGACTGTCCGGGGATCGAATCCCGGTGGGGGCGAGATTTTCCGCACCCGTCCAGACCGGCCCTGGGGCCCACCCAGCCTCCTGTACAATGGGTACCGGGTCATTCCCGGGGGTAAAGCGGCCGGGGCGTGGAGTTGACCACCCACACCCATCTTGCGCCGAGGTTAAAGAAAGAGTAGAGCTATACCTCTACTCCCCTCTGGGCCTTCATGGCCTGTTCTAAGGTGAACTTTACCTTTACTGACGGGGAGAGGCTCAGAGGTGTCTCGCGGCAGGCAGTTCTGGGAATCGCAGCGCCTGACAGGCGTTTCGGTTAACCCGAGTTTCTTAATCGAAGTTCGGATAACGGAGGTTCTGCTGTACCGCTCAAGACACGCCGTTCACATCTCACTGCACGCTGCTGGCGGTCCTCAGTGCACTGCACCTCACCTTGCCTTCTGCACGTACAAACAATCTGCCGTGCTTCAAGCGTGTCTTTACTACACTGAGTGGGCCCGACTGGAACTCTGCAAGCATTTCTCTTCCCTCACATGCGTGCTGCATGCCCCACCAATGAAGGCTCAGACAAGTGGACAAAGTGGCACTGTGACACGGTTCTTTCTTTCCCCAGTACTTCGCCTGTCTCCGGTCAGTAAGACTCCACCAATTCTCCATACTCATTCATCTACCAATCACAATACTAACAGCGTCGTTAAACAAGCCACAAGCACACAGAACTTCTTCAAAGTGTTGCAAAGTGTCGGCATATGCCAGTGGTATTCAACCTGAGGTACGCGTACCCCCGGGGGTACGCGAAGACATTTTAGGGGGTACGTAAAATTAAAAAAAATAAATATATTCACGATAAACACTAAATAATCAGGGCCAGATTTACGGTTAGCCACAACAGACCGGACGTAAGGACATGCGATTTGGGAGCGCCATTTGTGTGTCTCTCTCTCTCTCTCTCTCCTTTATGCGATTCTTATCTGGGCGGCTAGTTTCATTTTATTCCACATAGTGCATATAATTTTGCTTTACTAAAATACCTTTGTTCCTTTATTAATTTTTATACGATAGACAATAATATATTTGTTATTTAATAGCTTGACTCTCCTTTTTCACATTTAAAACTTATTATTTAATACATTATTTTGGATGTAATTTATTTAACTTATTTTAGATGTAGATTATAGACTGTGTATAACTTGAATTGTGCACCAACAATTTTGGGGGTACAAAGTTGAAGACAAATTATATGTGGGGGTACACGAACAAAAAAGGTTGAATACCGCTGCGCTATGCCACCTGACGATGCTTATAAACACGTTCTGGCAGCAAGATGCGCGAACAAAAGAACATCAGGTCACATCCCGTGCCTGCAGTACTACAGTCGTCACGTGACCACCTAACAGTACAGTAGTTCCCCCAGGCACCGCCAGATGACCTTCATTGCGCAGATGTGCTACATTGTCAGTGCAATCCGTAGCTTAAAGTGTGCCACTTGGTGCCTCGAAAGGGACTTGTTTGAAACGAAACTCGGTGCGGCACGGAGCCGGCTGCACTTTGTGACGACAGTGTCCGGCCCACAGCCCCATTGTTATAACGATCCAAGAAAAATGCCAAAACGGGTTCAGTAAAGGTAAAGGTCACCCTAGAACAGGCCATGAAGGCTTAGAGAGGGCGTAGAGGTATAGCTCTACTCTTTCTTTAACCTCGGCGCTAGATGGGGGTGGGTGGTCAACGCCACGCCCTGGCCGCTTTACCCCCGGGAATGACCCGGTACCCATTGTACAGGAGGCTGGGTGGGCCCCAGGGCCGGTCTGGACGGCTGCTGAAAATCTCGCCCCCACCGGGATTCGATCCCCGGACCGTCCAGCTCGTAGCGAGTCGCTATACCGACTGAGCTATCGCGGCCCACAAAACGGTTTCAGAGGCGGGGGATATGTCCCTTGAAGATGACGGCACCACCTGGAGAACCATTCAGACGACGACGCAGCGTCACATGCCAGAAGACTGGCGTCGACGCACCGCCTCGGTACTTGCCTGCGACTGAAGTGTACCAGCAGACCGCCAGTCAGACTGCCAGACCTCGAAGACAACAGTCAGTTACTCGACTGCCACGTGCAACCAGGATATGAACCCGGAAACTATCGCAATCCTCGTGGATCACAGCAATACACCGTGCGGTTTGGTCGAGAGCTTTGGTGCCGAGACTATCGAGACGGCCTGACAGGTACACGACGTCACTGACAGACAAACGCGGTTCTCAATGTAACCACATCTACATGCAAGGGCACCTGCGTGGCTGACGGTGTCCCTCGGCAAGCCACCTTCTGTGTAACTCGAAGGTTCATCGCCGTGTTCACAACAGCATATGAATAAACTCTAACCCACTCCCTGTTAGTCCAGCTCTTCTGACTACTGCCTCCCTTCGCAGTTTCAATAACAATGCTGCGTTACTCTCCGATATTCACCATTCGTGCTAAATGTTCCGCCACCTCGTGCATACATCTCTTGGCACAATAACCCTTTAAAGCCCAGTGGTTACTATATGTACCACCATGTTTAACATTCACAAATTCTACGTTCTGCCCACACAGTATATTTATGTGTTTTGTGTGGATCTCAGAACAAACAGCGATTATTTCACTGTACAACATTAACTGACTGGTTTGTATAACTGAGACGGAGTGTGTTTACTGCGCGGTACGGACTGTATTTATGTGTTTTGTGTGGATCTCAGAACAAACAGCGATTATTTCACTGTACAGCATTAACTGACTGGTTTGTATAACTGAGACGGAGTGTGTTTACTGCGCGGTACGGACTGTATTTATGTGTTTTGTGTGGATCTCAGAACAAACAGCGATTATTTCACTGTACAACATTAACTGGCTGGTTTGTATAACTGAGACGGAGTGTGTTTACTGCGCGGTACGGACTGTATTTATGTGTTTTGTGTGGATCTCAGAACAAACAGCGATTATTTCACTGTACAACATTAACTGGCTGGTTTGTATAACTGAGACGGAGTGTGTTTACTGCGCGGTACGGACTGTATTTATGTGTTTTGTGTGGATCTCAGAACAAACAGCGATTATTTCACTGTACAACATTAACTGGCTGGTTTGTATAACTGAGACGGAGTGTGTTTACTGCGCGGTACGGACTGTATTTATGTGTTTTGTGTGGATCTCAGAACAAACAGCGATTATTTCACTGTACAACATTAACTGACTGGTTTGTATAACTGAGACAGTGTGTGTTTACTGCGCGGTACGGACTGTATTTATGTGTTTTGTGTGGATCTCAGAACAAACAGCGATTATTTCACTGTACAACATTAACTGACTGGTTTGTATAACTGAGACGGAGTGTGTTTACTGCGCGGTACGGACTGTATTTATGTGTTTTGTGTGGATCTCAGAACAAACAGCGATTATTTCACTGTACAGCATTAACTGACTGGTTTGTATAACTGAGACGGAGTGTGTTTACTGCGCGGTACGAGCTGATTCTTTAAACATAATTGAGACCAGTTTCCATCTTCGCAGTGTCACTCGACACACTACATCAGTCCCGCACGTAAGTGTTCCACGTCGTCATGTCCGGCACACACGTAGCACCATTCAGTGGCTCGCGCGATCAGCTACGGCAGGTCACTGGCACAAGGCGGTCCACTAGTGGTACAGCCTGCCGAGACCTCAAGTATCAGCTACTCCTGAAACTGGCCGGTTGCCTTCGTGGAACGTTACGTTCATTACCGCGTTCACAACAGCCCGCCACCGAACCGTATCGTAAGCCAGATGAATCCATTCCACATCCTCAAACCCCATTTGACCACAAATCTAATGCAAGCCCATGAATACAGGCAATGCGGACATACTTCTCTATGCAATGCTCACAGATATCCGAAAAAGTACTTCTGTGTTTCAAGGTCCCCCAAATGTACTTATACTGTACGGTGTGGACTGCAAGGTGAGGGGGGGGGGGGGGCACAACGTTAGCCACGACCGCCCTAAGCACACGAGTTGAAAGACAGATACAGCAGGCCCTCCATTTAACGGACTAATTGGGGGAAGGGTTGTCCGCTATTGCCGAAAGTCCGTTAAATCGAATGTATTTTACAAACATATATTAATAACAAACTTACAATGTACATGGTGTATTAAATGTTATTATAATGTATAAGTATGAATAAAATATTATTATGATGTACATTCAGTAATTTATACACGTCACTAAAACAACTGTTACAAATATGAAAATAAATTTACGGCAGGAACCGAACTTTATTTTAATTAAACACGTCAAAAACTGTACAATGTACCTAGTGCAGTGTTGCCACTGTACAATGTAACTAGTGCAGTGTTGCCACTGTACAATGTAACTAGTGCAGTGTTGCCACTGTACAATGTAACTAGTGCAGTGTTGCCACTGTACAATGTAACTAGTGCAGTGTTGCCACTGTACAATGTAACTAGTGCAGTGTTGCCACTGTACAATGTAACTAGTGCAGTGTTGCCACTGTACAATGTAACTAGTGCAGTGTTGCCACTGTACAATGTAACTAGTGCAGTGTTGCCACTGTACAATGTAACTAGTGCAGTGTTGCCACTGTACAATGTAACTAGTGCAGTGTTGCCACTGTGCAATGTAACTAGTGCAGTGTTGCCACTGTACAATGTAACTAGTGCAGTGTTGCCACTGTACAATGTAACTAGTGCAGTGTTGCCAGTGTACAATGTAACTAGTGCAGTGTTGCCACTGTACAATGTAACTAGTGCAGTGTTGCCACTGTACAATGTAACTAGTGCAGTGTTGCCACTGTACAATGTAACTAGTGCAGTGTTGCCAGTGTACAATGTAACTAGTGCAGTGTTGCCACTGTACAATGTAACTAGTGCAGTGTTGCCACCACTTTTTAAAATTGTTTCTGTTATTCGCGAATAAAAAAAAGGTTCTAAAGTTTTCCTTTAGGACAGAAATTTTTTGTCCGTTAAATCGAGGGCCTGCTGCAGCTGCTGTAGCTACTGTAGCTGCTGTAGCTACTGTAGCTGCTGTAGCTACTGCTGCTGTAGCTGCTGCAGCTGCTGTAGCTACTGCTGCTGTAGCTGCTGCAGCTGCTGTAGCTACTGCTGCTGTAGCTGCTGCAGCTGCTGTAGCTACTGCTGCTGTAGCTGCTGCAGCTGCTGTAGCTACTGCTGCTGCAGCTACTGTAGCTGCAGCAGCTACTGTAGCTGCTGTAGCTACTGCTGCTGCAGCTACTGTAGCTACTGTAGCTGCAGCAGCTGCTGTAGCTACTGCTGCTGCAGCTACTGTAGCTACTGTAGCTGCAGCAGCTACTGTAGCTGCTGCAGCTGCTGTAGCTACTGCTGCTGCAGCTACTGTAGCTGCTGTAGCTGCTGCAGCTACTGCAGCTGCTGCAGCTACTGTAGCTGCTGTAGCTGCTGCAGCTGCTGCAGCTGCTGCAGCTGCTGTAGCTACTGCTGCTGCAGCTGCTGTAGCTGCTGTAGCTACTGCTGCTGCAGCTGCTGTAGCTGCGGTACCGCTGTGTGTGACGGCAGGCAGCAGATACAAAGCCTGCCTGAATCAGGTCAGTGCTACCAACACAACATTACTATAATTAGGCTCTCTGACCTCCGTGGAGGGGAAAGTCGAGCGATGGCAAGACGTCAGTTTACAACGTCTGCTGGGAAGAGGTATGGCTCCACGTACTCTTAACATCAACACAATTAGAGGACAGGATAAGACCCAAGGGCACACAGACAGCCAGAGCAAGAGGTTGCAGTCAGTGAGGCCCGAAACCACTACAGCCGCATTAGAGCAGCAACGGTTGTGCGAGTCAACATACACCGAAACGTCAACACAACCACGTGACTGTGACACATGACTGTGACCGCTGACTTGAACTGCAAAGTCACTTTCGTACGTACATTATTTTGCCAAAGTCACAACCACTTAGCAATGCTAAGTATCTGATGACATATTTAAAGCCCAGTGGTCACTATATGTACCACATGTTTAACAGTCACAAATTCTACGTTCTGCCACACAGTGTATTTATGTGTTTTGTTTAGCCTACACTGTGTGGGCAGAACGTAAAGTTGCTACTTCAAAGACAACATGCACAGTGCACAATGACGCAGTCTCAACACTCAGCCCACGCAGTCTGTACACTTCAACATCAGCCCCGCGTCTGTTACTCTCACACTCAGCCCACGCATGTCTGTACACTCTCAACTCGTCACAGCCAGTCTGTACACTCTCACACAGCCCACGCTGTCTGTACACTCTCAACATCAGCCCCACGCATCTGTACACTCTCAACACTCAGCCCCACGCCAGTCTGTACACTCTCAACACTCAGCCCACGCCAGTCTGTACACTCTCAACACTCAGCCCCACGCCAGTCTGTACACTCTCAACATCGCCACGCAGTCTTACAGCTCACACTCGCCCACGCAGTCTGTACACTCTCAACACTCAGCCCCACGCCAGTCTGTACACTCTCAACATCAGCCACCAGTCTTCCTCCACACTGCACCCACGCCAGTCTGTACACTCTCAACACTCAGCCCCACGCAGTCTGTACACTCTCAACACTCAGCCCACGCCAGTCTGTACACTCTCAACTCAGCCCACGCCAGTCTGTACCTCACACTCGCCCCAGTCTGTACACTCTCAACACTCAGCCCACGCCAGTCTGTACACTCTCAACACTCAGCCCCACGCCAGTCTGTACACTCTCAACACTCAGCCCACGCCAGTCTGTACACTCTCTCAACACTCAGACCCCACGCCAGTCTGTACACTCTAACTGCCAACACTTAAACAGCCCCACGCCAGTCTGTACACTCTCAACACTCAGCCCCACGCCAGTCTGTACACTCTCAACACTCAGCCCCACGCCAGTCTGTACACTCTCAACACTCAGCCCCACGCCAGTCTGTACACTCTCAACACTCAGCCCCACGCCAGTCTGTACACTCTCAACACTCAGCCCCACGCCAGTCTGTACACTCTCAACACTCAGCCCCACGCCAGTCTGTACACTCTCAACACTCAGCCCCACGCCAGTCTGTACACTTCAACACTCAGCCCCACGCCAGTCTGTACACTCTCAACACTCAGCCCCACGCCAGTCTGTACACTCTCAACACTCAGCCCCACGCCAGTCTGTACACTCTCAACACTCAGCCCCACGCCAGTCTGTACACTCTCAACACTCAGCCCCACGCCAGTCTGTACACTCTCAACACTCAGCCCCACGCCAGTCTGTACACTCTCAACACTCAGCCCACGCCAGTCTGTACACTTCAACACTCAGCCCACGCCAGTCTGTACACTCTCAACACTCAGCCCCACGCCAGTCTGTACACTCTCAACACTCAGCCCCACGCCAGTCTGTACACTCTCAACACTCTCAGCCCCACGCCAGTCTGTACACTCTCAACACTCAGCCCACGCCAGTCTGTACACTCTCAACACTCAGCCCCACGCCAGTCTGTACACTCTCAACACTCAGCCCCACGCCAGTCTGTACACTCTCAACACTCAGCCCCACGCCAGTCTGTACACTCTCAACACTCAGCCCCACGCCAGTCTGTACACTCTCAACACTCAGCCCACGCCAGTCTGTACACTCTCAACACTCAGCCCCACGCCAGTCTGTACACTCTCTGTACACTCTCAACACTCAGCCCCACGCCAGTCTGTACACTCTCAACACTCAGCCCCACGCCAGTCTGTACACTCTCAACACTCAGCCCACGCCAGTCTGTACACTCTCAACACTCAGCCCCACGCCAGTCTGTACACTCTCAACACTCAGCCCCACGCCAGTCTGTACACTCTCACACTCAGCCCCACGCCAGTCTGTACACTCTCAACACTCAGCCCCACGCAGTCTGTACACTCTCAACACTCAGCCCCACGCCAGTCTGTACACTCTCAACACTCAGCCCACGCCAGGTCTGTACACTCTCAACACTCAGCTCCACCCAGTCTGTACACTCTCAACACTCAGCCCACGCCAGTCTGTACACTCTCAACACTCAGCCCCACGCCAGTCTGTACACTCTCAACACCAGCCCCACGCCAGTCTGTACACTCTCAACACTCAGCCCCACGCAGTCTGTACACTCTCAACACTCAGCCCCACGCCAGTCTGTACACTCCAACACTCAGCCCACGCCAGTCTGTACACTCTCAACTCAGCCCCACGCCTGTTGTACACTCTCAACACAGCCCCACGCCAGTCTGTACACTTCAACACTCAGCCCCCGCAGTTGTACACTTCAACTCAGGCTCCAGCCTGTCTGTCACTTCACATCAGCCAGCAGTGCTCACCCGCCACGCATCTGTACACTCTCAACACTCAGCCCCACGCCTGTCTGTACATCTCTCACACTCAGCCCACGCAGTCTGTCACTCTCAACACTCAGCCCACGCCAGTTGTACACTTCAACACAAGCCCAACGCAGTCTGTACATCTCAACACTCAGCCCACGCCAGTCTGTACACTTCAACATCCAGCCCCACGCACGTCTGTACACTTCACTCGCGATGACACTCAACGGCCCACGCCAGTCTGTACACTCTCAACACTCAGCCCAGCACCAGTCTGTACATCTAAACTCAGCCCCACGCAGTCTGTACATCTAACATCAGCCCCACGCCATCTGTCACTCTCAACACTCAGCCCACCCAGTCTGTACACTTCAACACTCAGCCCCACGCCAGTCTGTACACTCTCAAACACTCAGCCCCACGCCAGTCTACACTCACAAACCAGCTCAGCCTCTGTACATCTCTCAATCATTCCCCACGCAGTCTGTACTCTCAACATCAGCCCACGCATTTTACTTCAACACTCAGCACGCCAGTCTGTACACTCTCAACACTCACCCACGCCATCCTGACACTTCAACACTCAGCCCACGCATCTGTCACTCTCACACTAGTCCACGCCCTTGTACACTCCAACACCAGACCACGCCAGTCTTAACTCTTCTCCTCAGCCTCCCGACGCTGCACTTCAACCTCAGCCCACGCCAGTCTGTACCTCTCAACACTCAGCCCCACGCACTCTGTACATCTAACACTCAATCCCTAAACACACTCAACACTCAGCCGACGCCAGCTGAACTTTTCAACATGCCGCGTCTGTACACTTTCTGAACACTCAGCCCCACGCAGTCTGACATTCTGCCCACGGCGATGGTTACACTAACATCAGCCCAGCCAGTCTGTACATCTCAACACTCAGCCCCACGCCATCTGTACACTCTCACACTCAGCCCCACGCCAGTCTGTACACTCTCAACACTCAGCCCACGCCAGTCTGTACACTCTCAACACTCAGCCCCACGCCAGTCTGTACACTCTCAACACTCAGCCCCACGCCAGTCTGTACACTCTCAACACTCAGCCCCACGCCAGTCTCTACACACCGACAGACCAGCTGACAAGCTCTGCTGCTTGCAAAGGCATTTCCCGAACTTTCACCATCACAGCTGATATTTCGACACACACAGACAGACCAAAGTTCAGACCAAACACCCACAGCCTATCACGTGACCCTTCACCATTCATCCCCTTGCATCGTGTCGACTGGTTTGCACTCGTGTTTCGCAGACCCTGGGGATCACATCCCAGACCAGGGACAGGCTACCCCGCCTTAACTCTTCTTCCTCAGTCACTCCTGAGCGCTGCACTGCACGGCCGCTTCCCACGACATCCTCCACAATCCTAACCATCGACACTATGTAGTCTGAGCTACTCACACTGTCGCTAATTAAACACAAACCAACCAATTCTGTCGATGGACAGACCGACAACGTTTCAGTGGCAATGGGTCCTTCTTTTATCTGACAAATTTCGTTTGCCATTTGCCGCCGCGCGTTTGGGCGATCGGCTGAATGAGTTACGTGGAAACGTTCAACGGGCCGCCAGGAAGTGGCAATAGACAGTTGTCCGATAAAATAATGACCGTAATGCATACACACATATTGTGTGTGTGTGTGTGTGTGTGTGTGCGTGTGTAGGAAACAGCTCTCATCTTTGAGCATAATTAGCTCTCACCGGGCGCATATTTCTTCAGAAGCTGACAGTCGCTCAGCTGGTCAAGACATTTCCTACCGTTTATGCAACCCGAATGTTCACTACCGTGTTCGCAAAATCCCGATCTGTACCAAATGATTCCACTCCACAAAACCCAATACTAGTACTTGTACATCCATCTTAATATTATCCCACCTACAACACGTTTTTCAAAGTTCCTCTCTCCTTCGGATGTTTCGGCAAGGGTTTAGTATGCATTTCTCTCCTCTCACATGCGTGTTACATACCCCACCCATCTCATCGTCCTTAATACAGTGGTCCTAACAGCACAAAATACACACGGACAATACGCATACGAACCCAGAGACAAAGGACATTCGGATACAGAGAGCCGCCATGTTGCATACGAGCGTACGAATTAACACGCACGCCAGTAAGTTCCCCTCATTCTCCAGTCGGAGCTGTAGCCACAGCAAACAAACAGCCAACTGCTGTACGTCACACTGTTTGTGGCGGATCAATAATAGAAGGACTCGCGGCGCACGAGTCAAGTCCCCTAACCTCAAACTCCATCCTGAAATCTCACCACGCCCCCTTACACCACTCTGACGACCTTTCCTATAATGACAGAAATGTATCTACAAATACATCAGTCATTTGATAACTCTTTATGGTAAGAGCAACATGTACCTGAAGATGAGTATCTATCATTGGTGGAATGATACTGACAGGGGAAAACCGAAATATTAGCAGGAAAACCCGTCACAGTGCCAATTTGTCCACCATAAATCTCACATGGACTGACCTGGGATCGAACCCGGGCCTCGGCGGTGTGAGGCCTGCAACTAACCGCCTGGCAGGACGCTTACTGCTGATTCACCTATTAAAAGCTACTGTGCCGCGTAACCCGTTCAGTATACAACGTGTGATGGTACGGAAACATGCACGTGTTTTGTACTGAATTCCACAAAACACATAAATACTCAGCCGTACGCGCAGTAAACACACTCCGTCTCAGTTATACAAACCAGTCAGTGAATGCTGTACAGTGAAATAATCGCTGTTTGTTCTGAGATCCACACAAAACACATAAATACAGTCCGTACCGCGCAGTAAACACACTCCGTCTCAGTTATACAAACCAGTCAGTTAATGTTGTACAGTGAAATAATCGCTGTTTGTTCTGAGATCCACACAAAACACATAAATACACTGTGTGGGCAGAACTAGAATTGTTGAATGTTAACATGGTGGTACATATAGTAACCACTGGGCTTTAGGGGTTAATATACATTGTGCATAAATACAGTCCGTACCGCGCAGTAAACAACACTCCGTCTCAGTTATACAAACCAGTCAGTTAATGTTGTACAGTGAAATAATCGCTGTTTGTTCTGAGATCCACACAAAACACATAAATACAGTCCGTACCGCGCAGTAAACACACTCCGTCTCAGTTATACAAACCAGTCAGTTAATGTGTACAGTGAAATAATCGCTGTTTGTTCTGAGATCCACACAAAACACATAAATACAGTCCGTACCGCGCAGTAAACACACTCCGTCTCAGTTATACAAACCAGTCAGTTAATGTTGTACAGTGAAATAATCGCTGTTTGTTCTGAGATCACATAAAACACATAAATACAGTCCGTACCGCGCAGTAAACACACTCCGTCTCAGTTATACAAACAGTCAGTTAATGTGTACAGTGAATAATCGCTGTTTGTTCTAAGATCCACAAAAACACACAAATACACTGTGTGGGCAGAACGTAGAATTTGGAATGTTAAACATGGCGGTACATAAAGTGACCACTTTATAGTGTTAAGCTGAACCCATTTCACTAGCAATACTGTGTAGTGATCTTCAGTAAAGCTCAGTGTATCTGCACGACTTACAACCTTGTACACCATCACGCCATTCACTCCGTTCTCCTAACCAATAACCACAGCTGTCACAACGCGCATGCCCACAACAACACACTGCCTGAACACAATTAGCCTATGTACGTTCCTAACGCACTTTACACTCTGCGTATCTTTTATTGTTGTACTGAGGACCGCAGCTGTCACTGTCTGTCCAGGCTTTCTATGCGACAAAGCTGCCGTGCTCGGAGACACGATAAAAGCCTGCATTATATAACGCAATATTGTGACATGCTGATGCGACTCACAATATAGCTGCGTTTTTTAACCACTGCTAACAGACATTACTGATCAGATCACTTACTAACTGTGTGGAGTAACTGATTATGTATTACATACTTTCAAAACAGTTGAAGACACACTACGCAACAAAGCAACTTTAAAACATGTATATAACGTTATCGAACCATAACCATCACTTCGCACGCGGTGGCGCAGTTGGTTGAAGCACTGCGCTACAAGCTGGAAGGTCGCGGGTTCGATTCCCTATTGTGTCATTGCAATTTTTCATTGACATAAACCTTCCAGCCGCACTATGGCCCTGGGGTCAACTCAGCCTCTAACAGAAACGAGTACCAGGAATATTTCCTGGGGGGTAAAGGTGGCCGGGGCGTAGGGCTGACAACCTTACCAGCTTCATGTGCCGATTGTCTATAAATCTGGGAGCCTAAACCTCCTGGAGCCCTGAGGGCCTGTCCAGTTTACCTTTACCTGCTGTACCTATAACCCTAAGGGCCTGTCCAGTTTACTTTTACCTGCTGTACCTATAACCCTGAGGGCCTGTCCAGTTTACCTTTACCTGCTGTACCTATAACCCTAAGGGCCTGTCCAGTTTACCTTTACCTGCTGTACCTATAACCCTAAGGGCCTGTCCAGTTTACCTTTACCTGCTGTACCTATAACCCTGAGGGCCTGTCCAGTTTACCTTTACCTGCTGTACCTATAACCCTGAGGGCCTGTCCAGTTTACCTTTACCTGCTGTACCTATAACCCTGAGGGCCTGTCCAGTTTACCTTTACCTGCTGTACCTATAACCCTAAGGGCCTGTCCAGTTTACCTTTACCTGCTGTACCTATAACCCTAAGGGCCTGTCCAGTTTACCTTTACCTGCTGTACCTATAACCCTAAGGGCCTGTCCAGTTTACCTTTACCTGCTGTACCTATAACCGTAAGGGCCTGTCCAGTTTACCTTTACCTGCTGTACCTATAACCCTGAGGGCCTGTCCAGTTTACCTTTACCTGCTGTACCATATAACCCTAAGGGCCTGTCCAGTTTACCTTTACCTGCTGTACCTATAACCCTAAGGGCCTGTCCAGTTTACCTTTACCTGCTGTACCTATAACCCTAAGGGCCTGTCCAGTTTACCTTTACCTGCTGTACCTATAACCATCACTTCTTAAGTTTTATTATTTTTTTGCAGATGTTTCCAGTGCCTTCAAAATCAACGCCATCTTTGCCTCCAACAATAAAAGTTTTCTTTCATATTGTTATGTTGACACTCGTGGCATTCTGAAATGTAGTGCTTGCGACTGATTATCGTTGCCAAAGCATTGTTAAAAATGTCATAAACATTGGGAAGTAGCAAACTGCAACTCGTCTCGCTTGATTTAAGTACTACACGTATTATGTAGAACTGGACTGAAACGTGCTAAAGACACGTCAGAAGAGACAAAATATACTTTCGTTCCAACAAACCTGGACGCCAGAATTAAGCAATATCAACACATTACGTGTGTATACTGTACAGCCAATTGTGCGGAACTGTAGGAACCAGTTTTTGTAACATGTGTGTAATTTAATGACGGCAAGTAAAGTAACTTTAGAACACGAGTGTTTTGGCGTCTGTGGCAACGTTTTATCAACTTTACAATATTGTACTTCATCACCCATACACATCACAATGCACGGAACGAATAAAACAAAACAGTACACCGTGTACAAGTGCACAATAATCAACAGTACACCGTGTACAAGTGTACAATATTCAACAGCCACAGTGTACAAGTGCACAATAATCAACAGTACACCGTGTACAAGTGTACAATATTCAACAGCCACAGTGTACAAGTGCACAATAATCAACAGTACACCGTGTACAAGTGTACAATAATCAACAGTACACCGTGTACAAGTGTACAATAATCAACAGTACACCGTGTACAAGTGTACAATATTCAACAGCCACAGTGTACAAGTGCACAATAATCAACAGTACACCGTGTACAAGTGTACAATAATCAACAGTACACCGTGTACAAGTGTACAATATTCAACAGCCACAGTGTACAAATGCACAATAATCAACAGTACACCGTGTACAAGTGTACAATAATCAACAGCCACAGTGTACAAGTGTACAATAATCAACAGCCACAGTGTACAAGTGTACAATAATCAACAGCCACAGTGTACAAGTGTACAATAATCAACAGTACACCGTGTACAAGTGCACAATAATCAATAGTACACCGTGTACAAGTGTACAATAATCAACAGCCACAGTGTACAAGTGTACAATAATCAACAGTACACCGTGTACAAGTGCACAATAATCAACAGTACACCGTCTACAATAATCAACAGCCACAGTGTACAATAATCAACAGTACACCATGTACAAGTGTACAATAATCAACAGCCACAGTGTACAATAATCAACAGTACACCGTGTACAAGTGTACAATAATCAACAGCCACAGTGTACAAGTGTACAATAATCAACAGTACACCGTGTACAAGTGTACAATAATCAACAGCCACCGTGTCTGTACTCTACACGATTCTATTAAACTTTCCTCTATTTGTTTACAATTTCACTTCCGACATGTTTCGGCAGGTGCTCGGCCATCTTCAGGGAAACCAATTATGTAATTTCATATTCTTATACCCCTATATGCCCTCATGGCGTGCAGGGCGACTACCTCTTATGAATGACTTCCGTAACGATGACATGTCGGACACAAGTCACAAATATAGAAAGGTTCAATATAATACAGTGATTGCGCTGTATTGTCACGACGGTAAGCTGTTAATTTCACGATGACAAATGTACTTTAGGGTAGCCCACCGCTTCCGTCGTCTGCTAAATCTGTTCCATACAGCGGACACGAGAGTACGTACCATACCATACTTTTTACTAACTACTGACGTAACCAGCTAGTAAGTTTGTGTAATCTGTAGAAGTTGGCGATCACATCTACGCACATCTACGCACTACACAAATTTATTCTATCGAGTTCTTTAATCGTGTGCCCAGTATTATAAAACACACTCCAACCCATTTTAAGACTGTCATTACACCAAGTTGTAATCACGCACAAGTAATTTCACTATTACTTTTCTAACTAACCTCCCTCTTTACCACGCACGTCATTCCAGTTAACAATAACACAACTTTAAACAAACTCTGACAGAACTGTTACTTTATTGACCAAAATTTAACTCCATTACTTTAAAAACGAATCAGTAAGCGATACAAATCACATAACTACTCGGGCGAATGACAAGACGCAAGGTAGGCTTTATGTCGGTTCCAACGAAATCGACAAATGTTCATAACTGCTGTTCCGAACGTACCTTCGTATCCATAACCTTGACCATCGTCTTGAGCAGCTTCACATGACCGTACAATAAATTTGGGGTTCTTGAGCACTGCGAAACAACAACTAACACTACACACACACACACACAACCGTACCCACACACCTACGTCCTCTTGTACTGAAATCTTACCTTTCTTCTCCTCAGAAGTGTGGTTGTGGCTGCTTCGTAATCGGGCGAAACCAACGCTCTCATGCGGGTTGAGTTCGAACTATACAAACTTGCCCGACATATGCTGCCATCTGTTACAACGGGGTGTAACGCAGATCACATTGTGTGCGCTCAGTCGATTAAAACAGATACCTGCACTTATCGTGCAGCGCATATTGTTGTGTGTGTAATCTGCTACAGACTAGTCGAAAAAGGTTAATTCAGTGAAGTTGCCGTATTCTTTAAATTGTTTTTGACAGCTTATTTCAAAGACTTTTTCGCGGCACGTATATAAAGAAAGTTTCAATAATACGTTTACCGGCGTCATGTGCCGCCCGTACATACCCATATAGCAACTCGCGACACTTCCAAGCGATGTCCATAAAACTGACACTGGGCAGTTTAGTTGCAACAGACGGATATTGTACGCTTTACACGAAGACCTGCGCGCGTTTCTTTAGCGTAACTTGCTGAATATTGAAGGGCGCGAAAAATGTTTGGAACAGAAATTGTACAGAAAAGTGAACTCAAGACCTGTGTTTTACGGACGGGAGCGAGCGCGCCATGCGCGGGCGACTGTTGAGGTCCTTTCTGCCAAAGGTTTAAAACCTTCCGTGAGGTTACGCTTCGTCAGTAGGCTGCTCCCGACGTTTCGTTCGATCGTACTGCCTTTACCTTCCCGGTCAAGCAGTGCAAGACAGTCCTAAAACTTTCTTCACCCTGAAGCTGGAGGCGCTGTCGTGTTTCAGGCATACGACGCCGGGAAAACACGTGGGACACTGGAGACAGACTTACGACACGTTGCGTGGAAGTACACGTGTAGGAATAAGTGCTGACGCCGGTGTGTAACCTTGAGAACTAACTGTCTTCTGGACTTTGTCCATCGTCCGGATAAAATATAAAATCACGACGTTTCGGAAGCTGGTTCTTCTTCCGTCTTCAAGTGAAGGGAGGGGAGACACCTACTGAGATGGGTCCAGTGGCCAGTGATTGAGATTAGCTCGGTCTAAGGGACCCATCTCAGTAGCTGTCTCCCCTCCCTTCACCTGGAGACGGAAGAAAACCCAGTTTCCGAAACATCGTGATTTTATATTTTTGATCCGGACGATGGACAAAGTCCAGAAGAAAATTGGTTCTCATGGATAAGAATGATCAGCTTCACGTCCCAGCCACTTTACCCACTGGATAGCACGCTGGGTGGAACTGAAATGCAGTGTAGACGACGTGGAGGCAATAAAACCCTGTGCCTTCGGGGACTCAAACCCCGACTGTTCGCTGGACATCCCGTATCCCAGTGACAGCGCTAGAGAGAGTGAGCAGACCAGGACGACGGCGGACAGTCGTCTTGATCAAGCAGTCAGTGACGTCGGTAAAGGGAACAGCTGACGTCGGACAGTCGTCTTGATCAAGCAGTCAGTGACGTCGGTAAAGGGAACAGCTGACGGCGGACAGTCGTCTTGATCAAGCAGTCAGTGACGTCGGTAAAGGGAACAGCTGACGGCGGACAGTCGTCTTGATCAAGCAGTCAGTGACGTCGGTAAAGGGAACAGCTGACGGCGGACAGTCGTCTTGATCAAGCAGTCAGTGACGTCGGTAAAGGGAACAGCTGACGGCGGACAGTCGTCTTGATCAAGCAGTCAGTGACGTCGGTAAAGGGAACAGCTGACGTCGGACAGTCGTCTTGATCAAGCAGTCAGTGACGTCGGTAAAGGGAACAGCTGACGGCGGACAGTCGTCTTGATCAAGCAGTCAGTGACGTCGGTAAAGGGAACAGCTGACGGCGGACAGTCGTCTTGATCAAGCAGTCAGTGACGTCGGTAAAGGGAACAGCTGACGGCGGACAGTCGTCTTGATCAAGCAGTCAGTGACGTCGGTAAAGGGAACAGCTGACGGCGGACAGTCGTCTTGATCAAGCAGTCAGTGACGTCGGTAAAGGGAACAGCTGACGTCGGACAGTCGTCTTGATCAAGCAGTCAGTGACGTCGGTAAAGGGAACAGCTGACGGCGGACAGTCGTCTTGATCAAGCAGTCAGTGACGTCGGTAAAGGGAACAGCTGACGGCGGACAGTCGTCTTGATCAAGCAGTCAGTGACGTCGGTAAAGGGAACAGCTGACGGCGGACAGTCGTCTTGATCAAGCAGTCAGCGACATACCGTTGGCTTTTACTGGGTCGCCGTTTGAGTAACGGTAAAGAGTTAACGGAAATGAGCATTGCGGTTGTCAAGCAGGACAGTGAGATGCCACATACTGCCACAAGCCTCGCTTACTCTTCTAACATGAAGAAGGAGACAGCAGATGTCTCTGAAACGTCTGTACCTGCCTATACGACGCACATCCCAGAAGACTGTAATCTGAATGTTCATCGTCGAGATCGTCTCACATGTGAATGTTGAGCTGCCGACAGTCAGTAGCTCAGTGAATAGTGCAAGTGGTAAAGGTAAAGGTCACCCTAGAAGAGGCCATGAAGGCCCAGAGGGGGAGTAGAGGTATAGCTCTACTCTTTCTTTAACCTCGGCGCTAGATGGGGGTGGGTGGTCAACTCCACGCCCCGGCCGCTTTACCCCCGGGAATGACCCGGTACCCATTGTACCGGAGGCTGGGTAGGCCCCAGGGCCGGTCTGGACGGGTGCTGAAAATCTCGCCCCCACCGGGATTCGAACCCCGGACCGTCCAGCCCGTAGCGAGTCGCTACACCGACTGAGCTATCGCGGCCCTAAGATGTTAAAGGCCCACTCGAAACTACCTGACCCTGAAGATGAAGGCACAACGTTCGTCCGAAACGTCGTGAGCCACTCGCCCAGCAAGACCCAGTTCTCAGCAACACCTCACAACAACGTGACTGTCTGGCGGCCGGTGTAGCGACTTGCTACTGGCTGCACGGTCCGAGGTTCCAACCCCAGTGGGGGCGAGACTTTCCATATCCGTCGAGGCCAAACCCGAGGCCCACCCAGTCTCTTTCCCAGGGGTAAAACGGCCGGTCTGTGGCGTTTACGTAACATGATTTGTGGTTTTGTATGGGTGTCAAACTTGGTCTCTGACATGAATGGAAGAACACATACCGAGGGTGTTTGAGAACAGGGCGCTGAAGGCGAGTATATGGGCCTGAGAGAGAGAGAGAGAGAGACTGGAGAGAACTGCATAATGAGGAGCTTCAGGATTTGTACTGCTCGCTGAATGTTACAGGGTGATCAAATTGGGGAGGACGAGATGGTTGGGCATGTGGCACGTATGGGGGATCTGAAGGAAAGAGACTACTTGGAATACCAAGACGTAGATGGGAGGATAATATTAAAATGAATATGAAAGAAACATTATGGGGGTTTGTGGACTGGATTCATGTGGCTCAGGATAGGTATAAGTAACCAACGTTCACGTTCCACAAATTGCCGTCGTCAGGTCGCGCTGCCGCCCGCAGTCCCGTACTACGTCTCGCTCTCAGCACCTCCGTAGCCACTAGCACAGCCATCCAACCTGAACCAACGGTAGGGGGCAGGGAGGGGGGGGGAGAGGGGCCGAGGTAGTTCTGTACGCGGTCTGTACGCAAGCAGAGTTGAGACGGCGTCAGTCAGTGACAGTGTGAGCGTGTGAGGTGTAGCACAATAGGATTATGATGACGGAGACCACGGTGACAGTGACCACGACAGATGCAGCTCCGGGTCGCACCGCGACGTCACAGCCGACGGTCAAGACCGACCCTGGGCAGGGACAGGGCAGCCTGGACTGGATACGCCTCAACGTCCTGTACTTCCGCACCATCCCTGGCATACTGAAGCTGTTACAAGTGGTGAGTTGGGACACCGTAACTTGGCGCTTTTGTGCCTTCGACATGGAGGCAACAGGTTCCTCCGAAACGCCGATACCCGCCTTTTAAACACGTTAGCAAAGCGCGGTGCACACGCTTTCTGAAATCCACAGTTCGAATTTCATTGTGTTGTTAGTCACGCTGTTTGTCAGTCCTTATGAGGCACTGGCTGAGATCAGTCTAGCACTGCACGGTATATAGCGTCAGTGTTTGTCAGTCCTTATGAGGCACTGGCTGAGATCAGTCTAGCACTGCACGGTATATAGCGTCAGTGTTTGTCAGTCCTTATGAGGCACTGGCTGAGATCAGTCTAGCACTGCACGTTATATAGCGTCAGTGTTTGTCAGTCCTTATGAGGCACTGGCTGAGATCAGTCTAGCACTGCACGGTATATAGCGTCAGTGTTTGTCAGTCCTTATGAGGCACTGGCTGAGATCAGTCTAGCACTGCACGTTATATAGCGTCAGTGTTTGTCAGTCCTTATGAGGCACTGGCTGAGATCAGTCTAGCACTGCACGGTATATAGCGTCAGTGTTTGTCAGTCCTTATGAGGCACTGGCTGAGATCAGTCTAGCACTGCACGGTATATAGCGTCAGTGTTTGTCAGTCCTTATGAGGCACTGGCTGAGATCAGTCTAGCACTGCACGTTATATAGCGTCAGTGTTTGTCAGTCCTTATGAGGCACTGGCTGAGATCAGTCTAGCACTGCACGGTATATAGCGTCAGTGTTTGTCAGTCCTTATGAGGCACTGGCTGAGATCAGTCTAGCACTGCACGTTATATAGCGTCAGTGTTTGTCAGTCCTTATGAGGCACTGGCTGAGATCAGTCTAGCACTGCACGGTATATAGCGTCAGTGTTTGTCAGTCCTTATGAGGCACTGGCTGAGATCAGTCTAGCACTGCACGGTATATAGCGTCAGTGTTTGTCAGTCCTTATGAGGCACTGGCTGAGATCAGTCTAGCACTGCACGGTATATAGCGTCAGTGTTTGTCAGTCCTTATGAGGCACTGGCTGAGATCAGTCTAGCACTGCACGTTATATAGCGTCAGTGTTTGTCAGTCCTTATGAGGCACTGGCTGAGATCAGTCTAGCACTGCACGGTATATAGCGTCAGTGTTTGTCAGTCCTTATGAGGCACTGGCTGAGATCAGTCTAGCACTGCACGTTATATAGCGTCAGTGTTTGTCAGTCCTTATGAGGCACTGGCTGAGATCAGTCTAGCACTGCACGGTATATAGCGTCAGTGTTTGTCAGTCCTTATGAGGCACTGGCTGAGATCAGTCTAGCACTGCACGTTATATAGCGTCAGTGTTTGTCAGTCCTTATGAGGCACTGGCTGAGATCAGTCTAGCACTGCACGGTATATAGCGTCAGTGTTTGTCAGTCCTTATGAGGCACTGGCTGAGATCAGTCTAGCACTGCACGTTATATAGCGTCAGTGTTTGTCAGTCCTTATGAGGCACTGGCTGAGATCAGTCTAGCACTGCACGGTATATAGCGTCAGTGTTTGTCAGTCCTTATGAGGCACTGGCTGAGATCAGTCTAGCACTGCACGGTATATAGCGTCAGTGTTTCATCTGGAAACTGGTGCTGCGGCGGGGAGTGGCAAACGAAAGCTGTCGGAAAAAATAAAGACCCTGTATAAGCTAATGCAGCCGACACTAATAGACAGTTTTTTTTTCCAATGGCTCGACAGCCCCATCATTTTTCGAGGCTTCACGATCACACTATTTTTAGACACCTCTGGACGAGTGATCAGCCCGACCCAGAGACCTCTACCTGACAAAACACAACACTCACAACAGACATACATCCATGCCCTCGTGGGATTCGAACCCGCAACCCCACTAATCGAGCGGCCGCAGACCCACGCCTTAGACCGCGCGGCCACTGCGATCGGCACAGACACAGTTTACAAATGCAAAATGTTCCGTGTTACGTTTATTGAAACTATGCAGTTGTACATATTTGTCGCTAGACGGTGCAGTGGTCGGTTGGTTTATTTCCTGGTACATGGACCGAAGCTGCAGGCTGTTCAGTTCCACGGCCATCAAAGTCGCCGTACTTCCTGCATGTACGTCGTCTGTGCTGAACAGATTGCAGCGCTGACGACGGTTTGTGCGAACTGTGCAGCAAAACGAAGATAAAATGGCGAGCATAACACTGATAGGATTGCCGTGTGAAGAGGCAAGTCGCGGTATAGTCCGTCACTGCACACGCGGTACAGTCCGTCACTGCACACGTGGTGCATTACTGCCTTGAATAAAACGAGTAAAGGTAATGGTAAAGTTCATCCTGTAACTTGCCATGAAGGCTCAGAGGGGGAGTAGAGGTGTAGCTCCACTGTTTCTGTAACGTCGGCGGTAGGTGGGGGTGGCTGAATAAAAGCAGCAGTCAGCTTAGCTGCTGTCACAAAGGAGCATTTCATTGCTGTCAAGTACAAGTGCCGTTATATGCGGTGTCTGGTGCGAGGGTCTGCTGCCTGAAACTGGAAACAGCACTTACCAGACTGCACGGTGTCATAACTCAGCAGATCTGAATATGATATATATACATCGTGTGTACTAGATTTTTGAGGGGGGGGGGAAAAAAATAAGGGAAGTTCATAGTAAGCTGAATTAATCCCATTAGAAACAAAGTTTCTTTGGAAATAGGCCACCGTTATACACCGTATTGTACTTTGTACTGAGTGGAAATTGTGTTATTTAGTGCTTTAAAGACGAACATTAACCATAATTATATAAAGACTCAGTCCGTACCGCGCAGTAAACACACTCCGTCTCAGTTATACAAACCAGTCAGTTAATGTTGTACAGTGAAATAATCGCTGTTTGTTCTGAGATCCACACAAAACACATAAATACAGTCCGTACCGCGCAGTAAACACACTCCGTCTCAGTTATACAAACCAGTCAGTTAATGCTGTACAGTGAAATAATCGCTGTTTGTTCTGAGATCCACACAAAACACACAAATACAGTCCGTACCGCGCAGTAAACACACTCCGTCTCAGTTACACAAACCAGTCAGTTAATGTTGTACAGTGAAATAATCGCTGTTTGTTCTGAGATCCACACAAAACACACAAATACAGTCCGTACCGCGCAGTAAACACACTCCGTCTCAGTTATACAAACCAGTCAGTTAATGTTGTACAGTGAAATAATCGCTGTTTGTTCTGAGATCCACACAAAACACATAAATACAGTCCGTACCGCGCAGTAAACACACTCCGTCTCAGTTATACAAACCAGTCAGTTAATGTTGTACAGTGAAATAATCGCTGTTTGTTCTGAGATCCACACAAAACACATAAATACAGTCCGTACCGCGCAGTAAACACACTCCGTCTCAGTTATACAAACCAGTCAGTTAATGTTGTACAGTGAAATAATCGCTGTTTGTTCTGAGATCCACACAAAACACATAAATACAGTCCATACCGCGCAGTAAACACACTCCGTCTCAGTTATACAAACCAGTCAGTCAATGTTGTACAGTGAAATAATCGCTGTTTGTTCTGAGATCCACACAAAACACATAAATACAGTCCATACCGCGCAGTAAACACACTCCGTCTCAGTTATACAAACCAGTCAGTTAATGCTGTACAGTGAAATAATCGCTGTTTGTTCTGAGATCCACACAAAACACATAAATACAGTCCGTACCGCGCAGTAAACACACTCCGTCTCAGTTATACAAACCAGTCAGTTAATGTTGTACAGTGAAATAATCGCTGTTTGTTCTGAGATCCACACAAAACACATAAATACACTGTGTGGGCAGAACGTAGAATTGTTGAATGTTAAACATGGCGGTACATAAAGGTTTTAAAATCTTCTACTTGTAAATACTAGGTCTGTGTTGCAGACTGGCGGATAATATGAAGATGAATTTTAAGGAAATACAGGACGTAAACTGGATTCATCTGGCTCAGGATGAAGCCAAGTGGCAGGCTGTTAATATGATATAATAAATCTCCTAACTCCATGCAGCACAGTCCTTCTTGAGAAGCTAACAGGCCGTCAGCTAGTCAAGAAATTCCCGCCTTTTATGGAACCCGAAGGTTCATTACCTCATTCACAACAGCCCGCCACCTGTCCCTATCCTGAGCCATATTAATTCAGTCCATGCCCCCACTCCACTTCTTGAAGATCCATTTTAATATTATCCTCCCATCTACACCTGGGTCTTCCAAGTGGTCTCCTTCCCTCAGGTCTCCCCACCATTATCCTGTATGCACCTCTCCCCTCACCCATACGTACTACATGCCCCGCCCACCTCATTTTTCTTGCTTTGATGACCCGAATAATATTTGGTGATGAGTACAGATCATTAAGTTCCTCGTTATGTAGTCTTGTTGTAATTAACCTTCTCGTTCCATCAGATGTGGGGAACTTGACACCTGACAGCCACACTGTGTTGTCAGCGCCCGCTGTGTGCTGACGCTGATAACTTTATCAGGAGGATATCCGGCCATAACGTGAGGTGCCGTTGAGCGCCCTCGTAATGTTTTTGGCCTGCACTGTGTTCGCCAGTACAACGTCTACGTTCTACGTTCTGGTAACCACGTGCCATGACGTCATCGCCTTATGCTAATTCGTGTGTAAACGCGAGAGCGCTGGAAACATCTGAAGACAGAAGGTGGCCAAGGTGAGGCAGTCCCAGTGCTGGGCCTCTCCAGCAAGGTGAGGCAGTCCCAGTGCTGGGCCTCTCCAACAAGGTGAGGCAGTCCCAGTGCTGGGCCTCTCCAGCAAGGTGAGGCAGTCCCAGTGCTGGGCCTCTCCAACAAGGTGAGGCAGTCCCTGTGCTGGGCCTCTCCAACAAGGTGAGGCAGTCCCAGTGCTGGGCCTCTCCAGCAAGGTGAGGCAGTCCCAGTGCTGGACCTCTCCAGCAAGGTGAGGCAGTCCCAGTGCTGGACCTTTCCAGCAAGGTGAGGCAGTCCCAGTGCTGGGCCTCTCCAGCAAGGTGAGTCAGTCCCAGTGCTGGGCCTCTCCAGCAAGGTGAGGCAGTCCCAGTGCTGGGCCTCTCCAGCAAGGTGAGGCAGTCCCAGTGCTGGGCCTTTCCAGCAAGGTGAGGCAGTCCCAGTGCTGGGCCTCTCCAGCAAGGTGAGGCAGTCCCAGTGCTGGGCCTCTCCAGCACCTGCAGTTCACGTACAAGACTCCACCTCTGCTCGTGCGCAGTTCGCGAGCGTCCAAGCGCGTCCTTGCTATTTACTGGACGGAAGTAAAGAGTGGAGACGTGGGAGGACCGAGAAGTAGATGGCAAAGAACAGCTTAAAACTTCCAAATACACGTAGCCCTCGATTTACGCCGGGGATGCGTTCCTGGACGAACCGGCGTAAAACGGAATCGGCGTAAATTGAAATGATTTTATAATGTAAATCAATGGGCAGTCAGTGACACGCGTTCCCGTCACACAAACATCGACGAGTAATATAATGGCGTTGCACTTAAAGCTCTGAAATAACGTAAATATAATAAAGGGAATTTAAAAGTATATTTTGTACACTTACAGCCGGCAATGGCGTAATGAAGCGGCGTTAGTTCTGTGACGAAGTCACTGGTTGAGAATCGTCACGTTTTAAAGAAAGCACGCAGTGTGGACTGTCGTGATTTCTTCTTTCTTTCTACCAAAATGTCACGATAAGGCCTCACGGATGCCATAACGCTCTTCGCTGTAGCACTCCGCTCGCAGTCGTGGCCAATCTCGCAGAGCTCAGCAGTGAGTTTATATGTCAGAGGATGCGCTGGAGATCGCTTGTCTTCATTTGACGTAGAGGAAGTTCTTCTTCCTGTCCTTCCTCCTCTTCCTCTTCCTCTTACATCAGCGATGTAAAAATAACGATTTAGTATAAGCAGCAGTACGAGAAAAATTGTAAAACGTTGTACATAACGTTGTACATAACGTTATACATAACGTTTTACATAACGTTATGTATAACGTTATACATAACGTTATGTAAAACGTTATACATAACAGTAAAATATGTATTTCTTTTCACTTTTTGACCTCCTGGTTTCTGAATCGGCGTAAATTGTACCGGCGCAAATCGAGGACTACTTGTATCAGAACGGGCTTGGAGAGTCCAGCTCTTGGGTTGAGGACAGCGAGGTAGAGCGGTGGAGGAGTGAGAGGACAGACAGACGGTGGAGGAGTGAGAGGACAGACAGACGGTGGAGGAGTGAGAGGACAGACAGACGGTGGAGGAGTGAGAGGACAGACAGACGGTGGAGGAGTGAGAGGACAGACAGACGGTGGAGGAGTGAGAGGACAGACAGACGGTGGAGGAGTGAGAGGACAGACAGACGGTGGAGGAGTGAGAGGACAGACAGACGGTGGAGGAGTGAGAGGACAGACAGACGGTGGAGGAGTGAGAGGACAGACAGACGGTGGAGGAGTGAGAGGACAGACAGACGGTGGAGGAGTGAGAGGACAGACAGACGGTGGAGGAGTGAGAGGACAGACAGACGGTGGAGGAGTGAGAGGACAGACAGACGGTGGAGGAGTGAGAGGACAGAGACGGTGGAGGAGTGAGAGGACAGACAGACGGTGGAGGAGTGAGAGGACAGACAGACGGTGGAGGAGTGAGAGGACAGACAAACGGTGGAGGAGTGAGAGGACAGACAGACGGTGGAGGAGTGAGAGGACAGACAGACGGTGGAGGAGGACGACTCGGTGTGATTTCACGAGCAGAAGGACCGCTACACGACACATGTGGGTCCAGTGACCCAACTGACCCAGTGGCCACAGTGCCATAAATAAACGCAGTGTGCCAGCATTATCAAGCGCCATTTTATTCCCTCACTTAACACAGACAGCAAAGTTCACGTGTTTCGACCTCGGACAAAACACAAGGACACTTAATTTATCTGACAAGTCGTATTACTCTTCACACAGACCGTGTCACGTGACGGCAGACAGTGCTGCGATCGCCGCCACTCCGATTTGCCGTCAGTCGGGGTCCACACGTTTCAGTTCAGTGTAATGCAGTGACAGGTGTTTATTGGCTAGCGTCACATGAAACATGTTTGTTCGACGTCGATGTTCTGTTGGTGAAGCTGAATACTTCTAGGCCGTCTTCCAATGTCAGCATTATTACCACACAGTTTATGTTTTAATATGCCCACAAGTACAAAATGGCATGGTTCAGGTCTGGCCACAGTATTGCTGCGTATTGGTGCGTAAACAACGCGTTTGTGGTGTGAGCTGTTGCATTGTCTTGATGAAAAAACAAAGGCCCAGGTTCCCTCGGAATTAGATGGGTGTTCAAAAATGGTGACAATGTGTGTTACACATCGGTGTGAATTTAAGGTTTCGGGGAGGGGGAGGAGGGGATGGGCTCAATAATCACAGTTGCACTCGCAGCACACCACACACCATCCTTAACATAATGTAATGACGTAATGACACACCTTAACATAATGTAATGACACACCTTAACATACTGTAATGACACACCTTACTATACTGTAATGACACACCTTAACATACTGTACTGACACATCTTAACATACTGTAATGACACACCTTAACATACTGTAATGACACACCTTAACATACTGTAATGACACACCTTAACATACTGTACTGACACACCTTAACATACTGTAATGACACATCTTAACATACTGTAATGACACACCTTAACATACTGTAATGACACACCTTAACATACTGTACTGACACACCTTAACATACTGTAATGACACATCTTAACATACTGTAATGACACACCTTAACATACTGTAATGACACACCTTAACATACTGTAATGACACATCTTAACATACTGTAATGACACACCTTAACATACTGTAATGACACACCTTAACATACTGTACTGACACACCTTAACATACTGTACTGACACACCTTAACATACTGTAATGACACATCTTAACATACTGTAATGACACACCTTAACATACTGTAATGACACACCTTAACATACTGTACTGACACACCTTAACATACTGTAATGACACATCTTAACATACTGTAATGACACACCTTAACATACTGTAATGACACACCTTAACATACTGTAATGACACACCTTAACATACTGTACTGACACACCTTAACATACTGTACTGACACACCTTAACATACTGTAATGACACACCTTAACATACTGTACTGACACACCTTAACATACTGTAATGACACACCTTAACATACTGTAATGACACACCTTAACATACTGTACTGACACACCTTAACATACTGTAATGACACACCTTAACATACTGTAATGACACATCTTGTATTAACGTGAAATTATCTGCACACGCTTACCAGTTACTCTGACAGTTCACGTATCCACTGACATGAGACCTTCATCGCTAAATAGAGCGGGTGTGGTGCCTGTATTGTCCATAACTCACCCCATTAAGGTACCTGTTCACAAAATTCAGTCTTGCTTCACGATCTGTATGCAATTCGTGAAGCACAGTTTGTTATATGGACACAGTATGCGTCCTGTGCTGCAACGTGTATGGTAATAGAGCTTACGAAAAAATATGAAACTTTTGAAAAGACGGCAAGGCACAATCGAAACACGGTGTCCGCGCCAGACGTGTGTTCAGTTTGAGGCGTAATGGCTACTGTAATTTGTTGTGGAGACAGACCACAGACAGGGGCTGTTGTGCAAATTGCGTGTGAGATATTTGTGAACATGGCGGCGGTGCGAAAAACCGACGTCTGACAAATGTAGCGTAATTTAAATCTGCGCGTTTTGGGGTGACGAACAGAACTATTGCGGGTTCCATGAGTGTAACACCCGCGAACCACAGTCTGAACACTACCTGTTCCACTCGCGACGGTTCTTGTTTTGCAGATCTCACTGTTTTGTTGATGACTGTACGGTCCCACGTGACGTAACAGTCTAGAACAGGTTTCACACTGCGCTAACCAACACAACAACCTGTCAGCAGATCGCTTGCTGCCTGCCAGGTGAGCCGCCATCTTGTCTGCTTACGTGTTCCCCTTCTCCTCTCTTCTCTATGTTCTTCTGTCCCTCCTTCATGATTTTATATTCCTCCTCTCCTATTCCTCGTATTCTTCTTTCCTTCGTTTCCGCGTCATCTCCCATCTTCCCCTTCTTCATCATCTCATATATTTCTTCCTCTCGATTTCCTTCTCTCCCCCCATACACCGTTGATCACCCCTTTGTCATTATGCTATTCTTCCGGCCCTCCTACTTAACTTCCACACTTCTGTGTTGTCCCTTTCTGCTACTCTTGTGTCTCCATTCTCTCTTTTCGTATCTGTTTATCTTTGCCACCTCCCGTCCACACATACATTGATGCCTGTTCTAACCTCAAGACCATTTTCGTATGTTTATCTTTGCCACCTCCCGTCCACACATACACTGATGCCTGTTCTAACCTCAAGACCATTTTCGTATGTTTATCTTTGCCACCTCCCGTCCACACATACACTGATGCCTGTTCTAACCTCAAGACCATTTTCGTATGTTTATCTTTGCCACCTCCCGGCCACACATACACTGATGCCTGTTCTAACCTCAAGACCATTTTCGTATGTTTATCTTTGCCACCTCCCGTCCACACATACACTGATGCCTGTTCTAACCTCAAGACCATTTTCGTATGTTTATCTTTGCCACCTCCCGTCCACACATACACTGATGCCTGTTCTAACCTCAAGACCATTTTCGTATGTTTATCTTTGCCACCTCCCGTCCACACATACACTGATGCCTGTTCTAACCTCAAGACCATTTTCGTATGTTTATCTTTGCCACCTCCCGTCCACACATACACTGATGCCTGTTCTAACCTCAAGACCATTTTCGTATGTTTATCTTTGCCACCTCCCGTCCACACATACACTGATGCCTGTTCTAACCTCAAGACCATTTTCGTATGTTTATCTTTGCCACCTCCCGTCCACACATACACTGATGCCTGTTCTAACCTCAAGACCATTTTCGTATGTTTATCTTTGCCACCTCCCGTCCACACATACACTGATGCCTGTTCTAACCTCAAGACCATTTTCGTATGTTTATCTTTGCCACCTCCCGGCCACACATACACTGATGCCTGTTCTAACCTCAAGACCATTTTCGTATCTGTTTATCTTTGCCACCTCCCGGCCACACATACACTGATGCCTGTTCTAACCTCAAGACCATTTTCGTATCTGTTTATCTTTGCCACCTCCCGGCCACACATACACTGATGCCTGTTCCGACCTCATGGCCATTTTCGTCTCCACAGAGTAACTTCGGCACCTCTGAGTGACGTCACAGCTGTTTGGTCTGCAGATGGCGATGCAAGACGGTCCGTATTTTATCTGGCCAATATTGTTGGTCACTTATCGCACGGACGGCAGCCGACTGAGCGACCGCCCGCGCGTGCGTTGGAATGAGGCGGGAAGTGGCCAGCGATATTGGTCACGTAAAGTGGCCAGCGATATTGGTCACGTAAAGTGGCCAGCGATATTGGTCACGTAAAGTGGCCAGCGATATTGGTCACGTAAAGTAATGACTGGCCTTGTGTGGCTTTGCGTCTGAAACATTTCTGAAGTTCTTTGGCTGTTTAATGACATTCATATTAATATTCTGAATCTTTACTTAATTCCGGTAAAGTTGCTGTCCGCATTATCGACAGGACGTGCATAAGATCCACGGGGTCTGATCTGGATTCAGCTGGCTCCGTATGAGAACCAGTACTGCGCTTTTGTGAACACGGTGATGCACCACAACCTACAGATAGCTACTAAGTCGAATGCCTGGTACCATTAGGTCCAGGATAATATTAATTGGATCCTAAGAGAATAAGACGGGAAGGCGTCGACTGGATTAATCTGCTTTAGGACAGACACAAATGACGGGCTGTTGTGAACTCGGCAATGAACCTGCGGGTTCCGTACGATGGAGGTGAATTTCTTGACTAGCTGCGGAACTGTCAGCTACTCAAGGACTGCTGCATGAAGTTAGTCTCGTGTAGCCGCTACGCAGCGCTAGCATCGATTGTTGTTGTGCTGTAATTGCAGCGTGTCACGTTCGGAATGCAATGCGGAACACTGAGTGTGTGCCTGGCGGCCTGGTGTTGTCAAACGGAACACCTTGAGTGTGTGCCTTGGCGGCCTGGTGTTGTCAAACGGAACACCTTGAGTGTGTGCCTTGGCGGCCTGGTGTTGTCAAACGGAACACCTTGAGTGTGTGCCTTGGCGGCCTGGTGTTGTCAAACGGAACACCTTGAGCAAGTGTGTGCCTTGGCGGCCTGGTGTTGTCTAAACGGAACACCTTGAGCACAGTGTGTGCCTTGGCGGCCTGGTGTTGTCAAACGGAACACCTTGAGCAAGTGTGTGCCTTGGCGGCCTGGTGTTGTCAAACGGAACACCTTGAGCACAGTGTGTGCCTTGGCGGCCTGGTGTTGTCAAACGGAACACCTTGAGCACAGTGTGTGCCTTGGCGGCCTGGTGTTGTCAAACGGAACACCTTGAGCACAGTGTGTGCCTTGGCGACCTGGTGTTGTCAAACGGAACACCTTGAGCACAGTGTGTGCCTTGGCGGCCTGGTGTTGTCAAACGGAACACCTTGAGCACAGTGTGTGCCTTGGCGGCCTGGTGTTGTCAAACGGAACACCTTGAGCACAGTGTGTGCCTTGGCGGCCTGGTGTTGTCAAACGGAACACCTTGAGCACAGTGTGTGCCTTGGCGGCCTGGTGTTGTCAAACGGAACCAGAGCGCGCGCAGGCAGCGTGATGGTTACTGCATCAACTGCACACGTTATTGAGTGTCGAGTGAGGGTTTTGTGAGGGCAAGAAGCGAGATAGGGACATAACGAGGAACTTGTTGATCTGTACTGTAGGCGGGGCATGTAGCACGTATCGGGGAGGGTCGAGGTGCATACAGGATTTTGGTGGGGAGACCTGAGGGAAGGAGACCAATTGGAAGACCCAGGCGTAGATGGGAGGATAATATTAAAATGGATCTTCAAGAAGTGGGATCGGTGGCATGGACTGGATTGATATGGCTCAGGATAGGGACAGGTGGCGGGCTGTTGTGAGTGCGGTAATGAACCTTCGGGTTCCATAAAACGCGGGGAATTTCTTGACTAGCTGAGGAACTGCTAGCTTCTCAAGAAGGACTCTGCTGCATGGAGTTAGTTAGTTAGTTAGTTAGTTAGAGGTGAGAATTGGCGATTTAAAGATTGTTATATAATTAGCGCCTCGAGGATTGGCAGAAACGGCAGAATTTCTGCGTGTTAAGGAAGTGCATACCATACCGCCATTCAAAGTGGCAGTGAAGTAGCTCAAAGCCAATTCTTACCTCACAGAGAACACACCACGTGTCCATTACAAAGACCAACCGCTTATTGCTGTATTGTGACAATCATACGAAACATATATACTAGTATATACACCGTGTGGTGTAAATGCTGAGTTCCTAATTCAGAACCAGTGGTACATAGAGTTACCGCAGTGCTGTGAAGTGTGAGCGTTAGGCTTTGCGCAACGATTTCGGTAGACCTGAGACACATCGCTGTCTCCTGCGCAGGTCTGACTTTCGTATCAGGAGCCACATGTGACCAGTGTCTGAACCTTGCACATCCCCGAGTTACAAGTGTCGCACGAACAGGAACTGCTATATTAGTACTTGTGCTGACAGATAAGGAGCTGTGTCTTGCAGTGCAGTACAGATTGTGGGGCAGCGACTTGCGAGACGAATATAGCCGTCTTGGTGGATGAGACGTGTACAGCATGCAGCTAGCAGCTACTGTCGGACTGACAGATCGCGTGAATCGTGCTGCTGACCACATTGTTATGTAACACAGGGGACTGGAATGTGAGGGAAGGGGGGGGGGGCGTGTTGAATGCGGCGGGCCTTGTAGCTCTTTAAAGTCCAGTGGTCACTATATGTACCGTCAGGTTTAACATTCAACAATTCCACCATGTTTAACATTCACAAATTCTACGTTCTGCCCACACAGTGTATTTATGTGTTTTGTGTGGATCTCAGAACAAACAGCGATTATTTCACTGTACAGCATTAACTGACTGGTTTGTATAACTGAGACGGAGTGTGTTTACTGCGCGGTACGGACTGTATTTATGTGTTTTGTGTGGATCTCAGAACAAACAGCGATTATTTCACTGTACAGCATTAACTGACTGGTTTGTATAACTGAGACGGAGTGTGTTTACTGCGCGGTACGGACTGTATTTATGTGTTTTGTGTGGATCTCAGAACAAACAGCGATTATTTCACTGTACAACATTAACTGACTGGTTTGTATAACTGAGACGGAGTGTGTTTACTGCGCGGTACGGACTGTATTTATGTGTTCTGTGTGGATCTCAGAACAAACAGCGATTATTTCACTGTACAACATTAACTGACTGGTTTGTATAACTGAGACGCAGTGTGTTTACTGCGCGGTACGGACTGTATTTATGTGTTTTGTGTGGATCTCAGAACAAACAGCGATTATTTCACTGTACAACATTAACTGACTGGTTTGTATAACTGAGACGCAGTGTGTTTACTGCGCGGTACGGACTGTATTTATGTGTTTTGTGTGGATCTCAGAACAAACAGCCATTATTTCACTGTACAACATTAACTGACTGGTTTGTATAACTGAGACGCAGTGTGTTTACTGCGCGGTACGGACTGTATTTATGTGTTTTGTGTGGATCTCAGAACAAACAGCCATTATTTCACTGTACAACATTAACTGACTGGTTTGTATAATTGAGACGCAGTGTGTTTACTGCGCGGTACGGACTGTATTTATGTGTTTTGTGTGGATCTCAGAACAAACAGCGATTATTTCACTGTACAACATTAACTGACTGGTTTGTATAACTGAGACGCAGTGTGTTTACTGCGCGGTACGGACTGTATTTATGTGTTTTGTGTGGATCTCAGAACAAACAGCCATTATTTCACTGTACAACATTAACTGACTGGTTTGTATAACTGAGACGCAGTGTGTTTACTGCGCGGTACGGACTGTATTTATGTGTTTTGTGTGGATCTCAGAACAAACAGCGATTATTTCACTGTACAACATTAACTGACTGGTTTGTATAACTGAGACGCAGTGTGTTTACTGCGCGGTACGGACTGTATTTATGTGTTTTGTGTGGATCTCAGAACAAACAGCCATTATTTCACTGTACAACATTAACTGACTGGTTTGTATAACTGAGACGCAGTGTGTTTACTGCGCGGTACGGACTGTATTTATGTGTTTTGTGTGGATCTCAGAACAAACAGCCATTATTTCACTGTACAACATTAACTGACTGGTTTGTATAACTGAGACGCAGTGTGTTTACTGCGCGGTACGGACTGTATTTATGTGTTTTGTGTGGATCTCAGAACAAACAGCGATTATTTCACTGTACAACATTAACTGACTGGTTTGTATAACTGAGACGCAGTGTGTTTACTGCGCGGTACGGACTGTATTTATGTGTTTTGTGTGGATCTCAGAACAAACAGCCATTATTTCACTGTACAACATTAACTGACTGGTTTGTATAACTGAGACGGAGTGTGTTTACTGCGCGGTACGGACTGTATTTATGTGTTTTGTGTGGATCTCAGAACAAACAGCGATTATTTCACTGTACAACATTAACTGACTGGTTTGTATAACTGAGACGCAGTGTGTTTACTGCGCGGTACGGACTGAATGTTTATATGTAATTCAGGTAAATGTCAGTCTTTAAAGTTACCACATGCTTCTCCTGCAGTCCTCCCGGTTTAAATTTATCAAAATTAATCCTCTTGCTTTAAAGTAAAAAAAAATAACATTTTCAATTAAGGCACTATAGCATTAATGAGAGATTAAAATTTCGCTGTCTCATTTCAAGCTGTTACTGCCACCATACTAACGCCTTTTTCATACATTTTCATACTACTACCACCACCACCACCACCACCACCAACAACAACAACAACAACAACAACACTAACACCAGAAGGACAAGCGGGCGAAGCCTGGGAACCTTGTAACAAGTGATGCTCTTCCTCGACGTAAAAGTGCCTCTCACTGCCCTTGCTCTTCACTTTCCACTCTCTCTGTCTCTGTCAGTGTTTAAACTGTCAGCAGTCCATTGACAGTGTGTGCCGTCTGTCAGACGCCAGTAAGAACACTGCAGCTGTCAATAAACGCCCAACAGCCTGACCTAACACTGCGTAAGCTGCTGGTCACCTTACTGACACAGAAACAGAACTGGGCGACCAGGAAGATCCACGTGTGACGTCAGGACTACAGATGTGTGTGGAGCAATGGTAGAATGTTGATTAACGGGGGGAAACAGAACTAAATGGGGAAAAACTGCTCAGTTACAGTGTGGAGAGCAGACAGCAGCACATTTAAATACAAGCTGTTGACAGTTACGAGTTGCTGAAGGCCAGTGCGAGTAAGGCGTGGCCAAGAATGCGTAGGGCAGCACGTAGAGCGGCACGGTTAGTGCAGCAACGGACTGCACGTAGAGCGGCACGGTTAGTGCAGCAACGGACTGCACGTAGAGCGGCACGGTTAGTGCGGCAACGGACTGCACGTAGAGCGGCACGGTTAGTGCGGCAACGGACTGCACGTAGAGCGGCACGGTTAGTGCAACAACGGACTGCACGTAGAGCAGCACGGTTAGTGCAGCAACGGACTGCACGTAGAGCGGCACGGTTAGTGCAGCAACGGACTGTACGTAGAGCAGCACGGTTAGTGCAGCAACGGACTGCACGTAGAGCGGCACGGTTAGTGCAGCAACGGACTGCACGTAGAGCGGCACGGTTAGTGCAGCAACGGACTGCACGTAAGCGGCACGGTTAGTGCAGCAACGGACTGCACGTAGAGCGGCACGGTTAGTGCGCAACGGACTGCACGTAGAGCGGCACGGTTAGTGCAAGCAATGGACTGCACGTAGAGCGCACGGTTAGTGCAGCAACGGACTGCACGTAGGACTAGCAACGTGAGTAGAGCGCAGGTTAGTTGAGGCGCAACGGACTGCACGTAGGCGGCACGGTTAGTGCAGCAACGGACTGTACGTAGAGCAGCACGGTTAGTGCAGCAACGGACTGCACGTAGAGCGGCACGGTTAGTGCGGCAACGGACTGCACGTAGAGCGGCACGGTTAGTGCAACAATGGACCACGTAGAGCGGCACGGTTAGTGCAGCAACGGACTGCACGTAGAGCAGCACGGTTAGTGCAACAATGGACTGCACGTAGAGCGGCACGGTTAGTGCGGCAACGGACTGCACGCTCATGAATATTCTGGCCCTAAAAGGACTAAACGAAGCTGCCTGTGTCTCACGTATAATCAGTCACACATAACTGTAGACCTTTGAATCCTGAATATGAAGGTAGTACTTGTCTGTCGAACTCTCCTCCTGTATCCGACAGAGCCTTGCTTTGTCTGAAAATCTGCAGGCTTCGCCCGTTCGTCCTTCTTATAAGAGTAGTATTTAAGATAAAGATGAGTATGGAGCATCCGTGGAATGATACTGACAGGGGAAACTGAAATACTGGGAGAGAAACATTATACAGTGTTCGTGGTAGATGGATGAATGAGTATGGAGCATTGGTGGAATGATACTGACAGGGGAAACTGAAGTACTGGGAGAGAAACATTATACAGCGTTGGTGGTAGATGTGTGAATGAGTATGGAGCACTGGTGGAATGATACTGAAAGGGGAAACTGAAGTACTGGGAGAGAAACATTATACAGCGTTGGTGGTAGATGGATGAATGAGTATGGAGCACTGGTGGAATGATACTGACAGGGGAAAACTGAAGTACTGGGACAAAAACATACAGCGTTGGTGGTAGATGAATGAATGAGTATGGAGCATTGGTGGAATGATACTGACAGGGGAAAACTGAAGTACTGGGAGAGGAACATTATACAGCGTTGGTGGTAGATGGATGAATGAGTATGGAGCACTGGTGGAATAATACTGACAGGGGAAAACTGAAGTACTGGGAGAGAAACGTTATACAGCGTTGGTGGTAGATGGATGAATGAGTATGGAGCACTGGTGGAATGATACTGACAGGGGAAAACTGAAGTACTGGGAGAGAAACATTATACAGCGTTGGTGGTAGATGGATGAATGAGTATGGAGCACTGGTGGAATGATACTGACGGGGGAAAACTGAAGTACTGGGAGAGAAACATTATACAGCGTTGGTGGTAAATGGATGAATGAGTATGGAGCACTGGTGGAATGATACTGACAGGGGAAAACTGAAGTACTGGGAGAGAAACGTTATACAGCGTTGGTGGTAGATGGATGAATGAGTATGGAGTACTGGTGGAATGATACTGACAGGGGAAAACTGAAGTACTGGGAGAGAAACATTATACAGCTTTGGTGGTAGATGGATGAATGAGTATGGAGCATTGGTGGAATGATACTGACAGGGGAAAACTGAAGTACTGGGACAGAAACATTATACAGCGTTGTTGGTAGATGGATGAATGAGTATGGAGCATTGATGGAATGATACTGACAGGAGAAAACTGAAGTACTGGGACAAAAACATACAGCGTTGGTGGTAGATGAATGAGTATGGAGCATTGGTGGAATGATACTGACAGGGGAAAACTGAAGTACTGGGACAAAAACATACAGCGTTGGTGGTAGATGAATGAGTATGGAGCATTGGTGGAATGATACTGACAGGAGAAAACTGAAGTACTGGGACAAAAACATACAGCGTTGGTGGTAGATGAATGAGTATGGAGCATTGGTGGAATGATACTGACAGGAGAAAACTGAAGTACTGGGACAAAAACATACAGCGTTGGTGGTAGATGAATGAGTATGGAGCATTGGTGGAATGATACTGACAGGGGAAAACTGAAGTACTGGGACAAAAACATACAGCGTTGGTGGTAGATGAATGAGTATGGAGCATTGGTGGAATGATACTGACAGGAGAAAACTGAAGTACTGGGACAAAAACATACAGCGTTGGTGGTAGATGAATGAGTATGGAGCATTGGTGGAATGATACTGACAGGAGAAAACTGAAGTACTGGGACAAAAACATACAGCGTTGGTGGTAGATGAATGAGTATGGAGCATTGGTGGAATGATACTGACAGGGGAAAACTGAAGTACTGGGACAAAAACATACAGCGTTGGTGGTAGATGAATGAGTATGGAGCATTGGTGGAATGATACTGACAGGGGAAAACTGAAGTACTGGGACAAAAACATACAGCGTTGGTGGTAGATGGATGAATGAGTATGGAGCATTGGTGGAATGATACTGACAGGGGAAAACTGAAGTACTGGGAGAGAAACATTATACAGCGTTGGTGGTAGATGGATGAATGAGTATGGAGCACTGGTGGAATGATACTGACAGGGGGAACTGAAGTACTGGGACAAAAACATACAGCGTTGGTGGTAGATGAATGAGTATGGAGCATTGGTGGAATGATACTGACAGGGGAAAACTGAAGTACTGGGAGAGAAACATTATACAGCGTTGGTGGTAGATGGATGAATGAGTATGGAGCACTGGTGGAATGATACTGACAGGGGAAAACTGAAGTACTGGGACAAAAACATACAGCGTTGGTGGTAGATGAATGAATGAGTATGGAGCATTGGTGGAATGATACTGACAGGGGAAAACTGAAGTACTGGGACAAAAACATACAGCGTTGGTGGTAGATGAATGAGTATGGAGCATTGGTGGAATGATACTGACAGGGGAAAACTGAAGTACTGGGACAAAAACATACAGCGTTGGTGGTAGATGAATGAGTATGGAGCATTGGTGGAATGATACTGACAGGGGAAAACTGAAGTACTGGAAGAGAAACATTATACAGCGTTGGTGGTAGATGGATGAATGAGTATGGAGCACTGGTGGAATAATACTGACAGGGGAAAACTGAAGTACTGGGACAAAAACATACAGCGTTGGTGGTAGATGAATGAGTATGGAGCATTGGTGGAATGATACTGACAGGGGAAAACTGAAGTACTGGGAGAGAAACATTATACAGCGTTGGTGGTAGATGGATGAATGAGTATGGAGCACTGGTGGAATGATACTGACAGGGGAAAACTGAAGTACTGGGACAAAACATACAGCGTTGGTGGTAGATGAATGAATGAGTATGGAGCATTGGTGGAATGATACTGACAGGGGAAAACTGAAGTACTGGGAGAGAAACATTATACAGCGTTGGTGGTAGATGGATGAATGAGTATGGAGCACTGGTGGAATGATACTGACAGGGAAAACTGAAGTACTGGAGAGAAACTTATACAGCGTTGGTGGTAGATGGATGAATGAGTATGGAGCACTGGTGGAATGATACTGACAGGGGAAAACTGAAGTACTGGGAGAGAAACATTATACAGCGTTGGTGGTAGATGTATGAATGAGTATGGAGCATTGGTGGAATGATACTGACAGGGAAAACTGAAGTACTGGGAGAGAAACATTATACAGCGTTGGTGGTAGATGGATCATGAGTGTGGAGCATTGGTGGAATGATACTGACAGGGAAAAACTGAAGTACTGGGAGAGAAACATTATACAGCGTTGGTGGTAGATGGATCAATGGTGTGGAGCATTGGTGAAATGATACTGACAGGGGAAAACTGAAGTCCTTATCCTGGAATACTGGAATGTCCAGTTTTCTTTTTAACCCAGAAAGTGGAAGTAGCAGGTTGTTCTGGAAGTCTGTACATTGCTGTTGGACTAACAAAGAACGCAATGAGTCAGAAGGAGGGCAGCAAAGTGGGGCACCAGGTGACAGTGCAGCTGCCAGGTGCGACGGACACCGTTCATTTGACGTTACGTCCTGTTTGCGAGCGGATACTTGCTGATAGCTGTCGCATTCATTGGCGTAACTTGATGTATCGTGATATTGGACTGCAGTCCTCCACATGAATATGAATTTACTGTAGTTAATTAACCATATACAGCCCAGTGGTCTCTATATGTACCACTACGTTTAACATTCACAAATTCTACGTTCTGCCCACACCGTGTATTTATGTGTTTTGTGTGGATCTCAGAACAAACAGAATTAACTGACTGGTTTGTATAACTGAGACGGAGTGTGTTTACTGCGCGGTACGGACTGTATTTATGTACATTGTATATTAACCCTCAAAAGCCCAGTGGTTACTATATGTACCACCACGTTTAACATTCAACAATTCTACGTTCTGCCCACACGTTATTTATGTGTTTTGTGTGGATCTCAGAACAAACAATGATTATTTCACTGTACACATTAACTGACTGGTTTGTATAACTGAGACGGAGTGTGTTTACTGCGCGGTACGGACTGTATTTATGTGTTTTGTGTGGATCTCAGAACAAACAGCGATTATTTCACTGTACAACATTAACTGACTGTTTGTATAACTAAGACGGGTGTGGTTTACTGCGCGGTACGGACTGTATTTATGTGTTTTGTGTGGATCTCAGAACAAACAGCGATTATTTCACTGTACAACATTAACTGACTGGTTTGTGTAACTAAGACGGAGTGTGTTTACTGCGCGGTACGGACTGTATTTATGTGTTTTGTGTGGATTCAGAACAAACAGCGATTATTTCACTGACAACATTAACTGACTGTTTGTGTAACTAAGACGGAGTGTGTTTACTGCGCGGTACGGACTGTATTTATGTGTTTGTGTGGATCTCAAACAACAGTGATATTTCATGTACAACATAACTGATGGTTTGTAAACTAAGACGGAGTGTGTTTACTGCGCGGTAGGACTGTATTTATTGTGTTTTGTGTGGATCTCAGTACAAACAGCGATTATTTACTGTCAACATAACTGACTGGTTTGTATAACTAAGACGGAGTGTGTTTACTGCGCGGTACGGACTGTATTTATGTGTTTTGTGTGGATCTCAGAACAAACAGCGATTATTTCACTGTACAACATTAACTGACTGGTTTGTATAACTAAGACGGAGTGTGTTTACTGCGCGGTACGGACTGTATCTTTATACGTTATTCAACTTGGCCTCAGGTCCCACATCATTGACGTAGCAGCTACACACGTTTCTGTAAAGCTAATCACCGAACGTTCAGCAGTTGTCGCTGTACTAGCCGCTGTTTTCATTCAGGCCAGTACGAGCTGCTCCACTGTGTTGCGTCACGAGACGTAATGACATCACACAGCGGTGTGTAATGCAGAATGTCAGCACTGACTGTGTTACAACGCAGTGCTGGTACGGCCATAAGGTTACATCGCCCTTCTGCTTTGTTAATCACCACGCCGTCAAAGCATAGAGGGAGTTGAGTATAGCTCCACGCATTCTTAACTTGAACGCTACACGAAGGTGAGCGGTCAGCTTCACTTGTAGGCTTCTTTACGATTGAGAATAGAGGGCGCCGATAGCCACCGACAGGTTGTGGACTGCAGTGCTCTTCTGGGCTCTGTGGAGGCAGCAAGTGTCAGTCTTTGCCGGACTGCAACTGCGGTAACTCACGTAGTCAAGACAGTTACCCGATATTACCGTTTTTACTAGATCCCGCCGTAGGTCCGTAGCCACCATTTCTTGCCTTCCAGTACTATTTCGGTAGGACGCACGTACCTTAACACTGTCGTCACTTCTACTTCTAGGTCTGTCAAGCCACTGTTTCTTTCCTTCAGATTTTCGCACTAAAACCTTTTTTGGTCTTTTCCCCCACTCGTGCCACGTGCCCCACCCATCATTCCGTCCTTGATTTGACGCCCCTAATAATATCTGGTGAGTACAAATTATGGCGCTCCATAGTCCGCAAGTGAGGCCGCGATAGCTCAGTCGGTATAGCAACTCGCTACCAGCTGGACGGTCCCGGGATCGAATCCCGGTGGGGGCGAGATTTTCAGCAGCCGTCCAGACCGGCCCTGGGGCCTACCCAGCCTCCTGTACAATGGTACCGGGTCACTCCCGGGGTAAAGCGGCCGGGGCGTGGAGTTGGCCACCCACCCCCATATAGCGCCGAGGTTAAAGAAAGAGTAGAGATGTACTTCTTCTCCCCATCTGGGCCTTCATGGCAGGTTATAGGGAGAACTTTACCTTTACCTTTACCTTACCATATTTCGTATTTTTTCTAGCCTCCATAAATACATTTTGTGGGATAAATACGGAATGTCTTAATCGTAAAGCCAGCGACGTACCGGCCTGCACTAGCGGCTGTTTTAAACGGTGAAGTGATGAATTAAGTGCGTCACGTGCTTCTTGCGAGCCGGATGACTCAATCTGACATCGCCATTTGCTACGACACTGTTAAATGAATGATCAGTCACTGCCATAAATACCGTAGGCGCTAACAGGCCGGCCTTGGGCCGTCATTGATGGCGCAAACTTGTGATTTCCGCGCGAGCTGTTAGCGACAGGCGAGGACTGACTGACTGACTGACTGACTGTCTGACTGACTGACTGTCTGTCTGTCTGACTGACTGAGTGCTGTAAAGGTTTGCTGCCAGTAATGCCGTAATTCCTCGATTCTAAGGCGTACACTTGATTTAGTGATAGCTGTTTAGGAGAAGAACATTGCAGTAGGCACTGTCAGTAGTCAAACATTGCAGTAGGTACTGTCAGTAGTCAAACATTGCAGTAGTACTGTCAGTAGTCAAACATTGCAGTAGGTACTATCAGTAGTCAAACATTGCAGTAGGTAATGTCAGTAGTCAAACATTGCAGTAGGTACTGTCAGTAGTCAAACATTGCAGTAGGTACTGTCAGTAGTCAAACATTGCAGTAGGTACTGTCAGTAGTCAAACATTGCAGTAGGTACTGTCAGTAGCCAAACATCAAACTTCACAACTTTAAGTCACACCAACTAATGCACAATAATTACTAACAAAGTATATTTGTAACAACTACATACGTTTCGACAATCAAGTTGCCATCCTCAGGGGGCGCATCAAAGAATCACAAGTATCTGTGCCATCCAGATACACATACATGTGGCATTATAATGCAAGTACACATGTCGCTCATAATATTAAAATGAACTGAAGCCTATAGTCACAAAACCAAACGTTTAAAGTAAACAGTCTAAGTCAGTGATGTAAGCTGACACTTCATGTAACACAGTACAAATTGTCACATACAAATGCTGTTACATGTCTAAGTCAGTGATGTAAGCTGACATTTCATGTAACACAGTACAAATTGTCACATGCAAATGCTGTTACATGTCTAAGTCAGTGATGTAAGCTGACACTTCATGTAACACAGTACAAATTGTCACATACAAATGCTGTTACATGTCTAAGTCAGTGATGTAAGCTGACACTTCATGTAACACAGTACAAATTGTCACATACAAATGCTGTTACATGTCTAAGTCAGTGATGTAAGCTGACACTTCATGTAACACAGTACAAATTGTCACATACAAATGCTGTTACATGTCTAAGTCAGTGATGTAAGCTGACACTTCATGTAACACAGTACAAATTGTCACATACAAATGCTGTTACATGTCTAAGTCAGTGATGTAAGCTGACACTTCATGTAACACAGTACAAATTGTCACATACAAATGCTGTTACATCTCTAAGTCAGTGATGTAAGCTGACACTTCATGTAACACAGTACAAATTGTCACATACAAATGCTGTTACATGTCTAAGTCAGTGATGTAAGCTGACACTTCATGTAACACAGTACAAATTGTCACATACAAATGCTGTTACATGTCTAAGTCAGTGATGTAAGCTGACACTTCATGTAACACAGTACAAATTGTCACATACAAATGCTGTTACATGTCTAAGTCAGTGATGTAAGCTGACACTTCATGTAACACAGTACAAATTGTCACATACAAATGCTGTTACATCTCTAAGTCAGTGATGTAAGCTGACACTTCATGTAACACAGTACAAATTGTCACATACAAATGCTGTTACATGTCTAAGTCAGTGATGTAAGCTGACACTTCATGTAACACAGTACAAATTGTCACATACAAATGCTGTTACATGTCTAAGTCAGTGATGTAAGCTGACACTTCATGTAACACAGTACAAATTGTCACATACAAATGCTGTTACATGTCTAAGTCAGTGATGTAAGCTGACACTTCATGTAACACAGTACAAATTGTCACATACAAATGCTGTTACATGTCTAAGTCAGTGATGTAAGCTGACACTTCATGTAACACAGTACAAATTGTCACATACAAATGCTGTTACATGTCTAAGTCAGTGATGTAAGCTGACACTTCATGTAACACAGTACAAATTATCACATACAAATGCTGTTACATGTCTAAGTCAGTGATGTAAGCTGACACTTCATGTAACACAGTACAAATTGTCACATACAAATGCTGTTACATGTCTAAGTCAGTGATGTAAGCTGACACTTCATGTAACACAGTACAAATTGTCACATACAAATGCTGTTACATGTCTAAGTCAGTGATGTAAGCTGACACTCCATGTAACACAGTACAAATTGTCACATACAAATGCTGTTACATGTCTAAGTCAGTGATGTAAGCTGACACTCCATGTAACACAGTACAAATTGTCACATACAAATGCTGTTACATGTCTAAGTCAGTGATGTAAGCTGACACTTCATGTAACACAGTACAAATTGTCACATACAAATGCTGTTACATGTCTAAGTCAGTGATGTAAGCTGACACTTCATGTAACACAGTACAAATTATCACATACAAATGCTGTTACATCTCTAAGTCAGTGATGTAAGCTGACAATTCATGTAACACAGTACAAATTGTCACATACAAATGCTGTTACATGTCTAAGTCAGTGATGTAAGCTGACACTTCATGTAACACAGTACAAATTGTCACAAACGCTGTTACATCTCTAAGTCAGTGATGTAAGCTGACACTTCATGTAACACAGTACAAATTGTCACATACAAATGCTGTTACATGTCTAAGTCAGTGATGTAAGCTGACACTTCATGTAACACAGTACAAATTGTCACAAACAAATGCTGTTACATCTCTAAGTCAGTGATGTAAGCTGACACTTCATGTAACACAGTACAAATTATCACATACAAATGCTGTTACATCTCTAAGTCAGTGATGTAAGCTGACACTTCATGTAACACAGTACAAATTATCACATACAAATGCTGTTACATCTCTAAGTCAGTGATGTAAGCTGACACTTCATGTAACACAGTACAAATTATCACATACAAATGCTGTTACATCTCTAAGTCAGTGATGTAAGCTGACACTTCATGTAACACAGTACAAATTGTCACATACAAATGCTGTTACATGACTCGACTTAGACGACTAAAATATATAAAAGTTTTTTTAAAAAAGTTATACTGTCTGTTGGCCATGTATACAGTCATACAGTCGATGTACGTCGATCGTGTGCTGTGGCTTGGGACGTTGTGTGTCCGGTGAAGTGTCGTGTGCTGTGGCTTGGGACGTTGTGTGTCCGGTGAAGTGTCGTGTACTGTGGCTTGGGACGTTGTGTGTCCGGTGAAGTGTCGTGTGCTGTGGCTTGGGACGTTGTGTGTCCAGTGAAGTGTCGTGTACTGTGGCTTGGGACGTTGTGTGTCCGGTGAAGTGTCGTGTACTGTGGCTTGGGACGTTGTGTGTCCGGTGAAGTATCGTGTGCTGTGGCTTGGGACGTTGTGTGTCCGGTGAAGTGTCGTGTACTGTGGCTTGGGACGTTGTGTGTCCGGTGAGGTGTCGTGTGCTGTGGCTTGGGACGTTGTGTGTCCGGTGAAGTGTCGTGTACTGTGGCTTGGGACGTTGTGTGTCCGGTGAAGTGTCGTGTACTGTGGCTTGGGACGTTGTGTGTCCGGTGAAGTGTCGTGTACTGTGGCTTGGGACGTTGTGTGTCCGGTGAAGTGTCGTTGTACTGTGGCTTGGGACGTTGTGTGTCCGGTGAAGTGTCGTGTACTGTGGCTTGGGACGTTGTGTGTCCGGTGAAGTGTCGTGTACTGTGGCTTGGGACGTTGTGTGTCCGGTGAAGTGTCGTGTACTGTGACTTGGGACGTTGTGTGTCCGGTGAAGTGTCGTGTACTGTGGCTTGTGACGTTGTGTGTCCAGTGAAGTGTCGTGTACTGTGGCTTGGGACGTTGTGTGTCCGGTGAAGTGTCGTGTACTGTGGCTTGTGATGTGTGTCCGGTGAAGTGTCGTGTACTGTGGCTTGGGACGTTGTGTGTCCGGTGAAGTGTCGTGTAATGTGGCTTGTGACGTTGTGTGTCCGGTGAAGTGTCGTGTACTGTGGCTTGGGACGTTGTGTGTCCGGTGAAGTGTCGTGTACTGTGGCTTGTGACGTTGTGTGTCCGGTGAAGTGTCGTGTACTGTGGCTTGGGACGTTGTGTGTCCGGTGAAGTGTCGTGTACACAGTATCACAGCAATGTTATTATTACGGCCCTGTCACGTGGTGTTTAAGTACACGTGTACAGACATTGTTATGGTGCAACAGGAACCAAACAAAACACGTTAGCTGCTGCAGTCTAAACCCTGAGAGACAGGAAAAGACGTTTGTAACTGAGGAAGGTACTTTTCCTCCAGACTACACGTCGTCACATGCCAGAAGACAGTAATCTTCAGGTCAAAATTACATTCACAGAGGAATTCAAGAGTAGATTAACTTCAGGTAGTACCTACTAACGTTCCGTCCAAAATCTTTTGTTTCCTCGTTTGGTATCTCAAAACAAGGATTAAGACGCACAGAGCTGTAACGTTGTGTGTTCCCAAATTGTGGGAAGAAAACAGGCACGGCGTGCTCAGGAAGGTATTTGGACCTAAGGGGAGAAAACTGCATAATAAATAGCTTCATGATTTGTGCTCGTCACCATATATTGTTAGCATGAGTTGGGCGGGACATGCAGCATGCAAGGAACAGATGTGATGTGCCTGCAGCATTTTGGTCGCAAAACCTGATGCGAACAGATTTTTGGAACCCTGGCGTAGATGGGAGGATGATATCGTAAGTATCGTAAAGACATAGAACATGCGAGTGTTGAGTGGATTGATCTGGCTCAGGATACCATACAGTTGCGGCACTTGCGAATGCCAGAATTAAATACGGAATTCCGAAGAAGGTGTGGAATTTCTTTACTATCTTAGTGATTGTTAGCTTCACGGGAAGGACCCTGCTGCACGGCCGTAGGAGGAAGCGCAGCGCAGCTACACAAGGACTGACCTTGTGTAGCTGCGCTGCGCTTCCTACACGACGACAGTAGCATGCACGATGAAGTGAATCACGGGCTGTAGATGGTGCTTGGGAATGTGGCCGTACATGGCCTTAATTAACCCTCTAAGTACGAAAATTAAGCTGAATTATATACAAAGACTCAGTTCGTACCGCGCAGTAAACACATCCCATCATTATCCTTGACCCAAAATCGCAAGGCGTGACGTAATAAGGGACTCGAACGACACCGACTTTCTGCAGTCAGTAGAAACTGACTGAATCAACGTAGATGTTCGTAGTTTCATTTTCTACAGGGTGTTTCTTTTATAGTGTCCCTGAGCACGGCAGCTGTCACGGCAAATTCCGGCGGTGCAGGCTTCCTATGTGATAAGGCTGCCGTGCGCGAGGGCACGGTGTGTTGACTATTGGACTGGATGACTAGGTCGCCATGTTGATTGTGAACACCAGACAAGACTTGTAGAAAATTTGAGCGACGTTTGCGGCCTCCAGGGCCTGTCTGGGATGTGGCACCGTCTGTTATAGTTAGAAGTGCACCGACGTTTCGTGTGATCCTGCTGCCTCCATCAAGTAACGGCGGAGTAGGGGGAGAGGTGACGATGAAACGTCGATGCATTTCTACCCGACGATACGGTGCCACATCCCAGATACCGCTCTGTTCATCTAAATTCTCGCGTTTTCAAAACGTAGCTTCAGTTTCCTTACAATGCGAGTCTTCTGGGGTGTGACACTGTGTGGGTGTGAGTTGTTCCCGACGTTTCGATGGATCGTATCGCCTTCATCTTCACAGGTTAAGCAGTCCAGTCGCCTTTTAAGTGCTTAGTCCTTGAAGCTGAAAGCACCAAGATCCTTCGAAACGTCGGGCCCCAACGACAGAGTGTCACATCCTGGAAGGTTCGAATCTTCAGACCCTGAATGCCCGTTTCCTGTCACAGGCTGTTCCTGAGTTGCCTCCACTCGCTGACCGCTGCCAGAGGTCACAACCCCCCTCCAGTAATTACTGCATCATCGCTGACCTCCTATATTAACTCCCACAGACATTTAATTCATTGCGCTCGTAACTGTCTCTAAGATGTCGGCTACAGCCACAACGCGTAATGTTACACATTTCGCACTCTGCTCGCGTCTGGGAGCGGACAGACAGAGCCACTGTGCCCTAGATGCAGGGAAAGCAATGTGAAAGTACCTGGGTCAGATGTGCCCCAGATATCAGGAAGAGCACTGCTTTGTATGAATGTTCACAGGCATCGCCCGTTCGTCCTTATAATAAGAGTAGTATTAAAACGAAGATGAGTATGCAGCATTGGTGGAATGATACTGACAGGGGAAACTGAAGTACTGGGAGAAAAACATTATACAGCGTTGGTGGTAGATGAATGAATGAGTATGGAGCCTTGGTGGAATGATACTGACAGGGGAAAACTGAAGTACTGGGAGAAAAACATTATACAGCGTTGGTGGTAGATGAATGAATGAGTATGGAGCCTTGGTGGAATGATACTGACAGGGGAAAACTGAAGTACTGGGAGAAAACATTATACAGGGTTGGTGGTAGATGAATGAATGAGTATGGAGCATTGGTGGAATGATACTGACAGGGGAAAACTGAAGTACTGGGAGAAAACATTATACAGGGTTGGTGGTAGATGAGATGAATGAGTATGGAGCATTGGTGGAATGATACTGACAGGGGAAAACTGAAGTACTGGGAGAAAAACATTATACAGCGTTGGTGGTAGATGAATGAATGAGTATGGAGCATTGGTGGAATGATACTGACAGGGGAAAACTGAAGTACTGGGAGAAAAACATTATACAGCGTTGGTGGTAGATGATGAATGAATGAGTATGGAGCATTGGTGGAATGATACTGACAGGGGAAAACTGAAGTACTGGGAGAAAAACATTATACAGCGTTGGTGGTAGATCAATGAATGAGTATGGAGCATTGGTGAATGATACTGACAGGGGAAAACTGAAGATGGGAGAAAAACATTATACAGCGTTGGTGGTAGATGAATGAATGGTATGGAGCAATTGGTGGAATGATACTGACAGGGGAAAACTGAAGTACTGGGAGAAAACCATTTTACAGGGTTGGTGGTAGATGAATGAATGAGTATGGAGCATTGGTAGGGAATGATACTGACAGGGGAAAATTGAAGGATAGGGAGAGAAACATTATACAGCGTTGGTGGTAGATGGATGAATGGGTATGGAGAATTGGTGGAATGATACTGACAGGGGAAAACTGAAGTACTGGGAGAGAAACCATTATACAGCTTTGGTGGTAGATGATGAATGAGTATGGAGCATTGGTGGAATGATACTGACAGGGGAAAATTGAGGATAGGGAGAGAAACATTATACAGCGTTGGTGATAGATGGATGAATGGTATGGAGATTGGTGGAATGATACTGACAGGGGAAAACTGAAGTATGGGAGAGAAACATTATACAGCGTTGATGGTAGATGATGAATGAGTGTGGAGCATTGGTGGAATGATACTGACAGGGGAAACTGAGGTACTGGGAGAGAAACATTAACAGCGTTGGTGGTAGATGGATGAATGAGTATGGAGCATTGGTGGAATGATACTGCAGGGGAAAATCTGAAGTAGTGGGAGAGAAACATTATACAGCGTTGGTGGTAGATGTAATGAATGAGTATGGAGCATTGGTGGAATGATACTAACAGGGGAAACTGAAGTACTGGGAGAGAAACATTAAACAGCGTTGGTGGTAGATGGATGAATGAGTATGGAGCATTGGTGGAATGATACTGACAGGGGAAAACTGAAGTAGTGGGAGAGAAACATTATACAGCGTTGGTGGTAGATGTATGAATGAGTAGGAGCATTGGTGGAATGATACTGACAGGGGAAACTGAAGTACTGGGAGAGAAACATTAAACAGCGTTGGATGGTAGATGGATGAATGAGTATGGAGCATTGGTGGAATGATACTGACAGGGGAAAACTGAAGTAGTGGGAGAGAAATCATTATACAGCGTTGGTGGTAGATGTATGAATGAGTGTGGAGCATTGGTGGAGTGATACTGACAGGGGAAAACTGAAGTACTGGGAGAAGAACATTATACAGCGTTGATGGTAGATGGATGAATGAGTGAGGAGCATTGGTGGAATGATACTGACAGGGGAAAACTGAGGTACTGGGAGAGAAACATTAAACAGCGTTGGTGGTAGATGGATGAATGAGTATGGAGCATTGGTGGAATGATACTGACAGGGGAAAACTGAAGTAGTGGGAGAGAAACATTATACAGCGTTGGTGGTAGATGTATGAATGAGTGTGGAGCATTGGTGGAGTGATACTGACAGGGGAAAACTGAAGTACTGGGAGAAGAACATTATACAGCGTTGATGGTAGATGGATGAATGAGTGAGGAGCATTGGTGGAATGATACTGACAGGGGAAAACTGAGGTACTGGGAGAGAAACTTTATACAGCGTTGGTGGTAGATGGATGAATGAGTATGGAGCATTGGTGGAATGATACTGACAGGGAAAACTGAAGTACTGGGAGAGAAACCTGTCCCAGTGTCACTTTGTCCACCACACATGGACTGGCCTGGGCCTCCGCGGTGACAGGCCGACTACTGACCGCCTGAGCCATGGCACGGCCATAGCAGTTGCTATTATTAACCGACCCAACAGCACACACACACACTTGTTACACTTGGCTGGGGCCTAACTCAGTGTCTGCCTGCACTCACAGATGGCACACACCACACACCAAATATAGGCCGAACACTTCCGCACAAGGACGTGCTCCACTATTTGATATCGTCGCCCATCACGCTACGTAACTGCCAGCATGTTCGCTGTCTTACTCTCCCTCGATGTTAAATTCGTGAACACTTCCCAGGAAAAAAACAACCGAGTATTTAAACACACACTGTAAGAAGTCTTGTATATTATATAGAACATAGTGTAAATGATAGCGGGCCGCGATAGCTCAGTCGGTATATCGACTCGCTACGGGCTGGACGGCCCGGGGATCGGAACCTGGTGCGGGCGAGATTTTCAGCACCCTTCCAGACCGACCGTGGGGCCCACCCAGCCTCCTATACAATGGGTACTGGGTCTCTTTTCCGGGTAAAGCGGCCGGGGCGTGGCGTTGAACACCCACCCCATATAGCGCCGAGGTTAAAGAAAGAGTACAGCTATACCTCTACTCCCCTTTTGAGCCTTCATGGCCTGTTTCAGCGTGAACTTTACTTTTAGTGTAAATGATGTAGATTATAAAGATTGACGTAAATCAAATCATCATTATCGTCATGATCATGAACTGTCAAGCTGTATGTCAGTTAAGGCATCTTTATCTTTATCTGGTCTGTGCATCTCTGTTTTGGTCTCCCAGAACACGTCATCCACCCCTGCTACATGCTTTATCCACATCTCGTCATGTTCCACTATGCAGGACGCTTGTACTTGTGTCTGTACTTGTCCAGCCTGGCTACACCTAGAAGTGGCCACACCTAGAAGTGGCTACACCTAGAAGTGGCTACACCTAGAAGTGGTCTTACAAATCTAACTGTGCTGCTTTTAGTTTCTTTGTGTATCATGTCTCGGTGCTGCCTTTGGTGTTACAGTACGAAGGCTCGGTACTGTTCTTATGGTCGTTTGTTTGTTGGCCGTAATGTCTTTAGTGCTTTGTTTGTTTGTTTGTGTATTTGTTATACTTGTGGCTTATCAGTGTCCTTGTAGTTTATCAGAATACGTTCCAATATAATTAAAATCGGATCCCAGGCCTATTGTTGATCCTTCAAAGCTATTATCATTATTGTTAGACATTTATTCTTATTTCAGCAACATAATACTATCGCATCTCGTCGAGATATCGTAAGCGGGGAAATGTATAGTCGATATCTCTTAAACATCGATACTCGACGTTTACAGTCGATCATGACTGACGCTCAACTGTCGACCTACACAGGTGTTCATGTACAGTGTCAGGTACGTTCGTCAGATGTTAACTGTCAACTGTCGACCTACACAGGTGTTCATGTAAAGTGTCAGGTACGTTCGTCAGATGTTAACTGTCGACCTACACAGGTGTTCATGTACTGTGTCAGGTATGTTGGTCAGATGTTAACTGTCAACTGTCGACCTACACAGGTGTTCATGTAAAGTGTCAGGTACGTTCGTCAGATGTTAACTGTCAACTGTCGACCTACACAGGTGTTCATGTACAGTGTCAGGTACGTTCGTCAGATGTTAACTGTCGACCTACACAGGTGTTCATGTACTGTGTCAGGTATGTTGGTCAGATGTTAACTGTCAACTGTCGACCTACACAGGTGTTCATGTAAAGGTGTCAGGTACGTTCGTCAGATGTTAACTGTCAACTGTCGACCTACACAGGTGTTCATGTAAAGTGTCAGGTACGTTCGTCAGATGTTAACTGTCAACTGTCGACCTACACAGGTGTTCATGTACAGTGTCAGGTACGTTCGTCAGATGTTAACTGTCAACTGTCGACCTACACAGGTGTTCATGTAAAGTGTCAGGTACGTTCGTCAGATGTTAACTGTCGACCTACACAGGTGTTCATGTACTGTGTCAGGTATGTTGGTCAGATGTTAACTGTCAACTGTCGACCTACACAGGTGTTCATGTAAAGTGTCAGGTACGTTCGTCAGATGTTAACTGTCAACTGTCGACCTACACAGGTGTTCATGTACAGTGTCAGGTATGTTGGTCAGATGTTAACTGTCAACTGTCGACCTACACAGGTGTTCATGTAAAGTGTCAGGTACGTTCGTCAGATGTTAACTGTCGACCTACACAGGTGTTCATGTACTGTGTCAGGTATGTTGGTCAGATGTTAACTGTCAACTGTCGACCTACACAGGTGTTCATGTAAAGTGTCAGGTACGTTCGTCAGATGTTAACTGTCAACTGTCGACCTACACAGGTGTTCATGTAAAGTGTCAGGTACGTTCGTCAGATGTTAACTGTCGACCTACACAGGTGTTCATGTACTGTGTCAGGTATGTTGGTCAGATGTTAACTGTCAACTGTCGACCTACACAGGTGTTCATGTACAGTGTCAGGTATGTTGGTCAGATGTTAACTGTCAACTGTCGACCTACACAGGTGTTCATGTACAGTGTCAGGTACGTTCGTCAGATGTTAACTGTCAACTGTCGACCTACACAGGTGTTCATGTACAGTGTCAGGTACGTTCGTCAGATGTTAACTGTCAACTGTCGACCTACACAGGTGTTCATGCACAGTGTCAGGTACGTTCGTCAGATGTTAACTGTCAACTGTCGACCTACACAGGTGTTCATGTACAGTGTCAGGTACGTTCGTCAGATGTTAACTGTCAACTGTCGACCTACACAGGTGTTCATGTACAGTGTCAGGTACGTTCGTCAGATGTTAACTGTCAACTGTCGACCTACACAGGTGTTCATGTACAGTGTCAGGTACGTTCGTCAGATGTTAACTGTCAACTGTCGACCTACACAGGTGTTCATGTACAGTGTCAGGTACGTTCGTCAGATGTTAACTGTCAACTGTCGACCTACACAGGTGTTCATGTACAGTGTCAGGTACGTTCGTCAGATGTTAACTGTCAACTGTCGACCTACACAGGTGTTCATGTACAGTGTCAGGTACGTTCGTCAGATGTTAACTGTCAACTGTCGACCTACACAGGTGTTCATGTACAGTGTCAGGTACGTTCGTCAGATGTTAACTGTCAACTGTCGACCTACACAGGTGTTCATGTACAGTGTCAGGTACGTTCGTCAGATGTTAACTGTCAACTGTCGACCTACACAGGTGTTCATGTACAGTGTCAGGTACGTTCGTCAGATGTTAACTGTCAACTGTCGACCTACACAGGTGTTCATGTACAGTGTCAGGTACGTTCGTCAGATGTTAACTGTCAACTGTCGACCTACACAGGTGTTCATGTACAGTGTCAGGTACGTTCGTCAGATGTTAACTGTCAACTGTCGACCTACACAGGTGTTCATGTACAGTGTCAGGTACGTTCGTCAGATGTTAACTGTCAACTGTCGACCTACACAGGTGTTCATGTACAGTGTCAGGTACGTTCGTCAGATGTTAACTGTCAACTGTCGACCTACACAGGTGTTCATGTACAGTGTCAGGTACGTTCGTCAGATGTTAACTGTCAACTGTCGACCTACACAGGTGTTCATGTACAGTGTCAGGTACGTTCGTCAGATGTTAACTGTCAACTGTCGACCTACACAGGTGTTCATGTACAGTGTCAGGTACGTTCGTCAGATGTTAACCACTGTGTCCACAGACTGTGGTACAAATACCAAATACGAAACTTAACCAAATTCGCCCGGTGGCAGTCACTTTGCTACCTGCCTGCAAGTGCAGCTGTGTGCGATCGCAATGCGCGGTCTGCTTCCAGATCTGAACTGACTGACCGATTGTTACACGTCGCCATTAGTTGAGAACCGGTTGTCTTCTGGACTTTGTCCCATCTGAGTAGGTGTCTCCCCCCCCTTCACCTGAAGACGGAAGAAGAACCAGCTTCCGAAACGTCGTGATTTTATATTTTTATATTTTATCCGCACGATGCACAAAGTCCAGAAGACAGTTAGTTCTCAACGTTATACACCGGCGTCAGAACCTTTTACAATTTAGTCGTCATTTTTGTTACGGACGAAAGTGCTGCCACCAGTGACCAGGCGTGTTCGGGTCGGAAACTTGGCAACTTGCTTCAGTAACGTGCAGTGCTCTCACCTTGTCAGTAACGTGCAGTGCTCTCACCTTGTCAGTAACGTGCAGTGCTCTCACCTTGTCAGTAACGTGCAGTGCTCTCACCTTGTCAGTAACATGCAGTGCTCTCACCTTGTCAGTAACATGCAGTGCTCTCACCTTGTCAGTAACGTGCAGTGCTCTCACCTTGTCAGTAACGTGCAGTGCTCTCACCTTGTCAGTAACATGCAGTGCTCTCACCTTGTCAGTAACATGCAGTGCTCTCACCTTGTCAGTAACATGCAGTGCTCTCACCTTGTCAGTAACATGCAGTGCTCTCACCTTGTCAGTAACGTGCAGTGCTCTCACCTTGTCAGTAACATGCAGTGCTCTCACCTTGTCAGTAACATGCAGTGCTCTCACCTTGTCAGTAACATGCAGTGCTCTCACCTTGTCAGTAACATGCAGTGCTCTCACCTTGTCAGTAACGTGCAGTGCTCTCACCTTGTCAGTAACGTGCTTCATGTTAATCATGCAGTGCTCTCACCTTGTCAGTAACATGCAGTGCTCTCACCTTGTCAGTAACATGCAGTGCTCTCACCTTGTCAGTAACATGCAGTGCTCTCACCTTGTCAGTAACGTGCTTCAGTAACATGCAGTGCTCTCACCTTGTCAGTAACATGCAGTGCTCTCACCATTGTCAGTAACATGCAGTGCTCTCACCTTGTCAGTAACATGCAGTGCTCTCACCTTGTCAGTAATGCGTGCTTCATTGCAGTAACATGCAGTGCTCTCACTTGCATAACTTGTCAGTAACATGCAGTGCTCTCACCTTGTCAGTAACATGCAGTGCTCTCACCTTGTCTAGTAACATGCAGTGCTCTCCCTTGTCAGTAACATGCAGTGCTCTCACCTTGTCAGTAACATGCAGTGCTCTCACCTTGTCAGTAACATGCAGTGCTCTCACCTTGTCAGTAACATGCAGTGCTCTCACCTTGTCAGTAACATGCAGTGCTCTCACCTTGTCAGTAACATGCAGTGCTCTCACCTTGTCAGTAACACGTGCAGTGCTCTCTCACCTTGTCAGTAACATGCAGTGCTCTCACCTTGTCAGTAACTGCAGTGCTCTCACCTTGTCAGTAACATGCAGTGCTCTCACCTTGTCAGTAACATGCAGTGCTCTCACCTTGTCAGTAACATGCAGTGCTCTCACCTTGTCAGTAACATGCAGTGCTCTCACCTTCAGTTGTCAGTAACATGCAGTGCTCTCACCTTGTCAGTAACATGCAGTGCTCTCACCTTGTCAGTAACAGCAGTGCTCTCACTTGTCAGTAACATGCAGTGCTCTCACCTTGTCAGTAACATGCAGTGCTCTCACCTTGTCAGTAACATGCAGTGCTCTCACCTTGTCAGTAACATGCAGTGCTCTCACCTTGTCAGTAACATGCAGTGCTCTCACCTTGTCAGTAACATGCAGTGCTCTCACCTTGTCAGTAACACGTGCTTCAGTAACATGCAGTGCTCTCACCTTGTCTGTAACATGCAGTGCTCTCACCTTGTCTAGTAACGTGCTTCAGTTTAACATGCAGTGCTCTCACCTTGTCATGTAACATGCAGTGCTCTCACCTTGTCAGTAACATGCAGTGCTCTCACCTTGTCAGTAACGTGCAGTGCTCTCACCTTGTCAGTAACATGCAGTGCTCTCACCTTGTCAGTAACATGCAGTGCTCTCACCTTGTCAGTAACATGCAGTGCTCTCACCTTGTCAGTAACATGCAGTGCTCTCACCTTGTCAGTAACATGCAGTGCTCTCACCTTGTCAGTAACATGCAGTGCTCTCACCTTGTCAGTAACATGCAGTGCTCTCACCTTGTCAGTAACATGCAGTGCTCTCACCTTGTCAGTAACGTGCTTCATGTATACATGCAGTGCTCTCACCTTGTCAGTAACATGCAGTGCTCTCACCTTGTCAGTAACATGCAGTGCTCTCACCTTGTCAGTAACATGCAGTGCTCTCACCTTGTCAGTAACATGCAGTGCTCTCACCTTGTCAGTAACATGCAGTGCTCTCACCTTGTCAGTAACATGCAGTGCTCTCACCTTGTCAGTAACATGCAGTGCTCTCACCTTGTCAGTAACATGCAGTGCTCTCACCTTGTCAGTAACATGCAGTGCTCTCACCTTGTCAGTAACATGCAGTGCTCTCACCTTTACAGTTCGCAAGCACGTGACTTCCCTCTGAATATTCCTGACCCAAATGTTATTTTCATTTGTTTTTTGTATTTTTAGTATTTGCTACATGCTACGTCCACCTTATCCTTCGTCGTCATGCAGTCTGTACAGAACAATATTAAAAACAAAACCCGTATTTCTAAACGTGTTGTATTCGCGAGGTTCAAGTTTCGTCCATGCCTCGTTTTCCACGGTCCTTCCAGGGAAATGTGGGCAAAGGACATAGTGGCCAGATCACATGCTTGGTGTTCGCGCGGGGTAAAGGGACACGCTGGTAAGAAGGCAGCACTGCGCATGCGCCAACAAGTGTTTTCTGTCCCTTTAATAACGCCCACAGCGACTGACACTATGAATGTACTGCCAACACAGTAAATGTTTTTGAGACAGGTATAACGCTGCCTGGCCGTTCCGATGTGAGCCTAGCAGCGACCGCGCCGTGCCGACTGCAGCTATGTACAGTGTTATGGAGCTGAGCTAGCAAGTGATGAGGTCACTGCTTGCGTCACATTAGGTCACGAAGACTTTCCAAGTGTACTTTATAATCCTATCTAACGATTTCTAATTAGCCATTTGACTCGTCGCTAAATAAGCGATTATTAAGTTAAATGCATCACGCTGTGAAGCTCCAATGGCTCCTGAATGTGACATTATCAAGCTAGCTTAATACCGGCCTTGCCGCTGCTCCCAACACTTCCTGGTCACGCGGTAGCTGCTCCTAGCTCCTTACGTAACTGGCAGGTCTTGCAGGGACGCAAGGCACCGCTGTCAGCTGCCTCAAGGCCGACATCTCTCGTACTTTCCTACTTCGCAGTAAATGAAGTGTGTCGACTGTATTAGTTTAATGTATTGATGAAAATTAACCTGATTTGTGTTTAAACATTAAGTTCGTACCGCGCAGTAAACGGGCCGCAGTTGGTTGAGGCACTGCTCTACAAGCCGGAAGGTCGCGGGTTCGAATCCCGATGGTGTCATTGGAATTTTTCATTGACATAATCCTTTCGGTCGCACTATGGCCCTGAGGTCGACTGAGCCTCTAACAGAAATGAGTATCAGGAGTATTTCCTGGGGGGGGGGGGGGGGGGTAAAGACGGCCGGTACGCAGGGCTGACAACATTACCACCTTGACGTGCCGACTGTCTATAAATCTGGAAGCCTCAACCTCCTGGATCCCTAAAGGCCTGTTCAGGCCTGTAATGGGATTGCTTGACCTTTACCCTTTACCGCGCAGTAAACACATTGCGTCTCGGCTGTAAACACTTCAGCCTGTGTTTTCCCTCAGTGTGACAGACCAAGTTTTACACCCACATAAAACAACGGGCACAATTACAGTTCTGTATTTTGACATTTCGTGTTCTTAGACAGCAACCGGGAACACGAAAGTTTCTGTATGGAATAGAAACGGGAATTCCAAAAAAGGTGTGTGGACGTCACGTCTGTCTGTCTGTCTGTCTGTCTGACAGCGACCGAACCATCGGACAGTCGTTCTATAACTCATCACTGTCGTGTCACCAAAACTTGTTCAGCAGTAATGACCCACGATAAGGCCTAGTTCACGTAACTAACTGCACAGAGCACAATCCTTCTTGACAAGCTACTAGTTCCTCAGCTAGTCAATAAATTCCACGTAGTTTATAGAACCCAGACGTTCATTACCGTGTTCACAACAGCCCGCCACCTGTCTCTGTCCTGAGCCAGATCAATCCACTCCACTCCTTCCACCATACTCTTTTCTCGACGACGCCAATTTCCCGCTGCTGACTTTGTTTCAAGCGATCTACGCAACTCCGAGGTTTCTAAGAACAATTCGTAACATGTCAAGTTTTTTACAGTAAGGGGTTGTTAGCCCCTCGCCCAACTTCCAAACTGGAGGACCACCTCTTATCGGCTGTCCGCAACTGCTTATTCAATATATTCGCAGCTGCCCTCCATATCTGCAGACCGTCTGCTCCGTCAGCAACCTGCAGACTCGTCATGACGGCGGTAGTGTACGTAGGAGTGTACATGTACGTGCCCATATACCCCATAAGTGTTGCACAGCACGTGCCCATATACCCCATAAGTGTTGCACAGCACGTGCCCATATACCCCATAAGCGTTGCACAGATTCTGTCAACATACTGGCACACCATTAGTGCAGACAGCAACATGCTCAGTTGCGCTTAATAGCGCCACTGCACATTTCGCGAACTGCGCTGTGTAGAACAGTCGTCAGCTGAACAACGGTCAAACGCGCACAGGACGCGTTACGCTCATCCAAAGATTTGGACAGCCCTGATACCTTAGGTGCTGAACAAATGAGGGTCAAGGGGTGAATCGGCCGGCGCTTCAAGCATCTCGCGTTTGTGTTTACGCGACGTGTGACTGTGCTTATTGGTGTCCATTTGTTATCGCGTGTAATCTCGGCAGCTCAGTTGCTATAGTGACGAGGCTACGGGCTGGACGGTCCGGCTTTCGAATCCCGGTAGAGGTAAGTGCCTTTCTCCACAAGGTCCAGACCCGCTGTGGGCCCATGGAGCCTCCCATTCAATGGACACCGGGGTTGTTGCCCGGACGTAAAGCGGTCGGGGCGTGAAGTTGACCACTCATCGCGATGTAATGCCGAGGTTAAGCTGAGTGGAGGTGTATCTCCACTGCATAGAGAGCAGTAGCTCAGGAGTGCCTTCTGACGTGTATCCACGACGTAAAGCCGAGTGTCCCCGTCCCGTCTTACGACACGTCTGTGCCGGAGGACCGCAGTATTGGCAGCAAGGCGTCTGGCTGTTAACAAAATTGGTTTGTGGGCGTCCACCGGACCGCAGAGCAGTCTGTCATGGGCAACAGGCAGACACGCCGCGCCTGACGGTCCTCTGACGAAGTTGATCCACCGTCAGCGTGGCCGGCTTTACTCAAAAGCAAGAGCTGCCAACTCGCATCGCCGTCACTCCCCTACGTCAGGGCCGCAAAGCTGTCACGTAGATGTAATGGCTGACCTCGCAAACAACCACCACCGTTACCGTGACTCTTCAGGCTTCCGCCACATTACACAGCGTCGTGTGGTAACTGTTTACCGACGTTTCGAGACAACGTATCGGCCCCTCTTGACCCTTGAAGATTGGACCGATACGTTGACCCGAAATGTCGGTAAACAGTTACCACACGACGCTGCGTAATATCCCTCAAGAGCGCAGATCTCAACAACCACGTCGTCTTTACATTAGCCCTTGGAAGCCTAGAAGACACACTGCATTTCCACTACGAAGGACACGAAGACAAGACGTACAATTGGTATCTGTCTACCAAAGCATACGGCGTCACCAGCACACCAAAACACTATGACAGTAACAGTGTCTGTCAGACTAATACGTGATGCGGCTGGACACCAAAACTGACTGACTGACCGACCGTCAGTTGTAGCGTAACGTCACAGTACGTGGTGCATACAGCAACCATCGTGCTGTGGTGTTTACAGTTACCATTAGCATAAGTATCTCTGTCATTTAAACGGTTCGTGATTTCCTGGCGTGAAAACCAACCAGGGCAAACACAAACAGGTTGCGCACACGAGACAGAGACGGAGTGTGTTTACTGCGCGGTACGAGCTGGGTCTTTAAATGTGATGCAGGTTAGTCTTATGCCGGCCACACACGTTCAGGTAGGCCTGTCAGTTGTGCCTGCGCAGGCCGCCTGAAGAGAGGCGGCCGGATGAACTGAAGTCCCCACACACGTTCAGGTAGGCCTGTCAGTTTTGCCTGCGCAGGCCGCCTGAAGAGAGGCGGCCGGATAAACTGAAGTCCCCACACACGTTCAGGCGAATCCCGGTAGTCTTGATCATGGCCTCAACAGACGACGACACGCTCGCTATTGTTGGCTTGCTAATAGCTATGAAGAGTAAAAGTAAGCGCAAAAATAAGCGTAAATTGTGGTGTAAAGAGTGGTTACAAAAAGAAAACACGTATTCCCATGTAAATTTGTTGACTGAGTTGAAGCTGGCCCCTAAAGACTGGCATAATTATTTGCGAATGTATGAAGAAACATACTTACACCTGCTTTCATTAGTGGCGCCATTAATTGAAAAGAAAAATACAGTGATGAGGAACGCGATCCCACCCAACGAAAGGTTGACTGCAACGCTCAGATTCTTAGCTACTGGAAGATGTTACGAAGACCTCAAGTTTACTACCATCATATCACCTCAGGCTCTCGGCTACATTGTGCCCGAAACATGTGAAGCTATATACAAAGTTCTACATAAGGATTACCTGAATTGACGCCGTTCCGGCCGGCCGGCTGGTACCTACACACGCTCCGGTACGCCTGCGCAGTCCTCCGGCCTGCCGGTTGGTCGAACGAGTTTTCGTATTTGCTCCGGCCGCCTGTACAGTTATAACTGAAAGGTGTGCCGGACCCTACACACGCTCCGGCGGCCTGTCGCAGGCATAACTGTGCAGGCAGAACTGACAGGCCGCCGGAGCGTGTGTGGCCGGCATTGGTCTTTAAATCGTTAGGCCTGTGCTTAACCTCCCAAAAAGCAATGCTGTTTCGGAAATCAGGGAGCATTGGATAGAAAAGGACCTTCAGTTTCTTTCGTATTTTAATGGTTAGACGGATCTTCGCAACGTGTGACATGATTCTTGCTGAGAGCATCGCGCAGTGTTCAGTTCTTGTGCACACGGAAATGAACGTTACACAAATGTACAAGGAAACGCATTCTGTACGCTCGTGTCAGCCGCCAAAGTACAGCAGTGCTGTGACATCGTGCAACAGGCCTGTTAGCTGTTACACGACGTCTAGCCAACTGACAGCTACATCACATCCACAGTCGCGCAGTTCTGATCCCCAGACGCAAGCTTCCGTTATGCAACACGCATTACACTGCCACGAGAACTGCACGGTGTAGGCATACACATCAAGACAGCTGGAGCCTGAAGCTGATGACGTACGGTTTTGTGATGAAAAATCGTGGATGCTTGACGTGCTGCTTGTTAAACGTGAATAATGTGTAGGGAGTGGAGATTAACTCCACACATTCGTACCCTCAGTACCTGATGGGCGTGAGTAGTCAGCTTTACGCCACGGCCGCTTTATCCCTAGGGAAAGAGCCCCCCTGGCTGGGTGGGCCGCACAGCCGATCAGCTGCGGTCCGTCACAAAGGCTGAACAAAGGGTGGCGCCGGGAGTGGCCGCCAAGGCAGACTGGGCGTGTGTTCAACTGTCAGTGGCGGCTCGTTACTGAGTCAGCAACTGTACACACAGGAAATTACTGTTTTTTTTTGTGGGAGTGTGACGTCCCGTTTTGCTTGGTAAATCACTGCAGTTCCAGAAGTACATTCTGTGAACGTTTCCACGAATCTGCTACTCTGTTTGACACGCGGTTTATGATAACCGTTCGGCGTCTCATGTTGACCGTATTTAGGCCAGTGACAGACGAGAAACACGTAGAGGTATTTCGTGTTGAGAAGACTGGAATATAGAAGTACAGTCTAACTCGGTTATAACGTCATGAAAGGGACTGAGTATTTTGTGTCGTTATAAACGAGTGTTGTTATAACCGAGGAGTGTAACGTTATGGTTAGCAGTGAGGAATTAATTGGTACCACAGAATATCTGACGTTATATACGAGGTGTCGCTTAAACCGATGTCGTTATAACCGGGTTCGACTGTAATGTATGTATGTATATACTTACAGTGTCGTGAATTCTATAAGGAAGTGAGATCTACGTCTGTCGTACAAAAGACGGTATGTACATAAGACGGTATGTACATAAGACGGTATGTACATAAGACGGTATGTACATAAGACGGTATGTACATAAGACGGTATGTACATAAGACGGTATGTACATAAGACGGTATGTACATAACGTCCAGTGTTTTGTTAAGGCAGTACAATTATGTTACGAATTGTTACTGTCACGTGTATCACTGATTGTTACTGTCACGTGTATCACTGACTGTTACTGTCACGTGTAGCACTGACTGTTACTGTCACGTGTAGCACTTACTGTTACTGTCACGTGTAACACTGACTGTTACTGTCACGTGTAGCACTGACTGTTACTGTCACGTGTAGCACTGACTGTTACTGTCACGTGTAGCACTGACTGTTACTGTCACGTGTAGCACTGACTGTTACTGTCACGTGTAGCACTGACTGTTACTGTCACGTGTAGCACTGACTGTTACTGTCACGTGTAGCACTGACTGTTACTGTCACGTGTAGCACTGACTGTTACTGTCACGTGTAGCACTTACTGTCACGTGTATCACTGACTGTTACTGTCACGTGTAGCACTGACTGTTCGTTTGACGCACTAGTACTGCTGCCTACTGACTGCTGTATCTCAAGTTAAAACTTGCCAAAACAGGGGTGTCCGGGCGGTAGGGCGTGTTAATATTGAACCAATCAAATGTACATTTGTTTACTGACAGTGGCGTTGGTGGTTTTTGGCGCCAGGGGCCAGCAATCACAGTGGCCGCCCCTAACAGAAAGTACGAACTGTAAAAACATCGCAGTTTGTTGAATTTCGTTTTATTCGGTTCAGTAATTTAAAACTTGTTGAGCGCAGAAAATCAAACTTTTCGTTTGAAATATTCATTTCGCCGGCATTTCCACTTGCCCCCCCCCCGGCACCCCCCTCCCCCCAGCTACTGCCCTGTTTATTGATTTTCCGTTTCCATTTCGACTAACAATACAAACTATTGACTTATTCAGCAGCCTTGTGATTACGCAGTGCGTCTGTTGTCTTGCGGTGCATCGATGTGCTTTTGGGTTCGTTATGAACCTGTCGAAGTGACCGGCAGTAAAGTGGCTTGTAATGCTGAGTTACGTACGGCTAAGAGCCTCCCCGATCACCAGACCTCCGCGCTTCCCACGCAACAATAGCAGCTGTGAGCTGCCGGTCTTTGGGCAACACCTGCAAGCTATACAGGACCAATAATGCCTGCAGTTCGCGTGACGTCATAGCACCGTTAGCTCCCTGAAGCTTGACCATGTGAAAGTACTTCTGTATGCAGTGTCCGCCGATATCGGAAAGAGCATTTCTTTGTTTGAAGGTTCCTAGTAGTGTTAAGATTAAGATGAGAATGGAGCATTGGTGGAATAATACTGACAGGGGAAACTGAAGTACTGGGAGAGAAACATTATACAGCGTTGGTGGTAGATGTATGAATGAGTATGGAGCATTGGTGGAATGATACTGACAGGGGAAACTGAAGTACTGGGAGAGAAACATTATACAGCGTTGGTGGTAGATGTATGAATGAGTATGGAGCATTGGTGGAATGATACTGACAGGGGAAACTGAAGTACTGGGAGAGAAACATTATACAGCGTTGGTGGTAGATGTATGAATGAGTATGGAGCATTGGTGGAATGATACTGACAGGTGAAAACTGAAGTACTGGGAGAGAAACATTATACAGCGTTGGTGGTAGATGTATGAATGAGTATGGAGCATTGGTGGAATGATACTGACAGGTGAAAACTGAAGTACTGGGAGAGAAACATTATACAGCGTTGGTGGTAGATGTATGAATGAGTATGGAGCATTGGTGGTATGCTACTGACAGGGGAAAACTGAAGTACTGGGAGAGAAACATTATACAGCGTTGGTGGTAGATGTATGAATGAGTATGGAGCATTGGTGGAATGCTACTGACAGGGGAAAACTGAAGTACTGGGAGAGAAACATTATACAGCGTTGGTGGTAGATGTATGAATGAGTATGGAGCATTGGTGGAATGATACTGACAGGGGAAACTGAAGTACTGGGAGAGAAACATTATACAGCGTTGGTGGTAGATGTATGAATGAGAATGGAGCATTGGTGGAATGCTACTGACAGGGGAAAACTGAAGTACTGGGAGAGAAACATTATACAGCGTTGGTGGTAGATGTATGAATGAGTATAGAGCATTGGTGGAATGATACTGACAGTGGAAACTGAAGTAACTGGGAGAGAAACATTATACAGCGTTGGTGGTAGATGTATGAATGAGTGTGGAGCATTGGTGGAATGATACTGACAGGGGAAACTGAAGTACTGGGAGAGAAACATTATACAGCGTTGGTGGTAGATGTATGAATGAGTGTGGAGCATTGGTGGAATGATACTGACAGGGGAAACTGAAGTACTGGGAGAGAAACATTATACAGCGTTGGTGGTAGATGTATGAATGAGTGTGGAGCATTGGTGGAATGATACTGACAGGGGAAACTGAAGTACTGGGAGAGAAGCATTATACATCGTTGGTAGTAGATGTTTGAATGAGTGTGGAGCATTGGTGGAATGATACTGACAGGGGAAACTTAAGTACTGGGAGAGAAACATTATACAGCGTTGGTGGTAGATGTATGAATGAGTGTGGAGCATTGGTGGAATGATACTGACAGGGGAAACTGAAGTACTGGGAGAGAAACATTATACAGCGTCGGTGGTAGATGTATGAATGAGTGTAGAGCATTGGTGGAATGATACTGACAGGGGAAACTTAAGTACTGGAGAGAAAACATTATACAGCGTTGGTGGTAGATGTATGAATGAGTGTGGAGCATTGGTGGAATGATACTGACAGGGGAAACTGAAGTGCTGGGAGGAAAACATTATACAGCGTTGGTGGTAGATGTATGAATGAGTATGGAGCATTGGTGGAATGATACTGACAGGGGAAACTGAAGTACTGGGAGAGAAACATTATACAGCGTTGGTGGTAGATGTATGAATGAGTATGGAGCATTGGTGGAATGATACTGACAGGGGAAAACTGAAGTACTGGGAGAAAAACATTATACAGCGTTGGTGGTAGATGTATGAATGAGTATGGAGCATTGGTGGAATGATACTGACAGGGGAAACTGAAGTACTGGGAGAGAAACCTGTCACAGTGCCACTTTGTACACCACAAATCTTACATGGACTGGTCTGGGATCGAACCGGCCCTCTGCGGTGGAAAGCCTGAAGTTTATTCCAAATATGAGTATATAAAGATACAGCTCGTACCTCGCAGTAAACACACTCCGTCTCAGTTATACAAACCAGTCAGTTAATGCTGTACAGATGAAATAATCGCTGTTTGTTCTGAGATCCACACAAAACACATAAATACAGTCCGTACCGCGCAGTAAACACACTCCGTCTCAGTTATACAAACCAATCAGTTAATGCTGTACAGTGAAATAATCGCTGTTTGTTCTGAGATCCACACAAAACACATAAATACAGTCCGTACCACGCAGTAAACACACTCCGTCTCAGTTATACAAACCAGTCAGTTAATGCTGTACAGTGAAATAATCGCTGTTTGTTCTGAGATCCACACAAAACACATAAATACAGTCCGTACCACGCAGTAAACACACTCCGTCTCAGTTATACAAACCAATCAGTTAATGCTGTACAGTGAAATAATCGCTGTTTGTTCTGAGATCCACACAAAACACATAAATACAGTCCGTACCACGCAGTAAACACACTCCGTCTCAGTTATACAAACCAGTCAGTTAATGCTGTACAGTGAAATAATCGCTGTTTGTTCTGAGATCCACACAAAACACATAAATACAGTCCGTACCGCGCAGTAAACACACTACGTCTCAGTTATACAAACCAGTCAGTTAATGCTGTACAGTGAAATAATCGCTGTTTGTTCTGAGATCCACACAAAACACATAAATACAGTCCGTACCGCGCAGTAAACACACTCCGTCTCAGTTATACAAACCAATCAGTTAATGCTGTACAGTGAAATAATCGCTGTTTGTTCTGAGATCCACACAAAACTCATAAATACACTGTGTGGGCACAACGTAGAATTTGTGTATGTTAAACCTGGCGGTACATATATTAACCACTGGGATTCAGATTTTTAAAACGGACAGTGCATATACGATATATGTATACATATACTGAACTAAGCCTAATATATATATATATATATATATATATATATAAGTAAGGCGTAAGGCTTGCCATCCTGAAGTTACGTACCAGTTAGAGCTCTTAGTAGTTACGAATAGCAACATCAGATGCGTTGCTATGAATGTAAATATGATTTACTTAGGCTTCAGTCAATATTACAGTAACGACCTTTATTCAGAGAGTCACGTAGCGTGTATAGTCAGCGGAATGTTCGTATCAGGTGTGCCTCAAGAGCTACAGTGTGTAGACAGGCTTGTCTGTGGAATTCATAGCGACAGGTGTGAGGTGTTGAGATATCAGGAGGCTTCACGTGTCTACTAGTTTTAACAATATTTAGACAAATACAGCAGTCTCGATGTTCGTGATTAATTGGAACCGTCACGAACACAGGAATACATTTTTATTGTAAAACGCTAGTTTGGTTCCAAGAACTCATGAGATAGCAGTAATGGATATATGAAAAGGACCTCAAACGTCCGTAATATGAAAGTTAATTTTTAATAGTATACAGACACTTTGTGGAAGTACAATATATGTGTGACTGAAGGCGAGTCTCAGCGCATAAAGCACAAAAGCAGTCAGCCTCACTTAACGAAAGACAGAGCTTGACTGAGCTGAGAGTGATCTGCGAAATAGCAGGAGAGTGGGGAAGCCGACTGTCAGCCACGTTGTCTCGTCCCGATTCGTCAAGAGAGTCGCGAAATTTCGAAACAGTAGTATTAAATGGGCGATCACGAAAGGTCGAAGTCCCTGGGTTTAACCGACATCGGGACTCTCAAGTGTACGTGTACAGCGTGATAATGACAGACTGTCTGTTGCCAGGTGTTCGGGATCGTCTGCATGGCCTGCGCTTCGCCCGCCCTTCTGTCTGGCACGCACTGGTTTCTGTTCGTGGCAGTTGTCAGCTTCATCGCTACTGTCATCTGGATCTTCATCTACTTCCTGTCCGTCAGGGAGGCGCTCAAACTGCCGATCAACTGGATCCTAACGGTAACACTAACTAACTAACTAACTAACTAACTAACTCCATGGAGCAGAGTCTTCTTGAGAAGCTAACAGGTCCTCAGCTAGTCAAGAAATTCCCCGCGTTTTATGTAATCGCCAAGTTCAGTACCGCACTCACAACAGCCCGCCACCTGTCCTTATCCTGAGCCACACCAATCCAATCTATGTCCCCCCCCATCCCACTTCTTGAAGATCCATTTTAATATTATCCTCCCATCTACGCCTGGGTCTTCCAAGTGGTCTCCTTCCCTCAGGTCTCCCCTCACCCATAAGTGCTACATGACCCGCCCACCTCATTCTTCTTGATTTGATCACCCGAATAATATTTGGTGATGAGTACAGATCATAGTTCCTCGTATTAGTTCTCCACCCCGTTACCGTCCCCTAGACCAAGCCTCAGCCTATCGTAGTCTTCTCCATGTTCTCCCTCCGTTACCCCCCGTTCCCTCTTCAGACCCAATTCCGCCCTCAGTACCCTATGTTCGAACCCCTCAGCCGTTTCCATCAAGGGTACACACAAGTATTTAACCCGGTAGCTGTCTGACTGTATCCTCACGACGATGCTGCAACGGCTTATTCCATTGCGGTAAGTCAAGACACCAACCCCAGTTTTGCCAATTCAATGGGTACCAGGAACGCTTTCCCGGGGGTAAATCAGCCGAGGTGTCAAGCTGGCCGCTCATCTCCACCTAGTGCTGAGGTTAAGAATGAGTGGAGCTATACCTCCAGTACCCCATATGCCTTCATGGAGTGCGCAGGGACAGCTGTACCTGCAACACCGGTATTACTAACGCCAGCCCCTCTCTCTCTCACGTCACTGTATCTGCAGTAATGACTCATGCTGTCCACACTCGGCCCTCCACATTATATCATGTTACACTGCACACCTGTCTGCCCAACACAGCCACCATTCATGCTGTCCACACTCGGCCCTCCACATTATATCATGTTACACTGCACACCTGTCTGCCCAGCACAACCACCATTCATGCTGTCCACACTCGGCCCTCCACATTATATCATGTTACACTGCACACCTGTCTGCCCAGCACAACCACCATTCATGCTGTCCACACTCGGCCCTCCACATTATATCATGTTACACTGCACACCTGTCTGCCCAGCACAACCACCATTCATGCTGTCCACACTCGGCCCTCCACATTATATCATGTTACACTGCACACCTGTCTGCCCAGCACACCACCATTCATGCTGTCCACACTCGGCCCTCCACATTATATCATGTTACACTGCACACCTGTCTGCCCAGCACAACCACCATTCATGCTGTCCACACTCGGCCCTCCACATTATATCATGTTACACTGCACACCTGTCTGCCCAGCACACCACCATTCATGCTGTCCACACTCGGCCCTCCACATTATATCATGTTACACTGCACACACTGTCTGCCCAGCACAACCACCATTCATGCTGTCCACACTCGGCCCTCCACATTATATCATGTTACACTGCACACCTGTCTGCCCAGCACAACCACCATTCATGCTGTCCACACTCGGCCCTCCACATTATATCATGTTACACTGCACACCTGTCTGCCCAGCACAACCACCATTCATGCTGTCCACACTCGGCCCTCCACATTATATCATGTTACACTGCACACACTGTCTGCCTAGCACAACCACCATTCATGCTGTCCACACTCGGCCCTCCACATTATATCATGTTACACTGCACACCTGTCTGCCCAGCACAACCACCATTCATGCTGTCCACACTCGGCCCTCCACATTATATCATGTTACACTGCACACCTGTCTGCCCAGCACAACCACCATTCATGCTGTCCACACTCGGCCCTCCACATTATATCATGTTACACTGCACACCTGTCTGCCCAGCACAGCCACCATTCATGCTGTCCACACTCGGCCCTCCACATTATATCATGTTACACTGCACACCTGTCTGCCCAGCACAGCCACCATTCATGCTGTCCACACTCGGCCCTCCACATTATATCATGTTACACTGCACACCTGTCTGCCCAGCACAGCCACCATTCATGCTGTCCACACTCGGCCCTCCACATTATATCATGTTACACTGCACACCTGTCTGCCCAGCACAGCCACCATTCATGCTGTCCACACTCGGCCCTCCACATTATATCATGTTACACTGCACACCTGTCTGCCCAGCACAGCCACCATTCATGCTGTCCACACTCGGCCCTCCACATTATATCATGTTACACTGCACACCTGTCTGCCCAGCACAGCCACCATTCATGCTGTCCACACTCGGCCCTCCACATTATATCATGTTACACTGCACACCTGTCTGCCTAGCACAACCACCATTCATGCTGTCCACACTCGGCCCTCCACATTATATCATGTTACACTGCACACCTGTCTGCCTAGCACAACCACCATTCATGCTGTCCACACTCGGCCCTCCACATTATATCATGTTACACTGCACACCTGTCTGCCCATCACAACCACCATTCATGCTGTCCACACTCGGCCCTCCACATTATATCATGTTACACTGCACACCTGTCTGCCTAGCACAACCACCATTCATGCTGTCCACACTCGGCCCTCCACATTATATCATGTTACACTGCACACCTGTCTGCCCAGCACAGCCACCATTCATGCTGTCCACACTCGGCCCTCCACATTATATCATGTTACACTGCACACCTGTCTGCCTAGCACAACCACCATTCATGCTGTCCACACTCGGCCCTCCACATTATATCATGTTACACTGCACACCTGTCTGCCCAGCACAACCACCATTCATGCTGTCCACACTCGGCCCTCCACATTATATCATGTTACACTGCACACCTGTCTGCCCAGCACAGCCACCATTCATGCTGTCCACACTCGGCCCTCCACATTATATCATGTTACACTGCACACCTGTCTGCCCAGCACACCACCATTCATGCTGTCCACACTCGGCCCTCCACATTATATCATGTTACACTGCACACCTGTCTGCCTAGCAAAACCACCATTCATGCTGTCCACACTCGGCCCTCCACATTATATCATGTTACACTGCACACCTGTCTGCCTAGCACAACCACCATTCATGCTGTCCACACTCGGCCCTCCACATTATATCATGTTACACTGCACACCTGTCTGCCCAGCACAACCACCATTCATGCTGTCCACACTCGGCCCTCCACTTATATCATGTTACACTGCACACCTGTCTGCCTAGCACAACCACCATTCATGCTGTCCACACTCGGCCCTCCACATTATATCATGTTACACTGCACACCGTCTGCCCAGCACAGCCACCATTCATGCTGTCCACACTCGGCCCCCATCATTATATCATGTTCACTGCACACCTTCTGCCGCCACCACTCTGCGTCCACATCGGCCCACATTAACATGTTACACTCACACCTTCTGCCCAGCACACCACCATTCATGCTGCACACTCGGCCCTCCACATATATCTGTTACACTCACACCTTCTGCCACACACCACCTCATGTGTCCCACTCGGCCCTCCACTTATCATGTTACACACACACCTGTCTGCCCAGCACAGCCACCATTCATGCTGTCCACACTCGGCCCTCCACATTATATCATGTTACACTGCACACTGTCTGCCCAGCAGCCACCATTCATGCTGTCCACACTCGGCCCTCCAATTATATCATGTTACACACTGCACACGCTGCCCAGCACAGCCACCTCATGCTGTCCACATCGGTCACATTAACATGTTACACTGCACACCTTCTGCCCACACAGCCCCATTATGCTGTCCAACTCGCCCTCCCATTATATCAACACACCTGTCTGCCACACACCACCATTCATGTGTCCACACTCGGCCCTCCACATTATATCATGTTACACTGCACACCTGTCTGCCCACAACACCATTCATGCTGTCCACACTCGGCCCTCCACATTATATCATGTTACACTGCACACCTGTCTGCCCACACAACCACCATTCATGCTGTCCACACTCGGCCCTCCACATTATATCATGTTACACCACACTGTCTGCCCACACACCCCATTCATGCTGTCCACACTCGCCCTCACATTATATCATGTTACACTGCACACCTGTCTGCCAGCACAGCCACATTCATGCTGTCCACACTCGGCCCTCCACTTTATCATGTTACATGCACACCTGTCTGCCCACACACCACCATTCATGCTGTCCACACTCGGCCCTCCACATTATATCATGTTACAACTGCACACCGTCTGCCCACACACCACCATTCATGCTGTCCACACTCGGCCCTCCACATTATATCATGTTACACTGCACACCTGTCTGCCACACACCACCTTCATGCGTCCACACTCGCCCTCCACATTATATCATGTTACACTGCACACCTGTCTGCCCACAACCACCATTCATGCTGTCACACTCGCCCTCACATTATATATGTTACACTGCACACTGTCTGCCCAGCACACCACCATTCATGCTGTCCACATCGGCCCTCCACATTAATCATGTTACACTCACACTGTCTGCCAGCACACCACCATTCATGCTGTCCACACTCGGCCCTCACATTATATCATGTTAACTGCACACCTGTCTGCCCACACAACCACCATTCATGCTGTCCACACTCGGCCCTCCACATTATATCATGTTACACTGCACACCTGTCTGCCCAGCACAGCCACCATTCATGCTGTCCACACTCGGCCCTCCACATTATATCATGTTACACTGCACACCTGTCTGCCCAGCACAGCCACCATTCATGCTGTCCACACTCGGCCCTCCACATTATATCATGTTACACTGCACACCTGTCTGCCCAGCACAGCCACCATTCATGCTGTCCACACTCGGCCCTCCACATTATATCATGTTACACTACACACCTGTCTGCCCAGCACAGCCACCATTCATGCTGTCCACACTCGGCCCTCCACATTATATCATGTTACACTGCACACCTGTCTGCCCAGCACAGCCACCATTCATGCTGTCCACACTCGGCCCTCCACATTATATCATGTTACACTGCACACCTGTCTGCCCAGCACAGCCACCATTCATGCTGTCCACACTCTGCCCTCCACATTATATCATGTTACACTGCACACCTGTCTGCCCAGCACAGCCACCATTCATGCTGTCCACACTCGGCCCTCCACATTATATCATGTTACACTACACACTGTGTCTGCCCAGCACAGCCACCATTCATGCTGTCCACACTCGGCCCTCCACATTATATCATGTTACACTACACACCTGTCTGCCCAGCACAGCCACCATTCATGCTGTCCACACTCGGCCCTCCACATTATATCATGTTACACTGCACACCTGTCTGCCCAGCACAGCCACCATTCATGCTGTCCACACTCTGCCCTCCACATTATATCATGTTACACTGCACACCTGTCTGCCCAGCACAGCCACCATTCATGCTGTCCACACTCGGCCCTCCACATTATATCACTCGCACTCTCACACGCACTTTGTCCATCACAAATCTCACATAGACAGGCCTGGCACTGAACTTGGGTCTCCATGGAAAGAGGCCAGGAACTGACTGACTGACTGACTGACTGAGCAATGGTATGGCCCCATTGTGTTCTGTTCAGAATGGCAGACAATACACAGAATACAGAAACCCATTAACTTTAAGCGCAGTTGCCATCGTCACAACTGTGTATTTAGCTTCATGCTACTGCACTCAGATCCAACAACTCTAAATAAGCTTTCTTTAATTTTGGTTATTCAGTATGACAAACAAAAGTGAATATTTTGTGTGTCTCTGTGTACACATTACCTGTTTTGTGCTGTTCAACAGAACTTTTTACCACTGTTGCGTTTCCTGTTACAGCAGTAAGGTGCTCAACACAATTATTTGCACTGGTTTGTGTTACAGGAGCTGCTAAACACAAGTGTCACTGCTGTCTTGTACTTGATCGCGTTCATTGTACAGCTGTCTATATATTCACCACCTTACGCCTCCTATATCAGGAATCGCAATATCGCTGCTGGGGTAAGTGTCCACCGAGAAAATGCCACATATCATGAATGTGGGGCAAAGGGCTGGTATTTTAGGGCAAAACAAGCAGATACATGGTGTTGCGCTGGTGAGTTTTGTATATACGTGCGCAACTGCACTATGTGCTTAGAAACAGTATTAATGAACTGGTAAATATGGTAACTTCCAGGTGCCTGTTTTGTAAAAAAGGGATTCAAAGATTTGTGAAGCACTTTTAAATTCCAAGATAAATGCTAACGACGCTCAATAACCCACAAAGAGAAGAACACTGTTGGCTGGTCTGCTGCATCTCAGGACATACTGTATATGTTAACTGTGTTATTTAATGATACTGACAGGGAAAACTGAAGTACTGGGAGAAAAACATTATACAGCATTGGTGGTAGATGTATGAATGAGTATGGAGTATTGGTGGAATGATACTGACAGGGGAAAACTGAAGTACAGGGAGAGAAACATTATACAGCGTTGGTGGTAGATGTATGAATGAGTATGGAGCATTGGTGGAATGATACTGACAGGGAAAAACTGAAGTACTGGGAGAGAAACATTATACAGCGTTGGTGGTAGATGTATGAATGAGTATGGAGTATTGGTGGAATGATACTGACAGGGGAAACCTGAAGTACAGGGAGAGAAACATTATACAGCGTTGGTGGTAGATGTATGAATGAGTATGGAGCATTGGTGGAATGATACTGACAGGGGAAAATTGAAGGATAGGGAGAGAAACATTATACAGCGTTGGTGGTAGATGGATGAATGAGTATGGAGCATTGGTGGAATGATACTGACAGGGGAAAACTGAAGTACTGGGAGGGAAACATTATAGAGCGTTGGTGGTAGATGTAAGAATGAGTATGGAGCATTGGTGGAATGATACTGACAGGGGAAACTGAAGTACTGGGAGAGAAACATTATACAGTGTTGGTGGTAGATGTATGAATGAGTATGGAGCATTGGTGGAATGATACTGACAGGGGAAAACTGAAGTACTGGGAGAGAAACATTATACAGCGTTGGTGGTAGATGTATGAATGAGTATGGAGCATTGGTGGAATGATACTGACAGGGGAAAACTGAAGTACTGGGAGAGAAACATTATACAGCGTTGGTGGTAGATGAATGAATGAGTATGGGGCATTGGTGGAATGATACTGACGGGGGAAAACTGAAGTACTGGGAGAGAAACATTATATAGCGTTGGTGGTAGATGTATGAATGAGTATGGAGCATTGGTGGAATGATACTGACAGGGGAAAACTGAAGTACTGGGAGAGAAACATTATACAGTGTTGGTGGTAGATGTATGAATGAGTATGGAGCATTGGTGGAATGATACTGACAGGGGAAACTGAAGTACTGGGAGAGAAACATTATACAGTGTTGGTGGTAGATGTATGAATGAGTATGGAGCATTGGTGGAATGATACTGACAGGGGAAAACTGAAGTACTGGGAGAGAAACATTATACAGCGTTGGTGGTAGATGTATGAATGAGTATGGAGCATTGGTGGAATGGTACTGACAGGGGAAAACTGAAGTACTGGGAGAGAAACATTATACAGCGTTGGTGGTAGATGGTTGAATGAGTATGGAGCATTGGTGGAATGATACTGACAGGGGAAAACTGAAGTACTGGGAGAGAAACATTATAAAGCGTTGGTGGTAGATGAATGAATGAGTATGGGGCATTGGTGGAATGATACTGACGGGGGAAAACTGAAGTACTGGGATAGAAACATTATATAGCGTTGGTGGTAGATGTATGAATGAGTATGGAGCAATGGTGGAGTGATACTGACAGGGGAAAACTGAAGTACTGGGAGAGAAACAGTATACAGCGTTGGTGGTAGATGTATGAATGAGTATGGAGCATTGGTGGAATGATACTGACAGGGGAAAACTGAAGTACTGGGAGAGAAACATTATACAGCGTTGGTGGTAGATGAATGAATGAGTATGGGGCATTGGTGGAATGATACTGACGGGGAAAACCTGAAGTACTGGGAGAGAAACATTATATAGCGTTGGTGGTAGATGTATGAATGAGTATGGAGCAATGGTGGAATGATACTGACAGGGGAAAACTGAAGTACTGGGAGAAAGCCTTTCCCAATGCCACTTTGACTATTAGAATAGCCAAGTGGACTGGAATTGGATTTAACCTGGGCCTCCATGGTTAGAGGCCTGTAACTGACTGCCTGAGCTATGCCACAGCCATCTCAAAATAATGCACAGAATTAAGGTAGATCAGAAGTGGCTGGTTTCTATAAAGCTGACCCAACTGCATGCATCCCCAATATTATGCTGGGAAGTATCAATTTTTGAACTAACTTTTATACAGACTTGACACGCATTTATGATCTGTCTCAATACCATGTCCGACATATAGTGGTTAGTTATCACTATCTTGGAGTAAAACAGAAATATATTTCTTGCTGAAGATTCACATCTTGGCTGTGACACTGTGTCACTGGGTGTGTAGTTCCTGACATTTCAAAGGAACCTAGTGCCTTCAGAACATCAGGAAACACCCAGCGACACTATCACATCCCGGAAGAACTGAATCTGCAGCTGCTGTCAGAACCTCAAATATTGCAATATGTTCTTTTGTTTAGGTATTTGGGCTGTTCAACACATTGGCATATGCAGCAGGAGCATACTTCCTGTATGTCGAGTGGAAGGGAACGAGAATCAACAACTAGAACACATCAACAAGTGTGAAAGTATATATATTGGACTGCTCGCAATGTGACTACGGCATTATCACGAGGGCAAGAGGAACTCGCTACGTGATCCAAAATTCTAACATCCACCCAAGAGTATGACTATATTACCGTCATATACAAGACAAGGACATTAACCATCACTCCACTGGATTGTGTATAAAGAAATTCAGTGTCATCAACATGTGGATTTGCCACGCTGTGAAGACAGCATTGTGGTTTTGTGGTGTTGGTCAGGGAAACAGCCTCCTCAAGTGTTGGTACTCATGTAACATATGAGCAACTGTCATTGAAAGCTTGCCCTCAGTTGTGCAGCTCAGTCAAAGCAGAAGTGCAGATTACAAGCTAAGTTACAATGCATCAAAACTTGTCATAACACTTGCTAATTGAAAGCAAAAGGAAAGTTTCTGCAATATATGCCTTAACAAAGAGTACTGGATCACGACTGTGTTTCAGTACTTGAGCCTTTCTGCACCTCACATTAGTTGGTGCTTGCGTCTGGAACTCCAGAAAAGAAAATCTGTACAAGACATATCTGTGTCCTTCTCCCAGTAGTTAAAACTTCCAATTTTTAGCTTTCCAGCAATTTAAGTTACACAATTTCATGAGAGTGTAACAACATAAGGAGGTTTTCCATACAAAAAATCGAGCACAGAGTGTGTTAACAATATAGTATAAGTTATTTCAGATTGTGTTATTATGTGTTAAGGTTCATGATATCAATAATCATATCGCTTTCAAATAATTATATTCTATGATAGATTTAACTGTTCATCCATATTATGGTGTTCTGGGATAGGTAACCATCCAGTGTGACTGGGATATGGGCTGGGCAGTCAGTGGTTATGTAACCATGTGGTGTCACTAGTTTGCAGGCTGGATGGTTCATGGTTAGTTAGCTGACAGGGGAAGAGAATTTTCTGTTATTCAGAAACATCCACATTGGCTCCACTGGGGCCCACCCAGCCCCTGGGGACTCTTTCCCCGAGGGTAAAGCAGCCGGGCGTGAAGCTGACCACTGACCTCAATCTAGTACTGAAGTTAACAATGAATGGAGCTAAACCTTTCCTCCCCATACGCCTTTATGACATGTGCAGGGACAACTCTACCTTTGCCTTCAGGGTAGAAGGGATCCAGCATAATGCTGTAAAATGTTGGTACCGGTAGCAGTCTACCAGACTACACGGCAACATATCCCTGAAGATAGTAACCTTAAAAAGGGTTGAACCTAGCACTTTTGTGTGGATCTCCTTACAGCTGTATTGACACAATGCTGCTTGTTGGTCATATTGTAGAAAATGACATGGGCTTTAGACGTTTATAATCTCGGCACCAGTTTCTGTGTAATAACAGGTAAATTGGCACACATCAGAAAGAATTTTAATATTTCAGAAGTGTGGGTGCGTGCATGTGCATGTGTGTGTGTCTCACAGGGAACAGTAGTTCTCTGAAGCAGTGAAACGACTTACGGAAGGGTGCGTCTTCAGTTAAATCCGCACGATCCTTATTTTATCTGACAACTATCGTTTGCCACTTCCTGCAGTTACTCTGCTGTGCGTGTGAGTGGTCAGCTAGTGGGCTGCGTTAGGATGATAACCCAGCCGACAGAAAGTGGTAAGCAATAGTTGTCAGATAAAACAATGAACCTGTGCAACAAACTGTAGTAATTACACACTGTCACTGACGTTCCTGGAGTGGTTGCAGCAGTAAAGGTTATTGTGTTCTGTAAATGAGGAGAAACCAGAAGAGAATAAAAGAAGAAATGGGAAAAAAGGGAGAAATTAATGATAAATATCTTGAAGACTTACTTAGTAAATAACAAAGAGTAAAGTGGTGTGGATACATGTCAGTAAGGTGGTGTGGATACATGTCAGTAAGGTGGTGTGGATACATGTCAGTAAGGTGGTGTGGATACATGTCAGTAAGGTGGTGTGGATACATGTCAGTAAGGTGGTGTGGATACATGTCAGTAAAAAGATGGTTTTGGAGAAGAAATGAAAACGAAAACAACCCAAGAAGAAGAATAATACCAAGACAAGGACCAAGATGGGAACAGTGGTTCAGGGCAGTAGTCAATCGAAAGGGAGGAGCATGGGGAGACTGAAGAACAGGAACTTTGCTAACACTGACAGTTGGAGCGGCTCGGTTGCTAGAGGACATTAAAGACGGATCATGCGAGGTGTTCTTGATTTAAGTTTCCTTTTTGTTTCTTTCAAAGTAAGATTAGATGTTTTGTTGAATGCTGCTGTGTTAACAAACACTGGTCACCACAGTGCACACATATCCAAACAATCATTTGCTATGTACATAATCTCACTCTATCTTGAGGTCAGTATTTATTTTACGCGCTCCATAATTTTGTTTCTACACATCAGATTACAGACACACCCCTACTTATACAGTAGTTAGGTACCCCAGTGTCTGGTGCAAGTCAGAGTTTGCACAAGTCACATTTGAATACATCGTCAATTATGTGAATATTTGTGTATGCACACACACACACACACATCATCATTCATCATAAACATAAAAAATAAACAATCACTCATTCAAAATATGTATTTACCTAAATCATAATGATAACAACAATTTCATTTACCTTCGCCCAGCCATATTCTTCCATGACCTGTGCCTCGCTGCACTTTCATTCTGTGCGGAAAAACTTGGTGCATGTTTCAAAAATTTTATTGTTTCAATATTTTTTATCATTATTTTTTGGGAAATTGCCTAAGTCTGAAATTGTGTAACTCGAAATTGCGTAAGTAGGTGTGTGCCTGTATATTAAATCCACACATTTTGTAGTGCACCTCTACATGTGAAGAACTTGCTTAGCTCTTACCAAATGCTAGACACAAGTATCCAATCAGGACTGCTCACTTACTGACGTGATGCTGTGTGATCTGGTACGAACAGTGCCTACATGTTCTATCCTGAAGAGGGAAGCAGCATGTCCCTCTGCACTGTTGGTGCTTAACAAATTATATGGCATCATTCGTCAGAAGGCTGCGAGCCAAAACATAATAGTGACGTGTCTGATGATGCTACAGACTTGCCATCAGAGGTACAGTTTATCTGAATATAAATTCTAAATATTTGTATTAAAATTATACAGAGTGTCTCTTCTGTCACCACACCAAACATGGTAGCTTTATTGAACAGAAACCCTGCATCCACCAGGACATCTCAAGATGGCAGAAAAAATGCACTGTATTACTGTATATTGTATAATTAGACCTAATTATTTACAGGGATAGAATGTATGTGGAATTTGAGGTTCTGACAGCAGTGCTGAAGATAAGTAGTCTTCTGGGATATGATGCCTTGTAGAGTGATATATATGTATTTACCGACGTTTCGGAGATGCTTTTTCTCACATTTGTCATGGTAGTCCAAGATTATGACAGTGCTTTATACGTGTGTTCAGTTTGTATAGACTGTTTTATATGAACTTCAGTTTTTGTATAAGTCTAACAGTGCTTAAATATGATATATTCTTTGACATCAAAATTAATTTCTGTGGATTATTAAAGCACAGAAAGTAGCACAAAATTATGTAAATTGTGTGGAAAGCAATTTCAATGTAGACACAAATACAACATAAATATATGTACAATAAAAATGTATCATAACATAACATATAATGTGCGTGTTATAATATATAAACCCAGTATGTCTGGTAGTAATGGCTGTACACATCAAAGTGACTAAACTGTTTTGTGTCGCTCAAACCCCACGGAAGTCTCGGGATTCTTGTATAATGCTTAGCTTTGTATTGTCGGCGGTCACTGAACTAGTTTACATTATAATCAGCTCCCAATGGAACTTCGTATTTACAAATTTAAGAATTAGTATGAATATTGCGATGGGCCAGAAAAGTTTGGTGAATATAGTGTGACTTCACTACAAGTTTGAAGACCAAGGAGTCATTCCTGACGGGGTTCACTGACTTTTCTCTGCTTGAAAGTGTCCAGAACAGCTCCGGTGTCCACCAGCCTCTTGCCTTTATTATGGGTAGCAGCAGCATTTTACTTGTGGTGGTGGTGGTGGTGGTGGTGGTGGTGGTTGGGGGTGGGGGGGGGCTGGGGGCCTGTAGCTGACCACTCATCTCTATCCAGTGTATCCAGTGGGTAGGGTGGAGCTATACTACCACTGCCCCCTGTACACCTTCTGGTGTGATGCTTCAGTTAAGCACGGGGACAACTTCACCTTTATGCATTTTGTTATGAACACTGCAAATAAGGTGACTGCATACAAATAAGGTGACTACATACAAATAAGGTGACTACAAACAAATAAGGTGACTACATACAAATAAGGTGACTACAAACAAATAAGGTGACTACAAACAAATAAGGTGACTACAAACAAATAAGGTGACTACATACAACGATTCTTAAATTGCAAGGCAAATGCAAATATCGGTTGTAAATTCTGCAACACCTGTTAGAGAATAGAATGACATTAAATAACCCAAAATTCAGCCAACCCAAAAAGTGTCACGTGATTGCTATCTGCTACAGTCCAGTATGTGCTGCTAGGGCTGTCATTGAGTCTGTAGTCTTCTGAGATGTGACACAGTGTAATATGGCAGGCAGTACTGCCTACATTTGCACGGTATGTGAAAACGGAAGTACGTATATGCCTTCAAAACGTTCATCACTACATGGAGTCACGTCCCAAAACATTGTATAAATGATAACCTGAATGCCGACGTGTGTCATGTTTGTCCCAAATTCAGTTGAACCGTGTACAAAGTTGAATTCTTCATGTCCCTGCTGATCTGTTTCAGCCATATTCTTGCACATAGTTTCATTCTTAAATAGAAGTGAACGCAAAAAAGAAAGTTACAAAAAACGTCCGTTGTCTTGCAATATTTGACGGTCTCACAGCAGCATTGCTATGGATTCAGGTCTTCTGGGATGTGACGCCATGTCATTGGCTGAGTGGTACCAAACATGCCAAAAGACTGTAGTACCTCCAACTTGAAGGGTCACGGACTGTGTTCCTTCAAAACATCAGGACCCAATAACCCAGCAACACAGCGTCACATCCCAGAACACCTGAATCGTCTTCCATTGGCCTCATTTTCAGGTAGATTTTTAAACTCTGGTAGCTTTCCTTGAAATGATTTATGTCGACTGAATGCACAGTTCGCTTGCTGAGAAATATCAGTCGTTATGTGCTATAATCTTCTTCTCTCATTACAAATAACAAGCCAGAATCCTGATGACATTGAAGGGCTAAGAGTAACCTAAGAAGTCTGACCTGACCCTCTTCTACGTAGTTCCAGCATTTTGGGTATTTAAATAGGGATCCAAGGCCATGAAGGATGTCTCAAGACGATAAAAATGGATCTTGGGAGGTGATCAAATTGACTCTAGATACCGAGAAAAAGTTTGAAGCTCCATTTCTTGTTGGATATGATACTGTGTCGATCGGTACACAGCCGGCAACATGTATGAGCAGAGGGCTGCCTCTGTCTTCTGCATAATGCAAGACAACTTCTTACCAGTTGAGATGGCATGACATCCCACAAGACTTGGATCTTAATCAACACTGCTGGGAGGACCTCACACCTTGCCCTGAGGGAATTTTGTTCTATTTTGTCCTCCTCCTGTTTGCTGCCTTGTGATGTTACTGGGACACAAAGCCCTTCATAATGTCCAAAAATGTAGATTATGTTAACTGTGGCCATCCGATTTTAATAAAACAGTGATCTAATCACCGTTCCAGTTACTTGGCAGCCACATTTAGGAAATATTGTAAATAAATTGCGCTGTGAATGGTGAACACATATTTTAGGTGGAATATCTCTAGACACCGCTATGTATGTACGTATGTATGTATGTAACTAACAGTGGAAGGGCTCAGAGCATATTAATGACGCACAGAATCACTTGAACTTGACTTCACAATGGACCGGTAATGCCTTTCTCCTCGGTTTCATCACACGTCACTTTTGGTATGTTATAGCACCAGCCGTGAACTTTGTATAAACCAAGGCTCACTTTATACGTGTGTATTATACATAAAATTTGTGTTATTAATGCTTTTTTTGATACAGTGATTAAATTTCATATAAAGCATACATTCCTGAAAAGTCTTTCATTCTTAATTACCCTTAAACTTTTAAAGCACAGCAATAACTACCACGTACCACCAGGTGTAACATTCACAAACACTGCTGTCTGCCATACAACCTACTTATGTGTTTTGTATGGTTCTCAAAATAGACAGTGTTTATATTTTTGTAAATAGAATGAACGACGGCTTTAAGTCTTGTCAGATGTGTCGCTGTGTTAGCAGTTCCCAGTGTTTCAAAGGACTGCAGCACCTTCATCTTCAAGTGTCGAGCAGCCAAAGAAGCATCTGCCATTTGGTCTTTGTAATGCCGACTGTAAATGTTTACTGGGATGCATGAACTGAATTTTAATATTCAATATAGTCTTCTCGGGCGCACAGCCGCGTCAATTCGTTTGAATACAACGTTTCGGGGAATAGCTCCGTCCCCATCCTCAGGCAAAACTGATATTTTGCCTGAGGATGGGGACGGAGCTAGTCCCCGAAACATTGTATTCAAACGAATTGACGCGGCTGTGCGCCCGAGAAGACTATATTGAATCATGTCGTCGCGAAAGTTTTAAAACTTATATGAATTTTAATATATTTAGTTGAATTTTAGGCTTCATGCAGTTCTTCACTGGCCTCTCACTGTGGAGGCCCAGGTTTGATCCCAGGCTAATCCATGTTACATTTCTGGTGGACAAAGTGACACTGGACAGATTTCCCTCCCAGTACTTTGGTTTTCCACCAATGCTGAATATTCATCTTCAGCTTAAAACTACCATTATCAGAAGGACCTAACCTTCAAACAAACCAATCCTCTCGAATATCAGACAGCACTCGAAAGACAAGTACTTTCCTACCGTTTGAAGCTTCAGGTCATTAAATCAATGACTTGCACAATGTTTGTACCTGCAGACAGTAAGTGCTGTGGCCCAAAAGAGACCCATCAGTGCCATCTGTAGCAGACTTGAAGTAATAATGGATGTGAACATACAACAAACAGTGGTACCAACAAAATATATATAATATAAAAGCATATTTTAATTATGTAATTACATCATAATTTGTACTCGTTACGAAACCCAAGGACGTTATTTTAACTGACAACTCGAAACACGCTACTCGGCCCATTTCACATGACAGCAAGCAGTGCGATACTTGCCGCTGTTCCAGTCTGCCTTCAGCCAGGGTCCACACGTTGTGCTTCACTGTAATTCAGTTAATGTAAAGTTCTTGCATGCCATATTTGAGGAAGGTGCTGGAAATGTTGCTTTGGCTCGCAGAAGACACGTCACATCGACAAACACAGTGTTCATTGCACATCGATGTTTTCTAAGTTAAGCAAGCTGATGGGAAGTGCCATGGCTCAGGCGGTTAGTCGCCGGCCAGTCACCACGGAGGCCCGGGTTCGATCCCTGCCGATCCCAGCGGCCGTGCGGTCTAAGGCATGGGTTTTCGCCGCTCGCTTACTAGGATCGTGGGTTCGAATCCCACCGGGGGCATGGATGTTTGTGTTGTGTTAGATGTATGGACGATAGCATGAAACATAAGGTGACATGCAGGGCAAAAAGGACTTCAACAGTACAAATGGATCAAAGGGGAAAACCCAGGAATTGATACAAAAAAAAAAAAATTCCAGGTCAGTCCATGTGAGATTTGTGGTGGACAAAGTGGCAGTGGAACAGGTTTTTCTCCCAGTACTTCAGTTTCCCCTGTCAGTATCATTCCACCAATGCTCCATACTCATTCATACATCTACCACCAACGCTGTATAATGTTTCTCTCCCAGTAATTCAGTTTCCCCTGTCAGTATCATTCCACCAATGCTCCATACTCATTCATTCATCCACCACCAACGCTGTATAATGTTTCTCTCCCAGTACTTCAGTTTCCCCTGTCAGTATCATTCCACCAATGCTCCATACTCATTCATTCATCCACCACCAACGCTGTATAATGTTTTTCTCCCAGTACTTCTGGTTCCCCCTGTTACTATCATCCCACCAATGCCCCATATTCATCTTCAGAAGGACAGATGGCCGAAGCCTGGGCACCTTCCAAAAAGCTGTTTCGAAGATCGGAGGGCACTGGATAAAAAAGTTCTGTCACTGAGTCGTTAAATAAGGCATGTCAGTTGGTGCGTGCTGGCAGCAGTGACGTTTGCGATGTGAGTGTGAGCCTAAACATCAAAACATATGGAGAGGTGTGGTACAATGCCACATACGGTACCATGGCACCATAAATAACATAACAATACCACATACATACCATGGTACCATAAATAACATAACCTTTTGTTAATTCCAACCGTAAATATAAAGGCAAAAAACAATGTAGGTCATGCAGCCGAGTACTATTCTAATATTTCGCCCCTCATTAGAAGATTTTGCAGAAACTTGGCAGCTTTTATTTACGCTTCGTGACTTAATGTCACGTTTGATGCCACTTGCACTGTGAATGCCAAATGCGTCTGTTAGTTGTGGCACTGTGCAGTTCTCGTCTCGTTCCGTCAGTGGTAACATCGCACGTGTTTGGCCAACAGAATGCATAATAACTGTTTGTTGTCAGGAAATGAACAGCAAGATGTCACCGGCATAAAAATATGAAATGGGGAGTGACAGGCGACTGAGGGTGACAGCACACATAATGTGCACGTGTCGTTGGACCCGAGCCCCTCCCAGTGCGCAGTGTGACGTCACGCTAAGCTGTCCCACTTCTCTCACCATAAAGATGCGACAATGGCCAGGAACATGGCGGAAGGACACGATGTACTTCGTGGGCTTCGTGTGCTGGAGTGGTGGGGACTGCAGCCGGCGTCGGTGGTCGAGCGTGGGGAGTGGCTCGTCATTCGTTGCGTGAGTGTCAGTGAGTGTGTCTCTGTACAGGTGCTGTTTGAACAAGGTTTGTAGCTTTATTCTTGAATTTGGAAGTGCCGACAAGTTTGTGAGCATCAGTGTAATTTAGCACTTTAGGCACTAACTGTGAAACTATTTGTCTGTCCGAGTGCTTTTGAAACGGCGGTACGCGAAGAAATGTAGGAATTATTTTGTCAATAGCCGATCCCAGTGGACCCGCGGTCTAAGGCGTGGGTCTGCGGCCGCTCATTTGCTGGGACTGCGTGTTCGAATCCCGTCGGGGGCATGGATGTCTGTCTGTTGTGAGAGTTATGTGTTGTCAGGTAGAGGTCTCTGCGGCTGGCCGATCACTCGTCCAGAGGACACTTACCGAATGTTGTGTGTCTAACGGAGTGTGAAATCTAAACCTCAACGATGAGGAGGCCTAGACCACACTAGGGGCTATCTGAACCATGAAAAAAATCAATAATTAGAATTTAGAAACGTTAATTACACTATAAAATTGTTTTCAGTATGTTGCAATGTAGAGAAAAGCATTTATAAAATGTATACCAAGGTACGATATCATTGTTCGAATATAAACACAGACTCCCTTCTGTCGTCTAGTCGCGTTAAATTAGAAAAGTGGCAACTGCGAAATTTGAGGTTTTCACAGCGAAACATCCAGGAAGACGAACATCCTGAAAGTAGGCATTATTATTTCCAGTATCTATTGGTGGAATGATACTGACAGGGGAAACTGAAGTACTGGGAGAAAAACATTCTACAGCGTTGGTGGTAGATGTATGAATGAGTATGGAGCATTGGTGGAATGATACTGACAGGGGAAAACTGAAGTACTGGGAGAAAAACATTATACAGCGTTGGTGGTAGATGGATGAATGAGTATGGAGCATTGGTGGATTGATACTGACAGGGGAAACTGAAGTACTGGGAGAGAAACATTATACAGCGTTGGTGGTAGATGTATGAATGAGTATGGAGCATTGGTGGAATGATACTGACAGGGGAAACTGAAGTACTGGGAGAGAAACATTATACAGCGTTGGTGGTAGATGTATGAATGAGTATGGAGCGTTGGTGGAATGATACTGACAGGGGAAACTGAAGTACTGGGAGAGAAACATTATACAGCGTTGGTGGTAGATGTATGAATGAGTATGGAGCGTTGGTGGAATGATACTGACAGGGGAAACTGAAGTACTGGGAGAGAAACATTATACAGCGTTGGTGGTAGATGTGTGAATGTGTATGGAGCGTTGGTGGAATGATACTGACAGGGGAAACTGAAGTACTGTGAGAGAAACATTATACAGCGTTGGTGGTAGATGTGTGAATGTGTATGGAGCGTTGGTGGAATGATACTGACAGGGGAAAACTGAAGTACTGTGAGAGAAACATTATACAGCGTTGGTGGTAGATGAATGAATGTGTATGGAGCATTGTGGAATGATACTGACAGGGGAAACTGAAGTACTGGGAGAAAAACATTATACAGTGTTGGTGGTAGATGTATGAATGAGTATGGAGCTTGGTGGAATGATACTGACAGGGGAAACTGAAGTACTGTGGAGAAACATTATACAGCGTTGGTGGTAGATGATGAATGATATGGAGCATTGGTGGAATGATACTGACAGGGGAAAACTGAAGTACTGGGAGAAAAACATTATACAGCGTTGGTGGTAGATGATGAATGAGTATGGAGCATTGGTGGAATGATACTGACAGGGGAAAACTGAAGTACTGGAGAGAAACATTATACAGCGTTGGTGGTAGATGATGTAATGATGTATGGAGCATTGGTGGAATGATACTGACAGGGGAAACTGAAGTACTGGGAGAAAAACATTACAGCGTTGGTGTAAGATATTAATGAGTATGGCGGCATTGGTGGAATGATACTGACAGGGAAACGTTCAGTCGTACCGGAGAAAAATCATTATACACAGTGTTAGTTGTGTGATAGTTTGTTGAGATATGAGACAATCATTGGTGGAATGAATGTTAAGACAGGGGAAACTGAAGTAACACTGGTGAGGGAAAACATTATAGACATCGTAGTTTGTGTATGTTGTAATGATAATGTGTAGTATGGAGCATTGGTAGGAATAATACAGCAGGGGAAACTGAAGTACTGTGAGAGAAACATTATAATACATGGGTTGGTGGTAGATATTGAATGATAATGGAGCAGTCGGAATGAACTGCAGTGGGAAAAACTGAAGTTACTGTGTAGAAAAAAACATAATACACATTGTGGGTAGAATGTAGAATTAGTTGAGTGCTTGCGCTGAATGAAATGACATGGGGAAACTTGATAGTCTGTGGAGAGAAACATTAACGTGTTGGTGGTAATGTATGAATTTGAGTTGAGCATAGTGGAATGATACTGACAGGGGAAACTGAAGTACTGGGAGAGAAACATTATACAGTGTTGGTGGTAGATGTATGAATGAGTATGGAGCATTGGTGGAATGATACTGACAGGGGAAACTGAAGTACTGGGAGAGAAACATTATACAGTGTTGGTGGTAGATGTATGAATGAGTATGGAGCATTGATGGAATGATACTGACAGGGGAAAACTGAAGTACTGGGAGAAAAACATTATACAGCGTTGATGGTAGATGTACGAATGAGTATGGAGCATTGGTGGAATGATACTGACAGGGGAAAACTGAAGTACTGGGAGAAAAACATTATACAGCGTTGGTGGTAGATGAATGCATGAGTGTGGAGCATTGGTGGAATGATACTGACAGGGGAAAACTGAAGTACTGGGAGAAAAACATTATACAGCGTTGGTGGTAGATGAATGCATGAGTGTGGAGCATTGGTGGAATGATACTGACAGGGGAAAACTGAAGTACTGGGAGAAAAACATTATACAGCGTTGGTGGTAGATGAATGCATGAGTGTGGAGCATTGGTGGAATGATACTGACAGGGAAAAACTGAAGTACTGGGAGAAAAACATTATACAGCGTTGGTGGTAGATGTATGAATGAGTGTGGAGCATTGGTGGAATGATACTGACAGGGGAAAACTGAAGTACTGGGAGAAAAACATTATACAGTGTTGGTGGTAGATGTATGAATGAGTATGGAGCATTGGTAGAATGATACTGACAGGGGAAAACTGAAGTACTGGGAGAGAAACATTATACAGTGTTGGTGGTAGATGTATGAATGAGTATGGAGCATTGGTGGAATGATACTGACAGGGGAAAACTGAAGTACTGGGAGAAAAACATTAATACAGCGTTGGTGGTAGATGAATGAATGATATGGAGCATTGATGGAATGATACTGACAGGGGAAAACTGAAGTACTGGAGAGAAACATTATACAGTGTTGGTGGTAGATGTATGAATGAGTATGGAGCATTGGTGAAATGATACTGACAGGGGAAACTGAAGTACTGGGAGAAATACATTATACAGCATGGGTGGTAGATGAATGAATGCATATGGAGCTTTGGTGGAATGATACTGACAGGGGAAAAGTGAATTACTGGGAGAAAAACATTATACAGCGTCTGTGGTAGATGAATGAATGAGTATGGAGCATTGGTGGAATGATACTGACAGGGGAAAACTGAAGTACTGGGAGAAAAACATTATACAGAGTTGGTGGTAGATGAATGAATGAGCATGGAGCATTGGTGGAATGATACTGACAGGGGAAAACTGAAGTTACTGGGAGAGAAACCTGTCACAGTGACACTTTGTCAACCACAAATCTCACATGGACTGGCCTGGGATTTAAACGCCAAGATTAAGCTGAGTTATACACAGATTCAGTCCGTACCGCGCAGTAAACACACTCCGTCTCAGTTATACAAACCAGTCAGTTAATGTTGTACAGTGAAATAATCGCTGTTTGTTCTGAGATCCACACAAAACACATAAATACACTGTGCGGGCAGAAAGTAGAATTTGTGAATGTTAAACAGGGTGGTACATATAGTAACCACTGGGCTTTAGAGGGTTAAAATACATTGTACATAAATACAGTCCGTACCGCGCAATAAACACCTCCGTCTCAGTTATACAAATAGTCAGTTAATGTTGTACAGTGAAATAATCGCTGTTTGTTGTGAGATCCACACAAAACACATAAATACACTGTGCGGGCAGAAAGTAGAATTTGTGAATGTTAAACAGGGTGGTACATATAGTAACCACTGGGCTTTAGAGGGTTAAAATACATTGTACATAAATACAGTCCGTACCGCGCAGTAAACACACTCCGTCTCAGTTATACAAACCAGTCAGTTAATTCTGTTTGTTCTGAGATCCACACAAAACACATAAATACACTGTGTGGGCAGAACGTAGAATTTTTACGTGCGTTCGCTAAATTGCGAAAGGCGACTGTTAGCTTCGTCATGTGTCTGGTCGCCCGCCCGCATGAAACAACTCGGCTCCCACTGGACGGATTTTCATGAAATTTGATGTTAGGCCTAGTGATCGGTTAGATACATGCCGAAGTTTCGGAAAGAAAACTGTCTCAATCTTCGTGGTAGACTTGGTTCTTCCGAAACGTCGATACATATCTATCAGATTACACGTTTTCACGTGTCAGACGACAGTAGGCACTGTTCATAATCTTCATGAAAATGTAAAGTTGCCTCTCTCCACGCCATGAAGGCAAATAAGGCAGCATACTTATAGTTCTACTCATTCTTAACCTCGGCACTAGATAGAGGTGAGTGGTTACACTCACGCCCCGGCCGTTTTGTCTCCGAGGAAAGTAGCCCTGCTGCACAATGACTTAGTCGGCATGCGTAGCATAAAATTTCAGCGTACATGACAACGTGTCTGATAATTCCATTGCAGTTAGCCTTGTAACAAACAGAGCGACCTTAACCTGGCAGAAGAATGCCTACCTAACAGTGTGCTGTGGCGATGAGGTGCGCCAAAGGCCGCGGGACCAACTGGGTCACGTCGAACATGACCGGCCCCAGCTCAAGGTCACTTTGTACCCCATACTTCGAGGTCGGATGCAGGCAAGTTAAGACGCGGTGTCTCCTCCACTAGATGCCTGCCGTCGCGATGTTCCTTCGACGACACGTCATTGCCGGACCGGTCCGCCAGTCAACACGGTGTCAACACAGATATATGATGTGAACACACAGTATGTTTTATCGCTGCACGGAGCTCGGCAGCTTTGTCGCATAGCAAGCCTACTGTCGCCGGGACATGCAGTGACAGCTGCGGTGCTCAGTACAACAATAAAAGATACTCCCTGTATTAGAAACGCCCACAATCAGCGACGTGTGCCTTTTTGCCGTAATAAACATCATATACGGCCGCCATGTTGGAACCGTTTAAAGTAGCAACTACACTTCAAATGGTTTTTGCCTTCTAACAATTTCATTTAAACCGCCTGCATGGAGCAGAGTGCTTCTTGAGAAGCTAACAGTTGCTCAGCTAGTCAAAAAATTCCCCGCATTTTATAAAACCCGAAGGTTCATTAGGATATTCACAGCAGCCCACTGCTGGACCCTATCGTGAGCCAGATCAAACCAGGCCACAGTCTGACATCCCTTTCTTTAGCAAAACTTCCATCTATGCCTAGGTTTTCAAAGAATCCTCTTTCCTTCATATTTTGCCGCCAAAACACTGTGTGCGTTTCTAAATTCGCTCACGCATGCTAAGTGTCTGGGCCATCACATTCTCCTTGATTTGGCCCTCCCAATAATATCATGCAGCTCCACGCTATGTAGTTATCTCCAGTTTCCTGTCACTTCCTCCCTCTTATGTCTAATTACTGCCCTCAATCTGTGTCCTTCCCTTAATGCGAGAGAACAAGTTCAGCACACACACAACAACAGCAAATTTATAGTTTCAGTATCTGTATTGCATGCGTCCTTGGATTGCAGAAAGGACAACAAAATATTCTGCACGGAATACGAAAGTTGTATACATATCTTGAAGCATGGAACTAGTGCAGGTACTGCGATATCAGCTGGAGCAGTGCTTAGGTCTGAAGGTTGTGAGTGTGGAGCATTGGTGGAATGATACTGACAGGGGAAACTGAAGTACTGGGAGAGAAACATTATACAGCGTTGGTGATAGATGTATGAATGAGTATGGAGCATTGGTGGAATGATACTGACAGGGGAAACTGAAGTACTGGGAGAGAAACATTATACAGCGTTGGTGGTAGATGTATGAATGAGTATGGAGCATTGGTGGAATGATACTGACAGGGGAAACTGAAGTACTGGGAGAGAAACATTATACAGCGTTGGTGGTAGATGTATGAATGAGTATGGAGCATTGGTGGAATGATACTGACAGGGGGAACTGAAGTACTGGGAGAGAAACATTATACAGCGTTGGTGGAAGATGTATGAATGAGTATGGAGCATTGGTGGAATGATACTGACAGGGGAAAACTGAAGTACTGGGAGAGAAACATTATACAGCGTTGGTGGTAGATGGATGAATGAGTATGGAGCATTGGTGGAATGATACTGACAGGGGAAACTGAAGTAATGGGAGAGAAACATTATACAGTGTTGGTGGTAGATGTATGAATGAGTATGGAGCATTGGTGGAATGATACTGACAGGGGAAACTGAAGTACTGGGAGAGAAACATTATACAGCGTTGGTGGTAGATGTATGAATGAGTATGGAGCATTGGTGGAATCATACTGACAGGGGAAACTGAAGTACTGGGAGAGAAACATTATACAGTGTTGGTGGTAGATGTATGAATGAGTATGGAGCATTGGTGGAATGATACTGACAGGGGAAACTGAAGTACTGGGAGAGAAACATTATACAGCGTTGGTGGTAGATGTATGAATGAGTATGGAGCATTGGTGGAATGATACTGACAGGGGAAAACTGAAGTACTGGGAGAGAAACATTATACAGCGTTGGTGGTAGATGTATGAATGAGTATGGAGCATTGGTGGAATGATACTGACAGGGGAAAACTGAAGTACTGGGAGAGAAACATTATACAGCGTTGGTGGTAGATGTATGAATGAGTATGGAGCATTGGTGGAATGATACTGACAGGGGAAAACTGAAGTACTGGGAGAGAAACATTATACAGCGTTGGTGGTAGATGTATGAATGAGTATGGAGCATTGGTGGAATGATACTGACAGGGGAAACTGAAGTACTGGGAGAGAAACATTATACAGCGTTGGTGGTAGATGTATGAATGAGTATGGAGCATTGGTGGAATGATACTGACAGGGTAAACTGAAGTACTGGGAGAGAAACATTATACAGCGTTGGTGGTAGATGTATGTATGAGTATGGAGCATTGGTGGAATGATACTGACAGGGTAAACTGAAGTACTGGGAGAGAAACATTATACAGCGTTGGTGGTAGATGTATGAATGAGTATGGAGCATTGGTGGAATGATAGTGACAGGGTAAACTGAAGTACTGGGAGAGAAACATTATACAGCGTTGGTGGTAGATGTATGTATGAGTATGGAGCATTGGTGGAATGATACTGACAGTGTAAACTGAAGTACTGGGAGAGAAACATTATATAGCGTTGGTGGTAGATGTATGTATGAGTATGGAGCATTGGTGGAATGATACTGACAGGGGAAACTGAAGTACTGGGAGAGGAAACATTATACAGCGTTGGTGGTAGATGTATGAATGAGTATGGAGCATTGGTGGAATGATACTGACAGGGAAAACTGAAGTACTGGGAGAGAAACATTATACAGCGTTGGTGGTAGATGTATGAATGAGTATGGAGCATTGGTGGAATGATAGTGACAGGGTAAACTGAAGTACTGGGAGAGAAACACTATACAGCGTTGGTGGTAGATGTATGTATGAGTATGGGGCATTGGTGGAATGATACTGACAGGGGAAAACTGAAGCAATGGGAGAGAAACATTATACAGCGTTGGTGGTAGATGTATGAATGAATATGGAACATTGGTGAATTGATACTGACAGGGGAAACTGAAGTACTGGGAGAACAACTTGTCATAGTGCCACTTCGTCCACCACAAATCCCACATGGACTGGCCTGGAATCGATCCCTTGCGGTGCGCTACGAATTTCACCTAAATGACATTTAAAGATTCAGTTCGTACCTCGCAGTAAACGTCTCCATTAGAAAGACCAACCTGTTAATACTCTGTGTTCTGAGTATCAAACGAAACATGTGAATACACCGTGTGTGTCGACGCAGTGTTCTTACGTCTTACACACGTGTTGTGTGTAGTTACCACTGCGGTTTAAAGAGTTGAACACTCAAAATAATTCAGAAACCAGCAGGCGGCATTGCAAGTTTCGGTCGGTATCGCGGGGCCAAAAAACTTGTTTTGGCAGGCTTGTAGCTTTTATCCCATGACAGTTATATGGCCAGGTGACGTCATACTCTGGATACAAACGCCGAGTATGGCACTGACCCCAATTACGTCATAGTGCTATCACTGTTACTTGCAGGTCGGGCGGCCTTCGATCGTCCATTAATGTGAAACCGAGGCCAGCACGTTGGCTGTCAGGAGGGTGTTTTTGGAATGACGCTTTCTCGACATTTACTGATGTTATGTGGATCTACGCAGGAACTGGGACAACCCACTCATACAGTGACTAGGCTACAGGCTGTACAACCGAGTGATCGCGGTTCCATTCCCGGCAGTGGCACGATACTTTTCTCCTCTCACAAAGCCCCAGACAGGCTCGTTAAGCCTCTTACTCAATAGGTACCGGGCGTGCTTTCCGGGGGTTAAAGCGGCCGGGACGTGACCCTGACAACTCTCCATCTAGTGCTGAGATTAAGAATGAGTGGCGTTATACCTCCACTCCCACACGCCTTAATGGCGTCTACGGGGCTTTAACCTTGGGTAAAGTTTCATAAAGTGTCAACACTGAAGGTAGGACCCATAAATAAACACTGACATTAAGGTGTTCTGGCATGTGACGCCGTGTAGGTATGTTCCGTCTTGTAATAACCTGCTGCCTCCTTCACTTCTTACCCTGAAGACGGAGGCAGTAGGTTTCTGCGAAACGGTTGGTACATATCTACACTGCGTCATTTCAGAAGACGGTAGTTTGAAGGGCCCTTTTTCATGAGCCTGTTTGTGGCGCGATAAGAAGTGGCGCGTCTAAATCGAACCATTTAGCATTAGCGCGAATGTGGCGCTTCAGAGCGTGTCGGTGGCCCATCCTCGTTTCCTAGGTTAGCTCCAGTTTTGAAACTGAATATGACGAGGAAATTTTATTGCACAATAAATTATAGAAGAAGAAAATGAAGTATAAATTCTGGATATATCCCGTACTGAATTCAAGGCGGCAACACGGTATATTTTGTGCTGTATTTAATGACGCTTTCTTCCACCATATCACCGTACAGTGCAGCCTGGTGTCCCAAATACCTAGCTGAACTAGCTTCGCCTTCCGTAATAAACAGTTCTGGCTTCGCTTTCCGTAATAAACAGTTCGGTGTCAAAGGCATGATTCATTGTGCAGAAACGAACACCTTCAGAATTATCAGCATACCACTCAGATGCTGACTGTCCGAAGAAGTGGCGCGACTGAACACGCTTTTGGAATCGGCACCGTAAGAGACAGTGTATCGCTCGCTGTGGCGCGACTGATTGCTATGACAAGCGACCGAGAGCGTTTGTGGCCCTTCACTGAAGTGCTACTGCGTAAAAGGGTAGCACTGTAAGTCGCGCTACTATTTGTGGCGCGACTGATTGCTATGACAAGCGACCGAGAGCGTTTGTGGCCCTTCACTGAAGCGCTACTGCGTAAAAGGGTAGCACTGTAAGTCGCGCTACTATTTGTGGCGCCACAGTGCTCTCCGGCGGCTGGAGAGCAGACTACAGGACTGCATTGTCGAAGTGTAGAGGTGTGCCATAGTCTGATGCAGCGGCACTGCTGTAGTGACGATGGTGAACCACGAAAAAAACGGAGGTCAGGCGGGGTCTTGGGCAAGATATGACCACGGAACTTCCCGAAACCCGACAAGGGGTATACCAACTGCCTTTCGACACCCGGTAGTCTACCATAAGTGGAGAAGTTCATATAATACAGGGTCCTTATTTTATCTGACAACTGTCATTTGTCACTTCCCGCCACTACGCCGCCGCGCGTGTGGGCGGTTGGCTGAGTGGGTTACGTTAACACGAATGACGAGCCGACAGAACGCGACAACCGACAGTAAAGGTAAAGGCAAAGTTCACCCTAGAACAGGCCATGAAGGCCCAGAGGGGGAGTAGAGGTATAGCTCTACTCTTTCTTTAACCTCGGCGCAAGAAGGGGGTGGGTGGTCAACTCCACGCCCCGGCCGCTTTACCCCCGGGAATGACCCGGTACCATTGTACAGGAGGTTGGGTGGGTCCCAGGGCCGGTCTGGACGGGTGCGGGATTCGATCCCCGGACCGTCCAGCTCGTAACGAGTCGCTATACCGACTGAGCTATCGTGGCCCACGCGACAACCGACAGTTGTCAGATAAAATAAATATTTAAAATTTCCGTTTATATCGCCAAGAAAACACACAGCAGCTCTGTTAACTGTAATAGCAAGCTTTGTACTGGCCGTCTGTTGCAGGTGACTGCAAGATGTCTCACTGTAATAGCAAGCTCTGTACTGGCCGTCTGTTGCAGGTGACTGCAAGATGTCTCACTGTAATAGCAAGCTTTGTACTGGCCGTCTGTTGCAGGTGACTGCAAGATGTCTCACTGTAATAGCAAGCTTTGTACTGGCCGTCTGTTGCAGGTGACTGCAAGATGTCTCACTGTAATAGCAAGCTTTGTACTGGCCGTCTGTTGCAGGTGACTGCAAGATGTCTCACTGTAATAGCAAGCTTTGTACTGGCCGTCTGTTGCAGGTGACTGCAAGGTGTCGCACTGTAATAGCAAGCTTTGTACTGGCCGTCTGTTGCAGGTGACTACAAGATGTCTCACTGTAATAGCAAGCTTTGTACTGGCCGTCTGTTGCAGGTGACTCTGCAAGATGTCTCACTGTAATAGCAAGCTTTGTACTGGCCGTCTGTTGCAGGTGACTGCAAGGTGTCTCACTGTAATAGCAAGCTTTGTACTGGCCGTCTGTTGCAGGTGACTGCAAGATGTCTCACTGTAATAGCAAGCTTTGTACTGGCCGTCTGTTGCAGGTGACTGCAAGATGTCTCACTGTAATAGCAAGCTTTGTACTGGCCGTCTGTTGCAGGTGACTCTGCAAGATGTCTCACTGTAATAGCAAGCTTTGTACTGGCCGTCTGTTGCAGGTGACTGCAAGATGTCTCACTGTAATAGCAAGCTTTGTACTGGCCGTCTGTTGCAGGTGACTCTGAAAGATGTCTCACTGTAATAGCAAGCTTTGTACTGGCCGTCTGTTGCAGGTGACTCTGCAAGATGTCTCACTGTAATAGCAAGCTTTGTACTGGCCGTCTGTTGCAGGTGACTGCAAGATGTCTCACTGTAATAGCAAGCTTTGTACTGGCCGTCCGTTGCAGGTGACTCTGCAAGATGTCTCACTGTAATAGCAAGCTTTGTACTGGCCGTCTGTTGCAGGTGACTGCAAGATGTCTCACTGTAATAGCAAGCTTTGTACTGGCCGTCCGTTGCAGGTGACTCTGCAAGATGTCTCACTGTAATAGCAAGCTTTGTACTGGCCGTCTGTTGCAGGTGACTGCAAGGTGTCTCACTGTAATAGCAAGCTTGTATGGCCGTCTGTTGCAGGTGACTGCAAGATGTCTCACTGTAATAGCAAGCTTTGTACTGGCGTCTGTTGCAGGTGACTGCAAGATGTCTCACTGTAATAGCAAGCTTTGTACTGGCGTCTGTTGCAGGTGATGCAAGATGTCTCATGTAATAGCAAGCTTGTATGGCGTCTGTTGCAGGTGACTGAAGTGTCTCACTGTAATAGCAAGTTGTACTGGCCGTTGTTGCAGGTGACTGCAAGATGTCTCACTGTAATAGCAAGCTTGTATGGCCGTCTGTTGCAGGTACTGCAAGTGTCTCATGTAATAGCAAGCTTTGTACTGGCGTTGTTGCAGGTGACTGCAAGTGTCTCACTGTATGCAAGCTTTGTATGGCCGTCTGTTGCAGGTGACTGCAAGTGTCTCACTGTATAGCAACTTGTAATGCCTTGTTGAGGTGACGCAAGATGTCTCACTGTAATAGCAAGTTTGTATGGCCGTCTGTTGCAGGTGACTGCAAGATGTCTCACTGTAATGCAAGCTTTGTACTGGCGTTGTTGCAGGTGACTCAAGATGTCTCACTGTAATACAAGCTTGTAATGGCGTCTGTTGCAGGTGACTGCAGTGTCTCATGTAATAGCAAGCTTGTATGGCCGTTGTTGAGGTGACGCAAATGTCACTGTAATAGCAGCTTTGTATGGCGTCTGTTGCAGGTGACTGCAAGATGTCTCACTGTATAGCAAGCTTGTATGGCCGTCTGTTGCGGTGATGCAAGTGTTCACTGTTAGCAAGCTTTGTATGGCGTGTTGCAGGTGACTGAAGATGTCTCTGTAATGCAAGTTGTATGGCCGTCTGTTGCAGGTGACTCAGATGTCTCACTGTATAGCAAGCTTGTATGGCCGTTGTGCAGGTGACTGCAGATGTTCACTGTAATAGCAAGCTTTGTATGGCGCTGTGCAGGTGACTCAAGATGTCTCACTGTAAGCAGCTTGTATGGCGTCTGTTCAGGTGACTCAAGATGTCTCACTGTATAGCAAGCTTTGTATGGCGTCTGTTGCAGGTGACTGCAGAGTCTCACTGTATAGCAAGCTTGTATGGCCGTCTGTTGCAGGTGACCTGCAAGATGTCTCACTGTAATAGCAAGTTTGTATGGCCGTCTGTTGCAGGTGCTCAATGTCTCACTGTATAGCAAGCTTTGTACGGCGTCTGTTGCAGGTGACTGCAAATGTCTCACTGTAATAGCAGCTTGTTGGCGTCTGTTGCGGTGACTGCAGAGTCTCACTGTTGCAGCTGTTGGCGTCTGTTGCAGGAGCAGATGTTCTGTATGCATTGTACTGCTCTGTTGCAGGTGATGCAAGATGTGGCCGTCTGTTGCAGGTGACTGCAAGGTGTCTCACTGTAATAGCAAGCTCTGTAATGGCCGTCTGTTGCAGGTGACTGCAAGATGTCTCACTGTAATAGCAAGCTTTGTACTGGCCGTCTGTTGCAGGTGACTGCAAGATGTCTCACTGTAATAGCAAGCTTTGTACTGGCCGTCTGTTGCAGGTGACTGCAAGATGTCTCACTGTAATAGCAAGCTCTGTAATGGCCGTCTGTTGCAGGTGACTGCAAGGTGTCTCACTGTAATAGCAAGCTTTGTACTGGCCGTCTGTTGCAGGTGACTGCAAGATGTCTCACTGTAATAGCAAGCTTTGTACTGGCCGTCTGTTGCAGGTGACTGCAAGATGTCTCACTGTAATAGCAAGCTTTGTACTGGCCGTCTGTTGCAGGTGACTGCAAGTGTCTCACTGTAATAGCAAGCTTTGTACTGGCCGTCTGTTGCAGGTGACTGCAAGATGTCTCACTGTAATAGCAAGCTCTGTAATGGCCGTCTGTTGCAGGTGACCTGCAAGATGTCTCACTGTAATAGCAAGCTTTGTATGGCCGTCTGTTGCAGGTGACTGCAAGATGTCTCACTGTAATAGCAAGCTTTGTACTGGCCGTCTGTTGCAGGTGACTCAAGATGTCTCACTGTAATAGCAAGCTTTGTATGGCCGTCTGTTGCAGGTGACTGCAAGATGTCTCACTGTAATAGCAAGCTTTGTATGGCCGTCTGTTGCAGGTGACCTGCAAGATGTCTCACTGTAATAGCAAGCTTGTACTGGCCGTCTGTTGCAGGTGACTGCAAGATGTCTCACTGTAATAGCAAGCTTTGTACTGGCCGTCTGTTGCAGGTGACTGCAAGTGTCTCACTGTAATAGCAAGCTTTGTATGGCCGTCTGTTGCAGGTGACTGCAAGATGTCTCACTGTAATAGCAAGCTTTGTACTGGCCGCTGTTGCAGGTGACTGCAAGATGTCTCACTGTAATAGCAAGCTTTGTATGGCCGTCTGTTGCAGGTGACTGCAAGATGTCTCACTGTAATAGCAAGCTTTGTACTGGCCGTCTGTTGCAGGTGACTGCAAGATGTCTCACTGTAATAGCAAGCTTTGTACTGGCCGTCTGTTGCAGGTGACTGCAAGATGTCTCACTGTAATAGCAAGCTTTGTACTGGCCGTCTGTTGCAGGTGACTGCAAGATGTCTCACTGTAATAGCAAGCTTTGTACTGGCCGTCTGTTGCAGGTGACTGCAAGATGTCTCACTGTAATAGCAAGCTCTGTAATGGCCGTCTGTTGCAGGTGACTGCAAGGTGTCTCACTGTAATAGCAAGCTTTGTATGGCCGTCTGCTGCAGGTGACTGCAAGATGTCTCACTGTAATAGCAAGCTCTGTATGGCCCTCTGTTGCGGTGACTCTGCAAGATGTCTCACTGTAATAGCAAGCTCTGTAATGGCCGTCTGTTGCAGGTGACTGCAAGATGTCTCACTGTAATAGCATAGCTTTCTGTACTGGCCGTCTGTTGCAGTGACTACAAGATGTCTCACTGTAATAACAAGCTTTGTACTGGCCGTCTGTTGCAGGTGGACTGCAAGATGTCTCACTGTAATAGCAAGCTCTGTAATGGCCGTCTGTTGCAGGTGACTCTGCAAGACTGTCTCACTGTAATAGCAAGCTCTGTAATGGCCGTCTGTTGCAGGTGACTCTGCAAGATGTCTCACTGTAATAGCAAGCTCTGTAATGGCCGTCTGTTGCAGTGACTCTGCAAGATGTCTCACTGTAATAGCAAGCTCTGTAATGGCCGTCTGTTGCAGGTGACTGAAAGATGTCTCACTGTAATAGCAAGCTTTGTACTGGCCGTCTGTTGCAGGTGACTACAAGATGTCTCACTGTAATAGCAAGCTTTGTACTGGCCGTCTGTTGCAGGTGACTGCAAGATGTCTCACTGTAATAGCAAGCTTTGTACTGGCCGCTGTTGCAGTGACTGCAAGATGTCTCACTGTAATAGCAAGCTTTGTACTGGCGTCTGTTGCAGGTGACTACAAGATGTCTCACTGTAATAGCAAGCTTTGTACTGCCGTCTGTTGCAGGTGACTGCAAGATGTCTCACTGTAATAGCAAGCTCTGTAATGGCCAGTCTGTTGCAGGTGACTCTGCAAGATGTCTCACTGTAATAGCAAGCTTTGTACTGGCCGTCTGTTGCAGGTGACTACAAGATGTCTCACTGTAATAGCAAGCTTTGTACTGGCCGTCTGTTGCAGGTGACTGCAAGATGTCTCACTGTAATAGCAAGCTTTGTACTGGCCGTCTGTTGCAGGTGACTGCAAGATGTCTCACTGTAATAGCAAGCTCTGTAATGGCCGTCTGTTGCAGGTGACTGCAAGATGTCTCACTGTAATAGCAAGCTCTGTAATGGCGTCTGTTGCAGGTGACTGCAAGATGTCTCACTCCGTGACATCACCAGGACACACCACGACCAGTTCGTCGACGGCCATCATACTCAACAGTGGCTACCTCAAGACAGTCGCCGGGCTGCTCAAACTGGCGCAGACGGTATGACGTCACCGTTGCTTCTTACTCTTCTGCCCTGCCGCCCGCCCATGTCTAACAACACAAACTGTGCATCACCAACTGAAGCCCTTTACCACGTTGCCATACACGTGTAACTGACATGCACGTGGTGTTCGTAGATCTGTCAGTGCCGTCGCATCATACTTTAATTAGCTGCCAACATATTGATGTACTGTTTAATATTAAAGCACATACATACATAACACATACATACATACACACATACATACATACATATATACATACATACATAATACATACATATATACATACATACATACACACATACATACATACATATATACATACATATATACATACATACATACATACAACTTCTTACGAGTATATACATAGTAACGTTATCATATCCATCACAAGGGGACATTCAACTCTTCTCTACATTTCATGGGTATCAAATTCAGAGCGAGGCGTTTTTGAAGCATGTTTTTTACTTAGTCCAAGTTGTTCACAATTTCCGCGCCAAAGTTTTCCGACAAATTCCGAAGGCCAGCTGCTGAACTCGTGTGTTTATTTGACTCGGACGGTGCTAACATAATGTTATAATTGTGTAATTCTTTAAAAAGCAGTTGTCCTTTTTTTTTTTGCATTTTCAGTGAGATTAAAATGTGCAACAGCTTTACGAAATAACAAATACTTAAAAACCCGAAATTTCTAGAAATTTACAAACACCGTAGGGACTGACATTTTTGGGTCGAAAAAAAAGTACATGTCCAAGTCGTTCAGAGGACGTCTGGTGGCCCGGAACATCTGCATTGTCGCTACGTGGTCAGTTATTAAGTCTTTGTGCCACAAACGTATTCCTAAGGCTCAGTTTTGACACTTGTCAGGCTATCACTGCTGTGTGCAGGCACAGTGTGCTGTCACATACTGACATACTGTCAAAGTGCAGGCACAGTGTGCTGTCACATACTGACACACTGTCAAAGTGCAGGCACAGTGTGCTGTCACATACTGACATACTATCAAAGTGCAGGCACAGTGTGCTGTCACATACTGACATACTGTCAAAGTGCAGGCACAGTGTGCTGTCACATACTGACATACTATCAAAGTGCAGGCACAGTGTGCTGTCACATACTGACATACTGTCAAAGTGCAGGCACAGTGTGCTGTCACATACTGACATACTATCAAAGTGCAGGCACAGTGTGCTGTCACATACTGACATACTGTCAAAGTGCAGGCACAGTGTGCTGTCACATACTGACATACTGTCAAAGTGCAGGCACAGTGTGCTGTCACATACTGACATACTGTCAAAGTGCAGGCACAGTGTGCTGTCACATACTGACATACTGTCAAAGTGCAGGCACAGTGTGCTGTCACATACTGACATACTGTCAAAGTGCCGTAACTTTATGACATGTGACGAACGGCTTAAGCTGCTAAATGTACAGCTTCTTATCAAGTACAGACGCCACACGGAATGTCGAATTATTCCCGTATCTGCCTTTGCTTTCCAGTACTAAAAATATGAATGGATCCCTGCCTACACGGCGTGGCGCGTCCCCAGGTTCCGGATGTAGAAGACGGCCTCGAGATGTGGAGGGTAGTTGAGAATACACTGAATAAGCAGTCGCGGACAGCCGACAAGGGGTCGTGCTCCAGCTTGGGGATTGGGCGAGGGGCTAACAACTTCTCACCGTTAAAGTCGACATGCTATACAGACGGATTGCGTAAGCAAACAGAACGCGAGGGCGTGGACCGGACGTATCTAGTTGCGGACATGGACAGGTGACCAGAGTTGCATGTGGAAATGTCTGCAAGTTCTTGGCTTGCTCTCCTCCGTGGAGTCAGTTGATTGGTTAGTTGGTCACTTGGTTAGATCTAAGTTCGTACTGCCTCCTCTTGGATTTTAACTTTTTGAAGCCTGAAGTACTTGCTAAGTAAAGAAGAAGAACAAACTGGTCTATACTGACAGACAGTACATGTACTGCAGGGGGTGTGCGAGTTACCGTTCGTGCTGCTGGTAGAGGTAGGCTGGAGGCTTCGGGTTCTGTTTCAAGATGCCTGAAATCACTTCCCGCGTTCCCTCAGTTCACATTTCTGCCTGTTCCACTTATGCTGATGTTTCTACTGCTCACGCTGTTGCGGAAGACGGTCTGACCGTCCGTTTACGTAACGCGTACAATCGAATTATTCAAGGCCGAATACAGACGTTTCCTTCCCTTCGATAACAAGCGTCTACTATTTTTGTACTTAATATTTAAATGACGTAACGAGAGAGAAATGAGGCGGCCTTCAGTTTTCCCCTGTCAGTATCATTCCACCAATGCTCCATACTCATTCATACATCTACCACCAACGCTGTATAATGTTTCTCTCCCAGTACTTCAGTTTTCCCCTGTCAGTATCATTCCACCAATGCTACATACTCATTCGTCCATCCACCACCAACGCTGTATAATGTTTCTCTCCCAGTATATCAGTTCTCCCTGTCAGTATCATTCCACCAATGCTCCATACTCATTCATTCATCTACCACCGACGCTGTATAATGTTTCTCTCCCAGTATTTCAGTTTTCCCCTGTCAGTATCATTCCACCAATGCTACATACTCATTCGTCCATCTACCACCAACGCTGTATAATGTCTCTCCCAGTATATCAGTTCTCCCCTGTCAGTATCATTCCACCAATGCTCCATACTCATTCATTCATCTACCACCAACGCTGTATAATGTTTTTCTCCCAGTATATCAGTTTTCCCCTGTCAGTATCATTCCACCAATGCTCCATACTCATTCATTCATCTACCACCAACGCTGTATAATGTTTCTCTCCCAGTATTTCAGTTTTCCCCTGTCAGTATCATTCTACCAATGCTCCATACTCATTCATTCATCTACCACCAACGCTGTATAATGTTTCTCTCCCAGTACTTCAGTTTTCCCCTGTCAGTATCATTCCACCAATGCTACATACTCATTCGTCCATCCACCACCAACGCTGTATAATGTTTCTCTCCCAGTATATCAGTTCTCCCCTGTCAGTATCATTCCACCAATGCTCCATACTCATTCATTCATCTACCACCGACGCTGTATAATGTTTCTCTCCCAGTATTTCAGTTTTCCCCTGTCAGTATCATTCCACTAATGCTACATACTCATTCGTCCATCTACCACCAACGCTGTATAATGTCTCTCCCAGTATATCAGTTCTCCCCTGTCAGTATCATTCCACCAATGCTCCATACTCATTCATTCATCTACCACCAACGCTGTATAATGTTTTTCTCCCAGTATATCAGTTTTCCCCTGTCAGTATCATTCCACCAATGCTCCATACTCATTCATTCATCTACCACCAACGCTGTATAATGTTTCTCTCCCAGTATTTCAGTTTTCCCCTGTCAGTATGATTCTACCAATGCTCCATACTCATTCATTCATCTACCACCAACGCTGTATAATGTTTTTCTCCCAGTATATCAGTTTTCCCCTGTCAGTATCATTCCACCAATGCTCCATACTCATTCATTCATCTACCACCAACGCTGTATAATGTTTTTCTCCCAGTATTTCAGTTTTCCCCTGTCAGTATCATTCCACCAATGCTCCATACTCATTCATACATCTACCACCAACGCTGTATAATGTTTTTCTCCCATTATTTCAGTTTTCCCCTGTCAGTATCATTCCACCAATGCTCCATACTCATTCATTCATCTACCGCCGACGCTGTATAATGTTTCTCTCCCAGTACTTCAGTTTTCCCCTGTCAGTATCATTCCACCAATGCTCCATACTCATTCATTCATCTACCACCAACGCTGTATAATGTTTCTCTCCCAGTACTTCAGTTTCCCCTGTCAGTATCATTCCATCAATGCTCCATACTCATTCATTCATCTACCACCAACGCTGTATAATGTTTCTCTCCCAGTACTTCAGTTTCCCCTGTCAGTATCATTCCACCAATGCTCCATACTCATTCATTCATCTACCACCAACGCTGTATAATGTTTCTCTCCCAGTACTTCAGGTTTCCCCTGTCAGTATCATTCCACCAATGCTCCATACTCATTCATTCATCTACCACCAACGCTGTATAATGTTTCTCTCCCAGTACTTCAGTTTTCCCCTGTCAGTATCATTCCACCAATGCTCCATACTCATTCATACATCTACCACCAACGCTGTATAATGTTTCTCTCCCAGTACTTCAGTTTTCCCCTGTCAGTATCATTCCACCAATGCTCCATACTCATTCATACATCTACCACCAACACTGTATAATCTTTCTCTCCCAGTACTTCAGTTTTCCCTGTCAGTATCATTCCACCAATGCTCCATACTCATTCATACATCTACCACCAACACTGTATAATCTTTCTCTCCCAGTACCTCAGTTTCCCCTGTCAGTATCATTCCACCAATGCTCCATACTCATTCATACATCTACCACCAACGCTGTATAATGTTTCTCTCCCAGTACTTCAGTTTTCCCCTGTCAGTATCATTCCACCAATGCTCCATACTCATTCATACATCTACCACCAACACTGTATAATCTTTCTCTCCCAGTACTTCAGTTTTCCCTGTCAGTATCATTCCACCAATGCTCCATACTCATTCATACATCTACCACCAACACTGTATAATCTTTCTCTCCCAGTACTTCAGTTTCCCCTGTCAGTATCATTCCACCAATGATCCATACTCATTCATACATCTACCACCAACGCTGTATAATGTTTCTCTCCCAGTACTTCAGTTTCCCCTGTCAATGTCATTCCACCAATGCTCCATACTCATCTTCATCCTAATACTACTCTTATCAGAAGGACAAGCGGGCGAAGCCTAGGAACCTTCAAACATCAATCAGGGAGCACTGGACAGAAGTGCACTGACATTCTTTAGACTACAAAAGGCCGTGCTGTGCCTCGCGATCGTTTGCAATTTTGGGCTTGGTATTAGCGATGTTGAACCTTTCGATGTTGCTGGGGCGAGATGTATAATCATCGTTTGAGATCCATACAGAGCTGGGAATTTCCGTTTCAACACTCTTATCCAGGAAACTCAGCGCGGAAGGAACCGAGCAGCTACTTTGCACCACAAACAGCACTTGCTATGTGACCTATATGCTAAAATTAGTGTTCTGAGCGTGGCGTACCGCGGGCTGCCGGAACTTAAACACGCCTGTGAGCATTGCGAATGAAGGGTCGTAAGTACGCTACTGAGTGGCACACATGGTACTGAGGGAATGTGGTGCGAGGTTTGTGGAACAGATATGACATGCACCTGTTACAGCAAGCAGAGGCGCACAGTAAACATGTCTTGGGCATTAACACTCTCAACCTTTAACTCTTTCTTGATTGTCAAAAATATAATAACAGCTTAGGGTTTCGAGGGCAACATTATAACGACATTTTGAGCGCTTCTCATGCAGTCCTCTAACACAAAATTCAGACCAAATGCTCGGATTAACCTGAATTACATTTAAACATTCAGTCCGTACCGCGCAGTAAACACACTCCGTCTCAGTTATACAAACCAGTCAGTTAATGTTGTACAGTGAAATAATCGCTGTTTGTTCTGAGATCCACACAAAACACATAAATACAGTCCGTACCGCGCAGTAAACACACTCCGTCTCAGTTATACAAACCAGTCAGTTAATGCTGTACAGTGAAATAATCGCTGTTTGTTCTGAGATCCACACAAAACACATAAATACAGTCCGTACCGCGCAGTAAACACACTCCGTCTCAGTTATACAAACCAGTCAGTTAATGCTGTACAGTGAAATAATCGCTGTTTGTTCTGAGATCCACACAAAACACATAAATACAGTCCGTACCGCGCAGTAAACACACTCCGTCTCAGTTATACAAACCAGTCAGTTAATGCTGTACAGTGAAATAATCGCTGTTTGTTCTCAGATCCACACAAAACACATAAATACAGTCCGTACCGCGCAGTAAACACACTCCGTCTCAGTTATACAAACCAGTCAGTTAATGTTGTACAGTGAAATAATCGCTGTTTGTTCTGAGATCCACACAAAACACATAAATACAGTCCGTACCACGCAGTAAACACACTCCGTCTCAGTTATACAAACCAGTCAGTTAATGCTGTACAGTGAAATAATCGCTGTTTGTTCTGAGATCAACACAAAACACATAAATACAGTCCGTACCGCGCAGTAAACACACTCCGTCTCAGTTATACAAACCAGTCAGTTAATGCTGTACAGTGAAATAATCGCTGTTTGTTCTGAGATCCACACAAAACACATAAATACACTGTGTGGGCAGAACGTACAATTTGTGAATGTTAAACCTGACGGTATATATAGTAACCACTGGCTTTTAAACGGTTAACAATTGCTTAGTTTTCAGAGTGTCACGTTACTGCAACTCAATTACAATCTGATAAGTCAGCGGTCCCAGTTTTGCAAGCACAGCTCGTGCCAATTCCGGCCGCGTGATGTCATCTCCCAACATGCCCTGTGTATCACAAGCACACCCGCGCTGTGGCTGCAGTAGTCTGGTGCTCGTGATTAAATGTGACCGATAAACCCCGTCAACATCGGAATACGTTTTCAATCTAAGACGCCTGTTTGGTTCCAAAAAACGTATGAAACACGAGTATGAGGTGGCGGAACTTCACAAAGCATACACATAACGGGCGTTTATTTGTAATGAAATACAAACATGTTTGGCAACATAACATACATGACATGACTGACGGTGAGTGTCACTGCATAAAGCACGAAAGCCATCAGCCTCACTTAATGAAAGACAGAGCTTGACTGAGCTGAGAGTGGTCTGCACAATAGCAGGCAGAGAGGGGGAGGGGGAAGCCAACTGACCAGTCACGTCGTCTGATTCAGATTCGTCGGAAGCAGTCAGGAAAGTAAGAAACAACGGTATTAAAATGGGTGATCACGAAAGGTCGAAATCCCGAATATCGAGGGTAACAAACATCGAGTTTCACAGCTGTGTAACATGTAATGTGCCTACAGTCACGTGCCGTCTTTTGTTTGCATTATACTGGCGCAGTGTCATTGTATGCTTGTATTTGCTGTATTGAGTAACGTGGCTAGACGTGACTGACAGTCACTGAACTGCTTAAACGTGGCTAGACGTGACTGACAGTCACTTTACTGCTTAAACGTGGCTAGACGTGACTGACAGTCACTGAACTGCTTAAACGTGGCTAGACGTGACTGACAGTCACTTTACTGCTTAAACGTGGCTAGACGTGACTGACAGTCACTGAACTGCTTAAACGTGGCTAGACGTGACTGACAGTCACTTTACTGCTTAAACGTGGCTAGACGTGACTGACAGTCACTGAACTGCTTAAACGTGGCTAGACGTGACTGACAGTCACTGAACTGCTTAAACGTGGCTATAGACGTGACTGCTGAAAAGATCACTGAACTGCTTAAACGTGGCTAGACGTGACTGACAGTCACTGTACTGCTTAAACGTGGCTAGACGTGACTGACAGTCACTGAACTGCTTAAACGTGGCTAGACGTGACTGACAGTCACTTTAACTGCTTAAACGTGGCTAGACGTGACTGACAGTCACTGAACTGCTTAAACGTGGCTAGACGTGACTGACAGTCACTTTACTGCTTAAACGTGGCTAGACGTGACTGACAGTCACTGTAACTGCTTAAACGTGGCTAGACGTGACTGACAGTCACAGAACTGCTTAAACGTGGCTAGACGTGACTGACAGTCACTTACTGCTTAAACGTGGCTAGACGTGACTGACAGTCACTGAACTGCTTAAACGTGGCTAGACGTGACTGACAGTCACTTTACTGCTTAAACGTGGCTAGACGTGACTGACAGTCACTGAACTGCTTAAACGTGGCTAGACGTGACTGACAGTCACTTACTGCTTAAACGTGGCTAGACGTGACTGACAGTCACTGAACTGCTTAAACGTGGCTAGACGTGACTGACAGTCACTGAACTGCTTAAACGTGGCTAGACGTGACTGACAGTCACTGAACTGCTTAAACGTGGCTAGACGTGACTGACAGTCACTTACTGCTTAAACGTGGCTAGACGTGACTGACAGTCACTGAACTGCTTAAACGTGGCTAGACGTGACTGACAGTCACTTTACTGCTTAAACGTGGCTAGACGTGACTGACAGTCACTGAACTGCTTAAACGTGGCTAGACGTGACTGACAGTCACTTACTGCTTAAACGTGGCTAGACGTGACTGACAGTCACTGAACTGCTTAAACGTGGCTAGACGTGACTGACAGTCACTTTACTGCTTAAACGTGGCTAGACGTGACTGACAGTCACTGAACTGCTTAAACGTGGCTAGACGTGACTGACAGTCACAGAACTGCTTAAACGTGGCTAGACGTGACTGACAGTCACTTTACTGCTTACACGTGGCTAGACGTGACTGACAGTCACTTTACTGCTTAAACGTGGCTAGACGTGACTGACAGTCACTGAACTGCTTAAACGTGGCTAGACGTGACTGACAGTCACTTTACTGCTTAAACGTGGCTAGACGTGACTGACAGTCACTGAACTGCTTAAACGTGGCTAGACGTGACTGACAGTCACTTTACTGCTTAAACGTGGCTAGACGTGCCTGACAGTCACTTTACTGCTTAAACGTGGCTAGACGTGACTGACAGTCACTTTACTGCTTAAACGTGGCTAGACGTGACTGACAGTCACTGTACTGCTTAAACGTGGCTAGACGTGACTGACAGTCACTGTACTGCTTAAACCTGGCTAGACGTGACTGACAGTCACTGTACTGCTTAAACGTGGCTAGACGTGACTGACAGTCACTGTACTGCTTAAACGTGGCTAGACGTGACTGACAGTCACTGTACTGCTTAAACCTGGCTAGACGTGACTGACAGTCACTGTACTGCTTAAACGTGGCTAGACGTGACTGACAGTCACTGTACTGCTTAAACGTGGCTAGACGTGACTGACAGTCACTGTACTGCTTAAACGTGGCTAGACGTGACTGACAGTCACTGTACTGCTTAAACCTGGCTAGACGTTACTGACTGTCACTGTACTGCTTAATCGTGGCTAGATGTGACTGACAGTCACTGTACTGCTTAAACGTGGCTAGACGTGACTGACAGTCACTGTACTGCTTAAACCTGGCTAGACGTGACTGACAGTCACTGTACTGCTTAAAACGTGGCTAGACGTGACTGACAGTCACTGAACTGCTTAAACGTGGCAAGACGTGACTGACAGTCACTGAACTGCTTAAACCTGGCTAGACGTGACTGACAGTCACTGTACTGCTTAAACGTGGCTAGACGTGACTGACAGTCACTGAACTGCTTAAACGTGGCTAGACGTGACTGACAGTCACTGTACTACTTAAACCTGGCTAGACGTTACTGACAGTCACTGTACTGCTTAATCGTGGCTAGACGTGACTGACAGTCACTGTACTGCTTAAACGTGGCTAGACGTGACTGACAGTCACTGTACTGCTTAAACGTGGCTAGACGTGACTGACAGTCACTGTACTGCTTAAACGTGGCTAGACGTGACTGACAGTCACTGTACTGCTTAATCGTGGCTAGACGTTACTGACAGTCACTGTACTGCTTAATCGTGGCTAGACGTGACTGACAGTCACTGTACTGCTTAAACGTGGCTAGACGTGACTGACAGTCACTGAACTGCTTAAACGTGGCTAGACGTGACTGACAGTCACTGTACTACTTAAACGTGGCTAGACGTGACTGACAGTCACTGTACTGCTTAATCGTGGCTAGACGTGACTGACAGTCACTGTACTGCTTAAACCTGGCTAGACGTGACTGACAGTCACTGTACTGCTTAAACGTGGCTAGACGTGACTGACAGTCACTGAACTGCTTAAACGTGGCTAGACGTGACTGAGTCACTGTACTGCTTAAAACCTGGCTAGACGTGACTGAGTCACTGTACTGCTTAAACGTGGCTAGACGTGACTGACAGTCACTGTACTGCTTAAACGTGGCTAGACGTGACTGACAGTCACTGTACTGCTTAAACGTGGCTAGACGTGACTGACAGTCAATGTACTGCTTAAACGTGGATAGACGTGACTGACAGTCAATGTACTGCTTAAACGTGGCTAGACGTGACTGACAGTCACTTTACTGCTTAAACGTGGCTAGACGTGACTGACAGTCACTGTACTGCTTAAACGTGGCTAGACGTGACTTAGTCACTGTACTGCTTAAACGTGGCTAGACGTGACTGACAGTCACTGTACTGCTTAAACGTGGCTAGACGTGACTGACAGTCACTGTACTACTTAAACCTGGCTAGACGTTACTGACAGTCACTGTACTGCTTAAACGTGGCTAGACGTGACTGACAGTCACTGAACTGCTTAAAACGTGGCTAGACGTGACTGAGAGTCACTTTACTGCTTAAACGTGGCTAGACGTGACTGACAGTCACTGTACTGCTTAACGTGGCTAGACGTGACTGACAGTCACTGAACTGCTTAAACGTGGCTAGACGTGACTGAGTCACTGAACTGCTTAAACGTGGCTAGACGTGACTGACAGTCACTGTACTGCTTAAACGTGGCTAGACGTGACTGAGTCACTGTACTGCTTAAACGTGGCTAGACGTGACTGACAGTCACTTTACTGCTTAAACGTGGCTAGACGTGACTGACAGTCACTTTACTGCTTAAACGTGGCTAGACGTGACTGACAGTCACTGAACTGCTTAAACGTGGCTAGACGTGATGACAGTACGTCTACTTAACGTTAACTGACTGAAGTCACTGTACGTACTGGCTAGACGTGACTGACAGTCACTGTACTGCTTAAACGTGGCTAGACGTGACTGACAGTCACTTGTACTGCTTAAACGTGGCTAGACGTGACTGACAGTCACTGTACTGCTTAAACGTGGCTAGACGTGACTGACAGTCACTTGTACTGCTTAAACGTGGCTAGACGTGACTGACAGTCACTGAACTGCTTAAACGTGGCTAGACGTGACTGACAGTCACTGTACTGCTTAAACGTGGCTAGACGTGACTGACAGTCACTGTACTGCTTAAACGTGGCTAGACGTGACTGACAGTCACTGTACTGCTTAAACGTGGCTAGACGTGACTGACAGTCACTGTTACTGCTTAAACGTGGCTAGACGTGACTGACAGTCACTGACTGCTTAAACGTGGCTAGACGTGACTGACAGTCACTGTACTGCTTAAACGTGGCTAGACGTGACTGACAGTCACTGTACTGCTTAAACGTGGCTAGACGTGACTGACAGTCACTGACTGCTTAAACGTGGCTAGACGTGACTGACAGTCACTGTACTGCTTAAACGTGGCTAGACGTGACTGACAGTCACTGTACTGCTTAAACGTGGCTAGACGTGACTGACAGTCACTGATACTGCTTAAACGTGGCTAGACGTGACTGACAGTCACTTGTACTGCTTAAACGTGGCTAGACGTGACTGACAGTCACTGAACTGCTTAAACGTGGCTAGACGTGACTGACAGTCACTGTACTGCTTAAACGTGGCTAGACGTGACTGACAGTCACTGAACTGCTTAAACGTGGCTAGACGTGACTGACAGTCACTGTACTGCTTAAACGTGGCTAGACGTGACTGACAGTCACTGTACTGCTTAAACGTGGCTAGACGTGACTGACAGTCACTGACTGCTTAAACGTGGCTAGACGTGACTGACAGTCACTGAACTGCTTAAACGTGGCTAGACGTGACTGACAGTCACTGTACTGCTTAAACGTGGCTAGACGTGACTGACAGTCACTGTAACTGCTTAAACGTGGCTAGACGTGACTGACAGTCACTGTACTGCTTAACGTGCTAGACGTGACTGACAGTCACTGAACTGCTTAAACGTGGCTAGACGTGACTGACAGTCACTGTACTGCTTAAACGTGGCTAGACGTGACTGACAGTCACTGTACTGCTTAAACGTGCTAGACGTGACTGACAGTCACTTAACTGCTTAAACGTGGCTAGACGTGACTGACAGTCACTGTACTGCTTAAACCGTGGCTAGACGTGACTGACAGTCACTGTACTGCTTAACTGTGCTAGACGTGACTGACAGTCACTGTACTGCTTAAACGTGGCTAGACGTGACTGCAGTCACTGTATGCTTAAACTGGCTAGACGTGACTGACAGTCACTGTACTGCTTAAACCTGGCTAGACGTGACTGACAGTCACTGTACTGCTTAAACGTGGCTAGACGTGACTGACAGTCACTGTACTGCTTAACGTGGCTAGACGTGACTGACAGTCACTGTACTGCTTAAACGTGGCTAGACGTGACTGACAGTCACTGTACTGCTTAAACTGGCTAGACGTACTGACGTCACTGTACTGCTTAAACGTGGCTAGATGTGACTGACAGTCACTGTACTGCTTAAACGTGGCTAGACGTGACTGACAGTCACTGTACTGCTTAAACCTGGCTAGACGTGACTGACAGTCACTGTACTGCTTAAACGTTAGACGTGACTGACAGTCACTGTACTGCTTAAACGTTAGACGTGACTGACAGTCACTGTACTGCTTAAACGTTAGACGTGACTGACAGTCACTGTACTGCTTAAACGTGTCACCCATCTGCCGATCGCAGTGGCCGCGCGGTCTACAGCTGCTCGCTTTCTGGGATTGCGGGTTCGAATCCCGCCGGGGACATGGATGTCTGTGTTGTGAGTGTTGTGTGTTGTCAGGTAGAGGTCTCTGCGACGGGCTGATCACTCGTCCAGAGGAGTCCTACCGAGTGTGGTGTCTAAAAAGTGTGATCGTGAAGCCTCGATAATGAGACAGCCTAGGCCCCAAGGGGCTGTTGCGCCATGGGGGGGATCTATCTACCTACCTATCTATCTGTCTATCTATCTATCTCTCTACCTACCTACCTACCTACCTACCTGTCTACCTATTTATCTATCTACCTACCTATCTATCTACCTATCTATTCCCCTCCTAGTCCTACCGTCTCAGCCACAAACATATCCTGACATTCAGTGCCGCTGTGTGTCGCGCGTGCCTCGCCGTCTTTGTATACAAACAAACAAACATACAAACAGTTCGCTACAAACACATCTACGTACTTCTCAAATGTGCTGCTGTTCGTTCCGCCTTACCTCTCAGCTGCCAAATATCCTGTCCAGTGTGCGAGCCTAACAGTGTGACCCAGTTCGGCGGCCAGTGACCTTCTACTGTGTCTGTCTCCAGATGACGACACAGCGTCGTAATTCTCCTGCGCGTGCCGGCGTCTATGTTGGCGTCGGCGGTACTGGACGATGTCATGGGGACTGCAAATAAGGGAAACATGTTACATGGATGCGTCCTTAGTGAACTGTGTTTTGTTACGACTAACAGCTTGATACCGACGCTGTATGGTGCTAGGCGCTGACGGCAGCGTGCAGTGACACGCGTAACACAGACCGCTGCAGGGAATGATACGTCGTCGTGTTGGGGACGGAGGGGACGGCCTTAAGACATGGAGCGTAGCTGCGAGTATATTCAATAAGCAGGTGCGGACAGCCGACAAGGGGTGATCCTCCAGCTTGGGAGTTGGGCGAGGTGCTAACCACTCCTCACAGAAAGAGAATAAACATGTTACGAAATGGTTCATAGAGCGTCCGTCTGTTATACAAACAGTCAGTTAATGTTGTACAGTGAAATAATGGCTGTTTGTTCTGAGATCCACACAAAACACATGAATACAGTCCGTACCGCGCAGTAAACACACTCCGTCTCAGTTATACAAACCAGTCAGTTAATGCTGTACAGTGAAATAATGGCTGTTTGTTCTTAGATCCACACAAAACACATGAATACAGTCCGTACCGCGCAGTAAACACACTCCGTCTCAGTTATACAAACCAGTCAGTTAATGCTGTACAGTGAAATAATCGCTGTTTGTTCTGAGATCCACACAAAACACATAAATACAGTCCGTACCGCGCAGTAAACACACTCCGTCTCAGTTATACAAACCAGTCAGTTAATGCTGTACAGTGAAATAATCGCTGTTTGTTCTGAGATCCACACAAAACACATAAATACAGTCCGTACCGCGCAGTAAACACACTACGTCTCAGTTATACAAACCAGTCAGTTAATGCTGTACAGTGAAATAATCGCTGTTTGTTCTGAGATCCACACAAAACACATAAATACAGTCCGTACCGCGCAGTAAACACACTCCGTCTCAGTTATACAAACCAGTCAGTTAATGTTGTACAGTGAAATAATCGCTGTTTGTTCTGAGATCCACACAAAACACATAAATACAGTCCGTACCGCGCAGTAAACACACTCCGTCTCAGTTATACAAACCAGTCAGTTAATGCTGTACAATGAAATAATCGCTGTTTGTTCTGAGATCAACACAAAACACATAAATACAGTCCGTACCGCGCAGTAAACACACTCCGTCTCAGTTATACAAACCAGTCAGTTAATGTTGTACAGTGAAATAATCGCTGTTTGTTCTGAGATCCACACAAAACACATAAATACAGTCCGTACCGAGCAGTAAACACACTCCGTCTCAGTTATACAAACCAGTCAGTTAATGCTGTACAGTGAAATAATGGCTGTTTGTTCTGAGATCCACACAAAACACATAAATACAGTCCGTACCGAGCAGTAAACACACTCCGTCTCAGTTATACAAACCAGTCAGTTAATGCTGTACAGTGAAATAATGGCTGTTTGTTCTGAGATCCACACAAAACACATAAATACAGTCCGTACCGAGCAGTAAACACACTCCGTCTCAGTTATACAAACCAATCAGTTAATGCTGTACAGTGAAATAATGGCTGTTTGTTCTGAGATCCACACAAAACACATAAATACAGTCCGTACCGAGCAGTAAACACACTCCGTCTCAGTTATACAAACCAGTCAGTTAATGCTGTACAGTGAAATAATGGCTGTTTGTTCTGAGATCCACACAAAACACATGAATACAGTCCGTACCGCGCAGTAAACACACTCCGTCTCAGTTATACAAACCAGTCAGTTAATGTTGTACAGTGAAATAATCGCTGTTTGTTCTGAGATCCACACAAAACACATAAATACAGTCCGTACCGCGCAGTAAACACACTCCGTCTCAGTTATACAAACCAGTCAGTTAATGTTGTACAGTGAAATAATCGCTGTTTGTTCTGAGATCCACACAAAACACATAAATACAGTCCGTACCGCGCAGTAAACACACTCCGTCTCAGCTATACAAACCAGTCAGTTAATGTTGTACAGTGAAATAATCGCTGTTGTTTCTGAGATCCACACAAAACACATAAATACAGTCCGTACCGAGCAGTAAACACACTCCGTCTCAGTTATACAAACCAGTCAGTTAATGCTGTACAGTGAAATAATGGCTGTTTGTTCTGAGATCCACACAAAACACATGAATACAGTCCGTACCGCGCAGTAAACACACTCCGTCTCAGTTATACAAACCAGTCAGTTAATGTTGTACAGTGAAATAATCGCTGTTTGTTCTGAGATCCACACAAAACACATAAATACAGTCCGTACCGCGCAGTAAACACACTACGTCTCAGTTATACAAACCAGTCAGTTAATGTTGTACAGTGAAATAATCGCTGTTTGTTCTGAGATCCACACAAAACACATAAATACAGTCCGTACCGCGCAGTAAACACACTCCGTCTCAGTTATACAAACCAGTCAGTTAATGTTGTACAGTGAAATAATCGCTGTTTGTTCTGAGATCCACACAAAACACATAAATACAGTCCGTACCACGCAGTAAACACACTCCGTCTCAGTTAAACAAACCAGTCAGTTAATGTTGTACAGTGAAATAATCGCTGTTTGTTCTGAGATCCACACAAAACACATAAATACAGTCCGTACCGCGCAGTAAACACACTCCGTCTCAGTTATACAAACCAGTCAGTTAATGCTGTACAGTGAAATAATGGCTGTTTGTTCTGAGATCCACACAAAACACATAAATACACTGTGTGGGCAGAACGTAGAATTTGTGAATGTCAAACGTAGCGGTACATATAGTAACCACTGGGCTTTAAAAGGCTAGAGAGGCAGGATAGCCGGAAATCCAGCGGCCGGTCAATCTAAGCTCAAAGAACGTCAGCAATTCGCACTACACTCCAATTTATCACCACGACACGTTTCCTGCGGATCTCCGTTTCCGTTTGTTTGTTAGTGACGTCATAACGTGTGTATCTGTAGGCTTGCAGTTTGTGGTGCGTTCAGAACAAAACTCGCTGCAGTTCGCATGTCTGTGCTACACATCTAACAAGTCTATGACCAATGAACGATTCCTAATTACAGGTGACACTGACTCAGTGTGCTGACACATCTCGACACATTGTACACATTGCAGTGCTGCGTAACACCGCACACCAGTTACGCACAGTGCGTGAAGCCTTGCGTGTGTCTGCTAGCATCTCGGCTGTAACGCGCGAAATATTTATCGGACTGTAAAATATGTCAAACCAAATTGTTGATACAAATGAAATACGCACTATATATATATATATATATATATATATATATATATATATATACTAGCAGTACCAACAAACGTGCACAGATGCAATTAAATTGGTTTATAATACGACTTGCTACATGTTTCGGCGAAACATTTTAGCCATCTTCGGGGACGTAAAATACAAAGGATGGAATATTAAAGAGTATAAAATGAAATCACAGAAGTATCAGAACCAATCCACAGATTACAAAATAACAATCATAAAACTCACAGTTTAAATACACAAACTGCAGTATCTGACTTTCACCGTGCATTTTCAATTCACTGTCTATTAACCAGCTAAATGCACTTTCAACTTTTAATGGTTTACAAATTTCCCCTACATATGTTTCGGTCTATACATAGACCATCATCAGGGGTACACAAACTACACTTTATTCACATCCACAGGTTCAGTCTGTCACCATATTCATTCTAGTTCAATCTGTCACCATATTCATTCTAGTTCAATCTGTCACCATATTCATTCTAGTTCAATCTGTCACCATATTCATTCTAGTTCAATCTGTCACCATATTCATTCTAGTTCAATCTGTCACCATATTCATTCTAGTTCAATCTGTCACCATATTCATTCTAGTTCAATCTGTCACCATATTCATTCTAGTTCAATCTGTCACCATATTCATTCTAGTTCAATCTGTCACCATATTCATTCTAGTTCAATCTGTCACCATATTCATTCTAGTTCAATCTGTCACCATATTCATTCTAGTTCAATCAAGCCTCGAAAAATGAGGCGGCCTAGGCCCCCAAGGGGCTGTCGAGCCATTGGGGGGGGGGATGGTTTAACACAACGAACTTTACACCCTACAGTGTATTGGTGTTTTGTGATTGCCACATTAAACAGTGATTATTGCCCATTTAACGAGTTAGTCTTTGTGTTGGAGGCTACAGGCTTCACTGTGTGTTGCAGATCCTGGGTGCGGTGTGTGTCGGACTGATCGGCGCCTACATCAACAACAGCTCGTACCGGGTGAACCCAATATACCTGACCGAGGTGCTGTTCTTTCTGCTAGTCGCCACAGCCCTCCTGATCACCACGACCTGCCTTTTGCTGTCATCACTGCTGTCCTTCATCACGGCCTCTATCATACACAAGACTCTCTTTGTGAGTATCTGTTGTCACACGTGAGTATCTGTTGTCACACGTGAGGCCGTCACAGACTGCGTATACAAATAATGAGAGGTTCGTACTTAACACAGGTCGGCTTAAGTGCAGCGGCCAAGCTAGACTAGCTGCTAGCAACTGGTGCCCTAGGCAAAGGCAAACCATTCATTTGCCACCCCCCACCCCAGTCCCCCCGGGGGAGATCATACCTGAGGCTCTTGATAAAGAAGGAAATGTGGCAATTTGTGAGCCAGCACAACACCCAATTAAACTAGCTCAGCCCAACCTAACCTAACCTACCCCAATAATAATAAAACCCACACAAACATAAAGCACCCTAACCAAACGTAAACTAAACATTAATTGACATGACCATAACCAGTCTGTGACTTGACCGTGACCTGAGCGTAACTTTACCGTGTCCTGACATAACTTCATCTAACAAACTAACAAAGTTACAAAACCTGACCTAACATAACCTAACGTTACGTAACCCAACCTAAAATAACCCAATGTAACACAACCCAACCTAAAATAACCCAATGTAACACAACCCAACCTAAAATAACCCAATGTAACACAACCCAACCTAAAATAACCCAATGTAACAAAACCCAACCTAAAATAACCCAATGTAACACAACCCAACCTAAAATAACCCAATGTAACACAACCCAACCTAAAATAACCCAATCCAACCTAACCTACTCTAACCATTTGTAACCAAATCAAACCAGACCCCGTTGGTCTCCAATTAAAATGCCCTTCATTATTGACTTATTTCAACCAATCTTACGCCACATGTAGGACATGCGTAGGAACAGCGAGGTATGAATTTTCAGGAAAATACGTCTAATGGAAGTTGAGACAAGACGAAACAGTACTTTGTTCTGCAAGTAAGGTGCCCTTCAGTACTTTGTTCTGCAAGTAAGGTGCCCTTCAGTACTTTGTTCTGCAAGTAAGGTGCCCTTCAGTACTTTGTTCTGCAAGTAAGGTGCCCTTCAGTACTTTGTTCTGCAAGTAAGGTGCCCTTCAGTACTTTGTTCTGCAAGTAAGGTGCCCTTCAGTACTTTGTTCTGCAAGTAAGGTGCCCTTCAGTACTTTGTTCTGCAAGTAAGGTGCCCTTCAGTACTTTGTTCTGCAAGTAAGGTGCCCTTCAGTACTTTGTTCTGCAAGTAAGGTGCCCTTCAGTACTTTGTTCTGCAAGTAAGGTGCCCTTCAGTAACGTCTGATTTCAAACAAAATTAAAATTTTTGTAGTGCAGCCGCTGAAAGTGCTCAGGACAGGGACAGGGGACGGGCTCTTGTGTGTGCGGTAATGAACCATCAGGTTCCATAAAACGCGGGGAATTTCTTGACTAGCTGAGGACCTGTTAGCTTCTCAAGAAGGACTGTGCTGCATGGAGTTTGTTAGTTAGTTACTAGTAGTTAGCCGCTGAAAGTGCGAGGCATGAAATTTCAGTTACATCGCTCCTATGGAAGTACTTTGTTCTCCAAGTAATGTGCCCCTTCGTTCTTGACCGATTTCAACAAAATTAACAATGGTCGTAGCGCATGCGCAGTAAGAATGTGGTGTGAAGTTTCAGGAGAATACGTGGAGTGGAAGGCGAGATACAGACGAAAAGGACTTTGTTCTCCAAGAAAAGTTCCCTTCATTTCAAACCCACACAAATACAAAACACCCTAAACCAGCCTAAAAACCCTACAAACCTAACCTGAACTATAACCGTAACCTGAAACGTGACGTATAACCGTAACCTGAACGTGACATAACCGTAACCTGAACGTGACTTAACCGTAACCTGAACGTGACTTAACCGTAACCTGAACGTGACTTAACCGTCACGTCACCTAACTTCGTCTAACCTAAACTAACCTTAACTTACCTACCCAACTTAACCTAATCCAAATTATCGAAAAACCAACACAAACAAAAACCAATTTAAATAGGGGCACAAGCCCAACCACAAGCCAATGTGGTTGGCCAATATAGTAACATCAACAATCCTCTGCTTGGATGGTAGTCATACATATCTGTCTATTACATTGTTTGTTCATAAATACTGTCTATGTACATTGTTTGTTACATAAATACTGTCTATGTACATTGTTTGTTACATAAATACTGTCTATGTACATTGTTTGTTACATAAATACTGTCTATGACATTGTTTGTTACATACCAGAGTTACACAAAAACTTGTATCTGTATTTTAAACTGCAACACGTATTTTAAAGCGTATAATTTTAATATCTAATATCTTACACGTGCATTGGCTCACAAACGTTTGTAACATCTCAATGTGTTTATTCTTCGTAACACACTGCCCTGAGGATGGTCACATGAGTGACCGAAACATGCAGGAAGTATTACTACATGTATAATATATTTTCATAAACTTGTGTGCATTTAATTTCACGTTGTGTTCGCCGTACATCTTGACATTAATGTCACGTTGTGTTCGCCGTGCATCTTGACATTAATGTCACGTTGTGTTCGCCGTGCATCTTGACATTAATTTCACGTTGTGTTCGCCGTGCATCTTGGCATTAATTTTCAGTTTTTTGAACCAACAAATGCACTTTTTAATTTTCGTATTTCTGTTCAATTCACCCTACACATGTTTCGGCCATAACTCGGCCATCATCAGGGATACATTGACGGTTCTGTGATAATACCAAATGGACCAGTGAACAGTGAAGTGAACTTATCGATGTACCCCTGATGATGGCCGAGTTACGGCCGAAACATGTGTAGGGTGAATTGAACAGAAATACGAAAATAAAAAGGTGCATTTGTTGGTTCAAAAAACTTAAAATTGTGTGCATTTGTTTGTTTTAACTTTACTGTTACTTACTTGTTTGTTTAGTTACCTTATCTAAGTTTTGGATATGTTATGTTAACCAGCTGTACCTCAGACAGTGGACAGTGTCCAACTTAATATTTCTGTAACTAATTGACCACTGTCACAGACTTTCACAAAATAAACGTCCATTCTGACGTGACTATTGTGTGTTACAGGAAGTGCTGTACCACGCGGTTGCATTCATACTGTACCTAGTTGCAGGCATCGTCTTACTGGTTGAGATCAAGAATCACGACAGGCTTCACTACTACAAAGCGTACCTTGCAGCTGCTGTGAGTATGCGGCATGTTCGTCCTTCATACTTTTGTGGGGCAGATGTTATGAGGGACATATTTAAAGAGGTGGAAAGTTTTGTATGTCATTTCTTTAGTTACAGCAGTAATGCGAACGTTCAGAACAAACTTAGTTTCACAGCTAGTCAAGAAATTTCCTGCGTTTTGTGGAACCCGAAGGTCCACTGTTGTGTTCACAAGAGCCTGCCACTTGTCCCTATCACGAGCCAGATTAATCCAGTCCACATTTTCACATCCCATTTCTTTAAATTCCATTTTGATATTGCTGTCTCATCTATTCTTTGGTCTTCTAAGTGGCCTCCTTCAAGTTTCCCCACCAAAATCCTGTATGCATATCCTGTTCCCCCCATGCATGCCGCATGCATTGGCATTGTGATACTGCGGTCAGTCGCTGTGTGTTGTATGATTTCAGATCATCGGTCTTGTGAATGCCGCGTTGTACCTGCTGAGCACTGTCTTTGCCATTCGGACCTACAGGGGAGCAGCGCTGTAAGCACAGACATGGTAACAACATGCAAACTGTGTTCAAGAGACAAGACTTCATAATGAAATAACATTACATGTAATTTTGTTGTAATGTCGTTCATTATCATGAGTTTATATTTATGTACATTGGGGCAAGTCATGTCCTTGTCTTTTATGGTTGTATTTATACTTTAAATGTGTGAAAGTAACAAATGCAAACGATATTGTAAAATGTTTTTAAGCCACCAGCTGCATCATTTCAGAACAGAGGTACAACATTTTGACATTTTGGACTCTGTCATTAGGATAACAATATACTGGAATCAGACGGTGGTTCATTCATATATATACTGGCCACAGCCCATCATATGACAGGCCGCCATAATATGCACATGCTACTCCACCGAACCACAGTAACCATAGAAACCAATCAAACCAACCTGTGATGTCATGCACAAACCAAGCTCTATTGGAAGCACGAAAACTTCGTCACAATGGCAACCTGGTGTGAATTATTCACATAAGGGTATTACATATATATATATGGAGATACCAAAGGTTTCCGTATTTTAATGCTGGCAACGAGCGTTGAAAAGTGAGCCATCCATGACTGGTTCAGTGCAAACATGATTGTGTCACGGTATTCCAATCAGACGAAGTATGTTGACACATTAACTTGGGTCTTTCTTGAGAATAAACCGAGGGAACGTTAAGACACGTTTAGTTGTACAGTGTGGCACGTCACTGGAATCTGTTCACACAGTAACGAGACTTCTGAAACTGCGACCGTATGAGATAGGCCTAACTGTTGCTCAGACACTCACTGACCCTGACAGCAGCATTAAGATCCGTCCACATTTATGTGTCTAAAACATATTACTGCCATTTCCTGTGCTCCTAGTTAAATCTTTATGAATCTCGAGGCAGGGTATAATGTCTTTAAAGCAGAAAACTGTAAGTTCCAGACAATGACACAGTGTAGTTTCTGCCAGGTGGTTGCTCCTCACACTGTCTATAAAACTCGCTGTACGTGCCACATAAACACTTTGTATTCCAGGCTTAGCGATGACATGACAAAAGTGTAAATGGAAACTACAGCGTGCATTTTTAGGCATATTCACAAAACTACAGTCCAAAGCGAGTATCAGCTTCATCATGTCTGTCCACATATAGCGTGGAAGAACTTGGCTTCCACTGGACAGATTTTCATGACATTTTATACAGAGGACTTCTACTAAAATCTGTCAAGAAAATTCAGGTTTGGGTAAAATCAGACAACAATGACACGCGCTTTATGTGAAGACCTACGTACATTTATGACTGCTTTCATTACTGACATTACCATCGTCGCCTTTGTTACCAATGCAACCACGGTTTCTATGGTTACTGTTGCTGCCATTGTTACCATTGATTTTCTGATTGCCATGGCTACCTTGGTTAGTGTGGGTATGTCTATGTGCCAGACATTTCCTATCTTGTTGTGTAAAATCTTTTGGGTTTTTACCCGGCATTGTTTTTTGGTAAGAAACCAACGTTTCGGGACCACTTGTCTGTCCCATCTTCAGGGTGTCAAGGTGAACGAGGAAAAGGATATTAGGAGGTAAGAAACATGTGTTTATATAGGAGTAGGGTCCAATGGGTAGTTTGAATGGACGAGCCAATCAGGAAGAAGGGGAGGTGAGGTGTGTTATGATAGGTTCTGACAGGGACTGGGAGGGGGACAATGGGTAAACAGTGGTGGGGGTATGTATATATATATGTATATATATATATGGGTGATGGCTGTAGCTACATTGGTTTCTTACAAAAAAACAATGCCGGGTAAAAACCCGAAATATTTTACACAACATTACGACCACGGCGGAAGCCTTCAATCACATTTCCTATCTTGTTACAACACACTCCTGTTCACACTCTCTCTGTGCATTTGATGCAGTCTTCACAGATACTTCTCCTTTGGTACTCTCAGCTGAACACTCAAAGAGCTGGTTGTGCTTCTGACTGAATATGCAAGTCTAGGGGGAATGTGTTTTGCTTTAAACTGTTGGGTTTTAAAGTTTGCTTAACCCCTCAGTGCTGTAGGTCAGTTCTGACATTTGAGGATGGAGAACATTAGAAACATGCCAGATCTTGCAACTGCAGTATGTGCACGAGGCGTGTCAAACGGTGTTCAACAGTTAAAGCCTCAAATTGTTTGGTACTGATATTGTCACATGCTGCCTTTAAAAAGAAGTGCACAGAGTTTGTCACATTAAACTATTTTTTTAAATGTTTAAACTGCACAGAAATGTCTTTAAGCTTGTCAACTTTTGCACACACTTCAGACTGTACTGTCTTTGATAATACGTTATTTATATGACTAGTAGCAAACACTTGCTTTGCTTATTGTCCATTGTTTTATTACTAAGCTTTTTAAATGTTAATAATCAATATAAAATTATTAACAGTTTCATATGTTTTTTATCACATTATAACATTTTGTCTATGCATTTACTTTATAAACAAATAGAGTGTATTAGTCATGAACTGTGTTACATACTGTCTGTACATTTTCGTAAACCAGTGGTATTCAAACTGTGTTCTGCAGAACCCAGTTCCACGGGCAACTCTCAGGGGTCCCACAAGCACATTTCCTTTATAGTAAAACTGGTAAAAATAATTTTTATAATATTTAATTGTTTTTTATTTTTCACTCCATCTTTATGCATAATTAGCCCCTGATTTATTTCTATTGTAAGTCACTAATAATAAAATTCTGTTTTTCATAAGTGTGCTTACGTGTTTTATTTTTTAAAATAAAAGTTTGTTTTAAAAAAAGTCATATTTTTGCACCCTAAAAGTATACTTTTAATTTACAAGGGTTTCAAACAAAATTCGTGTTTCGTCACAAGGGTGTCACAAATATTGAAAGTGTAAAAACCACTGGCCTAACCCATAATAAGAGGAGACACTCAAAATGCCTGCAAAGTTTTGGAACGAAAGGCTGAAGGGAATTGACCTCTTGGAAGATCTGGCACAAACAAGAGCATAATATTAGAACTGATCTTAAGAAAACGGGGTGTGAGGGCATGAACTTGATTCATCTGGTTCGGGATTGGGACCAGTTGTAAATATAGTAATGAACTTAAAAGAGTTGTTTTTCAGAACTTGTAAGTTCATTACACTAAGCAATTGTTAGTTCCATAAAAAGGCTCTGAAGATAGAGGCAGCAGGTTTCTCCAAAACGTTGGTACTTACCTACCAAACTGCACGGTGTCACACCCTGCAATACCATAACCTTAATAGTAAAATCACACTGCATTTAGGATTCAAATTTGTTTGGTACTTGCCTTCCTAAATGTGCCCTATTGATGTTACATGTAGGCCTAGTCTGTCATGGTCCGTGTCGTGGCGATAAATCCAACCAGCCCATACACTTCTGACATACAAATTTTACTTTTTCCAGTCTCTTGTTTTTGCTTTTAACTAAACTGAGGTAATGGTAAAATTAAATGGTGTTATTTTCAGTAAGAAATATGTAGCCTTGTTAAAGATAGCACATGCCACGGTAATGAGCCAGGACAGTTTAGCTGATACAGTGACTAAGCTACATACCTTGTGCTTCACCTGGAACAATTCATTCCAACTTAAACAAAACTCGAAATGCATCAGACAAGCACTACAGATCCATCTTCATTTATACCCGAGTACACTCTGTTCCTCCACATGAAGAACACGTCACAAATACTTTCCTCCGAACAAATTCAGACTAACGACATTCAAATTATCCCGAGTCACAGACAATTCGACATACACAACCTCAACACATACCCGGAAATTCACCACGGACAAACACCATTGAACACTTTTAACGTCGTTGAAAAATTAGGATATATGATCACTTTTACATCATCGTTCGATCAATTTAACGTTCTTAATAATTTTAAATGTCACTTTACATGCTGTAACGTCTTTAAAAGCTTGCCTTTGAATTTTGCGCTTATGTTTGGCGGAGGAACTATGTTCAGGAGCGCAGACATGCCCAAAAGGATGAAACTACTATATCTATTAGGATTACTGATGTACACATGACTTCACATGCAGTGATAAATTAATAAAGATACACCAAATAACCGTAGTCCATTTCAAGTATATGTACAACTTAACTATGATGGCGCCGAGATCGCAAAACTGATTGACATACTCCTCATGCGTCGCGCTACTCGTCAGGCGCATGCGTACTCTGTGTAGCAGTCGTAACGTTAAGTTACCAGCCGAGCCAATGGTCGACTGTCAGCGCACGTAGCAGCGAGGATTGTAAGCCACATGTTCCTGGATGATACAGCCAGGGTCGCATAAGAGGCGGGCTGCCCGGCTCGACAACCTGTAAGAGACGCTAAGACGTCAGTGTAGTAATAGGACATATGGTGCCAGTGAACTCACGTGTCCAAAAGCGACTCCTGATATAGGCGCCGAAATGTAAATTGGTCACGCTCCCACCAAAGTATACAGCGCCCTGGAGTGGAAATAAAATTTGCTGAGCGAGGTGAATTCGGTGTACAAAGAAGTGCGTATGCAAATTAATGTTACTTGGGTTAGTCGACGTTCTGTTTTTCTTCGATTTGTCTAGTGTTTGGATGAAATTCGTTTAATTTTGACGAATGAAAGATTGCCATTTCATGAATTATGTGATGTCTAATTTATAATAATTCACCAGATCGAAACGTGTAGGAGTTTCCATTGTTTGTAATATAAAATAACTGTAAATATAAAAATTGTGCATTTGTTGGTGAGTTACTATAAATAGTTATTACTAATACAAGGAAGAACAACGTAAAAAACATTATGTGAAGTGTTGGATTTACATAGAAGCGGCATGAGAATGATATATATAACATACACACATAGTCAGGCACAGACCGTTTATTGAATACATAAATTCTAACGGAAATATCCAGTAATTTAATGTCAAGTTTTGCAGGAACGTAGTCCCCGCGTTGACTGACAATTGAATTAGAGGAAACAGAAAGCACTGAGGAAGTCATAAACAAGACGAAGCATTCATCAGACTTTTCTAGCACGAAATCCTACCTTCATGCCTTCTGCATGTCCACTGTTATGCCCATATCTACTTTGCGAGAACTTCGAACAATCAGACACCGTACCTCAAAGATCTGAGCTTCTCGTGGCGGTGGTTTCTACAGCGGCAATGTTGCTGATTCAGGTGACGCCGTGTCGCTGGAACACCTCAACCCTCGGAAGATCAAGGCACCACTCTACTTCGAAACGTCGGGAACCACTAACCCAGTGACACGCTGTATCATCCAGCAAGTCCGCAGACCTCAAGATTGTGGTCCACTGGGGTCTGACACTTTGCAGATAAGATCTGCGCTCTTCTGGGATATTACGCAGCGCCGAGTGGTAATCCTTTACCGATGTTTCGGGACAACCTATCGGTCCCATCTTCAAAGTCAAGAAGTCCAAGAATGTCAAGGTTGTCCCGAAACGTCGGTAATGGATTACCACTCGACGCTGCGAAGATCCCAGAAGAGCGCAGATCTCATCAACATCGCGGCGGGAGCCTGAAATCACCCTGTAGATAGTTTACCAACTTTTCGGAGATGAAGATGGAGCACGCAGCTTCCTCCGAAACCTACCAGACTACACGGTGTCATAATCCACATAACTCTATAGGGCAAAGCCCTTGTTCAGAAGCTGACAGTCACAAACCTCGTACCAAAAAAACTCACATTTTATGAAACCTCAAGGTTCATTATCGTGTTCACAAAAGCTCGTCACTGGACCGCATCGTGAGGCAGATTAATGTAGCTCGCAACTTTCAAATCCTGTACGCTCTGTATCCTTCAGGGTTTTAAAACACAATTTGTACGCATTTGTCATACATCGCACGTGCCACATACCCCACCAATCCCATGTTCCGTGACTTGATCACCCAGCACAAATCACGAAACTTCTCATTACGCAAATCTCTCCCTTCTCCTGCCACTTCGTCCCTTCTAACCGCGCGTTTTATCCTCGGCTCCATATTCTCGCCACTCTCGGTTTTGTGTTCGTCTGTCAGTACAGCACTGTACAAGCAATATTACACTTCTGTGTGTTTTATTGCTTTAAAGCCTAGTGGTTACTACTCGTACCACCAAACACTCTGTACTCCCCGCACAGTGTAACTGCCTGTCTCGTGTGATTTCAACAGCACACTTTGTCGCCTGTGCGGTACGAACTGAAGTCTTAAAATGGTAGATCTTTAGCATCTACAGTTAGCAGAGAGGAAGACAAATGGTAGCATGCACTTCCTTGACAGAGAGATACATTTGCTAGTGTCTTCGCCCAACAATACAAACATGGCTACACACTGTCTCTGTTCACGTAAATGTCCTGCACTTCCAATATGTCGCTCTGTTGTGTATTTATAGACTCAGTTCCTTGCTCCAGTCTGGAATCGTGCGCGTGTGGCCAAGCTGCCTAAAATAGCGTCCGGTAGCGACGCTCCGAGCCACATTGTGCCGACGCCAACAGCCTAGACCACACTTGTGCTCACAGGTAAGAGATTGTTGAACTTTCTAACCCTTGGGAGCTGGGGTCAAAGTGAAAGGCACTTCTGTAACTGACTGTCAGTCAATCTGGCCTTCTTGGCGTCGAGCTCTACAAGATCTTATTAACCCTTTTAGGCTTAGTGGTAACTTTATGTACCACCAGGTTTAACATTCACAAATTCTACGTTCTGCCCACACAGTGTATTTATGTGTTTTGTGTGGATCTCAGAACAAACAGCGATTATTTCACTGTACAGCATTAACTGACTGGTTTGTATAACTGAGACGGAGTGTGTTTACTGTGAGAGGTTAACGGGTATTTATGTAAATTATGATGGTTGTTTTGTTGTGGATGTGATCTCAGAACAAACAGCGATTATTTCACTGTACAGCATTAACTGACTGGTTTGTATAACTGAGACGGAGTGTGTTTACTGCGCGGTACGGACTGTATTTATGTGTTTTGTGTGGATCTCAGAACAAACAGCGATTATTTCACTGTACAGCATTAACTGACTGGTTTGTTAACTGAGACGGAGTATGTTTACTGCGCGGTACGGACTGAATGTTTATGTATAATTCACGTTAATCTTTGTCTTTAATGGGTTAAGTGTTGAGTCTGACTGTTGCAGTCGTTTCCAGTGTCAGCCTCTTGGCCAACTATGCATATTTACACACGCGCACTGTCAGAGCGCTAACCATATCAATGTATGTACAACGCTGCACATACACAAAGCCTCTCACATTCCAGCTCTGTAAAGCACAATTCTGCCACACATTATTTCACCTATATTACATGCAGAGGCAGTTTAGTCAAGTGAACCGTCGTAAGGTTGACTCCCGTGTTTAAACCTCTTATACCTGTTTTGGGCTTCGCCGTGTCCAGTGTTGCCAACATTTTCATTCTCATTGTTTTCCACGATTTGGGCATGCTGCCTGGAAAATTCTGCGACGAAATCGTAAGTGTACGGAATGCTGAAAGGGTCAAGCCGATCACGGGTTGGTGTACTGCTTGGAAAGTCGCCGTTCGTATGGGGGGGGGGGGAGAAACATTGTCTTGCAGGCGCTGCAATGTCGAAAGGTGCGTGTCCACCCCAAATTCTCAGACACGGGGGGCATACTCATTAGAGACCTAATAAGTGCTTTCTGGAGGGTTAGTTTAGTGCTGCGCGTAATGGCCAGCTTTTTAATTGGCAGTAAGCTAACTGAAAAAGTATAAAATGATGATGATAATGATGATTGTGATGATGATTATGATGATGATCTTCAGGATGTTTCTCTGAAGTGTAGTAGGCCTATACTTCAATAAAGCAAGCTGCAGATGATCTAATTAGTTCGGTTTGCGTCACGGATATATGTCCGTCACTGCATGCTAGCAACGTGCAACATAAATCACGGATATATGTCCGTCACTGCATGCTAGCAACGTGCAACATAAATCACGGATATATGTCCGTCACTGCATGCTAGCAACGTGCAACATAAATCACGGATATATGTCCGTCACTGCATGCTAGCAACGTGCAACATAAATCACGGATATATGTCCGTCACTGCATGCTAACAACGTGCAACATAAATCACGGATATATGTCCGTCACTGCATGCTAACAACGTGCAACATAAATCACGGATATATGTCCGTCACTGCATGCTAACAACGTGCAACATAAATCACGGATATATGTCCGTCACTGCATGCTAACAACGTGCAACATAAATCACGGATATATGTCCGTCACTGCATGCTAGCAACGTGCAACATAAATCACGGATATATGTCCGTCACTGCATGCTAACAACGTGCAACATAAATCACGGATATATGTCCGTCACTGCATGCTAACAACGTGCAACATAAATCACGGATATATGTCCGTCACTGCATGCTAACAACGTGCAACATAAATCACGGATATATGTCCGTCACTGCATGCTAACAACGTGCAACATAAATCACGGATATATGTCCGTCACTGCATGCTAACAACGTGCAACATAAATCACGGATATATGTCCGTCACTGCATGCTAACAACGTGCAACATAAATCACGGATATATGTCCGTCACTGCATGCTAGCAACGTGCAACATAAATCACGGATATATGTCCGTCACTGCATGCTAACAACGTGCAACATAAATCACGGATATATGTCCGTCACTGCATGCTAGCAACGTGCAACATAAATCACGGATATATGTCCGTCACTGCATGCTAACATCGTGCAACATAAATCACGGATATATGTCCGTCACTGCATGCTAGCAACGTGCAACATAAATCACGGATATATGTCCGTCACTGCATGCTAACATCGTGCAACATAAATCACGGATATATGTCCGTCACTGCATGCTAACAACGTGCAACATAAATCACGGATATATGTCCGTCACTGCATGCTAGCAACGTGCAACATAAATCACGGATATATGTCCGTCACTGCATGCTAACATCGTGCAACATAAATCACGGATATATGTCCGTCACTGCATGCTAACAACGTGCAACATAAATCACGGATATATGTCCGTCACTGCATGCTAACAACGTGCAACATAAATCACGGATATATGTCCGTCACTGCATGCTAGCAACGTGCAACATAAATCACGGATATATGTCCGTCACTGCATGCTAACATCGTGCAACATAAATCACGGATATATTGTCCGTCACTGCATGCTAACAACGTGCAACATAAATCACGGATATATGTCCGTCACTGCATGCTAGCAACGTGCAACATAAATCACGGATATATGTCCGTCACTGCATGCTAACATCGTGCAACATAAATCACGGATATATGTCCGTCACTGCATGCTAACAACGTGCAACATAAATCACGGATATATGTCCGTCACTGCATGCTAGCAACGTGCAACATAAATCACGGATATATGTCCGTCACTGCATGCTAACATCGTGCAACATAAATCACGGATATATGTCCGTCACTGCATGCTAACAACGTGCAACATAAATCACGGATATATGTCCGTCACTGCATGCTAGCAACGTGCAACATAAATCACGGATATATGTCCGTCACTGCATGCTAACATCGTGCAACATAAATCACGGATATATGTCCGTCACTGCATGCTAACAACGTGCAACATAAATCACGGATATATGTCCGTCACTGCATGCTAACAACGTGCAACATAAATCACGGATATATGTCCGTCACTGCATGCTAACAACGTGCAACATAAACCCAAGGCCGATCGTTTACCAACCTATGTCTTATTCGGAATAATCCGGTTTCAAAACCGGACTTCCGTGGTCTTCCTCAGTCCATCCTGGCATGTACCACCTCCTGCCACATCCTTTCCAGTTCATGATTCACCAGTCATCGCAACGTTCGACGCTGTATGCCTTCAGTTACAGTGATGACGTCACACACGTCAGCGGCCATGTTGCATGTAGGCGTGGCTCTGTGTTGCAGGACCAATAGCATGTCGCAGGCTATAGTGATGGGCAAGAGGATCGTGGGGCACCCCCGCATAGTGACAGTGGGGCAGGGCGGCGTGGCGTCCGGCCGTGGGGGGCTCCACTGCTGCTGCTGTACTTGCTGCACCTGCATCAACCTGCAGTTCCTCAGGACAGTGGAGGGCAGACTGAAGCTGTGCGAAGTGGTGAGTTGGGCGAAGTGTGGTGAGTTGGGCGAAGTGGTGAGTTGGGCGAAGTGGTGAGTTGGGCGAAGTGGTGGGTTGGGCGAGGTGGTGAGTTGGGCGAAGTGGTGAGTTGGGCGAAGTGGTGGGTTGGGCGAAGTGGTGGGTTGGGCGAAGTGGTGAGTTGGGCGAGGTGGTGGGTTGGGCGAGGTGGTGAGTTGGGCGAGGTGGTGAGTTGGGCGAGGTGGTGAGTTGGGCGAGGTGGTGAGTTGGGCGAGGTGGTGAGTTGGGCGAGGTGGTGAGTTGGGCGAGGTGGTGAGTTGGGCGAGGTGGTGAGTTGGGCGAGGTGGGTGAGTTGGGCGAGGTGGTGAGTTGGGCGAGGTGGTGAGTTGGCGAGTGGTGAGGCGAGGTGGTGAGTTGGGCGAGGTGGTGAGTTGGGCGAGGTGGTGAGTTGGGCGAGGTGGGATTGCGAGTGGTGGTTGGGCCGAGGTGGTGAGTTGGCGAGGTGGTGAGTTGGGCGAGGTGGTGAGTTGGGCGAGGTGGTGAGTTGGGCGAGGTGGTGAGTTGGGCGAGGTGGTGAGTTGGGCGAGGTGGTGAGTTGGGCGAGGTGGTGAGTTGGGCGAGGTGGTGAGTTGGGCGAGGTGGTGAGTTGGGCGAGGTGGTGAGTTGGGCGAGGTGGTGAGTTGGCGGGTGGTGAGTTGGGCGAGGTGGTGAGTTGGGCGAGGTGGTAGTGGTGAGTTGAGGCGAGGTGGTGAGTTGGCGAGGTGGGAGTGGCGAGGTGGTGAGTTGGGCGAGGTGGTGAGTTGGCGAGGTGGTGTAGTTGGCGAGGTGGTGAGTTGGGCGAGGTGGTGAGTTGGGCGAGGTGGTGAGTTGGGCGAGGTGGTGAGTTGGGCGAGGTGGTGAGTTGGGCGAGGTGGTGAGTTGGGCGAGGTGGTGAGTTGGTCGAAGTGGTGAGTTGGGCGAGGTGGTGAGTAGGGCGAGGTGGTGAGTTGGGCGAGGTGGTGAGTTGGGCGAGGTGGTGAGTAGGGCGAGGTGGTGAGTTGGGCGAGGTGGTGAGTTGGTCGAAGTGGTGAGTTGGGCGAGGTGGTGAGTTGGGCGAGGTGGTGAGTTGGGCGAGGTGGTGAGTTGGTCGAAGTGGTGAGTTGGGCGAGGTGGTGAGTAGGGCGAGGTGGTGAGTTGGGCGAGGTGGTGAGTTGGGCGAGGTGGTGAGTTGGTCGAAGTGGTGAGTTGGGCGAGGTGGTGAGTAGGGCGAGGTGGGTGAGTTGGGCGAGGTGGTGAGTTGGGCGAGGTGGTGAGATGGTCGAAGTGGTGGGTTTGGGCGAGGTGGTGAGTAGGGCGAGGTGGGTGGAGTTGGGCGAGGTGGTGAGTTGGGCGAGGTGGTGAGTTGGTCGAAGTGGTGAGTTGGGCGAGGTGGTGAGTAGGGCGAGGTGGTGAGTTGGGCGAGGTGGTGAGTTGGGCGAGGTGGTGAGTAGGGCGAGGTGGTGAGTTGGGCGAGGTGGTGAGTTGGGCGAAGTGGTGAGTTGGGCGAGGTGGTGAGTTGGTGAGTTGGGCGAAGTGGTGATTTGGGCGAGGTGGTGAGTTGGGCGAAGTGGTGAGTTGGGCCGAGGTGGAACGTACGACTGAGACTGACCGACGTTTTATGTAAACAGAGTTATAACAAGATGGGCAATGTGCGTGTAATGTAACATCGAGGCGCGTTCGCGTAACCATTGTTGTGAAAAAAGCATTAAATACCGTGAGTGTGTGTCTGTAGCCTTAGTTATCCAGCATGCAAAGCGCACGCGCCGTATTATATTGTCATCTGTGGCCTGTCTGGCTGTACCATATTTTTCCACATTATCTCATAAACGGCACGATTTTAGGCAATACGTTACTGAACATAAAATGTGTGTTTTGATTTTTGTCTACAACTTTGTCTGAAACATTTCTCACTCTGAGAAGAATTCAGCGAGATATTATCATAAATGTACATAGGTCTTCATGCAAAGTACCGTTATTGTTGTCAGATTTTAATGAACCTTGAATTTTCTCCACAGATCATCGAAAAATGCTCAAATATCAAATTTCTTTAAAATCCGTTCAGTGGGAGACGAGTTGGTCCATGCGGACAGATGGACAGACATGACGAAGCTAACAGTCGCTTTCCGCAATTTTGCGAACGCGCCTAAAAACCAGTCAGTTAATGTTGTACAGTGAAATAATCGCTGTTTGTTCTGAGATCCACACAAAACACATAAATACAGTCCGTACTGCGCAGTAAACACACTCCGTCTCAGTTATACAAACCAGTCAGTTAATGTTGTACAGTGAAATAATCGCTGTTTGTTCTGAGTTCCACACAAAACACATAAATACAGTCCGTACCGCGCAGTAAACACACTCCGTCTCAGTTATACAAACCAGTCAGTTAATGCTGTACAGTGAAATAATCGCTGTTTGTTCTGAGATCCACACAAAACACATAAATACAGTCCGTACCGCGCAGTAAACACACTCCGTCTCAGTTATACAAACCAGTCAGTTAATGCTGTACAGTGAAATAATCGCTGTTTGTTCTGAGATCCACACAAAACACATAAATACAGTCCGTACCGCGCAGTAAACACACTCCGTCTCAGTTATACAAACCAGTCAGTTAATGTTGTACAGTGAAATAATCGCTGTTTGTTCTGAGATCCACACAAACACATAAATACAGTCCGTACCGCGCAGTAAACACACTCCGTCTCAGTTATACAAACCAGTCAGTTAATGTTGTACAGTGAAATAATCGCTGTTTGTTCTGAGATCCACACAAAACACATAAATACAGTCCGTACCGCGCAGTAAACACACTCCGTCTCAGTTATACAAACCAGTCAGTTAATGTTGTACAGTGAAATAATCGCTGTTTGTTCTGAGATCCACACAAACACATAAATACAGTCCGTACCGCGCAGTAAACACACTCCGTCTCAGTTATACAAACCAGTCAGTTAATGTTGTACAGTGAAATAATCGCTGTTTGTTCTGAGATCCACACAAAACACATAAATACAGTCCGTACCGCGCAGTAAACACACTCCGTCTCAGTTATACAAACCGGTCAGTTAATTCTGTACAGTGAAATAATCGCTGTTTGTTCTGAGATCTACACAAACACATAAATACAGTCCGTACCGCGCAGTAAACACACTCCGTCTCAGTTATACAAACCAGTCAGTTAATGTTGTACAGTGAAATAATCGCTGTTTGTTCTGAGATCCACACAAAACACATAAATACAGTCCGTACCGCGCAGTAAACACACTCCGTCTCAGTTATACAAACCAGTCAGTTAATGTTGTACAGTGAAATAATCGCTGTTTGTTCTGAGATCCACACAAAACACATAAATACAGTCCGTACCGCGCAGTAAACACACTCCGTCTCAGTTATACAAACCGGTCAGTTAATGCTGTACAGTGAAATAATCGCTGTTTGTTCTGAGATCCACACAAAACACATAAATACAGTCCGTACCGCGCAGTAAACACACTCCGTCTCAGTTATACAAACCAGTCAGTTAATGCTGTACAGTGAAATAATCGCTGTTTGTTCTGAGATCCACACAAAACACATAAATACACTGTGTGGGCAGAACGTAGAATTTTGTTTAATACAAAAACTGGTGGTACATATAGCAACCACAAGGTATTAAAAGTGTTAACGCGCAGACAGTGTAGTACCGGCATTACATTAACCGAGATCAGTGTCTTCTTGAGAAGCTAACAGTCGCTTAGCCGATCAAAAATTACCCAACCCCCTGCCCTTTATAAAACCAGAGCATTCTTTCATTGCAGTGTTCCCAACAGCCCGCTACAAGCCCTATCCACTACACCGTCACACCCTACTCCCTTAAACGGTCCCTACACTTCAGGTTTCCCGATACAATTCTGTATGCATTTTCAGTTCCCTCATGCCTGTAACATGCATCAACAATCTAATTCGTGACTTCATCATCCTAACAACCTTCAGTCAGCAGTAAAATTATTAAGCTCCTGACCATGTAGTTTTCCCCATTCTCCTGTCACATCGCCCCTCTCAGATCCAAACATTCCCCTTCAGCACCGTATTCTCTGTGTTCTTCACTCAGGGTATATTCTACATGCCCCGCCAATCCCATCCTCCTTGATGTGATCACCCTAATGATCTTCGGTAGAGGTAAGCAATCCCATTACAGGCCTGACAGGCCCTTAGGGGTCCAGGAGCTTGAGGCTACCAGATTTATAGACAATCGGCACATGAATGTGGTAAGGTTGTCAGCCCTACGTACGGCCGCGTTTACTCCCAGGAAATATTCCTGGTACTCATTTCTGTTAGAGGCTGAGTCGACCCCAGGACCATAGTGCGGCCGAAAGGATTATGTCAATGAAGAATTGTAATGACACCATCGGGAATCGAACCCGCGACCTTCCGGCTTGTAGCGCAGTGCCTCAACCAACTGCGCCACCGCGAGGCCCAACGATTTTAAGTGAAGAATACAAATGCTGACGCACCTTTTCATGTAATTTTCTCCGACGACGTCTAACTCTGTCACTCGATGTGTTCTGCAGTTCCTCGCCGCCGTGTGTCAGAGCTTGGTCCTCAGCTACGGCACCTTGCACTCGCAGACGCTAGGACCCTCCTACGACGGCTTCCTGACCACCGTAGCGTCCTGCCTGCTCACTGCCAGCATCCTGCTCGCGTGCTACTTGCTGTCTGCGAAGTCCATCGGCCTGCTGAGGTCCTCCTGTTCGTAAGTACGGGCTGGGTTGTGCACGTTACGTGCCAGCTGACGGACGGCCTACTCTGTACGGTGGGTGTCAAGGGCAGCGTATGCGTTCTGTTTGGTCCGCCAATCAGCTGTCGCTATCGCTGTACAGGGATTCGCTCTTGGCCTTATCGAAGGAATAACATAGGCTGAGTGTTCGAGAATATCGTGCTGAGTGAGGATATTTGGGTTGAGAGGGACAGGGATACGGGGGGAGTGGAGAAGACTACATAACGAGGAACTTAATGATCTGTACTGATCTGAATAGTGTGCTGAGGAGGATATTTGGGTCTAGAGGAGGGGAGTATAAGGTGGGAGTGGAGAAGGCTACATAACGAGGAACTTTATGATCTGTACTGATCTGAATAGTGTGCTGAGGGGGATATTTGGGTCTAAGAGGGGGACGGGGTAACGGTGGGTAGGAGAAGACTAATAACGAGGAATTAATGATCTGTACTGATCTGAATACGTGTGTGAGGGGGATATTTGGGTCTAAGAGGGACGGGGTATAGCGGTGGGGAGTGGAGAAGATACATAACGAGGAACTTTATGATCTGTACTGATCTGAATAGTGTGCTGAGGAGGATATTTGGGTTCTAAGAGGGACGGGGTAACGGGGGAGTGGAGAAGACTACATAACGAGGAACTTTATGATCTGTACTGATCTGAATAGTGTGCTGAGGAGGACTATTTGGGTCTAAGAGGGACGGTGGTAACGGGGGAGTGGAGAAAGACTACATAACGAGGAACTTTATGATCTGTACTGATCTGAATATGGTGCTGGGAGGATATTTGGGTCTGAGTGGGACGGGGTAACGGGGGAGTGGAGAAGATACATAACGAGGAACTTTATGATCTGTACTGATCTGAATATGGTGCTGGGAGGATATTTGGGTTCTAAGAGGGACGGGGTAACGGGGGAGTGGAGAAGATACATAACGAGGAACTTTATGATCTGTACTGATCTGAATATGGTGCTGAGGAGGATATTTGGGTCTAAGAGGGACGGGGTACGGGGAGAGTGGAGAAGACTACATAACGAGGAACTTTATGATCTGTACTGATCTGAATATGGTGCTGAGGAGGATATTTGGGTCTAAGAGGGACGGGTCGGTAACGGGGAGTGGAGAAACTAATAACGAGGAACTTAATGATCTGTACTGATCTGAATATGGTGCTGAGGAGGATATTGGGTCTAAGAGGGACGGTGGTAACGGGGGAGTGGAGAGACTACATAACGAGGAACTTAATGATCTGTACTGATCTGAATATGGTGCTGAGGGGATATTTGGGTCTAAAGGAGGTACGGGTAACGGGGGAGTGGAGAAGACTACATAACGAGGAACTTAATGATCTGTACTGATCTGAATATGGTGCTGAGGAGGATATTTGGGCTAAGAGGGACGGGGGGTAACGGGGGAGTGGAGAAGACTACATAACGAGGAACTTAATGATCTGTACTGATCTAAATAGTGTGCTGAGGGGGATATTTGGGTCTAAGAGGGACGGGGGTAACGGGGGAGTGGAGAAGACTACATAACGAGGAACTTAATGATCTGTACTGATCTGAATATGGTGCTGAGGAGGATATTTGGGTCTAAGAGGGACGGGGTAACGGGGGAGTGGAGAAGACTACATAACGAGGAACTTAATGATCTGTACTGATCTGAATATGGTGCTGAGGAGGATATTTGGGTCTAAGAGGGACGGGGTAACGGGGGGAGTGGAGAAGACTACATAACGAGGAGCTTAATGATCTGTACTGATCTGAATATGGTGCTGAGGAGGATATTTGGGTCTAAGAGGGACGGGGTAACGGGGGAGTGGAGAAGACTACATAACGAGGAACTTAATGATCTGTACTGATCTGAATATGGTGCTGAGGGGGATATTTGGGTCTAAGAGGGACGGGGTAACGGGGGAGTGGAGAAGACTACATAACGAGGAACTTAATGATCTGTACTGATCTAAATAGTGTGCTGAGGGGGATATTTGGGTCTGAGAGGGACGGGGTAACGGGGGAGTGGAGAAGACTACATAACGAGGAACTGAATGATCTGTACTGATCTGAATATGGTGCTGAGGGGGATATTTGGGTCTAAGAGGGACGGGGTAACGGGGGAGTGGAGAAGACTACATAACGAGGAACTTAATGATTCTGTACTGATCTGAATATGGTGCTGAGGGGGATATTTGGGTCTAAGAGGGACGGTGGTAACGGGGGAGTGGAGAAGGACTACATAACGAGGAACTTAATGATCTGTACTGATCTAAATAGTGTGCTGAGGGGGATATTTGGGTCTGAGAGGGACGGGGTAACGGGGGAGTGGAGAAGACTACATAACGAGGAACTTAATGATCTGTACTGATCTAAATAGTGTGCTGAGGGGGATATTTGGGTCTGAGAGGGACGGGGTAACGGGGGGAGTGGAGAAGACTACATAACGAGGAACTTAATGATCTGTACTGATCTAAATAGTGTGCTGAGGGGGATATTTGGGTCTGAGAGGGACGGGGGTAACGGGGGAGTGGAGAAGACTACATAACGAGGAACTTTATGATCTGTACTGATCACCAAATATTATTCGGGTCATCAAAGCAAGAAGAATGAGGTGGGCGGGGGATGTAGCACGTATGGGGGAGAAGAAAGGGGCATACAGGGTTTTGGTGGGGAGACCCGAGGGAAGGAGACCACTTGGCAGACCTAGGTGTAGATGGGAGGATAATATTAAAATTGATGTTAGAGAAATAGGATGAGAAAGCGTGCACTGGATTAATATGGCTCAGGATAGGGACAAGTGGCGGGCTGTTGTGAGTGCGGTAATGAACCTTCGGGTTCCATAAAACGCTGGGAATTTCTTGACTAGCTGAGGAACTGTTAGCTTCTCAAGAAGGACTGTGCTACATGCAGTTAGTTAGTTAGCCACGCGCAACAACCCGCCAAGTGCGCTGCGCGTGCCAAGGTTCAGACAGACGGTGCCTGTACCAGCCGTTACCGCACTGTGACACTGAGCGTCGGTTTGCAGGAGACGCTGTTCAACGCCGTCGCGGCGTTCCTGTACGTCTCCTCTTCCAGCTACATGTCATACGCCGTCAACGTCTTCCTGCGCCCGCTGTACATCGTGACGCCGTTCTTCCAGGTCTACCCCGCCATGACTGCAGCTTATGTAAGTTCTACCGACTACGTGCGTACAGACGACGTGTAGGTAAAGCTCCTCGTATTCTAGACCTAGGCATTACATAGCTATGCTTGAGAACCGCACAATAAAAAACTTCATCAAGTTTACTGCTCGCCAAATTATGACCGCATAATGAATTCAAAGACACAGAGTGGCTGGGCATGTAGCATGTATGGGAGATACCAGTAGTAGACATTCATGAACTTTGCGTTCCATAAAATGAGGGAAATTTGACTGGCTGACCTACTGAAAGTTGAAGTCTTGTGGGGTGTGACGCTGTGTTATTGGGTGAGTAGTTTCCAACATTTCGTGGGCACTACGATCGTTCGAAACGTCGGGAATTAGTCACCCGATACACAGCGTCACACCCAACAGACTGGAATATTCCGGGAACAGCGCAGTAATATGCTGACATCTGGCTGAGCAAAGATCTCTGAGTTAGATGGTTAGGGCGGCCACTACTGACCTCTAACGTCAGTTACTGACTAAGATTGAGAAAAGTAGTACTTTTATGTTCAATTGATACAGCATTGCTTTTTGGAAAGTTCCCAGGCGTCACCTACTTGTCCTGGTAAAAGCAACAGACAACTACGCATAACCTGAATTATACGGGTATTTATAAAGATTCAGCTCGTACCGCGCGGTAAACACACTCCGTCTCAGTTATACAAACCAGTCAGTTAATGTTGTACAGTGAAATAATCGCTGTTTGTTCTGAGATCCACACAAAACACATAAATACAGTCCGTACCGCGCAGTAAACACACTCCGTCTCAGTTATACAAACCAGTCAGTTAATGTTGTACAGTGAAATAATCGCTGTTTGTTCTGAGATCCACACAAAACACATAAATACAGTCCGTACCGCGCAGTAAACACACTCCGTCTCAGTTATACAAACCAGTCAGTTAATGTTGTACAGTGAAATAATCGCTGTTTGTTCTGAGATCCACACAAACACATAAATACAGTCCGTACCGCGCAGTAAACACACTCCGTCTCAGTTATACAAACCAGTCAGTTAATGTTGTACAGTGAAATAATCGCTGTTTGTTCTGAGATCCACACAAAACACATAAATACAGTCCGTACCGCGCAGTAAACACACTCCGTCTCAGTTATACAAACCAGTCAGTTAATGTTGTACAGTGAAATAATCGCTGTTTGTTCTGAGATCCACACAAAACACATAAATACAGTCCGTACCGCGCAGTAAACACACTCCGTCTCAGTTGTACAAACCAGTCAGTTAATGCTGTACAGTGAAATAATCGCTGTTTGTTCTGAGATCCACACAAAACACATAAATACAGTCCGTACCGCGCAGTAAACACACTCCGTCTCAGTTATACAAACCAGTCAGTTAATGTTGTACAGTGAAATAATCGCTGTTTGTTCTGAGATCCACACAAAACACATAAATACAGTCCGTACCGCGCAGTAAACACACTCCGTCTCAGTTTACAAACCAGTCAGTTAATGTTGTACAGTGAAATAATCGCTGTTTGTTCTGAGATCCACACAAAACACATAAATACAGTCCGTACCGCGCAGTAAACACACTCCGTCTCAGTTATACAAACCAGTCAGTTAATGTTGTACAGTGAAATAATCGCTGTTTGTTCTGAGATCCACACAAAACACATAAATACACTGTGTGGGCAGAACGTAGAATTTGTGAATGTTAAACATGGTGGTACATATAGTAACCACTGGGGTTTAAAGGGTTAACACTATCCACAGTTTCTGGTGTCTCCTGGTAACGGCCGGTCTAATCCTGTTACAATTGTTGGCGTGTCTGTTCGTTACTCCCGACGCTTCACTGCCACACCTCAGGCGGCTAGACGCGGCTTCTCACGCAGACCCCGGTGGTGGACACAATGGCACTGTAGCATGTTTCTCCTCAGTTCCTGACCAGGCAGAACTCCACACTCCAGCTACACCTACTGTATTTCTGTTTTCCAGATCTTGGGCCTCGTCCTGGCAGTCCTCCACGGTTACGACGCTTACCTGGCCTACGGGCAGTTCCGTGGCTACGGCTGACCGCGCAATGCAGAACATACAGCGACACGTACAGCAGCGTCCACTATCTGTACTAACATGGCCACACTGTTTACTGTCACATGTCACGTGGCCTGCTGCATTTCATATAGAGGTTAAGTTGGGATCGTCTGGGAGGTGACGCCGTGTAGTTTGGTAGACACGTAAATTGACCCCACTCTCAGGGTACGACTTTCTCAATCCTGGAGATGAATGGGTCAAGTTACTCGTACACGTTGTTACCAGACTGCACGGCGTTACGTCAGATATTTATAATCTTAATATTTACTGCCACACCATCTCTGACATATATATATATATATATATATATATATGTATTATTCATATGGAGCCTTACTTTCATCTAAGTAATATATGAGATTCATTTCCTACCTCACAGAGAACACAGCAGTGCTTGCATTGTAAATACCAACCGGTTAATGCTGTAAAGGGAAATAATCGGCTGTATATTGTGAGATTCACAGAAACACATAAATACAATATGTGGACAAACTGCATAGTTTTTTAATGTTAAGGCAGGTGGTACATATAGTTACCACTACTTTAGTTTGTACAGCCCAACGTGACACATATAAATTAAACAAATAGAACAGTCGATCACAACTCAATTTTTTCCCAGTTATGTAATATGTAATGCTGCATGTTTGAGCCATCATCACGTATTACAAATGATAACAATTTCCTCAAGTGTTTTATGCTTTGTAATACTGATAGAGGCTAAAACATGCAGCATTACATATTATATAACTGGGAAAATTGAGTTGTGATCGACTGTTCCATGTATCAATATAAGTTGTGATCGACTGTTCCATGTATCAATATAAGTTACCGCTACATTCGTCCATCCATTCATTCCAGTTCCTTACAAAAAAACACCAACCAAAATTCTCATGGAGCTGTTGACTCCATCAGGAATAAAGACAAGTATCCATGGAGACTACTTAGCGAAACATCCAGAAGTATCCATGTAGAGGGTCTGACTACTAACAGAACATCCAGAAGTATCCATGTAGAGGATCTGACTACTAACAGAACATCCAGAAGTATCCATGTAGAGGGTCTACTACTAACAGAACATCCAGAAGTATCTATGGAGAGGGTCTACTAACAGAACATCCAGAAGTATCCATGGGGAGGGTGTGACTACTAACAGAACATCCAGAAGTATCCATGGGGAGGGCCTGACTATTAACAGAACATCCAGAAGTATCCATGGAGAGAGTCTGACTACTAACAGAACATCCAGAAGTATCCATGGGGAGGGTGTTTCGATGTGACTACTAACAGAACATCCAGAAGTATCCATGGGGAGGGCCTGACTACTAACAGAACATCCAGAAGTATCCATGGAGAGAGTCTACTAACAGAACATCCAGAAGTATCAATGGGAGAGGGTTGACTACTAACAGAACATCCAGAAGAATCCATGGAGGAGTCTGACTACTAACAGAACATCCAGAAGTATCCATGGGAGGGTGACTAAAACCGGTACCATGGTGACTACTAACAGAACATCCAGAAGTATCCATGGGGAGGGTTGACTACTAACAGAACATCCAGAAGTATCCATGGGAGGTCTGACTACTAACAGAACATCCAGAAGTATCCATGGGGAGGGTTGTGACTACTAACAGAACATCCAGAAGTATCCATGGGGAGGGCTGACTACTAACAGAACATCCAGAAGTATCCATGGAGAGAGTCTGACTACTAACAGAACATCCAGAAGTATCCATGGGGAGGGTGTGACTACTAACAGAACATCCAGAAGTATCCATGTAGAGGGTCTGGCTACTAACAGAACATCCAGAAGTATCCATGGGGAGGGTGTGGCTACTAACAGAACATCCAGAAGTATCCATGGGGAGGGTCTGGCTACTAACAGAACATCCAGAAGTATCCATGTAGAGGGTCTGACTACTAACAGAACATCCAGAAGTATCCATGTAGAGGGTCTGACTACTAACAGAACATCCAGAAGTATCCATGTAGAGGGTCTGACTACTAACAGAACATCCAGAAGAACACACTGATAAAGAACCTGACTTACGAAGAATACTTTCACACACAGACTTTCAAATGGTGGGATCTGCTAAGGTATTTATTGTAGGAGGTTGGTCATTTATATAAGAGGGATCATACGTCTGCCGCGGCAGTTACAGGAAGTGGTCACAGCATGTGAAATTAAACACAAACTTTTGATGGGGAAAACAGGGTTACATGAATGTGGATGCTTATGGACCCCTGTCCCCCACCACTGCTCATAGTACATACATTTTTGGACATTGAACACTTATACAGTACTTGGGTAGCTGATGCTACCGGCTTCCACAGTGGTCGACTGACCGCCTGCATTTTATCTGTTTGCATTTAAACTTAATTTTTTTCCAATTGCATAGTGAAAACTGCAATGGGCAAGGGGCTACCGTATTATGAAAACCAAAAATCCCAGATTTGACCTTTGGCGAATGGCATGTCTTATTGCTTGTAAGTGTTATTGCTTGTAAGTGTTATTGTTTGTAAGTGTTATTGCTTGTAAGTGTTATTCATTGATGTTTTAATTTCAACTGTTTGTTTTAAATCCGTTAGATAGGATCTGAACCAATTTTACCTGTTGCTTGAATTCCATAGAAATACAATTTATCTAGCAAGATTTCATGCTTTCCATAGAAAAACTGCTTGGCAAAACTGCAAAAAATCTCTCCAACTTGCATTTTTTGTTTGGTTATGGCCAGAGCAGAACACATGTCACCATAACACTTATTGCACACTTACATAAATATGTTGCGTTAACTCAAACCAAAACCAATTCTGTGATGTCACTGGCTCGAACATTTCTTAGGCACTCCCAAGTCGCACACTATCACCGTTCTGTCTGGAAATGCTGGAGTTTGTAGAGCAGTGAAATTGATGACACTCCTGGAAACATAAAGTAATGACTAACAGTCATTGTCAACAGTCATGCAGTCACTCCTAGATGCACTGTTAGCTGAATTATGCAACTGTTTGCAATTCAACAGTCGCTAACCTCATGCCTGGCATAAATAGACACATTCGTCTATCTTACCTTCGATTGCCTATCGATGAAGTCAGGAAGTCCGTAGCCTCGACAGGTCGCCTTTTATTCGCTGCCACCGCTGGGCTGCTCCCACATCCCCGTCATGTCATGACACAATCCAAAAACTTATAAAAGCACAAAACATATATTGGAAGGACACTTTTGGACTTTTAACCACTCTAATTATCCATTTAAGGCACCATGAAAAAGGCAATGCAATCAACGACCAATATTTCTACTTTTATGAGGCGAGTTTTGTTACTCCAAATTTTAAGTGTTTAACCTCACTAAATTCCTGTCACATTCTTAGACACTTAACATCAGTGATTGTCGGCACGCTACCATTTTGACGTACTGTTGATCATACAAACCATTAACCTACATACAGAACTTAGCTCAGGCAAGCTATATACAATCACCATGAATGTAATTTGTATGTTTTAACTTCCTTTTAGAGGACTTGCTACATTAACTACCTGAGGATGGTGCTATAATGACGAAACATGTCGGAGGATTTATCAAAGTATAGATTGTATATGTTGTGTGCATTTGTTGGTTTAAAAATAAAACAAATATACATAAATTAGATTACAATGCATGGAATAAACAACTTCAAAATCTAGAAAACTTTTAAGTCTATGTAAAAGTTCATTCCAAACACTATGATTTTCACAGCAGAAAACTGAGAGAAAAAGCTTTATGTTCTACTGAGCAGAATCTACAGTTTTGTACTACTGTCACAGAAAAACGGATTTTGTAAAATATTAAAAATATTCAATAAATTATTTTTCCTTTTTAACTTAAAAGGACCCCCTGATAAGTCTTCAGGGGGTCCACAGTCCGCACTTTGGGAACCAATTGTACAGTTCTTCAGAAAGAAAAAGTAAATACAAATTCAAGGAGGCTGTATGTTGTACAACAGCTAGAGGCTGTATGTTGTACAACAGCTAGAGGCTGTATGTTGTACAACAGCTAGAGGCTGTATGTTGTACAACAGCTAGAGGCTGTATGTTGTACAATAGCTAGAGGCTGTATGTTGTACAATAGCTAGAGGCTGTATGTTGTACAACAGCTAGAGGCTGTACGTTGTACAACAGCTAGAGGCTGTACGTTGTACAACAGCTAGAGGCTGTATGTTGTACAATAGCTAGAGGCTGTATGTTGTACAACAGCTAGAGGCTGTATGTTGTACAACAACTAGAGGCTGTATGTTGTACAACAGCTAGAGGCTGTATGTTGTACAACAGCTAGAGGCTGTATGTTGTACAACAGCTAGAGGCTGTATGTTGTACAACAGCTAGAGGCTGTATGTTGTACAATAGCTAGAGGCTGTATGTTGTACAATAGCTAGAGGCTGTATGTTGTACAACAGCTAGAGGCTGTATGTTGTACAACAGCTAGAGGCTGTATGTTGTACAACAGCTAGAGGCTGTATGTTGTACAACAGCTAGAGGCTGTATGTTGTACAACAGCTAGAGGCTGTATGTTGTACAACAGCTAGAGGCTGTATGTTGTACAATAGCTAGAGGCTGTATGTTGTACAATAGCTAGAGGCTGTATGTTGTACAACAGCTAGAGGCTGTATGTTGTACAACAGCTAGAGGCTGTAGGTTGTACAACAGCTAGAGGCTGTAGGTTGTACAACAGCTAGAGGCTGTACGTTGTACAACAGCTAGAGGCTGTACGTTGTACAACAGCTAGAGGCTGTACGTTGTACAACAGCTAGAGGCTGTATGTTGTACAATAGCTAGGATGATGCATTATTTAACTTGACCTTGCTGTCTGCTCAAACTCTGCAATTCAACAAACTCTACCTACATTTAATGCTTAAAATTTGCTTACACCATCCAATTAAAGTACATGATTGCAATCACATGTAATGTACTGCGAGAAGTCACATATGGCAAACAGGGAATTACGTTGTAATGGTTAGCTCTTGGGAAGTTCTGGGTTGAAACCTAGGTCAGGAAACCGCTTATCCTGATTTAAGCATTTCATACCTATGCACAGTAATTAGAATAGTTTGTGACAACTTTGATGGCTAGTGAAATCCTGGAAGGAAAATTTATATCCAAACACAGACGGTCCCATAAAACTAAATTGGGACAAGTCAACACTAAAAAACGCTGTACACTTGTATAAATATGAGTTCTGCGCTCTTTTGGGATACCACACGACTCCGTGTAATATCCCAGAAGAGCGCAGATCTCATCATCGTGGTCGAAGCCTGAAGTCAAGGTTTGTATAAATATTCTCGTCCAGAACACACTGCAGCACTACATTGTGGACTGGAAAATTTAAGGAATGCAATAAAGGTCAAAGAACCTTGCCAGTCAGTGTGACAAACAGCAGAGAATGGTCACCTGTAACTTTATGCAAACCACTGCAACATTTAGCAAAAATAGGCTTCCGAAAGAAACTCATAATGTTGTACTGATGTCTTAATTCTTCACTGCAGATCTGCCTACGCCCACAATATCACACGACGCTGCTACATGTCTGTAGTACAACTTGTGGAAAGAAGGACCAAATTAAATATATTTAACCATATTGTTCATTAAATTTATTTGCCATTTCATGATTTACACACCCTTTAGTATATAAAAATACAGTTTCTTTTTTCCACAAAAAATTAATAAAACAATTAAATACAAAGTGCAGCCATATAATTTGTGTAAGCCACACTTTGCAGAAATGCTGATCTTTATCAGCATTTCACATAAAGACTGGAATGTTTATATCTTACCTTTGCCAAGAGCGTCACCAAATAACAGAACATAGGAATATCACAAGTAGTAGGACTCAAATGGAATGTTCATGCTTTAACTGTTAAAATAACAACAAAACACTGTTTAAAATAATACTTCAACAGCAGAAAGGGGTGGAAACATCCAATTGCATTTATACTTCTAAGAACTCGGAGCCAAACTATCTGGTCCTTTAACAGTTCATAGTAACTTCACCTTAACATTTACATTCACAGAACACAGCTGCTTGAAATACAAATTACATTAATGAGCCAGTGGATGAACCTGTGATATCAAGGTCACTCTGGCAGAAGAATAACACAGGAATTTTTTTCACTGCAAATTTTTCAATGGAAGGAAGACGTAACAAGTGCACACTGTGGAAATAACGTACAGTTTGGCCACTCAAGTCATTCAGGTTCACCAATCAACCCGTTAAGCTTAGTCACACAACCGTGTCTCTGCAAAGGACTGATTTGTAATTTACTTCTCCCCTTTTCAACCATTCACATTACACATCTGTCTAGTTTAAAATATATTCTAAATATAAAACATCAATAATGAAATACTTGAAAAAAAGGAATTTCATAAGAAGTGGTCTGCTTCTCTTTAAAGTTTGCGATGCTTATACCAACATTTCAAATGTTACTACACATTTCATTTTCCATGTCATACATCTTAATTCATTCACACACATGTTTGAACTCTCTAATGTTGCCACCTTTGGTAAGTGCAAGCAATTTTTATGCAAAACATCAGTGATATGGCGATGCTGTTTGGGCGAGTGAAGTGTGAAGGCTACAGACGTCATCTACAGACTGGTCAGAACACCTTTTTAGTAATCTGTAGATGAAAAATATTGCTAACAAATATGGTAAGCTTTTGTAGGTTATGCTAACTGAAACAGGGAAGGACACGTGGGGTGACAACGCACGTGAAACGTTGGCAGTCTGCAGCATGTCAGTGTCGTTCAATCACAGTAAACCAAGCTAAGGAGACCAGAAGACAAACAGAGCACCATTATTTCCACCAGGGTCCCTTGTCTGTGTTGTGCTGCCCTTCCATGCCGATCAACATTTACCAAGAACCATAGCAAGAAGCGCCATACGAACGTACATGCCGCACTCTGCCTGCCGGAAGTACGCCGCTCTAGGATCAGAGTCCAACTCTGGGCTGATTTCAAACACTCGGGGCAAAGGATGCATAACCACCATCCTGCGTTTTGCCCGGGTCATCAGCTGTGGTGTCATTACAAACAATCCACATACCTGTGACAAACAAACAAATATGTTGTGCCATTTGATGTTCTTAAGATTCAAGTCTAGTGGGAAATGGTGCTGTGCCGTTGGCAAAGTAGTAGCCACCAGTGTCTTGAAGAACCATAGTGCCTCCGACTTCAGCATCAAGCAGTCTAACAAGAATGACCCTTGACCTTGAAGATGAAGGCACTTGGTCTGTTCTACAGGTGGGTTCAGAACACAGGAAAGCAGCAGCAACTTACTTTAATCAACATTTGCAAGAAGTTAACTGCGTTACAATTGTAATACAATACAGTATTAATTTAGTCTACAGAAAGTCCCCGACTTATATAAGTGGATCGTTCCGCAACCCTATGTGTAAGTAGATTTTTACGTAACTCGGAGCCATGTTTTATTATATACCTTATAAACAATAATAATTGATATAATAATAATTAATAATAACAGCTAATAAAAACATTAATAATTAATAATCGATACTGGAGTCACTGTCGTATTCAATTGAGGCACAGGCAGGGGTGGGTGTGGTGGTGGTTGGAGTGGTAGTAGGTGGTAGTGGTAGTAGTGGTGGTAGTGGTAGTAGTGGTGGTAGTGGCACAAGAAGTTTTTTACGTTAAGTCCGGATATACGTATGTCAGAGCTAAGTCGGGGTCCGTCTGTATTTAATTTCAACAGCTACACAAGTTCTCATTTCCTTCATTTCACATGTTCTTTGATTGTACATTCAATGTAAGTGTGTTCCTTCAGACACATAAAACTGTACTGGGACACAACTGGTACTTGCTGACAATCTGAATGTCCCACAAGCGCAGTTAAGACTGAGAAGGCACTTTGTGAGAAAGGGACCAAATGATAGAGTGAAATATTGTTTTGAAACGCAGTGACAGGATTAAGACGCCATTCTTCCACATACATGCTACTCGGCACTGCGAACTGATAAGGCCCGACATTCAACCATAAAGTATGAACATTTTGATGATGAACATTCCACTGTGTGAAATATTCGACTGACGCTGCTTACTGTGAAACATTATTTTATGCAGGCTCTGCATTATTCATGGATCCCTGGTACTGTCAGTACACAAATGATCCCTGTACTGTCAGTACACAAATGATCCCTGGTACTGTCAGTACACAAACGATCCCTGGTACTGTCAGTACCAGAATCGTTTGTGTTCCAGTTTGCTATAAACAAAAATAATGATTAAAATTTACAGAGCTGTAATTTTGCCTCTTGTGTCATATGGGTGTGAAACTCGGTCTCTCACACTAAGAACATAGGCTGAAGATGTTCGAGAACAGTGCGCTGAGGAAGGTATTGGACCTAAGAGGGAGGATGTGATAAGAGACCGGAGAAAATTGCATAATAAGGAGCTTCATGATCTGTACTCCTCACCAAATATTAGGGTGATCAAATCAAGAAGGATGAGATGGGTTGGAAATGTGGCATGCATGGTGAAGAGCATGCATACAGGGTTCTGGTGTAGCAACCTGAAGGAAAGAGACCACTTGGAAGACCTAGGGTTAGATGGAAGGATATTATTAAAATGGGTCTTAAACAAAAGGATGAGTGTGGACTGGTTTAATCTGGCTCAGGATAGGGATCTCTGGAGAAGATGGTAATCAAAAATTGAGTTCCACAAACTGTGAGGAATTCTTGAGTAGCTGAGGTTACATCGTCTTCTCATGGACTCTACTGCATGGAGTTAATTAATTAGTTCATTAGGAAAAGAATGCAAGTGCATACTTAACGTGGCAAACAGCAGCAGCACCAGCATTACAGCCACCTCACCAAATGCACTGTGCTGGCTGCATATCCACACGCCCACGCTGGCACACAAAGTAGCAGCTTGGTGTTTGTAAACCTCTTAACCTACTTACACTGTCGTATTCTTCCTGTGAAGCAAACCGCTCTCGCTGTATTCTCGTCATATACAGAACGTCAGTTTCAGGAAGGGCCTCCTCAAGACTCTCAAACTTTTCTTGGGAAATCCCCTTTGAAGCCAGAAACTGGACAATGTGGCTCGGCATGCCGAGACTCAGTGGGCTCACATATCTGATCTGCACATTGTACAGGGTCAGCAACCTAACAAGGACAAATTCAATATTATCAGTTTAATTTAAGAGTACCTGAGCCACACGCTCTTGACCTGTAACAGCCTGCTAAACCAACGCCACTTGCCATGGGTTTACTCAGCAGTGCCCTGTAAGAAGTATCTTTCCTGTTTTCTGATGAGGTGTGTGGGTCATGTGGCACATATGGGGGGAAGCCATAAATACATATGACGGTTTGATGGGGGAAGCTGTAAGAAAGAAATCGTCTGGAACACCTAGACATAGATGGGAGAATAATGTTAAAATCGACCATAAAGATATTGGATGGGAAGACATGGGTTGGATTCATGCAGCTCAGGATAGGAACAAGTGTTGGGGTATTGTGAACAGGGAAATGAGCCTTCAGGTTCCATAAAACACAGGGAAATGTGACTAGCTGAGGTTTCAGTCAAACAGATAACAGGGAAGTCAGAAGAGTGGACATTTGTAAGTAGTTCAGAAGCCTTAGTCCCGAGGCCACGAATGTTTTGGTAGTAAATGTCAAATATGTGTGTAAGTTAGAAGATGAGCCATCTCCAAAACCATTAACGAGAGAACTGGCCGTTATTCCTTGGGACAAGTGCTTCCTCTGTCGGCCCTAACAGCATTAATGGGGACCATGGGTTTCAGGTGTATACTTTGGACTAGAGGGTGATACTTGTGCTTGGTCTCAATGGATTTGTCAGGACATTCCAAGGCGTATACCTGCTCAGGACTAAGACGCCCATAGCAGCCTTTTGGCTAGGCCCCAATGTCATTTATAAGGGGAAAGTCGTCTTGAAAAGATGAATAAGAATTCAATTTGGTTTTCAACTTAGTGCAAGTAAGAGAGGACAACTTTAAATGTCCCTGCAAGAAATTTTCAACATCTGAGGCCAAAACAACAGGACGAAGGCGCGATATGAAAAGTGATTTTAATTTAGGTTTTTTAGGTCTTACAGGGAGGCAAGAGGAGCTCCTGACTCCGACCATAGCCGGCCTACTTTTGTGTCCCAGAACTGGGAAGATCATCCGACTTATTCCCCTTCTTATTGACTGCCGTAGTGAAGCCTTCGTCACAGATCCCAGCTTGTTAAACCAGAATCTTAGTAGATGTCACTTGCACTCCTCCAGGGTTAGCAGGATTAGCCGGAGTTGACATACGACATGTGGAGCCAGTAGTTAGCACATCCCTGTAGTAGTTGATCATGTTTGCTTCGGGAGCGGCAAATAGGGCGGGGCTTCGCGGCAGGTCGCCCCCAGACTAATGGACGCACGACAGCGACACTAGGCAGCAGCGATGTGATCCAGTGTAAAGTTTAAATTTTCATTATCCTTTCTCAGTATCCTTACTTCATCAGATAATTTTTGGACAATGTTGACCAAGTTCTCAATCAGTTTGTTGGTGCACTTGCCGTTTGAATGGATAAATTCCAACTGGGCACCAAGTAGGTCAATGTCATGGTCCTTGCGAGCGACATGATCATCATAAGCCACCCTCGGGGTAGAACGAAGAGGAGTATCATCACTCCTGTCAGCACATTGATTCAGCCTACAAGAATCGCACTGATAGGTGGACTCACCATTCACAAAGTAGACGGAGTACTCACTATCACTCAGCCGAAGGCAAGTTTGATGAAATCGCGAAGCACATGGCCCACAACAACGTAAGGATTTCTGTTTGCCATAAAAGGCCTTTTTACACACACCAAACTGATCTTTGCTCGCCGTCATTTTGCCGGCAAGGCAGGAGATTCGACCGGCTTGGCAGAACCTCCCTCATCGATAGTAGCAACACTGGCGCACGGGGTGGGAGCACTGAGTAGACACGTCCAAGTGTACACACATGCATACAGAAGTAAAATAGATTAGATTAAAAAATAATAAATAAACCAAGCATGAAAATACACAGTCAAGGAGCGCCCAAGCCGAAACACACAACAAGATTTTGGGTTCTCATGGCAGTGTAACACTGCAAAGTGTAGCAGAAATGTTTTGGGTATGCTGAAGATGGAGGAAGCAGGTTCAATCAAAATGTCAGTACGTTCATACCGCACAACACAGTGTCACACTGTACCTGGCAAGAGAATGAACAGTCCTGCCATGCTTCAGATCGCCAACCATCGTGATGGTCAGCCCATTTACAGTGCCAATCTCTTCTCGGATTGTGAAAACGTCCAACAGCGCTTGGGTGGGATGTTCACCAATGCCATCTCCTGCATTGATCAAAGGCTTGCGACAATAGTTTGCTGCCCGCTGAAACATAAAAGATGCTGCATTGTCCAACGTTTATTTCAAACTACACAATATAAAACCACAGTGGTAACTATATGTACTACCTGCTTTAACACTATAAAGCTCTACATTCTGCCCACACAGCATACTTGTATGTTCCATATGATTTTCACAGTAACAAGCAATAATTTCCTAAAGAGCATTATACAGTTGGTATTTGTAATTAAGACAGCCTCTGTTCGTTGTGTGCCTTTAAACAGGCCGTGCCATGGCTCAGGGGGATAGTCGCCGGCCTCTCAACGCAGAGGCCTGGATTCAATCCCAGGTCAGTCCACATGAGATTTGTGGTGGATAGAGTGGAACTAGAACAGGTATTTCTCCCAATACTTTGGTTTTCCCCAGTCAGTAACATCCCATCTTCATCTTAATACTACTCTTACCAGAAGGACAAGTGTGCAAAGCCCGGAAACCTTCAAAAAAGCAATGCTCTTCTGGATGTCAGGGAACAGTGGATAGGAAAGTACTTTCACATTGTTTTTGTTGAGGCTTCAAGGAGTCACATCTACACTAACAACACTTACAGAGACAGCTCCAGGTTCAGGGTGTCTGAGCACTACAACATCTGCGTAGCCAGCCATCACAGCAATGGAGTCTGAAATGGAAATGCCCTCTGTTAATTGCAGATATTAACTACAAAATAGGATGAACACAGAGAAGCATGGAAGGTCGGCTATACACTTCACCGCACTAAGCCTGCCCAAAAACACTTCCGACAGCAGTGCACAGCAATATATTAAAATTAAATGAAAAGAACACAGAAAATGTCTCCAGAGCAAAACACTTATGGTGCGCTCACCTAACCACACCAACCGATAAACACTGGTAAGCATAGTAACCAGGAAATAAATGGTAATGTAACTGTGGCAACCATAACAACAAAGGTAAGAACAGCAACTATAGAAGCACTGGTAACAAAGGCAACCACAATAACTTTTGTAAGGAAAGTAATCATAAACATATGTAGGTCTTCACATAACGTGATTGTTCCTTTTGTCCAATTTTAAGTAAACTTGAACTTTCTTGACAGATTTTAGTAAAAATCACCAAAATAAAATTTTTTGAAAATCTGCCCACTAGGAGCAGAGTTGTTCCATGCTGACAGATAAGTGGATGGACAGATATGATAAAGCTAATATTCACGTTCTGCAATTGTTTTGTGAATGCACCTAAAAATTAGGTTATATGTCTCCTATGCACACTTACACCACAAATATAATTAATAGTTAGTAAAGTTAAAATAGCAGTGCGAGGAAAAATTCTTACTGACTATATTTTGATTTGTTAAGTTTAAACTTCCTCTGATGAACGTTAATCATGTATCCTACTGTCAATTTCCACTATGTAAAAGTTTAACATTTACAATTTTATGTTGATGAAAGCTGTCCAATCCACTCTTTCTGCACAATGGTATGCAGCGTTAAACAACACACAAAATTCTACAAATAACAAATTGTACAAAATATGGCAGAAAGTAGCCATGACCCATTTTAAATAAAACTGCAACTCTGTACCTTCCAGTGTTTCCCCTTTCTTAACCGATGAGCTGCTCTCATCCATGCTGATGACACGACCGCCGAGTCGCTGCATCGCAGCCGAGAAGCTGCAGCTTGTGCGAGTGCTTACTTCGTAGAAGACAGATGCCATTACCTTCCCCTTGGATAGTAGAAAACTAACATTTAATCACATAATGTAACAGACTCCTCCTAGCCAACCAACTATATTAATTTTGAATGGAAGCCCAAAGTCATCATGTCCTGATGACAGAAACAGATGTCTCTGAAAACATCGGACTTGTGCCCCACATTGACGTGGCCAGTCATCAAAGACCATTTTACCACTTCCAGTGGCCATGAAGTGTTGTCTGCAATAGTATCTTCTTGGGCCACCAGCTGCATAAGTTGGTTTAAGTTAACCAATGTTTCAGAGACTGACTCCATGTCCATCATCAGGGTGCTCATACGACTCAATACCCAGCCATCCTAAATTTTCACCACAGAAGGCCAGAGCTTGTGGTTGGATGCCAGACAGTGGAGTTAGCGCGGCAGTCCGAAGATTGCTGTGCCTGACCTCAATTGTCGTGTAAGTCTTATATGACTCACATTTTGCATCATCTGACTAACATAAAACAGTAATACAAGTCAGTGATGACAGAGCCATCATACCTGACGTCAGACAGCAATAATGAACACAACCACATTGAACTTCTCAGACAGATGAACACATGACGATGAATGGTACAAACTAGAGTCATAATTGGAGTGATTTGAAAATGCACGCTTCAAAACATCACAGCCACATCACATACAAAAACACAACATCACAGTCACATCACATACAAGCCCACAACATCACAGCCACATCACATTCAAGCACACATCATCACAGCCACATCACATTCAAGCACACAACATCACAGTCACATCACATACAAGCACACAACATCACAGCCACATCACATACAAACACACATCACAGCCACATCACATTCAAGCACACAACATCACAGTCACATCACATACAAGCCCACAACATCAGAGCCACATCACATTCAAGCACACAACATCACAGTCACATCACATACAAGCCCACAACATCACAGCCACATCACATACAAACACATCATCACAGCCACATCACATTCAAGCACACAACATCACAGTCACATCACATACAAGCCCACAACATCAGAGCCACATCACATTCAAGCACACAACATCACAGTCACATCACATACAAGCACACAACATCACAGCCACATCACATACAAACACACATCACAGCCACATCACATTCAAGCACACAACATCACAGTCACATCACATACAAGCCCACAACATCAGAGCCACATCACATTCAAGCACACAACATCACAGTCACATCACATACAAGCCCACAACATCACAGCCACATCACATACAAACACACATCACAGCCACATCACATTCAAGCACACAACATCACAGTCACATCACATACAAGCCCACAACATCAGAGCCACATCACATTCAAGCACACAACATCACAGTCACATCACATACAAGCACACAACATCACAGCCACATCACATACAAACACACATCACAGCCACATCACATTCAAGCACACAACATCACAGTCACATCACATACAAGCCACAACATCAGAGCCACATCACATTCAAGCACACAACATCACAGTCACATCACATACAAGCCCACAACATCACAGCCACATCACATTCAAGCACACATCATCACAGCCACATCACATCAAGCACACATCATCACAGCCACATCACATTCAAGCACACAACATCACAGTCACATCACATACAAGCACACAACATCACAGCCACATCACATACAAGCACACAACATCACAGCCACATCACATACAAGCACACAACATCACAGCCACATCACATACAAGTACACAACATCATATCTATATCACATGCAAGTAAACAATATTTTATAAAATAGACTGAAATAACCCATATAGCGGTGGATGATAAAAACATATGGAATATCAGTGATTTGTGGTGGAACACTTTCTGGATTTGTAAAGATGAACATTTACTTAGGCCAGTGCTACGTAACATACCCTGTATAATGTCCATAAATGTCAACCAGGTGAATTTTACATCCATTTCCTGAATATCAAATGGTTGCTTTGGACAGACTGTACAGATGATATACATAAAGTAGAAATGTATAAGGAAAAAGTCAGAGGAGAAGAAGGTGCAAAAGGAGGATGAGAAGGGGGCGGTAAGAAGGAGAAGTACGAGAATAAGGTACATAAGGATCGAGGGAGAATGAAAAGGAGAAGAAGAATCAGCAAAATGTCCATACCTTCAGGATGTGGTCAAGAGGTCTCTCTTTCTGCACAAATATCCTGAGTGTTTGTGCCAGATTGAAGATGTCATTCAACTGATCCTTGCTGAACATGTTAACAGACAGGATGTGTTGACCTGTAAGCCCGTGGCTGCCAGTCGTCATGGACGGGATGTACAGGTTTGGATTACTGTCACTCTTATGGTGAACCGCAGTGGAGAGTGGACCTGGCGACACGGAGCGAGCTCCACGTTGCAGCTTCATGTACTCCTTCAAGTCAAGTTCTGGTGTCAGATGACTTCCTGTCCTGACGTTTGTGTCACACAGCAGTTTTGAGTACATGTCTGGAAGCGAGAGGACACACTACATTTGTGACAGCATTAAGGACTTCTCAAGGCCCTCTGCTTGTCAAGACACTTGCCTCTTACAGAACAAACATGTTGAGCATCCAAGTCTTCTGCAACGTGACATCATGTCATTGGTCCACCAGTTCGAAGGATTGTAGTGCCTTCACCTTCAAGGTCAAGCAGTTTTCTTGGCCTGCTTGATCCTTGACGATGAAGGCACTATGTTCTTTGAAAATAACAGGAACTACTTGCCCAACAACACAGAGTAACATCCCAGAAAACTTGGATCTTTCAGGAACACTATTGTGAGAACCTCAAATTCCACAACAAGCCAAAAGCTTCATTACTTTGTCCACACCATGCCATTCATTTTAATATTATCCTACCACCTGTGCCTAGGTCTCGCAAGTGATCTTGTCTGACGGAAGTTCTGTAGGCATTTCATATAGTTAACATACATGATATATGCTATATCCATATCATTCTCATTCAGTTGATCACCCTCACAATATTCACTAAGCTACTCATTCTTCAAATTTTTTCCATTCTGCCAGTTTGTCTGCCATATATCCAAAATATCCCCCTCAGGATCCTGTTCTCAGACACCCTCCATTCATGTTTCACACCCATTGCAAACTACAAATGAAACTGTTGATTTATATACTTTTACCATTTACATTGTTAGACAACAGACAAGAAGACAAAAGAGTCTGGTATTCCCCTATTTCATCTTCGCTAAGCTTCTTTACTTCCTGAAATTTTGAATCACACAGTTGTAGTATATTATTACCACAATGACGATCAAAATATGACAGTCAAAGACAACGGGATGGTTGCCATATGTGTACGCACTACTGAAGGCACTGCTCACAGACAGGTGCTGCACTAGCGTAATTCTTTTGCAACTTGTCTCACTGACTGCCATTAAATTTGAAACAGTTTTTCATATTCCATGTGTGAATCACTCAATGTCACACCCACACGATTTGATTTTCTGACTTGCAGGGTGCACAAATACCAGCAAATTGTACAGATGTTGTATGTTGTGAGCCACACTGGTAAGGGATTACTTGCAGGGTGCACACATACCAGCAAATTATACAGGTGTTGTATGTTGTGAGCCACACTGGTAAGGGATTACTTGCAGGGTGCACACATACCAGCAAATTGTACAGATGTTGTATGTTGTTAGCCACACTGGTAAGGGATTACTTGCAGGGTGCACAAATACCAGCAAATTGTACAGATGTTGTATGTTGTGAGCCACACTGGTAAGGGATTACTTGCAGGGTGCACACATACCAGCAAATTATACAGGTGTTGTATGTTGTGAGCCACACTGGTAAGGGATTACTTGCAGGGTGCACACATACCAGCAAATTATACAGGTGTTGTATGTTGTGAGCCACACTGGTAAGGGATTACTTGCAGGGTGCACACATACCAGCAAATTGTACAGATGTTGTATGTTGTGAGCCACACTGGTAAGGGATTACTTGCAGGGTGCACACATACCAGCAAATTATACAGGTGTTGTATGTTGTGAGCCACACTGGTAAGGGATTACTTGCAGGGTGCACAAATACCAGCAAATTATACAGGTGTTGTATGTTGTGAGCCACACTGGTAAGGGATTACTTGCAGGGTGCACACATACCAGCAAATTATACAGGTGTTGTATGTTGTGAGCCACACTGGTAAGGGATTACTTGCAGGGTGCACACATACCAGCAAATTATACAGGTTTTTATGTTGTGAGCCACACTGGTAAGGGATTACTTGCAGGGTGCACACATACCAGCAAATTGTACAGATGTTGTATGTTGTGAGCCACACTGGTAAGGGATTACTTGCAGGGTGCACACATACCAGCAAATTATACAGGTGTTGTATGTTGTGAGCCACACTGGTAAGGGATTACTTGCAGGGTGCACACATACCAGCAAATTGTACAGGTGTTGTATGTTATGAGCCGCACTGGTAAGGGATTACTTGCAGGGTGCACACATACCAGCAAATTATACAGGTGTTGTATGTTGTGAGCCACACTGGTAAGGGATTACTTGCAGGGTGCACACATACCAGCAAATTGTACAGGTGTTGTATGTTATGAGCCGCACTGGTAAGGGATTACCTGCAGGGTGCACACATACCAGCAAATTGTACAGATGTTGTATGTTGTGAGCCACACTGGTAAGGGATTACTTGCAGGGTGCACACATACCAGCAAATTATACAGGTGTTGTATGTTGTGAGCCGCACTGGTAAGGGATTACTTGCAGGGTGCACACATACCAGCAAATTATACAGGTGTTGTATGTTGTGAGCCACACTGGTAAGGGATTACTTGCAGGGTGCACACATACCAGCAAATTATACAGGTGTTGTATGTTGTGAGCCACACTGGTAAGGGATTACTTGCAGGGTGCACAAATACCAGCAAATTATACAGGTGTTGTATGTTGTGAGCCACACTGGTAAGGGATTACTTGCAGGGTGCACACACACCAGCAAATTGTACAGATGTTGTATGTTGTGAGCCACACTGGTAAGGGATTACTTGCAGGGTGCACACATACCAGCAAATTATACAGGTGTTGTATGTTGTGAGCCACACTGGTAAGGGATTACTTGCAGGGTGCACACATACCAGCAAATTATACAGGTGTTGTATGTTGTGAGCCGCACTGGTAAGGGATTACTTGCAGGGTGCACACATACCAGCAAATTATACAGGTGTTGTATGTTGTGAGCCACACTGGTAAGGGATTACTTGCAGGGTGCACACATACCAGCAAATTGTACAGATGTTGTATGTTGTGAGCCACACTGGTAAGGGATTACTTGCAGGGTGCACACATACCAGCAAATTGTACAGGTGTTGTACGTTATGAGCCACACTGGTAAGGGATTACTTGCAGGGTGCACACATACCAGCAAATTGTACAGGTGTTGTATGTTATGAGCCACACTGGTAAGGGATTACTTGCAGGGTGCACACATACCAGCAAATTATACAGGTGTTGTATGTTGTGAGCCACACTGGTAAGGGATTACTTGCAGGGTGCACACATACCAGCAAATTATACAGGTGTTGTATGTTGTGAGCCACACTGGTAAGGGATTACTTGCAGGGTGCACACATACCAGCAAATTGTACAGGTGTTGTACGTTATGAGCCACACTGGTAAGGGATTACTTGCAGGGTGCACACATACCAGCAAATTGTACAGATGTTGTATGTTGTGAGCCACACTGGTAAGGGATTACTTGCAGGGTGCACACATACCAGCAAGTTGTACAGATGTTGTATGTTGTGAGCCACACTGGTAAGGGATTACTTGCAGGGTGCACACATACCAGCAAATTATACAGGTGTTGTATGTTGTGAGCCACACTGGTAAGGGATTACTTGCAGGGTGCACACATACCAGCAAATTATACAGGTGTTGTATGTTGTGAGCCACACTGGTAAGGGATTACTTGCAGGGTGCACACATACCAGCAAATTGTACAGGTGTTGTACGTTATGAGCCACACTGGTAAGGGATTACTTGCAGGGTGCACACATACCAGCAAATTATACAGGTGTTGTATGTTGTGAGCCACACTGGTAAGGGATTACTTGCAGGGTGCACACATACCAGCAAATTATACAGGTGTTGTATGTTGTGAGCCACACTGGTAAGGGATTACTTGCAGGGTGCACACATACCAGCAAATTGTACAGGTGTTGTACGTTATGAGCCACACTGGTAAGGGATTACTTGCAGGGTGCACACATACCAGCAAATTGTACAGATGTTGTATGTTGTGAGCCACACTGGTAAGGGATTACTTGCAGGGTGCACACATACCAGCAAGTTGTACAGATGTTGTATGTTGTGAGCCACACTGGTAAGGGATTACTTGCAGGGTGCACACATACCAGCAAATTATACAGGTGTTGTATGTTGTGAGCCACACTGGTAAGGGATTACTTGCAGGGTGCACACATACCAGCAAATTATACAGGTGTTGTATGTTGTGAGCCACACTGGTAAGGGATTACTTGCAGGGTGCACAGATACCAGCAAATTGTACAGGTGTTGTACGTTATGAGCCACACTGGTAAGGGATTACTTGCAGGTGCACACATACCAGCAAATTATACAGGTGTTGTATGTTGTGAGCCACACTGGTAAGGGATTACTTGCAGGGTGCACACATACCAGCAAATTATACAGGTGTTGTATGTTGTGAGCCACACTGGTAAGGGATTACTTGCAGGGTGCACACATACCAGCAAATTGTACAGGTGTTGTACGTTATGAGCCACACTGGTAAGGGATTACTTGCAGGGTGCACACATACCAGCAAATTATACAGGTGTTGTATGTTGTGAGCCACACTGGTAAGGGATTACTTGCAGGGTGCACACATACCAGCAAATTGTACAAGTGTTGTACGTTATGAGCCACACTGGTAAGGGATTACTTGCAGGGTGCACACATACCAGCAAATTATACAGGTGTTGTATGTTGTGAGCCACACTGGTAAGGGATTACTTGCAGGGTGCACACATACCAGCAAATTGTACAGGTGTTGTACGTTATGAGCCACACTGGTAAGGGATTACTTGCAGGGTGCACACATACCAGCAAATTGTACAGATGTTGTATGTTGTGAGCCACACTGGTAAGGGATTACTTGCAGGGTGCACACATACCAGCAAATTATACAGGTGTTGTATGTTGTGAGCCACACTGGTAAGGGATTACTTGCAGGGTGCACACATACCAGCAAATTATACAGGTGTTGTATGTTGTGAGCCACACTGGTAAGGGATTACTTGCAGGTGCACACATACCAGCAAATTATACAGGTGTTGTATGTTGTGAGCCACACTGGTAAGGGATTACTTGCAGGGTGCACACATACCAGCAAATTGTACAGATGTTGTACGTTATGAGCCACACTGGTAAGGGATTACTTGCAGGGTGCACACATACCAGCAAATTGTACAGATGTTGTATGTTGTGAGCCACACTGGTAAGGGATTACTTGCAGGGTGCACACATACCAGCAAGTTGTACAGATGTTGTATGTTGTGAGCCACACTGGTAAGGGATTACTTGCAGGGTGCACACATACCAGCAAATTATACAGGTGTTGTATGTTGTGAGCCACACTGGTAAGGGATTACTTGCAGGGTGCACACATACCAGCAAATTATACAGGTGTTGTATGTTGTGAGCCACACTGGTAAGGGATTACTTGCAGGGTGCACAGATACCAGCAAATTGTACAGGTGTTGTACGTTATGAGCCACACTGGTAAGGGATTACTTGCAGGGTGCACACATACCAGCAAATTATACAGGTGTTGTATGTTGTGAGCCACACTGGTAAGGGATTACTTGCAGGGTGCACACATACCAGCAAATTATACAGGTGTTGTATGTTGTGAGCCACACTGGTAAGGGATTACTTGCAGGGTGCACACATACCAGCAAATTGTACAGGTGTTGTACGTTATGAGCCACACTGGTAAGGGATTACTTGCAGGGTGCACACATACCAGCAAATTATACAGGTGTTGTATGTTGTGAGCCACACTGGTAAGGGATTACTTGCAGGGTGCACACATACCAGCAAATTGTACAGGTGTTGTACGTTATGAGCCACACTGGTAAGGGATTACTTGCAGGGTGCACACATACCAGCAAATTATACAGGTGTTTTATGTTGTGAGCCACACTGGTAAGGGATTACTTGCAGGGTGCACACATACCAGCAAATTGTACAGGTGTTGTACGTTATGAGCCACACTGGTAAGGGATTACTTGCAGGGTGCACACATACCAGCAAATTGTACAGGTGTTGTACGTTATGAGCCACACTGGTAAGGGATTACTTGCAGGGTGCACACATACCAGCAAATTGTACAGGTGTTGTACGTTATGAGCCACACTGGTAAGGGATTACTTGCAGGGTGCACACATACCAGCAAATTGTACAGGTGTTGTATGTTGTGAGCCACACTGGTAAGGGATTACTTGCAGGGTGCACACATACCAGCAAATTATACAGGTGTTGTATGTTGTGAGCCACACTGGTAAGGGATTACTTGCAGGGTGCACACATACCAGCAAATTGTACAGATGTTGTATGTTGTGAGCCACACTGGTAAGGGATTACTTGCAGGGTGCACACATACCAGCAAATTGTACAGATGTTGTATGTTGTGAGCCACACTGGTAAGGGATTACTTGCAGGGTGCACACATACCAGCAAATTGTACAGATGTTGTATGTTGTGAGCCACACTGGTAAGGGATTACTTGCAGGGTGCACACATACCAGCAAGTTGTACAGATGTTGTATGTTGTGAGCCACACTGGTAAGGGATTACTTGCAGGGTGCACACATACCAGCAAATTATACAGGTGTTGTATGTTGTGAGCCACACTGGTAAGGGATTACTTGCAGGGTGCACACATACCAGCAAATTATACAGGTGTTGTATGTTGTGAGCCACACTGGTAAGGGATTACTTGCAGGGTGCACACATACCAGCAAATTGTACAGGTGTTGTACGTTATGAGCCACACTGGTAAGGGATTACTTGCAGGGTGCACACATACCAGCAAATTATACAGGTGTTGTATGTTGTGAGCCACACTGGTAAGGGATTACTTGCAGGGTGCACACATACCAGCAAATTATACAGGTGTTGTATGTTGTGAGCCACACTGGTAAGGGATTACTTGCAGGGTGCACACATACCAGCAAATTGTACAGGTGTTGTACGTTATGAGCCACACTGGTAAGGGATTACTTGCAGGGTGCACACATACCAGCAAATTATACAGGTGTTGTATGTTGTGAGCCACACTGGTAAGGGATTACTTGCAGGGTGCACACATACCAGCAAATTGTACAAGTGTTGTACGTTATGAGCCACACTGGTAAGGGATTACTTGCAGGTGCACACATACCAGCAAATTATACAGGTGTTGTATGTTGTGAGCCACACTGGTAAGGGATTACTTGCAGGGTGCACACATACCAGCAAATTGTACAGGTGTTGTACGTTATGAGCCACACTGGTAAGGGATTACTTGCAGGGTGCACACATACCAGCAAATTGTACAGATGTTGTATGTTGTGAGCCACACTGGTAAGGGATTACTTGCAGGGTGCACACATACCAGCAAATTATACAGGTGTTGTATGTTGTGAGCCACACTGGTAAGGGATTACTTGCAGGGTGCACACATACCAGCAAATTATACAGGTGTTGTATGTTGTGAGCCACACTGTAAGGGATTACTTGCAGGGTGCACACATACCAGCAAATTATACAGGTGTTGTATGTTGTGAGCCACACTGGTAAGGGATTACTTGCAGGGTGCACACATACCAGCAAATTGTACAGAGTGTTGTATGTTGTGAGCCACACTGGTAAGGGATTACTTGCAGGGTGCACACATACCAGCAAATTATACAGGTGTTGTATGTTGTGAGCCACACTGGTAAGGGATTACTTGCAGGGTGCACACATACCAGCAAATTATACAGTGTTGTATGTTGTGAGCCACACTGGTAAGGGATTACTTGCAGGTGCACACATACCAGCAAATTTACAGGTGTTGTATGTTATGAGCCACACATGGTAAGGGATTACTTGCAGGGTGCACACATACCAGCAAATTATACAGGTGTTGTATGTTGTGAGCCACACTGGTAAGGGATTACTTGCAGGGTGCACACATACCAGCAAATTATACAGGTGTTGTATGTTGTGAGCCACACTGGTAAGGGATTACTTGCAGGGTGCACACATACCAGCAAATTTACAGGTGTTGTATGTTGTGAGCCACACTGGTAAGGGATTACTTGCAGGGTGCACACATACCAGCAAATTGTACAGGTGTTGTATGTTTGAGCCACACTGGTAAGGGATTACTTGCAGGGTGCACACATACCAGCAAATTATACAGGTGTTGTATGTTTGAGCCACACTGGTAAGGGATTACTTGCAGGGTGCACACATACCAGCAAATTTACAGGTGTTGTATGTTTGAGCCACACTGGTAAGGGATTACTTGCAGGGTGCACACATACCAGCAAATTGTACAGGTGTTGTAGTTGTGAGCCACACTGGTAAGGGATTACTTGCAGGGTGCACACATACCAGCAAATTGTACAGGTGTTGTACGTTATGAGCCACACTGGTAAGGGATTACTTGCAGGGTGCACACATACCAGCAAATTGTACAGGTGTTGTAGTTATGAGCCACACTGGTAAGGGATTACTTGCAGGGTGCACACATACCAGCAAATTGTACAGGTGTTGTACGTTATGAGCCACACTGGTAAGGGATTACTTGCAGGGTGCACACATACCAGCAAATTTACAGGTGTTGTATGTATGTGAGCCACACTGGTAAGGGATTACTTGCAGGGTGCACACATACCAGCAAATTGTACAGGTGTTGTATGTTATGAGCCACACTGGTAAGGGATTACTTGCAGGGTGCACACATACCAGCAAATTGTACAGTGTTGTATGTTGTGAGCCACACTGGTAAGGGATACTTGCAGGGTGCACACATACAGCAAATTGTACAGGTGTTGAGTTGAGCCACATGGTAAGGGTTAGCAGTGCACACATACAGAAATGTACCTATGTTGAGGGAGTCCACACTGTAAGGGATACCTATGAAGGGAGTCACACATACAGTCAAGATGTACATGTGTAAGTGGAGACCAATGTAAGGGATACCTATGTAAGGAGTATACCAATGTAAGGGAGTACCTATGTAAGGGAGTACTATGTAAGGGAGTACCTAATGTAAGGGAGTGACCTATGTAAGGGATACTATTAGGTACTAAGGGAGTACCTATGTAAGGGAGTACCTATGTAAGGGAGTATACCTATGTAAGGGAGTACCTATGTAAGGGAGTACCTATGTAAGGGAGTACCTATGTAAGGGAGTACCTATGTAAGGGAGTACCTATGTAAGGGAGTACCTATGTAAGGGAGTACCTATGTAAGGGTAGTAACCTATGTAAGGGAGTACCTATGTAAGGGAGTACCTATGTAAGGGAGTACCTATGTAAGGGAGTACCTATGTAAGGGAGTACCTATGTAAGGGAGTACCTATGTAAGGGTACCTGTAGGAGTACCTATGTAAGGGAGTACCTATGTAAGGGAGTACCTATGTAAGGGAGTACCTATGTAAGGGAGTACCTATGTAAGGGAGTACCTATGTAAGGGAGTACCTATGTAAGGGAGTACCTATGTAAGGGAGTACCTATGTAAGGGAGTACCTATGTAAGGGAGTACCTATGTAAGGAGAGTACCTATGTAAGGGAGTACCTATGTAGATAGAGGGAGTAGCCTATGTAAAGGGAGTACCTAATGTAAGGGTACTAGTAGGAGTACCTATGTAAGGGAGTACCTATGTAAGGGAGTACCTATGTAAGGGTCAGTAGTACCTATGTAAGGGAGTTACCTATTAGGGATACTATGTAAGGGAGTACCTATGTAAGGGAGTACCTATGTAAGGGAGTACCTATGTAAGGGAGTACCTATGTAAGGGAGTACCTATGTAAGGGAGTACCTATGTAAGGGAGTACCTATGTAAGGGAGTACCTATGTAGGGAGTACCTATAAGGGAGTACCTATGTAAGGGAGTTACCTATGTAAGGGAGTACCTATGTAGGGTAATGAAGTGGAGTACCTATGTAAGGGAGTACCTAGTAGGCCTAGTAAGGGAGTACCTATGTAAGGGAGTACCTATGTAAGGGAGTACCTATGTAAGGGAGTACCTATAGGGTTACCAGTAAGGGGAGTACCTATGTAAGGGAGTACCTGTTTGTTTAACATATTTCACATTTGTAGTTTTTTAATTTTTAATTTACAAACTACAAAAGCAAAATAAGTAACAGTGTTCTCTCAGTACACGCCATCAGGCACCGGGTCATTCCTGGGGGTAAAACGGCCAGGGTGTGGCGTTGACCACCCACCCCCATCTAGCAGCGAGGTTAAAGAAAGAGTATAGCTATACCTCTACTCCCCTCTGGGCCTTCATGGCCTGTTCTAGGGTGAACTTTTCCTTTACCATGAGGCACATAACTAGACCTCAGTCAGCATGTGCCCGAACGCATTCCCGTGCGTGTTCCTCAATGCGTTCACGACCTTCATGTGTTCCCACTTGCTCACCATTGTCACCTTCCCACATGTCATCTGTTCTGTGTCTGTCCACATCCTTCACAGTCTGTCTTGCAGCAGTCTCGCCAGGAGACATTGGGCAGTCAAGGCTGGACGAAGGACGACTAATATCCAGTCCACTGGGTGCTTGATGGCTGGGGAAGAGCTGTTTCTTTGTCTGCCACTCTCGTACATCCTGGCCGAAACCAGGAGGCACCAACACCTACACAGCAACATCAACATCTGTCATGGAACTAACAGTTAACTCCAAACAGCAGTCCTGCAGAAACTCAGCTAAGCCACAAATACACATTTTGGTACCTGAACGCTCATTTCCATATTCACCAGATTCCGCTGTTGAACTCCATCCACTCCACATTCTGTTTGCTTAACCAGCAAATACTTCTGTACTAACCATTTGGACTTTTTTTTTTGTGTCAAAAATTAGAACCAGGTCTGGCAATGAGGTGATGGCAATACTCCTCAAATGCAGAGCCAGAATGTAAACTTTTACTAGCATAAATCACCAGCAGTACCCCCAAGGGCCAGGCCACCTGCTGCCATGTATGTATGGCGGCACTGCCCAAAGGGTTAAGATACATTTTTGGATTATTTGCAAAGGAAAGTTATCCATTAGCATCACCATGTCTCTCAAACTGTCTCTCTGCATAGTGTCTCAGAAACTAGTTCATATATTTTCATAAAATTTGGTATGGGGCATTTTACTCACATTTGTCAATACAGTCAAATTTTGATTAAAATCAGACATAAGTCACATTTTACAAGTTTCTGCAGTCACCTGAATCATACCTTGCTAAGTATCTATCAGAGCACAAAGTACTCTGAAGAAAGTTGCAGAAAAATAAAACATCCTCTTGTTCTGAACACATGTGCCGAACATGTTGCTCTGAACACACTTTTTTCCGTAAATCTTACAGTTTTTGAGTCAATTAAAGAAAAGTGATTTTCATTTTGTCTCATTAACTTGAGAAGTTTTCAAATGGTTGTGCCACCACTTGTCTGCTACCTCTGTTTTACAGTACGAGCTTACAAGTGTGCCTCAAAAGGTGACATTCACAAATTGAAAATCTAGTGTAATGGAAAGGTGAATGCAGCAGAATTGTTAATATGCATACACATCATGTTACATTATTCCCATAAGACCAGTAAATGCACAACACAAATGCTCACCTGTCCATCAACATAGGCAACTTCACCGCGCACCACAACTCTGTGGACGGCACCGCGCACTTTCATGCCAGCAAATGGTGTCCACCGAGACTTACTGTAAGGCATTGCCTCTGGCAACACCCACTCCTCCTCCATGTCAACTTCTACATAGGTGTGGGGCTGCTCCGGCAAGTTGAAGATCCTTCGAGGGTTCCGGTGGAACTTGTCAATAAGATCCTGCATTGAAATTAATGAACTCTTGAGGTGAAATGGCTCTTAGGAACTGAATTATTACGTAACAACAGTATGTGCAAATGTCTGGTGTAACAATGGTGTAAAAACACCGGACCAGTGAATGGTATTTCTGATTTGTATTCAGGGGCTTCTGGATTTAACCTCAGCTTGGAGACCACTTATCGTGACAGAGAGTTTTTAACTTTTTGTTCAGGAAAATTCCAGGAAAATGTGTTAAACGATTCCCTAAGATATGAGAAAACATAAGATTTGAGGTTCTTACATTGGGCCGCGATAGCTCAGTCGGTATAGCGACTCGCTACGGGCTGGACGGTCCGGGGATCGAATCCCGGTGGGAGCGAGATTTTCAGCACCTGTCCAGACCGGCCCTGGGGCCCACCCAGCCTCCTATGCAATGGGTACTGCGTCTCTTTCCCGGGGGTAAAGCGGCCGGGGCGTGGAGTTGACCACCCACCCTCATCTAGTGCCAGGTTAAAGAAAGAGTAGAGCTATACCTCTACTCCCCCTCTGGGCCTTCATGGCCTGTTCTAGGGAGAACTTTACCTTTACCTTGTACACTGGGATGTAATGCTGTGTCATTATGTCAGCAGTTCCCAACGTTTCGAAGGATCACAGTACCTTCACCTTCAGAGTCACGCAGCAAAAGAAGTGTAGCCATGTGTTGCAGTTATATAGTGTGTGTTATACAGGTATGAGTGAGGGTGATGAGGGTCACAAGCTAACAGGGGTGATAGTGATAACCCCTATTGATTCAGCACCCTCACGACCAATGCCTACATGATAAGCCCTATCTAACCACATCACATAGCTATGTTTCTTGGACTGCTTGACCCTGAACATGAAGGCCGTGTGATCCTTCTAAATGTTGAGAACTAATCACCCAGTAACACAACATCACAGCCCAGAAGAGTTGCATCATCATAGAAACAAAAAGCTGGAACCAATCACCTCCAGGCGTACTAGCGACTTTCCCCTGTAAATTAAGCACTTTATAAAGAGGGTTAAGAAAGTAATTACAAGCTAAGGGTTTTTAAGTGGGAATTAAATGGAAATAAGGGAAGTGATGTGAAGTGAAGGGGTGTGAAGTGATGTGAAGTGAAGTGTTTTGGTTTCGAAGTGAATTAAGTTCTTGGGGATAAAAGTATCATGTACTTTGGTCTGACTTTATACTGAGGATACTGTAACATATTGAGATTATTTAGTGTGTGGGTGTTTTTGTAATGTGCGTGTGTTTTTGTATTGTATGTGGATGTTTTTGTTAAGATGTGGATGTTTTTGTTAAGGTGTGGATGTTTTTGTAATGTGTGTACGGTGTTCTAATGTGTGTACTTGTACTTACTGTATGTATTTTGTTTTGTAATTGTGTATAGTTTGTTTTGTATTGTTACTTTTATGTATATTATATATCCATTTGTATTGTGTGTACTAGTGTAAGGACTACTGCCACCGGGTGAAAACATTTGTATTGTGTGTACTAGTGTAAGGACTACTGCCACTGGGTGAAAACATTTGTATTGTGTGTACTAGTGTAAGGACTACTGCCACCGGGTGAAAACATTTGTATTGTGTGTACTAGTGTAAGGACTACTGCCACCAGGTGAAAACATTTGTATTGTGTGTACTAGTGTAAGGACTACTGCCACCGGGTGAAAACATTTGTATTGTGTGTACTGTGTAAGGACTACTGCCACCGGGTGAAAACATTTGTATTGTGTGTACTAGTGTAAGGACTACTGCCACCGGGTGAAAACATTTGTATTGTGTGTACTGTGTAAGGACTACTGCCACCGGGTGAAAACATTTGTATTGTGTGTACGAGTGTAAGGACTACTGCCACCGGGTGAAAACATGTGTATTGTGTGTACTAGTGTAAGGACTGCTGCCACCAGGTGAAAACATCTGTATTGTGTGTACTGTGTAAGGACTACTGCCACCGGTGAAAACATTTGTATTGTGTGTACTGGTGTAAGGACTACTGCAACCGGGTGAGAACATTTGTATTGTGTGTACTAGTGTAAGGACTACTGCCACCGGGTGAAAACATTTGTATTGTGTGTACTGTGTAAGGACTACTGCCACCGGGTGAAAACATTTGTATTGTGTGTACTAGTGTAAGGACTACTGCCACCGGGTGAAAACATTTGTATTGTGTGTACTGTGTAAGGACTACTGCCACCGGGTGAAAACATTTGTATTGTGTGTACTAGTGTAAGGACTACTGCCACCGGGTGAAAACATTTGTATTGTGTGTACTAGTGTAAGGACTACTGCCACCGGGTGAAAACATTTGTATTGTGTGTACTAGTGTAAGGACTACTGCCACCGGGTGAAAACATTTGTATTGTGTGTACTAGTGTAAGGACTACTGCCACTGGGTGAAAACATTTGTATTGTGTGTACTAGTGTAAGGACTACTGCCACCGGGTGAAAACCCAATTGCGGTAAATAATAATAATAATAATAATAATAATAAAATAATGCTTAATTCATTATGAGAATATTACAATGGACGCTGTCCCAGGATAGAGATCTGACTGGTCTAAGGAACCCAACAGAACATGTCTTATGATATTACACTAACCCTGTGATTGAAGTATATTCAGCTTCTGAAAGGCCGTGTACACAATGTATACCTCAGACAATGGACAGTGTCCAACATCATATTTGTACAGTAGTCTCAAATTAAACCAGAACTGATTCCTTCCACGTCCCTTGCAATTCGTCATTTTCAATTATTCTGCCATTAAGTGCTATATAAGCAACACACCAACAGCTGAAGATGCATCATTAAACATCACAAGAATCAATAATCAATCAGTAATGCGACTTTTATAATTACTCCATGCATGCTACATGTAGGTGTCATCACACTTGATTACATTACTTTGTCACAGTCCAAATCATAACAAAATTACCCAATTTTGCACAGGTAAAGTAAAATTGTGCCGATCCCAGTGGCCGCGTGGTCTAAGGCGTGGGTCTACGGCTGCTCGCTTACTGGGATTGTGGGTTCGAATCCCGCCTGTCTGTCTGTTGTGAGTGTTGTCAGGTAGAGGTCTCTGCGTCGGGCTGATCCCTCGTCCAGAGGAGTCCTACCGGGTGTGGTGTGTCTAAAAGTGTAATCATGAAGCCTCGAAAAATGAGACATCCTAGGCCCCCAAGGGGCTGTCGAGCCATTGGAGAGAGGAGAGAAAAGACAGAGAGAAAGAGACAGAGAAGTAAAATTGTCCCTGTGCTTGGTTAAGCCACACACCATTGAGACATACGGAGATGGAGATATAGCCTCATGCACTGTTAATCTCAGTACCAGATGGAGGTGATTGGTCAGATGCATATAGGTGATTGGTCAGATCCATACAGGTGATTGGTCAGATGCATACAGGTGATTGGTCAGATGCATACAGGTGATTGGTCAGATGCATACAGGTGATTGGTCAGATGCATACAGGTGATTGGTCAGATGCATACAGGTGATTGGTCAGATGCATACAGGTGATTGGTCAGATGCATACAGGTGATTGGTCAGATGCATAAAGGTGATTGGTCAGATGCATACAGGTGATTGGTCAGATGCATACAGGTGATTGGTCAGATGCATACCCCAGCTACAGCATCAATGAAGGAGCGTATGGTAGCAACTGGAAGGGAGGATGGACGGCCCCACAGCAGGTATGGCAGCTGTGGATTACAGAAAAATATCTGCTTCTTGAGGGATAAAGCTTCGGTCATTCAGTGCATAGCCTAGTCACTACACTGACTGAGCTATCAAAGATCTTCAAAATATTCAGGCTGCCAGAATCTCATAATGTAACATAATTATATAGTATTTTTATCTAATAAAATGTTGTACCTCTAAAGTCAACTTCCCGTCATGGATGGCTGTCAGTAGCAGCGGCAGTATGGTTTCCAAGCCGGGGAAACCTGGTGGAGCTTTCTCACTTGTTTTTTCTTCTACTGTATGAGGTGCTGATAAGAACAGATAAATGTAATATACCAATCAATTTATTGCACGCTAAACAGCAGTGAGGATTCATATTGAGGTTTTCTGGATTATGACAACATTCAGTGTAATGAATTCACTTCCACACTGAAGATGGAGGCAGTATGTTCCATTCAAACACTGGTAAAGACCTCTAAAACAGCATGGAGTCGTAACTTGCAAGATCACAATATAAATCTCATTATGTTTGGCGAAGTGGGGCGATCCTTGGCCCACATGCTGCGGTACAAAGCAATCAGCTGCTCCACAAATAATGCATTCATATTAAGCTGTGTCGAGATGAATGTTATATTTGACTAACATTTCTTACTTCTGATACTTGCCCCATAGTGGGAATGGTGCAGTTCTAGAAATATTGGCCATGTCACTGTCCCAACTGCCAGTACATGTGCCATAATTCAAAGCAATCACCAATATCACGGTAACACAACTGTTCTTGCGATCGCACGACTTGCTGAAAAAGGATGCGTGTTTTGATCCATCACCATATGGCAGTGTACCCAATTACAAACATTTGCCAAATAAACTTGTCAGGGGAAACAGTACGACATGTGAGATTGGCGGTGATGACAGCGCCGTTGCTGAGGATTCAGGTGTTCTGGAATGTGACAGTGTCACTGGCTCAAGTAACACAGTGCAGTCCAAAAATACTGCCTGACCTTTCAAGATGAATGCACTATGCTCGTTTGAAACATCAGTAACTACTGACCCACTAACAAAGTGTCAGATCCCAGAACACCTGAATCCTCAGTATAACAGATATTCACTGGGCTCCTTGTGTAGTGCAGAGTTACTGGCACGCATGTCAAATACAGGGCTTTATGTACACGATATATATCACATATTAGTGCCTTATAAGACACAGAAATATCTCACCGTGATCTGTAGCAAATACATCAATTATGTCCAAGTTATCCCACAGCGCTTGCTGATCCTCCTCTGTTCCAAGGACAGGTCTCACACTGCCCTTCTTGGGTCCCAGCCTGTCCAGATCTTTCTGAGACAGGAACAGATGGTGTGGGCATACCTCGCATGTCACAGGCAGACCCTGAGAGGCAAAGCAGCAGACAGAACAATTATACAAGCACTTATTAATTGCCGATCCCAGCGGCCGCGCGGTCTAAGGCGTGGATCTGCGGCCGCTCGCTTACTGGGATTGTGGGTTCGAATCCCGCCGGGGGCATGGATGTCTGTCTGTTGTGAGTGTTGTGTGTCGTCAGGTAGAAGTCTCTGCGACGAGCTGGTCACTCGTCCAGAGGAGTCCTACCGAGTGTGGTGTGTCTGAGTGTGATCGTGAAGCCTAAAAAAAATGAGGCGGCCTAGGCCCCCAAGGGGCTGTCGAGCCATTGAAAAAAAGAATTATTAATTAGAAAATGCTGCGCCTAGTTACCAATGACTGGCCTAATCAATAAGATGTCAATTATACTTTTACATCAGCTGCAAGCACAAAGATATTGATTTTATAAATTTCATTGTAAATTATAACAACACAATTCAGTATACTATACACCACATAGATATACATAAAACTGTCCCTGTGCATAATTAAACACATCATCATGACGAAGGTCTGTGGAACACAGGACATGCAGTTGCTACATTGTACCCATTAGATATGAGACAAAGCTGTGGGGTGGGGTGGGGTTGGGTGAGCCACGCTGGATGCAGCAGCAAAGAAAATGAGATTGTGAATGGCATACTCCATGACACACTGCACTGACTTTACCACGGTGATCTTTACGTTCAAAATGTCATACAGTTCCATGGTGCATGCACAGTGTAATTTCATTTACACCTGTAAGAAAAGTACAGCCTTCCCTGTACGGATTTCCATGACACTCATTGTCAATCAGTAAATTTTTGTAAATATCTCCTATAAAAAATTAAATTCAAATCAAACAAAAAATATAGAAAATATGGGCAAAATTTTATTTATACCTGCAAGTAAAGCATAGCTTTCACAGCAGTGACTGTCTTGTAACTCACAAGTGCTCAATGCGATTACATGGAGATCTCCTATACTGAATTTTATGAAAATATGACAGTTTAATCACTTACACTAGGTAACAGATGGACATAAGCATCCTTTTTTTTATGTTGTAAAGAACACCTAAAAATCTTTGGCTGTGCCAGTAACTAAACCCCATTTGTCCAGCCCACAGCCCCGTTGCTACGCTGACTTGGATATGCTGGATTCCGTTGATATTAGTGGTGTCCAAAACGTAGCCCCCACAGAGTTATGCACTGAGGCACGAGTATTAAAAAAATTGATAAGATGCAAATCAAGCAGAGTAATTTGTAACAGAAACATGTGAGGGGCTGCTGCGTGAAGGGGGATGGCAAGGAGGCAGAGGGGAGAAGTCAGCAAAAGCAGGGACAGCTGTCATATCAAAGTGAAACAGAGATGACTGTGTGCTGCCACAAATCAAATTTAGTTTAGTGAGCTGGGGAATTATGTGGCAGAGGCAGTCATTACTGAAGTGTGCACAACAACACCATCGTAAATCACACAGCAATCAGGACTGTGGAAGTGACGTCATGTCTAATGCAAACAGTGAACAAAGATATGTAACTTATCCGGTACTGTGTACCTACAGACAACGTTATCTTAAGATACCATCGCTTTACACGTGTTTTGAACAGAATAATGCGTGCTACATGAATGGCCTTTAAAGTGTACAGGGGATCAGAATAACAAATCACGTGACAGTATCAGTGGTGTCCAAAGCCTGGGCCACAAGTTTTGTACTACAGTCTGTCTTAAAATACCTGGTAAAAAGTAATTCAAGTATAGGAACTTGGAGAGGGACAGCTGGCAGAAACATTAGGACAGAGAATATGAAGGAAGTCTAACATACTTCCAAGCACAGTCCAGAACTGCCATAGCAAATTCAACAATTTTATGGGAGACACTGTACCTGGGAATTTGAGATCCCCAATTCCTGGACTGGGTAGCATGATAACAAATGATGCAAGATGTACATATGAAATTTAATCCAGAATTGCCATGGCAAAAGCAGCATTCAAAAAGAAGAAGACTCTTTTCACCAGCAAATTGGACGTAAATTTAAGGAAGAAACTAGTAAAGTGCTACATTTGGAGCATAGCTTTGTGTGGTGCTGAAACGTGGACACTTGGGAAAGTAGATCAGAAGTATCTGGAAAGTTTTGAAATGTGGTGCTGGAGAAGAATGGAGAAGATCAGTTGGACCGATCGTGTGAGAAATGAAGAAGTATTACATAGAGTGAAGGAGGAGAGGAATATCGTACATACAATAAAAAGAAGAAAGGCTAACTGGATTGGTCACATGTTGCATGGAAACTGCTTTCTAAAACATGTGATTGAAGGAAAGATAGAAGTGACAGGATGACGAGCAAGAAGACGTAAGCAGCTGCTGAATGACCTTAAGGAAAAGAGAGGATACTGGAAATTGAAAGAGGAAGCACTAGATCGCACTCTGTAGGAGCTCACTTTCGAAGAGGCTATGAACCTGTCATAAGACAGACTGCAGAATGAATTCCCGGACAACAGAGGTTCAATCACGTTTGTCCTCGTGAGTCTAAACAAATATTCATACCCTCTCCTTGGCAGCTCGAATAATCTGGATCTCTTCTTTGCGAGCGACGTGACAGATGTGGATCGGTCGACTGTGTAGGGTTGCCAACAGTAAAACTGCAGCTGTAGTTTGACTTTCTGCATGTACACAAAGGGGGTACTTCCGCGGCCAGCTGTCAAAATGCTGTTGAAAAACACAACGTCCGTCACAACATAACTCTCAATACGTAAATCAAATATGTTAAGAAAACCCATAATGTTTGGATCCTAAAAGTTACCATCAGGCGTTCCTCAAAACAAATGTCAGCTATCAATGGTTAATGGGTGTATCTACATAGATGGTTCAAGTTTTAACTAACTCCCTTTTTTGAAAAGCCACCAGTTCCTCAGCTAGTCAAGAAATTTCCTGTACTTTATGCAACCCACAGGTTCATAACCACATTCACAAGAGTCCACCACTTGTACCTGTCCGGGGCCAGATGAATCCAGTCCATATCTTCCCAACTGATTTCTTTAAGATCCACTTAAATATTACCCTCCAAACTATGCCTAGGTCTTCCAAGTTGCCCCTGTCCTTCAGGCTGCCCCGTCTCTCTAATCCTCCCCAATTTGATCGCCCTAACAATATTCAGTGAGCAGCACAAATCATGAAGCTCCTCATTATGCAGTCTTCTCCAGTCTCCTGGCACTTCCTCCCCTCTTAGGCCCAGATATCTTCCTCAGCATCCAGTTCTGCAACATCCTCAGCCTATTAAAATACACGGATGGCACTTAGTCCTTTGACGCCAGACATCAGTTGCCTGTGCACTCCGCTAAAGACCAGGATTTAAATGGCCCACCCATCACTTTGCGTGTTATTGCCCCAGTCATTATGGCCGTGTTATTGCCCCAGTCATTATGGCCGTGTTATTGCCCCAGTCATTATGGCCGTGTTATTGCCCCAGTCATTATGGCCGTGTTATTGCCCCAGTCATTATGGCCGTGTTATTGCCCCAGTCATTATGGCCGTGTTATTGCCCCAGTCATTATGGCCGTGTTATTGCCCCAGTCATTATGGCCGTGTTATTGCCCCAGTCATTATGGCCGTGTTATTGCCCCAGTCATTATGGCCGTGTTATTGCCCCAGTCATTATGGCTGTGTTATTGCCACAGTCATTATGGCCGTGTTATTGCCCCAGTCATTATGGCCGTGTTATTGCCCCAGTCATTATGGCCGTGTTATTGCCCCAGTCATTATGGCCGTGTTATTGCCCCAGTCATTATGGCCGTGTTATTGCCCCAGTCATTATGGCCGTGTTATTGCCCCAGTCATTATGGCCGTGTTATTGCCCCAGTCATTATGGCCGTGTTATTGCCCCAGTCATTATGGCTGTGTTATTGCCCCAGTCATTATGGCCGTGTTATTGCCCCAGTCATTATGGCCGTGCCGTTTGCTCAGCATTCCACCACACAATGACTACAGTCATGTCAGCACCAAAGGGTTAAGGTACTATGACAGTGTTATGGGATGAGGCGTGATGCAGTCTGGTGACTGGTAACCAGCATCAGAATATGCAGAAGTACAATCTTGAATTTTTGTTTTGTTAATACAGAAATTATAATTTTGCCTGTTGTTTTGTATGGGTGTGAAACCTGGTCTCTCACATTAAGAGAAGAACACGGTCTCAGGACGTTAGGGAATAGGGAGCTGAGGAAGATACTTGGGACTAAGATGGAGGAAATAACAGGGGGCAGGAGAAAATTACACAAACAGGAGCTTCATGATCTGTGCTCCTCACCAAATATTATCAGTGTGATCAGATCAAGATGCAACATGAAGGATAGACAACTTGGAAGAATTAGGCATAGATGGGAGGATAATATTAAAATGGATGTTAAAGAGACAGGATAGGAGGGCTGGAACTGGATTCTGTTTGGTTGGGTAGTTACTTACTTAGGTATTTAGTTAGTTAGTTGGTTACCTTGCTCCATACTGTCAAGTCTTTGAGTCTCAAAGTGGTGAATGTCTCATTCAGGTACATCTTCAGTCCTGCAGCTGATGAAGCTAGGTCTGATATAACTCCATAATTGTCAGCCGAGGCTCCCAGGAACAAGGCGTAGTCACAGCGGGCTCCTACACTTGCCAGCTGTAAGCGGCATAAACAAATGCAACCTCTTAAGCTGCGTTCCCATGACCAATTTACTGTGCATGCAGCAAGCAAAGTGAATACTGTCACACTGTTTCTACATCTGGTTTGTCAAAAATTCATAGTATGATACCCTGCCAAATATCTCCCTGGTCATTCTGATCGCATTCCCATGACTCACACTTGGCCAGGGTACATAAGATGGCCTACCAAATGGTACCAATGGTACATAATATGGCCTACCAAATGGTACCAATGGTACATAAGATGGCCTACCAAATGATACCAATTGCCCCCAACACACTAGTCACTTGTCTGCTTGTCAAGTAAAATCAAGTTGTGGGAATGTAAAAACAAGACTCAACTTAATAAGGAACCAAACACTTGTGATTCCTTTGACGTGTGTCACATTTACCAACAATTAATGGGGAATGGACAAGTAGACAATTTTGTACAAGTGCGCTGTTCCCATCATGTGGCAAGTGACAACAAGTGACAAATGTCTGTCAAATACACCAGTCATGAGAACACAGCTTCATAATGCAAAACCTACTTCACCCTTTAAAACACAGTAGTAACTATATACCACCTGCTTTGACCTTAAAAATCTCTGCATTTAACCACACAGTGTATTTATGTGTTTTTGTGTGATCTCAGAACAAACAGCGATTATTTCACTGTACAGCATTAACTGACTGGTTTGTATAACTGAGACGGAGTGTGTTTACTGCGTGGTACGGACTGTATTTATGTGTTTTGTGTAGATCTCAGAACAAACAGCGATTATTTCACTGTACAACATTAACTGACTGGTTTGTATAACTGAGACGGAGTGTGTTTACTGCGCGGTACGGACTGTATTTATGTGTTTGTGTGGATCTCAGAACAAACAGCCATTATTTCACTGTACAACATTAACTGACTGGTTTGTATAACTGAGACGGAGTGTGTTTACTGCGCGGTACGGACTGTATTTATGTGTTTTGTGTGGATCTCAGAACAAACAGCGATTATTTCACTGTACAACATTAACTGACTGGTTTGTATAACTGAGACGGAGTGTGTTTACTGCGCGGTACGGACTGTATTTATGTGTTTTGTGTGGATCTCAAAACAAACAGCGATTATTTCACTGTACAATATTAACTGACTGGTTTGTATAACTGAGACGGAGTGTGTTTACTGCGCGGTATGGACTGTATTTATGTACATGTATATTAACCCTCTAAAGCCCAGTGGTTACTATATGTACCACCAGTTTAACATTCACAAATTCTATGTTCTGCCCACACAGTGTATTTATGTGTTTTGTGTGGATCTCAGAACAAACAGCGATTATTTCACTGTACAACATTAACTGACTGGTTTGTATAACCAAGATGGAGTGTGTTTACTGCCGCGGTACGGTCTGTATTTATAGGCCCGTGTTATTTATATGACCTTCAGGTTTGAATGCGCTATCATTCACAATCAGCAGCAGCCACCTTAGGATGTGAGGCAGTGTCACTGAGTAAGCAAATCCTGGCATTTGTAATGAACGCTGCAAGCTGCTCACCGAGTGACAGTGTCACATCCCAGACGACCGTTACCCACAATTACACCAGTGTCGCAACCCCCAATACCAATTACCTCCTTGACAAGCGAGAAGGTCTGCTGATCAACCACAGATGGATTTGTATTGGGCATGGCGAGAATCATAGTGATGCCCCCAGCAAGAGCCGCAGCAGTGCCTGATGCAAAGTCTTCTTTATGTGTCGCACCCGGCTCCCGGACATGGACGTGGACATCGATGAAGCCAGGCAACTTCATCATCTGCCTCGAGGTCATGCAGTCTGTGTGCGTTTTCATAGGAGGCGCGCGGCCAATTGATCGCAGTGCCTGTCAAGTGACTGCAGCATTAGATACAAGCAGTGACATATGCCCAGTAACTGACATCTAACACAGCAACTACCATTACAACATCGGACAGTTTCTTTGGGTCAGAGGTCTCAAACACGCAGCCTGCCAGCTTATTTTATACGGCCCTTTCTCCGACTGTATCCCATTTATACAACATGGCTCAAGCCAGTGTCAATTTTTTTATTTAAAATGTTTTTTTACAAGCCTCGAGGCTCGAAACGTTTCATTGTCCCAGGACGGTAACAACACAGAGAGATAAAGATGTAGGACTTTATATGACTTTCACCGTGCATTTTCAATTCACTGTCTATTAACCAACTAAATACACTTTCACTTCCAAATTTGATAGTTTTACAAATTTGTAAAACTATTGAAAGTTGAAAGTGAAAGTGGATTTAGTTGGTTAATAGACAGTGAAAGATGTAGGAGTTTACAATTGAGTAATTATAACATGTTTTGATGTGTTATTACAAGTATGCGGTGATTAATTTTAATGCAAATACGTACCCCCTGTATTGCTTCAAATGACATACAACTGATCTTGAACTTCAAAATTATGTACTGGGCCTGTACACTATTTGATTTTGAGACCCCTGCTGTAGAATTTTCATAACATCATTTTGAGACCCCTGCTGTAGAATTTTCATAACATCATTTTGAGACCCCTGCTGTAGAACTTTCATAACATCATTTTGAGACCCCTGCTGTAGAACTTTCATAACATCATTTTGAGACCCCTGCTGTAGAACTTTCATAACATCATTTTCAGACCCCTGCTGTAGAACTTTCATAGCATCATTTTGAGACCCCTGCTGTAGAACTTTCATAACATCATTTTCAGACCCCTGCTGTAGAACTTTCATAGCATCATTTTGAGACCCCTGCTGTAGAACTTTCATAACATCATTTTCAGACCCCTGCTGTAGAACTTTCATAACATCATTTTGAGACCCCTGCTGTAGAACTTTCATAACATCATTTTGAGACACCTGCTGTAGAACTTTCATAACATCATTTTGAGACCCTGCTGTAGAACTTTCATAACATCATTTTGAGACCCCTGCTGTAGAACTTTCATAACATCATTTTGAGACCCCTGCTGTAGAACTTTCATAACATCATTTTGAGACCCCTGCTGTAGAACTTTCATAACATCATTTTGAGACCCCTGCTGTAGAACTTTCATAACATCATTTTGAGACCCCTGCTGTAGAACTTTCATAACATCATTTTGAGACCCCTGCTGTAGAACTTTCATAACATCATTTTGAGACCCCTGCTGTAGAACTTTCATAACATCATTTTGAGACCCCTGCTGTAGAACTTTCATAACATCATTTTGAGACCCCTGCTGTAGAACTTTCATAACATCATTTTGAGACCCCTGCTGTAGAACTTTCATAACATCATTTTGAGACCCCTGCTGTAGAACTTTCATAACATCATTTTGAGACCCCTGCTGTAGAACTTTCATAACATCATTTTGAGACCCCTGCTGTAGAACTTTCATAACATCATTTTGAGACCCCTGCTGTAGAACTTTCATAACATCATTTTGAGACCCCTGCTGTAGAACTTTCATAACATCATTTTGAGACCCCTGCTGTAGAACTTTCATAACATCATTTTGAGACCCCTGCTGTAGAACTTTCATAACATCAATAATCAGCAAATCCAATGTCCTTCCCAATCCTCATTAAAATTATTTTATCACCTACATTCTTGATCACTTCCTGTCGGCTCACTGTATAAACCACAGCCAACTCAGTGGCTGCGTACATTCACACGGGAATAGTGGAACATGACTGACAATGTGGGTCATACAAAATAATGACCTTACAGTTTTGTTTAGTCAATCTTTATTTTGGTCTTCCAACATCTTGTGCTAATAAAATACCCACAAATCCGTGCAAGATATTACCCCACAGCCTAATATCCTATCCCTGCTGCTTGCTCAGTGCAGCAGAGCACTTTCTGAGAAGCTGCTGGTTGTTCACGTGCTGAGGAATTCCCAGCACTGTATAAAATCCAAATGCTCATCACCATGTCCACAACAGCCCACCACTGGTTCCTTCCTTCAGTAAAGTTCAGTCCACATTTTCAAAACCCATTTCAATATTATCCTTCCATCTACATCTCGGACTCCCAACTTATATATTCCTTTCTCACTTCCCATCTAAAATTATGAATGCATTTCTTGACCTCCCACACGTTTTACATGCTCCACCCATCTCTTTCTCCCTTATTCGATCACCCTAACAACATTTAGCAAACCAAACAAACCGTGAAGCCCCTCATTACACATTTTTCCTCCCCTCCTCCAGTTCCTCCCTCTGCGTTCCAAATCTTCCCCTCAGCGCCATGTTCTGAACAATGCTCCCTCTAAGCTGCGCGGTCGCGCAGTATCTGAAATGATCCCACGCGCACTGAATTGTTGTTGGGCAGCTGGAAATTTTCAATTTTCATTGCAAACATTTTTATTACATAACACAAAAAACTGTAAAGTGCCGCGCAGTCGTGTAAACATTTTCTGCTCACAGCAGTAGCAGGTCCGGCAACTGTACAAAATTAGAGGTAACGTACGTTCCGAGACACCTACGTTCCACGTTCTTCTCTTAAGGTACGTAACCCAGTTTGACACGTGGGGTGCGGCAAGGATTGCTGTACTCTGTACACGTGTTTCTAATTCTCTGTTTCTAGATCAGCCGTACAACTTCGGCAAGGCAAACGACAGTGACGTCATACCAGAACCAGCATCTTGGTGCACTTGACGTCGGTGATCAATGGTACAGAGTAGTCTACTGCCAGGCGCCGCGTGCGGTAGCCGTGCGTCATGAAGGACGACACCCGACGGGCGCCGCCATTGCGCATGGGCAGGTTAATGACCAAGTCAAACTGCTTCTTCGCCAGGAAGTCAGCCAGATGGTTCAGCTCTCCGCCGGAGGAGTCGATGTCCTCGAAGGTCCATTGCACGGACTCAACCTGCACATGTAAGGCGTCACTGATACTGAATTGTATAAGGTTCTGACTACGGTGTATAATATGGAGAACCAATTGTTTTCTGGACTTTGTCCATCGTCCGGATGAAATATTAAAATATAATATAAAAATCACGACGTTTCGGGAGCTTCCGAAACGTCCGACAAAGTCCAGAAGACAATTGGTTCGCATCACTGACACTACCTGTAGCTCGTTAAAGCAGTGGCGACTACATCTACCACCTGGTTTAACGGCGAAAAACTACGCATTTTACCTTCACAGCATGTTTATGTACCTGTCTGTGTTTCTCAAAATAAACAGCGGTTACAATTTTTGTGGAATTCATGTCGTTGCGGTATATCATATTACAATTAGCGTACGTGCTGCAGCCAACCGCAACCAGAAAAATGCAAACATAACGCGGATAGAAAGCGCCTACAGACGTAAGTCTAAACAAGGAGACAGCGAAACTAATAAACAGGAACGTAAGTAGTTCAACAACAAAAACGTGTATAGAAGGAATACACATAGCGTGTCTAAACATCAACACAAAACCTTTATTACAGGCATAACGAAAATATATTGAATTTAAGATAACTTACGATGGCCCACAGGTACATCGGGCAACGATGTGCTGGAGTTAAGGATTTTAACAAACTTTAGACAAAACAGGAAAACATACAATAAAGATACCACACGAGAGATATAAAATGTTTATATTTTAATGCTACATAAAGATTATTAACCCTTTAAAGCCCTGTGGTTACTATATGTACCACAATGTTTAACATTCAACAATTCTACGTTCTGCCCACACAGTGTATTTATGTGTTTTGTGTGGATCTCAGAACAAACAGCGATTATTTCACTGTACAACATTAACTGACTGGTTTGTATAACTGAGACGTAGTGTGTTTACTGCGCGGTACGGACTGTATTTATGTGTTTTGTGTGGATCTCAGAACAAACAGCCATTATTTCACTGTACAGCATTAACTGACTGGTTTGTGTAACTGAGACGGAGTGTGTTTACTGCGCGGTACGGACTGTATTTATGTGTTTTGTGTGGATCTCAGAACAAACAGCGATTATTTCACTGTACAGCATTAACTGACTGGTTTGTATAACTGAGACGGAGTGTGTTTACTGCGCGGTACGGACTGTATTTATGTGTTTTGTGTGGATCTCAGAACAAACAGCGATTATTTCACTGTACAGCATTAACTGACTGGTTTGTATAACTGAGACGGAGTGTGTTTACTGCGCGGTACGGACTGTATTTATGTGTTTTGTGTGGATCTCAGAACAAACAGCGATTATTTCACTGTACAACATTAACTGACTGGTTTGTATAACTGAGACGGAGTGTGTTTACTGCGCGGTACGGACTGTATTTATGTGTTTTGTGTGGATCTCAGAACAAACAGCGATTATTTCACTGTACAACATTAACTGACTGGTTTGTATAACTGAGACGGAGTGTGTTTACTGCGCGGTACGGACTGTATTTATGTGTTTTGTGTGGGATCTCAGAACAAACAGCGATTATTTCACTGTACAACATTAACTGACTGGTTTGTATAACTGAGACGGAGTGTGTTTACTGCGCGGTACGGACTGTATTTATGTGTTTTGTGTGGATCTCAGAACAAACAGCGATTATTTCACTGTACAGCATTAACTGACTGGTTTGTATAACTGAGACGGAGTGTGTTTACTGCGCGGTACGGACTGTATTTATGTGTTTTGTGTGGATCTCAGAACAAACAGCGATTATTTCACTGTACAACATTAACTGACTGGTTTGTATAACTGAGACGGAGTGTGTTTACTGCGCGGTACGGACTGTATTTATGTGTTTTGTGTGGATCTCAGAACAAACAGCGATTATTTCACTGTACAGCATTAACTGACTGGTTTGTATAACTGAGACGGAGTGTGTTTACTGCGCGGTACGGACTGTATTTATGTGTTTTGTGTGGATCTCAGAACAAACAGCGATTATTTCACTGTACAACATTAACTGACTGGTTTGTATAACTGAGACGGAGTGTGTTTACTGCGCGGTACGGACTGTATTTATGTGTTTTGTGTGGATCTCAGAACAAACAGCGATTATTTCACTGTACATCATTAACTGACTGGTTTGTATAACTGAGACGGAGTGTGTTTACTGCGCGGTACGGACTGTATTTATGTGTTTTGTGTGGATCTCAGAACAAACAGCGATTATTTCACTGTACATCATTAACTGACTGGTTTGTATAACTGAGACGGAGTGTGTTTACTGCGCGGTACGGACTGTATTTATGTGTTTTGTGTGGATTCTCAGAACAAACAGCGATTATTTCACTGTACACATTAACTGACTGGTTTGTATAACTGAGACGGAGTGTGTTTACTGCGCGGTACGGACTTTTTATGGTTTTGTGTGGATCTCAGAACAAACAGCCATTATTTCACTGTACAACATTAACTGACTGGGTTTGTATAAACTGAGACGGAGTGTGTTTACTGCGCGGTATGAGCTGTATTTATGTGTTTTGTGTGGATCTCAGAACAACAGCGATTATTCACTGTACACATTAACGACTGGTTTGTATAACTGAGACGAGTGTGTTTACTGCGCGTACGACTGTATTTATGTGTTTTTGTGTGGATCTCAGAACAACAGCATTATTTCACTGTACAGCATTAACTGACTGGTTTGTATAACTGAGACGGAGTGTGTTTACTGCGCGGTACGGACTGTATTTATGTGTTTTGTGTGGATCTCAGAACAAACAGCGATTATTTCACTGTACACATTAACTGACTGGTTGTTAACTGAGACGGAGTGTTTACTGCGGTACGACTGTATTTATGTGTTTGTGTGATCTCACGAACAAACAGCGATTATTTCACTGTACAGATTAACTGACTGGTTTGTAAACTGAACGGGTGTGTGTTACTGCGCGTACGAGCTTATTTATGGTTTTTGTGGATCTCAGAACAAACAGCCATATTTCACTGTACAGCATTAACTGACTGGTTTTTATAACTGAACGACGGTGTTTACTGCGCGGTACGACTGTATTTGTTTTTGTGTGGATCTCAGAACAAACAGCCATTATTTCACTGTACAAGCATTAACTGACGGTTTTATAACTGAGACGGAGTGTGTTACTACGCGGTACGAGCTGTTTTATGTGTTTTGTGTGGATCTCAGAACAAACAGCCATTATTCACTGTACAACATTAACTGACTGGTTTGTATAACTGAGACGGGTGTGTTTACTGCGCGGTAACGGACTGTATTTATGTGTTTGTGTGGATCTCAGAACAAACACGATTATTTCACTGTACGCATTAACTGACTGGTTGTATAACTGAGACGGAGTGTGTTTACTGCGCGTACGAGCTGTATTTATGTGTTTTGTGTGGATCTCAGAAACAAACAGCCATTATTTCACTGTACAACATTAACTGACTGGTTTGTATAACTGGAACGGAGTGTGTTTACTGCGCGGTACGAGCTGATTTATGTGTTTTGTGTGGATCTCAGAACAAACAGCGATATTATTTCACTGTACAAGCATTAACTGACTGGTTTGTATAACTGAGACGAGTGTGTTTACTGCGCGGTACGAGCTGTATTTATGTGTTTTGTGTGGATCTCAGAACAAACAGCCATTATTTCATGTACAGCATAACTGACTGGTTTGTATAACTGAGACGGAGTGTGTTTACTCGCGCGTACGGACTGTATTTATTGTTTTGTGTGGATCTCAGAACAAACAGCGATTATTTCACTGTACAACATTAACTGACTGGTTTGTATAACTGAGACGAGTGTTTTACTGCGCGGTACGACTGATTTATGTGTTTGTGTGGATCTCAGAACAAACAGCCATATTTCACTGTACAACATTAACTGACTGTTTGTATAACGAGACGGAGTGTGTTTACTGCGCGGTACGACTGTATTTATGGTTTTGTGTGGATCTCAGAACAACAGCATTATTCACTGTACAACATTAATGACTGGTTGTATAACTGAGACGGAGTGTGTTTACTGCGCGGTACGGACTGTATTATGTGTTTTGTGTGGATCTCAGAACAAACAGCGATTATTTCACTGTACACATTAACTGACTGGTTGTAAACTGAGACGGAGTGTGTTTACTGCCGTACGACGTATTTATGTGTTTTGTGTGGATCTCAGAACAAACACCATTATTCACTGTACAACATTAACTGACGGTTTGTATAACTGAGACGAGTGTGTTTACTGCGCGGTAGACTGATTATGTGTTTTGTGTGGATCTCAGAACAACAGCGATTATTTCACTGTACACATTAACTGACTGGTTGTATAACTGAACGAGTGTGTTTACTGCGCGGTACGACTTATTTATGTGTTTTGTGTGGATCTCAGAACAAACAGCATTATTTCATGTACAGCATAACTGACTGGTTTGTATAACTGAGACGATGTTTACTGCGGTACGACGTATTAGTGTTTTGTGTGGACTCAACAAACAGCCATTTCACGTACGCATTAATGATGTTTTAACTGAACGAGGTGTTTACTGGGACGATGTATTATTGTTTTGTGTGGATCTCAGAACAACAGCGATTATTCACTGTACAGCATTAACTGACTGTTGTATAACTGAGACGAGTGTGTTTACTGCGCGGTACGGACTGTATTTATGTGTTTTGTGTGATCTCAGAACAAACAGCGATTATCACTGTACAACATTAACTGACTGTTTGTATAACTGAGACGAGTGTGTTTACTGCGCGGTACGGCTGTATTTAGTGTTTTGTGTGGATCTCAGAACAAACAGCATTATTTCACTGTACAGCATTAACTGACTGGTTTGTATAACTGAGACGGAGTGTGTTTACTGCGCGGTACGGACTGTATTTATGTGTTTTGTGTGGATCTCAGAACAAACAGCATTATTTCACTGTACACATTAACTGACTGGTTGTATAACTGAGACGGAGTGTGTTTACTGCGCGGTACGGACTGTATTTATGTGTTTTGTGTGGATCTCAGAACAAACAGCGATTATTTCACTGTACAGCATTAACTGACTGGTTTGTATAACTGAGACGGAGTGTGTTTACTGCGCGGTACGAACTGCATTTATGTGTTTTGTGTGGATCTCAGAACAAACAGCGATTATTTCACTGTACAGCATTAACTGACTGGTTTGTATAACTCAGAAGGAGTGTGTTTACTGCGCGGTACGAGCTGAATATATAAACCGATTACTTTTCGTCTTTAAAGCGTTAAGACTTGTACAATTTGTGCGATCTCAATTCATGTATTAAAGTGCCTGAGGATGGTCAGTGCGATCGAAACACGTAGCACGTACTGACGTAACCAATACAATTTGTTGCGGCTGACCGCAGTGCGTATGTGAATTTTAAACAGCGGTTACTTCCTCAGACAACTTCACCCAGCTGGGTGTGCAATGCAGACGCGGAGTGTTCTCTGTGAGGTGGCAGCTGGGTTTTTGTGTATGACTTCGACGAACTTCAGGCTCGACAGACTCAGTAAATTTGCTGTTGTATTAATGGGGAACAAACTGAACCACGACAGTACAACAGACGAGACCACAAGCTACCAACATTGGCTGCAACATAAACAGAAAGGAAGTCAACCGCTGACCAAGACTAGCACTACAGTATCACCGGCACGGAAAAAGTGATATAGGCCGCCCAAGAAGAAGATGGACAGAGGAGGATCATTTGAAAGCGAATGAGTTACATAGGACAAGACTTACAGCCCTAAACGTACTAGGTTCATGGTGATGAATTGCAGTCGGTGACGAAATTCTGGTTCAAATACAGCACTTCATGACAAGCTGACTGTTGCTCTTCTAGTCAAACTTCCTACCCTTTACGGACGCCCAAGTTCGTCACCACGCCTAAAACAGCCAGCCATATTAATCCACTTCACACCGTCACACCCTATTTAAGACAGTTTCCTAACACCACATGCCGTCATTTTCCTGGGTTAGGTCAGGTCCTGTCCAACCTGGATATAATTGAGCCTACCGCCACGCCCGTTCGCCCTTGACGTTTATCGACACGTCCAAGGTTCATCACACAGATCCTGCATAATCTTGCACTGAATTACAGCTTTCTAATCTGCGATTTCCGGCAAGATTTGACGTCATGCATAGCTCTGTGCTACGGCTGATAACGTGCGAGCTTGCAGGGCAACACACTGGGGAACTGTGTGAGTGGAAATACACAGCACAGCTGTTCATTCAGCAAGCACGGCTGAATACACAGAACAGCTGTTCATTCACCAAGCACGGCTGAATACAACAGCACAGTTGTTCATCCAGCAAACACGGCTGAATACACAGAACAGCTGTTCATTCAGCAAGCACGGCTGAATACAACAGCACAGCTGTTCATTCAGCAAACACGGCTGAATACACAGCACAGCTGTTCATTCAGCAAGCACGGCTGAATACACAGCACAGCTGTTCATTCAGCAAGCACGGCTGAATACAACAGCACAGCTGTTCATTCAGCAAGCACGGCTGAATACACAGCACAGCTGTTCATTCAGCAAGCACGGCTGAATACAACAGTACAGCTGTTCATTCAGCAAGCACGGCTGAATACACAGCACATCTGTTCATTCAGCAAGCACGGTGAATACACAGCACCTGTTCATTCAGCAAGCACGGCTGAATACACAGCACAGCTGTTCATTCAGCAAGCACGGCTGATACACAGCACCTAATAAAGCTGCGAATACACAGCACAGCTGTTCATTCAGCAAGCACGGCTGAATACACAGCACAGCGTTCATTCAGCAAGCACGGCTGAATACACAGCACAGCTGTTCATTCAGCAAGCACGGCTGAATACACAGCACAGCTGTTCATTCAGCAAGCACGGCTGAATACACAGCACAGCCGTTCATTCAGCAAGCACGGCTGAATACACAGCACAGTGTTCATTCAGCAAAGCACGGCTGAATACACAGCACAGCGTTCATTCAGCAAGCACGGCTGAATACAACAGCACAGTGTTCATTCAGCAAACACGGCTGAATACACAGCACAGCTGTTCATTCAGCAAGCACGGCTGAATACAACAGCACAGCTGTTCATTCAGCAAACACGGCTGAATACACAGCACAGCTGTTCATTCAGCAAGCACGGCTGAATACAACAGCAAGCTGTTCATTTAGCAACACGGCTGAATACACAGCACAGCTGTTCATTCAGCAAGCATGCTGAATACAACAGCACAGCTGTTCATTCAGCAAGCACGGCTGAATAAACAGCACATTGTTCATTCAGCAAGCACGGCTGAATACAAACACAACTGTTCATTCAGCAAGCACGCTGAATACAACAGCACAACTGTTCATTCAGCAAGCACGGCTGAATACAACAGCACAACTGTTCATTCAGCAAGCACGGCTGAATACAACAGCACAGCTGTTCATTCAGCAAGCACGGCTGAATACAACAGCACAGCTGTTCATTCAGCAAGCACGGCTGAATACAACAGCAAGCTGTTCATTCAGCAAGCACGGCTGAATACAACAGCACAGCTGTTCATTCAGCAAGCACGGTGAATACAACAGCACAGCTGTTCATTCAGCAAGCACGGCTGAATACAACACACTGTTCATTCAGCAAGCACGGCTGAATACAACACACAACTGTTCATTCAGCAAGCACGGCTGAATACAACAGCACAGCTGTTCATTCAGCAAGCACGGCTGAATACAACAGCACAGCTGTTCATTCAGCAACACGGCTGAATACAACAGCACGCTGTTCATTCAGCAAGCACGGCTGAATACACAGCACACTGTTCATTCAGCAAGCACGGCTGAATACACAGCACGCTGTTCATTCAGCAAGCACGGCTGAATACAACAGCACAGCTGTTCATTCAGCAAGCACGGCTGAATACACAGCACAGCTGTTCATTCAGCAAGCACGGCTGAATACACAGCACAGCTGTTCATTCAGCAAGCACGGCTGAATACACAGCACAGCTGTTCATTCAGCAAGCACGGCTGAATACAACAGCACAGCTGTTCATTCAGCAAGCACGGCTGAATACAACAGCACAATGTTCATTCAGCAAGCACGGCTGAATACAACAGCACAACTGTTCATTCAGCAAGCACGGCTGAATACAACAGCACACTGTTCATTCAGCAAGCACGGCTGAATACAACAGCACAGCTGTTCATTCAGCAAGCACGGCTGAATACAACAGCACAGCTGTTCATTCAGCAAGCACGGCTGAATACAACAGCACAGCTGTTCATTCAGCAAGCACGGCTGAATACAACAGCACAGCTGTTCATTCAGCAAGCACGGCTGAATACACAGCACAGCTGTTCATTCAGCAAGCACGGCTGAATACAACAGCACAACTGTTCATTCAGCAAGCACGGCTGAATACAACTGCACAGCTGTTCATTCGCAAGCACGGCTGAAATACAACAGCACAAACTGTTCATTCAGCAAGCACGGCTGAATACAACATCAAACTGTTCATTCAGCAAGCACGGCTGAATACAACACACATGTTCATCAGAACACGGTGATAATCAGCGTTCATCAGAAGCACGGCTGAAACACAGCAAGCTGTTCATTCAGCAAGCACGGCTGAATACACACACAGCTGTTCATTCAGCAACACGGCTGAATATAACAGCTCGGCTGTTCATTCAGCAAGCACGGCTGAATAAACAGCACAGCTGTTCATTTAGCAAACACGGCTGAATACACAGCACAGGCTGTTCATTCAGCAAGCATGACTGATACAACAGCACAGCTGTTCATTCAGCAAGCACGGCTGAATAATAAAGCACATTGTTCATTCAGCAGCACGGCTGAATACAATAGACAATGTTCATCAGCAAGCACGGCTGATACAACAGCACAACTGTTCATTCAGCAGCACGGCTGAATACAACAGCACAACTGTTCAATTCAGCAAGCACGGCTGAATACAACAGCACAGCTGTTCATTCAGCAAGCACGGCTGAATACAACACACAGCTGTTCATTCAGCAAGCACGGTGAATACAACAGCACAGCTGTTCATTCAGCAAGCACGGCTGAATACAACAGCACAGCTGTTCATTCAGCAAGCACGGCTGATATACAAATGCACAGCTGTTCATTCAGCAAGCACGCTAATACAACAGCACAACTGTTCATTCAGCAAACACGGCTGAATAAATCACAACTGTTATTCAGCAATGCACGGCTGAATACAACATCACAGCTGTTCATTCAGCAAACACGGCTGAATACATACAGTGTCATCAGAAAGCACGGCTAATACACAGCAAAGTGTTATTCAGCAAGACGGCTGATACACATGCTGTTCATTAGACAACACGGCTGAATAACAGCCGGTGTTCATTCAGCAAGCACGGCTGATACACAGCACAGCTGTTCATTCAGCAAGCACGGCTGAATACAAGAGCACAGCTGTTCATTCAGCAAGCACGGCTGAATGCAACAGCACAGTTGTTCATTCAGAAAGCACGGCTGAATACAACATCACAGCTGTTCATTCAGGAAACACGACTGAATACAACAGCACGGCTGTTCATTCAGCAAGCACGGCTGAATACATCACAGATGTTCATTCAGCAAACACGGCTGAATACAACAGTACGGCTGTTCATTCAGCAAGCACAGCTGAACCAACTCCACGAAGCAGTTGTACTGGAGAAGCTGACAGTCGTTCAGCTACTCAAGAACTGGAACATGAGAATGGAGAAAACCTTACATGCAGCCGAATGCGTAATGTTCGCCAAATTTTACTGACGAGGATAATGTGGATGGATGGGGTGTGTAGCACGCATGGACAAACCAATGCAAATCTGTTCACTCGTTACGAACTTACCCCTTTAAACGGTAAAAAAAAGTGAAAGGACTTTCCTGTCCAAAGCTCCCCCAATATCAGAAAGAGCACAGTTTTTAGAAACTTCCCAGGCCTCGCCAGCTTGTACTTCTGATAAGTGTATTAAGATATCGATAAGTGTGGAGCATTAGTGGAATGATACTGACAGGGGAATACTGAAGTACTGGGAGAGAAACATTATACAGCGTTGGTGGTAGATGTATGAATGAGTATGGAGCATTCGTGGAATGATACTGACAGGGGAAAACTGAAGTACTGGGAGAGAAACATTATACAGCGTTGGTGGTAGATGTATGAATGAGTATGGAGCATTGGTGGAATGATCCTGACAGAAAAAATTGAAGTACTGGGAGAGAAATATTATACAGCGTTGGTGGTAGATGTATGAATGAGTATGGAGCATTGGTGGAATGATACTGACAGGGGAAAACTGAAGTACTGGGAGAGAAACATTATACAGCGTTGGTGGTAGATGAATGGTATGGAGCATTGGTGGAATGATACTGACAGGGGAAAACTGAACTACTGGAGAGAAACATTACACAGCGTTGGTGGTAGTTGAATGAATGAGTATGGGGCATTGGTGGAATGATACTGACAGGGGAAAACTGAAGTACTGGGAGAGAAACATTATACAGCGTTGGTGGTATAGGTATGAATGAGTATGGAGCGTTGGTGGAATAATACTGACAGGGGAAAACTGAAGTACTGGGAGAGAAACATTATACAGCGTTGGTGGTATATGTATGAATGAGTATGGAGCATTGGTGGAATGATACTGACAGGGGAAAACTGAAGTACTGGGAGAGAAACATTATACAGCGTTGGTGGTAGATGTATGAATGAGTATGGAGCATTGGTGGAATGATACTGACAGGGGAAACTGAAGTACTGGGAGAGAAACATTATACAGCGTTGTGGTAGATGGATGAATGAGTATGGAGCATTAGTGGAATGATACTGACAGGGGAAAACTGAAGTACTGGGGGAGAAACATTATAGAGCGTTGGTGGTAGATGTATGAATGAGTATGGAGCATTGGTGGAATGATACTGACAGGGGAAAACTGAAGTACTGGGAGAGAAACATTATACACCGTTGGTGGTAGATGAATGAATGAGTATGGAGCATTGGTGGAATGATAATGACAGGGGAAAACTGAAGTACTGGGAGAGAAAATTATACAGCGTTGGTGGTAGATGTATGAATGAGTATGGTGCATTCGTGGAATGATACTGACAGGGGAAAACTGAAGTACTGGGAGAGTAACATTATACAGCGTTGGTGGTAGATGAATGGTATGGAGCATTGGTGGAATGATACTGACAGGGGAAAACTGAAGTACTGGGAGAGAAACATTACACAGCGTTGGTGGTAGATGAATGAATGAGTATGGGGCATTGGTGGAATGATACTGACAGGGGAAAACTGAAGTACTGGGAGAGAAACATTATACAGCGTTGGTGGTATAGGTATGAATGAGTATGGAGCATTGGTGGAATGATACTGACAGGGGAAAACTGAAGTACTGGGAGAGAAACATTACACAGCGTTGGTGGTATATGTATGAATGAGTATGGAGCATTGGTGGAATGATACTGACAGGGGAAAACTGAAGTACTGGGAGAGAAACATTATACAGCGTTGGTGGTATATGTATGAATGAGTATGTAGCATTGGTGGAATGATACTGACAGGGGAAAACTGAAGTACTGGGAGAGAAACATTATATAGCGTTGGTGGTAAATGTATGAATGAGTATGGAGCATTGGTGGAATGATACTGACAGGGGAAAACTGAAGTACTGGGAGAGAAACATAATACAGCGTTGGTGTTATATGTATGAATGAGTATGGAGCATTGGTGGAATGATACTGACAGGGGAAAACTGAAGTACTGGGAGAGAAACATTATACAGCGTTGGTGGTAGATGTATGAATGAGTATGGAGCATTGGTGGAATGATACTGACAGGGAAAAACTGAAGTACTGAGAGAAAAACATTATACAGCGTTGGTGGTAGACGTATGAATGAGTATGGAGCATTGGTGGAATGATACTGACAGGGGAAAACTGAAGTACTGGGAGAGAAACATTATACAGCGTTGGTGGTAAATGTATGAATGAGTATGGAGCATTGGTGGAATGATACTGACAGGGGAAAACTGAAGTACTGGGAGAGAAACATAATACAGCGTTGGTGTTATATGTATGAATGAGTATGGAGTATTGGTGGAATGATACTGACAGGGGAAAACTGAAGTACTGGGAGAGAAACATTATACAGCGTTGGTGGTAGATGTATGAATAAGTATGGAGCATTGGTGGAATGATACTGACAGGGAAAACTGAAGTACTGAGAGAAAAACATTATACAGCGTTAGTGGTGGATGTATGAATGAGTATGGAGCATTGGTGGAATGATACTGACAGGGGAAAACTGAAGTACTGGGAGAGAAACATTATACAGCGTTGGTGGTAGACGTATGAATGAGTATGGAGCATTGGTGGAATGATACTGACAGGGAAAACTGAAGTACTGAGAGAAAAACATTATACAGCGTTGGTGGTAGATGTATGAATGAGTATGGAGCATTGGTGGAATGATACTGACAGGGGAAAACTGAAGTACTGGGAGAGAAACATTATACAGCGTTGGTGGTAGATGTATGAATGAGTATGGAGCATTGGTGGAATGATACTGACAGGGAAAATTGAAGTACTGGGAGAGAAACATTATACAGCGTTGGTGGTAGATGTATGAATGAGTATGGAGCATTGGTGGAATGATACTGACAGGGGAAAACTGAAGTACTGAGAGAAAAACATTATACAGCGTTGGTGGTAGACGTATGAATGAGTATGGAGCATTGGTGGAATGATACTGACAGGGAAAACTGAAGTACTGAGAGAAAAACATTATACAGCGTTGGTGGTAGATGTATGAATGAGTATGGAGCATTGGTGGAATGATACTGACAGGGGAAAACTGAAGTACTGGGAGAGAAACATTATACAGCGTTGGTGGTAGATGTATGAATGAGTATGGAGCATTGGTGGAATGATACTGACAGGGAAAATTGAAGTACTGGGAGAGAAACATTATACAGCGTTGGTGGTAGATGTATGAATGAGTATGGAGCATTGGTGGAATGATACTGACAGGGGAAAACTGAAGTACTGAGAGAAAAACATTATACAGCGTTGGTGGTAGACGTATGAATGAGTATGGAGCATTGGTGGAATGATACTGACAGGGAAAACTGAAGTACTGAGAGAAAAGCATTATACAGCGTTAGTGGTGGATGTATGAATGAGTATGGAGCATTGGTGGAATGATACTGACAGGGGAAAACTGAAGTACTGGGAGAGAAATATTATATAGCGTTGGTGGTAGATGTATGAATGAGTATGGAGCATTGGTGGAATGATACTGACAGGGGAAAACTGAAGTACTGAGAGAAAGACCTGTCACAATGCCACTCTGTATACACCAGAACTTAAAACGGACTGACCTGAGATCGAACCAGGGCCTTCGCGGTGAGACGCCGGCGACTGACCGCTGTGATGGCGTGACAGATTGCACTCGTATTGTGTGTGTGTGATTTCAAGACTCGCTTAGGAACTGACAGTCGACGGAGGACATCAGACTGACACTGCTCACAGCAAGTCTGCACAACTTGTGCTAACACTGCGATGCAGTACAGCTCATCACCACCTGCTGGTGATACGCGATGCGGTGCAACAGACCCGCCAGGGAAAGTGCGTGCGTGCGTGTGTGTGTACACCTGGGCGATTGAGTTTACACGGTGGCGCCTAATATTTGTGGATCCTAGTCACAAAACTTGTTCACGTGACCCTTCTGAGGCCTAGAATTTGGAGGTGGCTCCTAGATTCTTGAAAAATGTTTAAACCCACATACGTATCTGTATATATACCGTATATTCTCGAATCTAATCCGCATCCGAATCTAATCCGCACCCAGTTTTTGGCGACTTCTTAAACGAAAAAAAGTTAGTTCGCGATTCTAATCCGCACCTTTCCTTCAACCACCCCTTGCCCACGGAGCGACTGATTGAATAATATTGGATGTTACCAATGCGTTAAAATCCGACGCTACGCCTGTGGCCGATGAGTCATACCGATAGAGGTGGGGCTTTTCTCAACAGACGTGCGCAATCTCGTCTGAAGCCAGCTGATCTTTAGTTGTTGAAACGTGGGAGGTGCTTGTTCCAATTTGTCGTGTACCGTAGTTATGGAAGAGGGACACCTGAAATCTAAACGACTCTCATATACGGCAAAGTTCAAAAGTGAAGTTATTCGGTGCGCAGAGGAGAATGGAAACCGCAAAGCCGCTGCAATTTTTGGAGTTGATGAAAGCAACGTTCGACTATGGCGGAAACACAAGGCAGCGATCAGCGGGTGTGAGGCGTCACGAAGGAAATTCACTGCACCAAATTATTATATTATTATAATAATAAATAATAAAATAATAGATTATTGTATTGTATTGTTCTTACGGCACGTACAGCAGCTCAATCATTTTTCCAAAATCCAGCTCTAGACCGCGAATCTAATCCGCACGCGAATCTAATCCGCATCTGATTTTTTAGCCCTCTAAAGCTGTAAAAAGGGTGCGGATTAGATTCGAGAATATACGGTATATATGCCTGCATACACAGAGACATATAATGACGTCACGCCGCAGTACAAGCAGCAATCCATTTAATACGTTGCCATCATGTTAGCTGAAACTCTATACTAACGCACACAACGACCCACGTAAGCCTTCGACACTCCCACATGTGTTACTTTGAACTCCTTGGTGACCCTCCGGGTCAGAAATTCGACAAGACCCCTCTTTTGAAGTGTTCAATATGAAAGAACTTCACGAATTTAATTTTTGTAACGTGTCTTCAAGAATTTTCAAATGCATTTTATAACTGTTTGTTTTGCACTCAATAAATGTTTTCAAAACGCGTACTGTGTTTGCTGTATATCTTCATTTATTTTCGCTATCTATCGGTATGTTACACTACGAGCTAGCAGGCTATCCTGCAACGAAGCCCCTATTTAACATAAATTCCATATCAAAACCAATACTTTTTGCTGATGACACTAGTGTCATAACATATAACAGAAATTTAGAAGATGTCTGCACAGTGGCAAACTTAGTTCTGACTCGTATGATTGAATGGTTTACTGCTAATAAGTTAGTACTAAATCTTGATATAACAAATATTATGAAATTTATAACAAATAATTCACCACACTGTGCATTACGTATTGATTATAGAGGGAAGTGTATAGAAGAGACAATAAGCAGAAAGTTTCTTGGTTTACAAATTGATAACCACTTAACTTGGAAGAATCATGTTGATCAAATGGTTCCTAAGTTAAGTGCAGCATGTCATGCAGTTAGATCAATGTATCGTATCATGTTATGCAGTTAGATCGATGTATCGTATCATGTTATGCAGTTAGATCGATGTATCATATCATGTTATGCAGTTAGATCGATGTATCGTATCATGTTATGCAGTTAGATCGATGTATCGTATCATGTTATGCAGTTAGATCGATGTATCGTATCATGTTATGCAGTTAGATCGATGTATCATATCATGTTATGCAGTTAGATCGATGTATCGTATCATGTTATGCAGTTAGATCGATGTATCGTATCATGTTATGCAGTTTAGATCGATGTATCGTATCATGTTATGCAGTTAGATCGATGTATCATATCTGTTATGCAGTTAGATCGATGTATCATATCATGTTATGCAGTTAGATCGATGTATCGTAATCATGTTATGCAGTTAGATCGATGTATCGTATCATGTAGCAGTTAGATCGATGTATCGTATCATGTTATGCAGTTAGATCGATGTATCGTATCATGTTATGCAGTTAAAATCGATGTATCAATATCATGTTATGCAGTTAGATCGATGTATCGTATCATGTTATGCAGTTAGATCGATGTATCGTATCATGTTATGCAGTTAGATCGATGTATCGTATCATGTTATGCAGTTAGATCGATGTATCGTATCATGTTATGCAGTTAGATCGATGTATCATATCATGTTATGCAGTTAGATCGATGTATCGTATCATGTTATGCAGTTAGATCGATGTATCGTATCATGTTATGCAGTTAGATCGATGTATCGTATCATGTTATGCAGTTAGATCGATGTATCATATCAGCTACATCAACACTCTTAAATCAATTTATTTTGCATACTTTCAATCTATTATAAAGTACGGAATAATTTTTGGCGGTAATTCCTCGAACAGTAAGAAGATATTCACCTTACAAAACAAAATCATCACAATTACGGTCGGTGCACAACCAAGTACGGTCGGTGCACAACCAAGTACGGTCGGTGCACAACCAAGTACAGTCGGTGCACAACCAAGTACGGTCGGTGCACAACCAAGTACGGTCGGTGCACAACCAAGTACGGTCGGTGCACAACCAAGTACGGTCGGTGCACAACCAAGTACGGTCGGTGCACAACCAAGTACGGTCGGTGCACAACCAAGTACGGTCGGTGCACAACCAAGTACGGTCGGTGCACAACCAAGTACAGTCGGTGCACAACCAAGAACTCCATGCAGAAGTCTGTTTAACAAATTAGACGTTTTACCAATCCCATGTCAATATATATTTTCATTAATGAACTTTACTTTAAACAATCAAGAACATTTTCAAACAAATCCATCTATACACAGTACAGACACAGCAATAAGCACCACCTGCATAGAGCAAATGCCAACCTATCTTGTTTTAAAAAAAGTACAGTCTATGCCAGTATCACAATTTTCAACAAACTCCCTCTGAGTCTCGTAAGTCTTAAGAATGAAAAGACAAAATTTCAAGTAGCATTAAGAAAATACATAAATACACACAGCTTTTACTGAGTGTATGAATTTGTTGTGTATAAAGATGGTAGTGAGTTGTGTAACATGTTTATAGTGTTTTAGTGTATAGTGTATAGTGTTTTAGTGTATAGTGTATAGTGTTTAGTGTATAGTGTTCAAATGTAAAATTGTGTAGTCTGTATAGCTGTATATTTGTATATTGTGACTTATTGCACATAGAGTTGTGACTTGACAGACTTATGGATACATGGAATTGTATGTATGTATGTATGTATGTATGTATGTACGTATGTATGTATTGTGTGTGTGTATGTATGTATGTATTGTGTGTATGTACGTACGTATATATATATGTATGTATATATATATATATATGTACTTATAACATTGCGCTAATGGGAAATAAGGATTCAAATCACGACGGCTCTCTTTACGATCTTAGTCCAGCAACCAACGGGGTCGTATTTGAGGGAGTCGCCTGGATACAGTCAAGGTACTCATAGCGTCGCTGTATAAACCACAAACCACAACCACAAAGCATAACCACAACCACACAGAACTTACTGGAAACGCTGCGTGTCAGTACATTCCTTGCCTGCACGTTAAGACAGTTAGGGTAAAGACTGCCGTCTTCCGGGTTACGATGCCGCGCAGTCAGGTAGAAATTTATCGATGTTTCGGAGGAACCCGCTGCCTCATAAAATACGGTGGCAGGTTCTTCAGAAACATCGGTAAATGTGTACCAGACTACACGGCGTCACGACCCTAAGGCAGTGTTTCAACGTACAAAAGATGAAAGAAGGGCAAGGATAAGGAGATAAAGGTAAAGCAGGCTGTAGGCGACTTTTCGTTGAATTTCCACTGGTTTACACTATTCAGTAATAATCACGCATTTAGTTCCGCCTGTTGCCATGGTCACCATCGTGACTGCCGTCTGATAGACAGTATCAGCTGATAGACAGACACCGTGCTGATATCACGCAGACTATCAAGCACTGCCACTCAGTGTGACACGTCAGTGGGCCCCGGACCGTTCATCCATTTTGTGCCCCACCAGGAGACCCCAAAAGTGACGGTGGTGTGAAAATACAATACTGAGTGAGCGCATAACAAAGATGTGACAGTGTGCGAACGAACTGTGGTGTAGATTTGTGGTTTTGTACGTGAAACAACATGGGAATGTTCTTTACAAAACATACAGACAACGTGAACGTGACACAGCAGGTGACAACGAAAGTCGGCCATGAAGACACTGGCCTGGAGAGAATCAGAAAAACGCTCAATCACGATTTGGAGACCTTTCTGCTAAACAACATTCTGCTGTCTGTTCAGTTCTTTGAAAACTTCGAGCGGTAAGAATATCACTTTAACATAAAGTCCGGAAAACCTTGTTAATGCAATTTTGTGTCCAGTGCTCCCCCCGCTTGTCCTTCTGATAAGAGTAGTATTAAGATGACGAGTGTGGAGCATTGGTGGAATGATACTGACAGGGGAAACTGAAGTACTGGGAGAGAAACATTATACAGCGTTGGTGGTAGATGTATGAATGAGTATGGAGCGTTGGTGGAATGATACTGACAGGGGAAAACTGAAGTACTGGGAGAGAAACATTATACAGCGTTGGTGGTAGATGTATGAATGAGTATGGAGTATTGGTGGAATGATACTGACAGGGGAAACCTGAAGTACAGGGAGAGAAACATTATACAGCGTTGGTGGTAGATGTATGAATGAGTATGGAGCATTGGTGGAATGATACTGACAGGGGAAAACTGAAGTACTGGGAGAGAAACATTATACAGCGTTGGTGGTAGATGTATGAATGAGTATGGAGTATTGGTGGAATGATACTGACAGGGGAAACTGAAGTACTGGGAGAGAAACATTATACAGCGTTGGTGGTAGATGTATAAGTATGGAGCATTGGTGGAATGATACTGACAGAGGAAACTGAAGTACTGGGAGATAAAAATTATACAGCGTTGGTGGTAGATGAATGAATGAGTATGGAGCATTGGTGGAATGATACTGACAGGGGAAAACTGAAGTACTGGGAGAGAAACATTATACAGCGTTGGTGGTAGATGTATAAGTATGGAGCATTGGTGGAATGATACTGACAGAGGAAACTGAAGTACTGGGAGATAAAAATTATACAGCGTTGGTGGTAGATGAATGAATGAGTATGGAGCATTGGTGGAATGATACTGACAGGGGAAAACTGAAGTACTGGGAGAAAGACATTATACAGCGTTGGTAGTAGATGAATGAATGAGTATGGAGCATTGGTGGAATGATACTGACAGAGGAAAACTGAAGTACTGGGAGAAAGACATTATACAGCGTTAGTAGTAGATGAATGAATGAGTATGGAGCATTGGTGGAATGATACTGACAGGGGAAAACTGAAGTACTGGGAGAGAAACATTATACAGAGTTGGTGGTAGATGGATGAATGAGTATGGAGCATTGGTGGAATGATACTGACAGGGGAAAACTGAAGTACTGGGAGAGAAACATTATACAGCGTTGGTGGTAGATGGATGAATGAGTGTGGAGCATTGGTGGAATGATACTGACAGGGGAAAACTGAAGTACTGAAAGAGAAACATTATACAGCGTTGGTGGTAGATGTATGAATGAGTATGGAGCATTGGTGGAATGATACTGACAGGGGAAACTGAAGTACTGGGAGAGAAACATTATACAGCGTTGGTGGTAGATGTATGAATGAGTATGGAGCATTGGTGGAATGATACTGACAGGGGAAACTGAAGTACTGGGAGAGAAACATTATACAGCGTTGGTGGTAGATGTATGAATGAGTATGGAGCATTGGTGGAATGATACTGACAGGGGAAACGGAAGTACAGGGAGAGAAACATTATAGTGTTGGTGGTAGATGTATGAATGAGTATGGAGCATTGGTGGAATGATACTGACAGGGGAAACTGAAGTACTGGGAGAGAAACATTATACAGTGTTGGTGGTAGATGTATGAATGAGTATGAGCATTGGTGGAATGATACTGATAGGGGAAACTGAAGTACTGGGAGAGAAACATTATAGTGTTGGTGGTAGATGTATGAATGAGTATGGAGCATTGGTGGAATGATACTGACAGGGGAAAACTGAAGTACTGGGAGAAAGACATTATACAGCGTTGGTGGTAGATGAATGAATGAGTATGGAGCATTGGTGGAATGATACTGACAGGGGAAAACTGAAGTACTGGGAGAGAAACATTATACAGCGTTGGTCGTAGATGTATGAATGAGTATGGAGCATTGGTGGAATGATTCTGACAGGGGAAAACTGAAGTACTGGGAGAGAAACATTATACAGCGTTGGTGGTAGATGTATGAATGAGTATGGAGCATTGGTGGAATGATACTGACAGGGGAAAACTGAAGTACTTGGAGAAAGACATTATACAGCGTTGGTGGTAGATGAATGAATGAGTACGGAGCATTGGTGGAATGATACTGACAGGGGAAAACAGAAGTACTGGGAGAGAAACATTATACAGCGTTGGTGGTAGATGTATGAATGAGTATGGAGCATTGGTGGAATGATACTGACAGGGGAAAACTAAAGTACTGGGAGAGAAACATTATACAGCGTTGGTGGTAGATGTATGAAAGAGTATGGAGCATTGGTGGAATGATACTGACAGGGGAAAACTGAAGTACTGGGAGAGAAACATTATACAGCGTTGGTGGTAGATGTATGAATGAGTATGGAGCATTGGTGGAATGATACTGACAGGGGAAAACTGAAGTACTGGGAGAGAAACCTGTCACAGTGTCACTTAGTCCACCACGAATCTCACATGGACTGACCTGGGATCGACCTCGGACCTATGTGGTGAGAGGCCGGCGACTAACCGCCTGAGCCATGGCACGGCTTTCAAGACCAAGGGCTATCTAATCAATGCATAGAAATCCCCTGTGTGGGCAAAGTACAAAGTTTTTGTGCGTTGAAGTGTGAAGTCGACGCAGCAGATTGGATATTTACTTACTAATTTATCAATTTTATTTATTTAGGAAAATATATCCATGGGCAGAAAAGCCTTCCTAGTGTACTTCTCTCCAGCCATTAACCCAGCACCCTGTTCCACGTATCCACACAGTTACCGCCGTGCGAACCTCGAATTTCTCCGGAAAAATTATAGCTCTATATATTTTAATTACTTCCGTTTTTAAACAGCAGACAGACACCGAGTGGTAGCAAGCATTCCCCCAATTTAATGACCTCTTTACGTCTTCTGGTATCTTGGTGTTGTTCCTGACCCAAGAAAACAGCTTTGACCTTCGTAGTGGTGATGCAGGGGGAAAGAAGTCAGACCGCTAGAGGTTTATGGCCACCTGCAGTGCCGTTGTGTATTTTGCGTGCGACTTAATACTATCATTTTGTGTTTCATCTGGTTACAGCTGTGCGTAATAGGACTTCAGGCTTTTTATAAACTGAACATCTAACAACTGGCGACCAGTGGCTACTGACAGAGACACCCTGTAGACGCCTATGTCTTGTCCTCAAGGTTGGGCCGGAGACAAGGGACGCCATAGACGCTGGGAAAAGCAAAGTTTCTCTCAGCAGTCCGTGACGGTACTTTAACTTTCCCATATTTTAAAGATGTTGCAGTTGATTGAGGCACTGCGCTACAAGCCGGAAGGTCGCGGGTTCGATCCCCTATGGTGTCATTGGAATTTTTCATTGACATAATCCTTTCGGTCGCACTATGGCCCTGGGGTCGACTCAGCCTCTAACAGAAATGAGTACCAGGAATGTTTCCTGGGGGTAAAGGCGGCCGGTGCGTAGGGCTGACAACCTTACCACCTTCATGTGCCGGTTGTCTATAAATCTGGTAGCCTCAACCTCCTGGAACCCTAAGGGCCTGTCAGGCCTGTAATGGGATAGCTTTACCTTTACACTTTAAAGTGACTTAATAACTGTCTTTATGATGCGACAATGTCTTGCATTTTGTTGACGAGATATGAACATATACTTTGTTCCCTCTGTCACAAAACAAAACACGAAACGGCGGGCGTTTATTTTTAGCGCTTACAGCACACAGACGCCATTTCGCATCTTGCTCGCCTCTGTGACACACGGACAACGAATTTCAAGATGTCCGACTTATCTCGACAGTCGTTATCTGAACACTGGCCAACGCCTATACAGAACTTTGCTATCCGTTACCCAGGGACAAGACTGCATGTCAGGTCGCTATATTACCGGCCGGTTTAGACCGGCCCCGCGAAAACGTTACTGAGCATTCGCTGACAGCCGACAAGGGGCTAACCTCCAGCTTGGACCCAAAGTTACTGAGGTATAAGTAATGTTTGACTGTGGTACAGATATAATTACAGCAGTGTACGTTAAATACAGTGCTTCCGCGTTTGTATGACACTGCAGAGTGTAACAAGCATCCTTCATCTAGCAACAGGTTTACAAGAGGAAAATATAGTTGATATAGCAACTGTCAATATACCAACATACAACTGCACTGTTTTAACAAACACAGAGCAACACAAAACCTTAAAATCCAACTTGACCACGTCTGTCTGTTCATTGGCCCCTTCATCTGTCCGTCTGTTCACTGGCCCCTTCATCAGTCCGTCTGTTCACTGGCCCCTTCATCAGTCCGTCTGTTCATTGGCCCCTTCATCAGTCCTTCTGTTCATTGGCCCCTTCATCAGTCCGTCTGTTCACTGGCCCCTTCATCAGTCCGTCTGTTCACTGGCCCCTTCATCAGTCCGTCTGTTCACTGGCCCCTTCATCAGTCCGTCTGTTCATTGGCCCCTTCATCAGTCCTTCTGTTCATTGGCCCCTTCATCAGTCCGTCTGTTCACTGGCCCCTTCATCAGTCCGTCTGTTCACTGGCCCCTTCTTCTGTCCGTCTGTTCACTGGCCCCTTCATCAGTCCGTCTGTTCACTGGCCCCTTCATCAGTCCGTCTGTTCACTGGCCCCTTCATCAGTCCGTCTGTTCATTGGCCCCTTCATCAGTCCGTCTGTTCACTGGCCCCTTCATCAGTCCTTCTGTTCATTGGCCCCTTCATCAGTCCGTCTGTTCACTGGCCCCTTCATCAGTCCGTCTGTTCACTGGCCCCTTCTTCTGTCCGTCTGTTCACTGGCCCCTTCATCAGTCCGTCTGTTCACTGGCCCCTTCATCAGTCCGTCTGTTCATTGGCCCCTTCATCAGTCCGTCTGTTCATTGGCCCCTTCATCAGTCCGTCTGTTCACTGGCCCCTTCATCAGTCCGTCTGTTCACTGGCCCCTTCATCTGTCCGTCTGTTCACTGGCCCCTTCATCAGTCCGTCTGTTCACTGGCCCCTTCATCAGTCCGTCTGTTCACTGGCCCCTTCATCAGTCCGTCTGTTCACTGGCCCCTTCATCAGTCCGTCTGTTCACTGGCCCCTTCATCAGTCCGTCCAGTCTCACGCTCCCTTCATCTGTCCGTCCAGTCTCACGCTCCCCTTCATCTGTCCGTCTGTTCACTGGCCCCTTCATCAGTCCGTCTGTTCACTGGCCCCTTCATCTGTCCGTCTGTTCACTGGCCCCTTCATCAGTCCGTCTGTTCACTGGCCCCTTCATCAGTCCGTCTGTTCACTGGCCCCTTCATCAGTCCGTCTGTTCACTGGCCCCTTCATCAGTCCGTCTGTTCACTGGCCCCTTCATCAGTCCGTCTGTTCACTGGCCCCTTCATCTGTCCGTCTGTTCACTGGCCCCTTCATCAGTCCGTCTGTTCACTGGCCCCTTCATCAGTCCGTCTGTTCACTGGCCCCTTCATCAGTCTGTCTGTTCATTGGCCCCTTCATCAGTCCGTCTGTTCATTGGCCCCTTCATCAGTCCGTCTGTTCACTGGCCCCTTCATCAGTCCGTCTGTTCACTGGCCCCTTCATCAGTCCGTCTGTTCACTGGCCCCTTCATCAGTCCGTCTGTTCACTGGCCCCTTCATCAGTCCGTCTGTTCACTGGCCCCTTCATCAGTCCGTCTGTTCACTGGCCCCTTCATCAGTCTGTCTGTTCATTGGCCCCTTCATCAGTCCGTCTGTTCACTGGCCCCTTCATCAGTCGTCTGTTCACTGGCCCCTTCATCTGTCCGTCTGTTCACTGGCCCCTTCATCAGTCCGTCTGTTCACTGGCCCTTCATCAGTCCGTCTGTTCATTGGCCCCTTCATCAGTCCGTCTGTTCACTGGCCCCTTCATCAGTCCGTCTGTTCACTGGCCCCTTCATCAGTCTGTCTGTTCATTGGCCCCTTCATCTGTCCGTCTGTTCACTGGCCCTTCATCAGTCTGTCTTCATTGGCCCTTCATCAGTCCGTCTGTTCATTGGCCCTTCATCTGTCCGTCCAGTCTCACGCTCCAGCCTGCAAATTCTTACAGGTCGCTTTTTAAATCAGAGCAGTCAAGACCAGAATTGTCCCACAAGGTACCATCTCCTGTACCGCCATGTTCATCTGTAATGCAACAGGTCTTGAACGACTGTCACAGTGTTCAACAGTGCTAACAATGACCGTCCCCTCCCCCAACTCCCCTTCCCGAGGTGTAACAATGAAAATTATTTCAATAGAACGCCATGAAGGCAGATGGGAAAGTTGAGGCATAGCTCCGCAAATTCAAAACCTCGTGGTAACTACCGCACAGCACACCGGCTCTGGACGATGTGGAGCGGACAGAAGCCTTCTTCCTCTGCCGGGGGTCGTCCTCCCGAAGACCAGTCACTATACCGAGTGTTGGTAACGTGACACTTGCCGCGAAGGTAAAGGTCACCCTAGAACAGGCCATGAAGGCCCAGAGGGGGAGTAGAGGAATAGCTGTACTCTTTCTTTAACCTCGGCGCTAGATGAGGGTGGGTGGTCAACGCCACGCCCCGGCCGCTTTACCCCCGGGAATGACCTGGTACCCATTGTACAGGAGGCTGTGTAGGCCCCAGGGCCGGTCTGGACGGGTGCGGAAAATCTCGCCCCCACCGGGATTCGATCCCCGGACCGTCCAGCTCGTAGCGAGTCGCTATACCGACTGAGCTATGGCGGCCCACCACTTGAAGCGAAACCAAGTGTAATTACAGCTGTCCGCGGCTGTTCCTGACGTCACCTTGACGATCACCATGTGAACCAGCTGACAAGACGACACAGCTGCCTTATGCAAGCTCATACTAGTTTAGGGATTTTGAGTTTATATACATTTCTTTTGAGTTGTTCCCTTCCGTCGTCTCTTGGAATCCTTTGTATGGAACGCCTCCCTGAAGATGGCACATTGGTGCTGACACATGTAGGCGTTTTAATAGAGTTTACGAATGTATTATATAAAATGCATGAATTGGTTGTAATGACTGTCACAAGGTGCACGGCAAAAACATTATGAAATACGAAAAGAAAGTTCAACCCTCTGCAGCCCAGTGGTAAATATATGTACCACCAGGTTTAACACTCACAAATTCTACGTTCTGCCCAAACAGTGTATTTAAGTGTTTCCTTCTTGACTTGCTACAATATACAAAAGGAAGTTTGTGTTTCTGGTAACAGCAACATGTAGATGAAGATGAGGATACAGCATTGGTTGAATGATACTGACAGGGGAAACTGAAGTACTGGGAGAGAAACATTATACAGCGTTGGTGGTAGATGTATGAATGAGTATGGAGCATTGGTGGAATGATACTGACAGGTGAAACTGAAGTACTGGGAGAGAAACATTATACAGTGTTGGTGGTAGATGTATGAATGAGTATGGAGCATTGGTGGAATGATACTGACAGGGGAAACTGAAGTACTGGGAGAGAAACATTATGCAGCGTTGGTGGTAGATGTATGAATGAGTATGGAGCATTGGTGGAATGATACTGACAGGGGAAACTGAAGTACTGGGAGAGAAACATTATACAGCGTTGGTGGTAGATGTATGAATGAGTATGGAGCATTGGTGGAATGATACTGACAGGGGAAACTGAAGTACTGGGAGAGAAACATTATACAGCGTTGGTGGTAGATGTATGAATGAGTATGGAGCATTGGTGGAATGATACTGACAGGGGAAACTGAAGTACTGGGAGAGAAACATTATACAGCGTTGGTGGTAGATGTATGAATGAGTATGGAGCATTGGTGGAATGATACTGACAGAGGAAACTGAAGTACTGGGAGAGAAACATTATACAGCGTTGGTGGTAGATGTATGAATGAGTATGGAGCATTGGTGGAATGATACTGGCAGGGGAAACTGAAGTACTGGGAGAGAAACATTATACAGCGATGGTGGTAGATGTATGAATGAGTATGGAGCACTGGTGGAATGATACTGACAGGGGAAACGGAAGTACTGGGACAGAAACATTATAGTGTTGGTGGTAGATGTATGATTGAGTATGGAGCATTGGTGGAATGATACTGGCAGGGGAAACTGAAGTACTGGGAGAGAAACATTATACAGCGATGGTGGTAGATGTATGAATGAGTATGGAGCACTGGTGGAATGATACTGACAGGGGAAACGGAAGTACTGGGACAGAAACATTATAGTGTTGGTGGTAGATGTATGAATGAGTATGGAGCATTGGTGGAATGATACTGACAGGGGAAACTGAAGTACTGGGAGAGAAACATTATACAGCGTTGGTGGTAGATGTATGAATAAGTATGGAGCATTGGTGGAATAATACTGACAGGGAAAAACTGAAGTACTGGGAGAGAAACTTTGTACAGTGTTGGTGGTAGATGTATGAATGAGTATGGAGCATTGGTGGAATGATACTGACAGGGGAAAACTGAAGTACTGGGAGAGAAACATTATACAGCGTTGGTGGTAGATGTATGAATGAGTATGGAGCATTGGTGGAATGATACTGACAGGGGAAAACTGAAGTACTGGGAGAGAAACTTTATACAGTGTTGGTGGTAGATGTATGAATGAGTATGGAGCATTGGTGGAATGATACTGACAGGGGAAAACTGAAGTACTGGGAGAGAAACATTATACAGCGTTGGTGGTAGATGTATGAATGAGTATGGAGTATTGGTGGAATGATACTGACAGGGGAAAACTGAAGTACTGGGAGAGAAACTTTATACAGTGTTGGTGGTAGATGTATGAATGAGTATGGAGCATTGGTGGAATGATACTGACGGGGGAAAACTGAAGTACTGGGAGAGAAACATTATACAGCGTTGGTGGTAGATGTATGAATGAGTATGGAGCATTGGTGGAATGATACTGACAGGGGAAAACTGAAGTACTGGGAGAGAAACTTTATACAGTGTTGGTGGTAGATGTATGAATGAGTATGGAGCATTGGTGGAATGATACTGACAGGGGAAACTGAAGTACTGGGAGAGAAACTTTATACAGTGTTGGTGGTAGATGTATGAATGAGTATGGAGCATTGGTGGAATGATACTGACAGGGGAAACTGAAGTACTGGGAGAGAAACTTTATACAGCGTCTGTGGTAGATGAATGAATGAGTATGGAGCATTGGTGGAATGATACTGACAGGGGAAAACTGAAGTAAGTCACAGTGCCACATGGACAGGTTTGGTATCGAACTCGGTCCTCCACCGTCGAAGGCCGGCGACTAACGTCCACCACGACGCGGCTCTGGTTAGAACAAATCGAGATGAGAACAGGTGGCTGGCGCAGATCACTCTCAGCTCAGTCAAGCCTCGTCTTTTATTAAGTGAGCTTGACTGTTTCGGTCCACATTAGTCACGCGTATCGACAGTCTGCTGTTTCAAATCCGTCCGTCCAGCGCAAGTATGCGGTTTCACAATCCTCAGATACAATTCTCGGTACTGTCACAGTAGCGGATCAAGTGAAATGCGATCAATAAGAACAGCATTAGTCGCTGTCAAGGCACGTCAACGTGTTGCATCAACTGCTGAATGTCAGTGATATCGTCTGGCACCGTATTGGCTAAAGCAGCTGACAGTTACAAACCACAGGATGCTCCACCTGCTGCGGACTGCTACCTTACAGCACACAGCTACGTCCGTCATGTCAAGAATCCCAAACTGCCGGACGGACTTTCATTAAATTTCACAGTGGTACAGCATGTCCATACATTCCTATTTTGGTCGAAATGTGGCAACACTGACACCTAACAATAAGAGCTAATTGCACTTATTCATGTATTTCAAGTTTAACTCGCTAAATGTTTATCCGAGAGAAAAATGCTTAGAAGAGAAGCTGTGAGAAAAATGGTACACATTTTATGAAGAATACTCTCCTCCGTTAATTCTGAGTTCGGCTTCTTATAAAAGAAGACACCTAACAAATGGAAACCACTGCAAAGTGAAGGCGAAGTGGCTGTCACAGGACCTATACGTTTTGTAGGCAACGTTAGCCTGGAGATAAAAGACTCTACCTACTGTGTCAAGGCCACAGCTGTATTCGTCAGTCGAGAACAGTACTTGAACTTTGCCACATTTTCAAATGATTTATTTCCTGTCGTTGGTATGCAGTTTTGTCTTGCATTTTGTTGCGGAGACATGAACATTTGCCTGGTGTTCCCGTCACACAACACAGTATCTTATGAACAAAGGGCTCACGGGTTTTGACGTAATTATGAAATGCGCCAGCAGTCTCACAGTATGCGCACATATCCTAACTTGTTCAACACCACCGGGCAACTCACGTTGAAAATACACAATTTGTGGTCTTCGGGGTTGTGAGTTTACGAACTAACACGTCCTGAGCTAGTCCTGAAATTCCGCGCATTTTGAGCCCGAAAGTTCATCGCCGTGTTCACAACAACCCGCCACTTATCCCTATCCTTAGCCAGCTAAATCCAGTCCACGCCCCCCCCCCCCAACCCCCAATCCTGTTCCCTTCCCACTCCGAAGCTCCGTGTAACGTTTCGTAACATATCAATTTTTATGATGGAGAGTTGTTAGCCCTCCGCGCAACCCCAAACCTGGAGGACCACCCCTTATTGGCTGTCCGCGACTGCTTACTCAATATATGTGTAGCTACACCCGTCTCATCCACCCACAAACTCAGTACGAGCCATGTCGTGTAGGACCCACTAGACCAGGGGTGGCCAATCTTGCCTAACGTAAGAGCCACATACGATAAACTTCAGATATCTGACAGCCACAAGACACAAACAAATATTACACACACGTTTTTATTGATTACACGCACATTTTGTTACAACAATTCTTAAATATATTTACTCACCACGAACATTAAACTTACGTTTTAATCCAGCGGACTCTCAGTTTATACCGGTAAATAATTATAGAGCTTGAAAATTTTTTATTTACCTTTTATATGAATTGTAATGCAAAAAGGAGCTCAGCCAACATATTTCCGCGAGCCGCACATTATATGTCAAAGAGTCGCGGTTGGTCACCCCTGCACTAGACCGTCTAAATATAAACATTCCGGCCCTAACCGACAGTTCCTGCTGTTTATTACGAACAGCAGTAAAGTAATGATGGCTGCTCGTTGTGAGAATCGCACTTGGGCAGGGCGTGGAGTTATTTTAATGTTAAAGCAGGTGGTACATATAGTTACCGTTGTGTTTTATTAAGTTAACTGACATGAAAAAATGTTTTTGACAAACGTTATTCTAAGATAACGGTTTGTAGCATGCAAGGTCACAACAGCGCTGTTGTGCCTGCCTGTCTGTCTGTCTGTATGTCTGTCTGTCTGTATGTCTGTCTGTATGTCTGTCTGTATGTCTGTCTGTATGCCTGCCTGTATGTCTGTCTGTAGTCTGCCTGTATGTCTGTCTGTACGTCTGTCTGTATGTCTGTCTGTATGTCTGTCTGTCTGTATGTCTGTCTGTATGCCTGCCTGTATGTCTGTCTGTATGTCTGTCTGTATGTCTGCCTGTATGTGCTGCTGTATGTCTGTCTGTATGTGCTGTATGTCTGTTGTCTGTCTGTATGCCTGCCTGTATGTCTGTCCTGTATGTCTGTCTGTATGTCTGCCTGTATGTCTGTCCGTATGTCTGTCGTATGTCTGTCTGTATGCCTGCCTGTATGTCTGCTGTATGTCTGTCTGTATGTCCTGCCTGTATGTCTGCCTGTATGTCTGTCCTGTATGTCTGTCTGTATGTCTGCTGTATGCTGTCTGTATGTCTGCCTGTAGTCTGTCTGTATGTCTGTCTGTATGTCTGCTGCTGTATGTCTGTCTGTATGTCTGTCTGTATGCCTGCCTGTATGTCTGTCTGTATGTCTGTCTGTATGCCTGCCTGTATGTCTGTCTGTGTCTGTATGCCTGCTGTTGCTGTCGTATGTCTGTCTGTATGCTGCTGTATGTCTGCCTGTATGCCTGCCTGTATGTCTGTCTGTATGCCTGCCTGTATGTCTGCCTGTCTGTCTGTCGTATGCTGCCTGTATGTCTGCCTGTATGTCTGTCCGTATGTTGTCTGTCTGTCTGTCTGTCCGTATGTCTGTCTGTCCGTACACAACCACAAACTAGCCGAACCAATCTGCATGCAATTTGACACTGCTGAGTTGTACCAAAACAGGTCGGCATATGTACTTAAGTAAGCACCGTGACATTAAGGTGTATGCGATGTGGAGGCACAGCTCCATACCCTTGTCACTTTACTCTCCGGTTAACCATTGGAGAGGAGACTGAGTGGGCCTCAGAGTCGGTGCGGACGGAGTGTCGGGCTGGGCGAGGGGGGGGGGGAGAAGCATTTCTGCTTCTGACGCGAATCTAACCCCAGTGGTCCAGCTCATGTGGTCACTATACTGACTGAGCTACCTAAGGCAACGATATGTTTTACTAGTTTATAAAGTTAACTATACAGGAGTGCTTTGTTGAGAAAACTGTGCATGGCTGACTGTGCAAGGCGAGTTTATGGAGGGCGATGTAGAACTGGCATGGCTGACTGTGCAAGGCGAGTTTATGGAGGGCGATGTAGAACTGTGCATGGCTGACTGTGCAAGGCGAGTTTATGGAGGGCGATGTAGAACTGTGCATGGCTGACTGTGAAGGCGAGTTTATGGAGGCGATGTAGAACTGTGCATGGCTGACTGTGCAAGGCGAGTTTATGGAGGGCGATGTTGAACTGTGCATGGCTGGACTGTGCAAGGCGAGTTTATGGAGGGCGTTTGAACTGTGCATGGCGGCTGTGCAATGGCGAGTTTATGGAGGCGATGTTGAACTGTGCATGGCTGACTGTGCAAGCGAGTTTTGGAGGACGATGTAGAACTGTGCATGGCTGACTGTGCAAGGCGAGTTTATGGAGGGCGATGTAGAACTGTGCATGGCTGACTGTGCAAGGCGAGTTTATGGAGGGCGATGTTGAACTGTGCATGGCTGACTGTGCAAGGCGAGTTTATGGAGGACGATGTAGAACTGTGCATGGCTGACTGTGCAAGGCGAGTTTATGGAGGACGATGTAGAACTGTGCATGGCTGACTGTGCAAGGCGAGTTTATGGAGGACGATGTAGAACTGTGCATGGCTGACTGTGCAAGGCGAGTTTATGGAGGACGATGTAGAATTCGCAATCAGCGTGGGATCAACGTATCTAACTATCTTATCCAAGCGACGTTCTTGGAAGCCAGACAAAACGCGAGTTCCTTCATGGGATTTATCGCTCTTACGCAGACATATCAATCAACGTCATCATTAAGCACCTGATTTCCATCCGTCCGTAATCCTACCGTCTAATCTCCTTACCCAGGAATCCTATTGGTTTAAAGTTTCAAACAAAAGTTTTATGGCGCTTGGCTATACAGTGCTGCCTCTGGATATCAGACAGCACTTTTCTATCGAATGATTGGATAATAGGAGTATTAGGATGAAGATGAGTATGGAGCATTGGTGGAATGATACTGACAGGGGAAACTGAAGTACTGGGAGAGAAACATTATACAGTGTTGATGGTAGATGTATGAATGAGTATGGAGCATTGGTGGAATGATACTGACAGGGGAAACTGAAGTACTGGGAGAGAAACATTATACAGTGTTGGTGGTAGATGTATGAATGAGTATGGAGCATTGGTGGAATGATACTGACAGGGGAAACTGAAGTACTGGGAGAGAAACATTATACAGTGTTGGTGGTAGATGGATGAATGAGTATGGAGCATTGGTGAATGATACTAACAGGGAACTGAGTACTGGAGAGAACATATACAGTGTTGGTGTAGATGGATGAATGAGTATGGAGCATTGGTGGAATGATACTAACAGGGGAAACTGAAGTACTGGGAGAGAAACATTATACAGCGTGGTGGTAGATGTATGAATGAGTATGGAGCATTGGTGGAATGATACTGACAGGGGAAACTGAAGTACTGGGAAAGAAACATTATACAGCGTTGGTGGTAGATGTATGAATGAGTATGGAGCATAGGTGGAATGATACTGACAGGGGAACTGAAGTACTGGGAGAGAAACATTATACAGCGTTGGTGGTAGATGTATGAATGAGTATGGAGCATTGGTGGAATGATACTGACAGGGGAAACTGAAGTACTGGGAGAGAAACATTATACAGCGTTGGTGGTAGATGTATGAATGAGTATGGAGCATTGGTGGAATGATACTGACAGGGGAAACTGAAGTACTGGGAGAGAAACATTATACAGTGTTGGTGGTAGATGTATGATGAGTATGGAGCATTGGTGGAATGATACTGACAGGGGAAACTGAAGTACTGGGAGAGAAACATTATACAGCGTTGGTGGTAGATGTATGAATGAGTATGGAGCATTGTGGAATGATACTGACAGGGGAAACTGAAGTACTGGGAGAGAAACATTATACAGCGTTGGTGGTAGATGTATGAATGAGTATGGAGCATTGGTGGAATGATACTGACAGGGGAAACTGAAGTACTGAAAGAGAAACATTATACAGCGTGTGTGGTAGATGTATGAATGAGTATGGGGCATTGGTGGAATGATACTGACAGGGGAAACTGAAGTACTGGGAGAGAAACATTATACAGCGTTGGTGGTAGATGTATGAATGAGTATGGAGCATTGGTGGAATGATACTGACAGGGGAAACTGAAGTAATGGGAGAGAAACATTATACAGCGTTGGTGGTAGATGTATGAATGAGTATGGAGCATTGGTGGAATGATACTGACAGGGGAAAACTGAAGTACTGGGAGAGAAACATTATACAGCGTGTGTGGTAGATGAATGAATGAGTATGGAGCATTGGTGGAATGATACTGACAGGGGAAAACTGAAGTACTGGGAGAAAAAACATTATACAGCGTTGGTGGTAGATGTAGGAATGAGTATGGAGCATTGGTGGAATGATACTGACATGGGAAACTGAAGTACTGGGAGAAAAACATTATACAGCGTTGGTGGTAGATGAATGAATGAGTATGGGGCATTGGTGGAATGATACTGACAGGGGAAAACTGAAATACTGGGAGAAAAACATCATACAGCGTTGGTGGTAGATGAATGAATGAGTATGGAGCATTGGTGGAATGATACTGACAGGGGAAAACTGAAGTACTGGGAGAAAAACATCATACAGCGTTGGTGGTAGATGACTGAATGAGTGTGGAGCATTGGTGGAATGATACTGACAGGGGAAACCTGAAGTACTGGGAGAGAAACATTATACAGCGTTGGTGGTAGATGTATGAATGAGTATGGAGCATTGGTGGAATGATACTGACAGGGGAAAACTGAAGTACTGGGAGAGAAACATTATACAGCGTTGGTGGTAGATGAATGAATGGGTATGGAGCATTGGTGGAATGATACTGACAGGGGAAACTGAAGTACTGGGAGAGAAACATTATACAGCGTTGGTGGTATATGTATGAATGAGTATGGAGCATTGGTGGAATGATACTGACAGGGAAACTGAAGTACTGGGAGAGAAACATTATACAGCGTTGGTGGTAGATGTATGAATGAGTATGGAGCATTGGTGGAATGATACTGACAGGGGAAAAACTGAAGTACTGGGAGAGAAACATTATACGGCGTTCGTGGTAGATGAATGAATGGGTATGGAGCATTGGTGGAATGATACTAACAGGGGAAACTGAAGTACTGGGAGAGAAACATTACACAGCGTTGGTGGTAGATGTATGAATGAGTATGGAGCATTGGTGGAATGATACTGACAGGGGAACTGAAGTAATGGGAGGAAAACCTGCCACAGTGCCACTTTGTCCACCACAAATTCCACATGGACTGACCTGGGATGGAACTCTTGTCTCCGCAGTGAGAGGCTGGCAACTGACCCCCTGAGCCTCAGCCATGTTTGTATGTCAACAGTTACAAACATGGCGACGCTGCGAAACTATGATAGTGTAGATCACAAGCCTGGCAAGCAGAGAACGCAATTTGTTCTTCACAAAAATAAAGCAAAACTATAATAACTGACGACAATGTATACAAAAGAGATGTGCTTACAGATTTCTGGTAGAAGAACGTGAAGGAAAGAGGCACTTTGGGAGACCTAGGCGCAGGTGGGATAATATTAAAATGGATCTTAAAGATACAGGATGGGAAGGCGTGGACTGGATTCATCTGGCTCAGGATAGGAACAAGTAGAGGGGTTGTTTTATGTGCGGTAAAGAACCTTCGGGTTCCATAAAATTCGGGGAATTTATTCACTAGTTCAGGAACTAAGGGAGGCACGCGGTGGCGCAGTTGGTTGAGGCACTGATCTACAAGCCGGAAGGTCGCGGGTTCGATTCCCGATGGTGCTACTGGAATGTTTCAGTGACATAATCCTTCCGGCCGCACTATGGCCCTGGGGTCGACTCAGCCTCTAACAGAAATGAGTACCAGGAATATTTCCTGCGGGGTAAAGGCGGTCGGTGCGTAGGGCTGATCTTACCACCTTCATGTGCCGAATGTCTATAAATCTGGGAGCCTCAACCTCTGGAACCCTAAGGGCCTTGCCAGGCTTGTAATGGGATTGCTTTAGCTTACCTCAGGAACTAAAAGCTTTTCAAGAGGGACTGTCCTCCATGGAGTTACTTAGTCAGTCAGTCAGTCAGTCAGTCATGTATGACTACGAATCTGTGCAAGAGGACGGCACACTGTCAGAGTTCTGCCGGCGCCTCTTCACTAAAGTATCATCCAAGACAAGTCAGGCTTCAAAGGGTTGAGCTACCTAGACTTCGTAACGAGGGTAGCGGTGAAGCGAAATTTCGCGTTTTGAGTCGGCCTGATTGACACGAGGAGCGTCCGACTCTTCATGTTGACTGCGTGCTCGCAAGTGTCACTGAAATACAACTGACACGCGCAGACGCAGTGCGCTGTCGCACGACGATATCTATATCGGTCGCTATTTCTGCGATGTCATGGCCTGCAGCAACGAACGTTACTGGCATATTACGCGGCAGATAAGACGAACAAACACCTTCATGAGATTAGTCAACATACAGCAGTAATCCGCTGACAATCTCCGTTAATAATATTCCACTGTGACGTGGGAAATAAAACTAAAGTTGCCACTTAAGTTCTTAGCATACGTACCAAGTACCTGCAATACGTAAGGCTCCATAAGCAATACACATTAAATTACACGTCACTGCAATCTGACATGTAGCTCATTTACTGCACTACATAATCCCCAAGCACACTGACACACGTCTTGGCACGAGATTAAAAATTCCATCGCCGTAGAAATCGGACACTTCAACTGGCAACCATTCACGAATAGATATTTCCACTTCCTCTTTACTATGGAATCGGCGACTTCACAAGTGTTGTTTTAGCGGCCCAAACTGTATTCCAGCCACACACACATATATATATATATACACACATATATGGCGTGGTCTTCACTCTTCTAGGGCAGTGGTATTCAACCTGGGGTACGCGTAATCCCGGGGGTACGCGAAGACATCTTAGGGGTACGTAAATTAATATATATATTATTTCATGATAAACACTGAATAATCAGGGCCAGATTTAGGGTTAGCCACAACAGACCGGACGTAAGGACATGCGATTTGGGAGCGCCATTTCTCTCTCTCTCTCTCTCTCTCTCTCCTTTATGCGATTCTTATCTGGGCGGCTAGTTTCATTTTATTCCACATAGTGCATATAATTTTGCTTTGCTAAAATACCTTTGTTCCTTTATTAATTTTTACACGATAGACAATAATATATTTGTTATTTAATAGCTTGATTCTCCTTTTTCTCATTTAAAACTTATTATTTAATACATTATTTTGGATGTAATTTATTTAACTTATTTTAGATGTAGATTATAGACTGTGTATAACTTGAATTATGCACCAACAACTTTGGGGGTACAAAGTCGAAGAGAAATTATATGTGGGGGTACGCGAACAAAAAAAGGTTGAATATCACTGTTCTAAGGCACCGGTAGGAGACATACTGATGGGCTGGGAATGTAGCTGGGATGGGACAACTATAGTAAGACTCAAATAACAAGGAGTTAACAGATACAGAGCTACCAACCTGACACGTCCCCACATTTGGCAAACAGGTCCGTCATTCTCAACTACTCGCTCGAAATACTGGAAAAATTTAACCCATCAAAACCCAGTGGTTCCTATATGTACCACTTGCTATAAATAGTCATAACTCCACATTCTGCTCACAGACTATTTGTGTCTAGTATGATTCTCACAGTGGGCCGCGATAGCTCAGTCGGTAGAGCGACTCGCTACGAGATGGACGGTCCGGGGATCGAATCCCGGTGGGGGCGAGATTTTCAGCACCCGTCCAGACCGACCCTGGGACCCACCCAGCCTCCTACACAATGCGTACCGGGTCTCTTTCCCGGGGGTAAAGCGGCCGATGCGTGGAGTTGACCACCCACCCCCATCTAGTGCCGAGGTTAAAGAAAGAGTAGTTATACCTCTCCTCCCCTTCTGGGCCTTCATGGTCTGTTCTAGGGAGACCTTTACCTTTACCTTATATGACTCTCACAACATACTTGCGTGGTCTTTGTAATGGACTGCCTTCACTGTGCGGTCCGAACTGCATTCTTGTACATCAGATGAGCTGATCAAAATATTCCCGGTATTTTATGGACACCGAGGGTTTACTGCCGTGTTCACGACAGCCCACAACTGGACACTATCTTGAGCCAGTCAAGTGCAATCCACAGTCATTTCCGGAATAGCTCAGTCGGTATAGTGCCTAGGCTACGGGATGGGCAACTGGTGGTTCACCGTTCGATTCCTAGCAGGGACAAGAGATTGACTCCTCCAAAACGTCCATACCGTCTCGGCAAACTTCCTATCCAATGGGTACCGGCATAAAGCGGCCAAAGCGCGAAGCTGACCACTCACCTGCAACTAGTGCTGAGATTAAGAATGAGTGGGGCATACCTGCGCTCCCGCATACGCTCTAGCGGTGTGCAGAGAAACAAATGTACCTTTTGTTCAGGCGGACTTCAGGCTGCATGCGGTTAGTTCTCACAGCACGAACTGTTTCTGCAGGGAAGTGAAGAACCTCAGGGACAACCCAGTGTCAGAATCCGACGCTGAGCGCAACAGGACGCTGGCTGAGCACCAGCGTCACTGCGTCTCGCCCGACCGTCTGTACGAGGCGGTTGGGAGCCATGTGATGTTTCGGCCTGCGGACGGAGACCGCAGCGAGACCTACGAGCTGCTGCACTCGCCGCGACTGCTGGTGGTGCAGGACAACGTCGAGGTGGTGGCCAACCGGGACGAGGCCGTGTACTCCACCGTCCTGGAGACACCCAGCTACCGCTTCACCATGGAAACTGCGACTGACCACCACCCGGGTAAGAAAACAGACGTAGGTGAATGCACGTGATGAAACGTAAGTGTCCGATGGTACCATATGCGGGGGGCAGCTTATTGAAGGGTGGGGCGGGGCTGTGCCCAATCTAGTTCGTAAAAACTCGTTGATTAACGGCTGGTTCATGAAAGTGACAGCTATGTTACTCGCTGTTTCAGGCTATATGAAGATACGTGCTGAAGAATGTATGCTTCCGCACAAAAGACGGGCAACATACGATACTATCAAAGACGAGGAAGAGGGCGTCTATGCGCACATTCCCAGCGACAGCCCGAACGAACCTGACAGTGCTAGGAACACCGTTCAGGAACAAGACGTTGAAACCGACAATAATTCTTCACCTCTTGCAACTGGAGACCTGACAGATCAGCATATGATGACGGAGATACCGAAGGAGACCGAATATGCCGGGAAAGCGCCACCATTTCATAATGTACAACCCACGGTTAAAAATTCTACGCAGTCGCAGAGAAGATACTCGACTAAACGTGTTTTTGGGCCACAGCATCCTGACTGCGATCCTAACAACGCGTCGACCTTCACACCGACCGAGAGGCGTCTGAGCGGTGTCACGCGCATGCACAGACAAGTCGATGCAGATAGAGCTCAGAAGAACGTCAGCGCCCTGAAGTCAGCACACTCTCTACCGAACCTGGCTGTCATGCACAGCCCCAAGAACAGCGGCAGCTCGGGGTACAAATCCGAGGGTGGGTCTCCGAACAACAACAACGCAAACGGGTCTGAGTACGGATACACCACCATCACAGAGCTAACGACGCCCCGACCGATCGAGGAGCGTCGCCTTGGCCACGTGCCTCGAAACACATCTGAGATCCCTGAGCAATGCTTCCACGATAAGGTGGTGCCATTGTATGACGATGACGATGACAGAGGCAATTTCAAGCGCAGGAATAATCTATTTGAGTCCCGGTACTACCTAAACTCCATTAACTTTATGCGGAGCTTTGCAGATATCTTCGCCGACAAAATTGGATCGTCACTAGGTTTCACAGGTGCAGTGAACTCAGCTACCCTCCAAGGCACCAAGATATACTGCGACATCACCAAACAACACCACGATTCCAGGCCCATAAAGATACGGAACGAGATTAGCCCCACAATATTTTCTGCCATCTGGCCGAAAGAAGCACTCAAGTGGAAAACCCGCAAACGTAACATCATAAATGGCCCAGTGCCAGGTATGCAGTACACCTGGCCAACACCGCCCATGGTGGATCAGGTGATGAGTTATGGATGCCACTTGCTTCCACTGGGCTACATACCCACTCGCGACAAGAATGACGAACAGTACTTGGAGTGGCAACTGGCATTTCCAGAAGCAGAGCGATATCTGGAGACACAGCTCACACACCAGCAGGTCCGCTGCCTTCTGTTCAGCATGGCTCTGTACAAAACGTTCCTGGAGCCTTTGAACGCACAACTGGGGCTCCTCCCAACACACATACGAACCATGCTGTTCTGGCAATGTGAGCAAGATTATGCTAAATGGCCAGAGCATCGTCCTGGGGAGATATTGCGCAAATTTCTAGAAAAGCTGTATGAAGCCATCATGAACAAGCAGCTTAAAGATTACTTCATTGAACGGAGAAACCTCTTTGAGAGTACTCCACAAAAACACCTGTTTAAAGTCCAGGAGAAGTTACAGCGTATTAAGGAGAACCTGGTGATGCACATGCTGTTAGCAGTGCGTAACCTGCGCTACGTGAAGTCGTCGTTCTATCCTGTGTTTGACTATAAGAAGCTGTATGACATCATCACATTGGACAATCTCGTCCCAATTCTCAATCCTCGGCTACAACAGCCCAAGATCAACACAATTACTCCAAAAAACAAACAAAGTAAACAACAGCAATCAGATGAAGAAGAATCAGATGAAGAGGAAACTAACAGTAATATAGACTTGTGGAAACCAGTGACAGCACAGGACGTGCGCAAGAAGTGGAAACAAGATGTCAGAACACAAATTGAGATTGAGAGAGCAGCACAGAGATTAGTCAGAGCTCCAAAACAAAAAACACGGAAGCCAGCCACAGACTCCATTGACGTAAAGGTATGACTCTCCTCCATGTTTCACATTCAAATATCAACACTTCAGCCACATTCAACATTATTTTTTCTTCATCATGCTGTCTACATATACTGTAGAACTAGCAGCTAGTGTTTACTGAGCTTCAGCACAGCTCCTGACATGCTCTCTACATATACTGTAGAACTAGCAGCTAGTGTTTACTCAGCTTCAGCACAGCTCCTGACATGCTCTCTACATATACTGTAGAACTAGCAGCTAGTGTTTACTCAGCTTCAGCACAGCTCCTGACATGCTCTCTACATATACTGTAGAACTAGCAGCTAGTGTTTACTCAGCTTCAGCACAGCTCCTGACATGCTCTCTACATATACTGTAGAACTAGCACCTAGTGTTTACTCAGCTTCAGCACAGCTCCTGACATGCTGTCTACATATACTGTAGAACTAGCACCTAGTGTTTACTCAGCTTCAGCACAGCTCCTGACATGCTCTCTACATATACTGTAGAACTAGCAGCTAGTGTTTACTCAGCTTCAGCACAGCTCCTGACATGCTGTCTACATATACTGTAGAACTAGCACCTAGTGTTTACTCAGCTTCAGCACAGCTCCTGACATGCTGTCTACATATACTGTAGAACTAGCACCTAGTGTTTACTCAGCTTCAGCACAGCTCCTGACATGCTCTCTACATATACTGTAGAACTAGCAGCTAGTGTTTACTCAGCTTCAGCACAGCTCCTGACATGCTCTCTACATATACTGTAGAACTAGCAGCTAGTGTTTACTGAGTTTCAGCACAGCTCCTGACAAGCTGTCTACATATACTGTAGAACTAGCAGCTAGTGTTTACTGAGTTTCAGCACAGCTCCTGACAAGCTGTCTACATCTACTGTAGAACTAGCAGCTAGTGTTTACTGAGCTTCAGCACAGCTCCTGACAAGCTGCTTACATATACTGTAGAACTAGCAGCTAGTGTTTACTCAGCTTCAGCACAGCTCCTGACATGCTGTCTACATATACTGTAGAACTAGCAGCTAGTGTTTACTCAGCTTCAGCACAGCTCCTGACATGCTGTCTACATATACTGTAGAACTAGCAGCTAGTGTTTACTCAGCTTCAGCACAGCTCCTGACATGCTGTCTACATATACTGTAGAACTAGCAGCTAGTGTTTACTCAGCTTCAGCACAGCTCCTGACATGCTGTCTACATATACTGTAGAACTAGCAGCTAGTGTTTACTCAGCTTCAGCACAGCTCCTGACATGCTGTCTACATATACTGTAGAACTAGCAGCTAGTGTTTACTCAGCTTCAGCACAGCTCCTGACATGCTGTCTACATATACTGTAGAACTAGCAGCTAGTGTTTACTCAGCTTCAGCACAGCTCCTGACATGCTGTCTACATATACTGTAGAACTAGCAGCTAGTGTTTACTCAGCTTCAGCACAGCTCCTGACATGCTGTCTACATATACTGTAGAACTAGCAGCTAGTGTTTACTCAGCTTCAGCACAGCTCCTGACATGCTGTCTACATATACTGTAGAACTAGCAGCTAGTGTTTACTCAGCTTCAGCACAGCTCCTGACATGCTGTCTACATATACTGTAGAACTAGCAGCTAGTGTTTACTCAGCTTCAGCACAGCTCCTGACATGCTGTCTACATATACTGTAGAACTAGCAGCTAGTGTTTACTCAGCTTCAGCACAGCTCCTGACATGCTTATGAATCACCACTTTCTTATGATAAATGCCATTCAGGTGTGCAATTTTTCATTCTATATTTCTACTACACAAATCTTTCCCAAACTTTGCAGGTGTGAGTATCCCTTCTCAAACTCAAAAAAAGTTTCACAGACTGCCACATATTAATTGCTATACTTTTAGGCTCCATTAACTGGGGGGAAAAAACATGATGATACAAACTATTATAATCTCAGAAATGTAAGTAAATTCACATTTCATTTACCACAGTAACATTAATAATAACAGAAAACCCCAAGTTCCAGCAGGAGTAGTAAGATTTACTGCAAACTTACATAAATTTTTGAGGCCCTTGAAATAAACCCATCATCCCCTTGGAATAATCCTATGGCCCCTGTGGGTCCCCGGACCACACACAGTATTTGGAATCATTGTAGTACACTGTCTTTATGCAACGCGATATGTCAGTTTGGCTCCATCACATGTTGAGGCTGTTCCAACATGCAGCAAGTGTTGCTGTCATGCTGCAACGCATAATGCAGCTAAACGCCAGAAGCTAAAAGTTACTGTGTTCTGTGGACAGTAACACAAATCAGGATTTTAGAAGGCAAATTGAGGGGAAAAGTGTTTTGTTCACATTTTAAACTCGAATTTGCAAAACAGCATAGGATGCAGGAGAATTTTATACAGTATTGTACAGGAAACAAGAGCATCTTGCGGTCCAAAAAATATGGTACCCGTTTTTTACTTGTGACATCCCGTTGTGTATCAATAATATGAGTAAGTAAAATCATTATCATATATCTAACTGAGCGACATGTTTCGACCTAAATTAGGTCATCTTCAGGCTCTTAAATTTAAAAAAAACACATCAAGGAAGACATCACATATATTATATAATTATATATTGCCTTACTCAATGTGTTTTTCTTAAATTTAAGAGCCTGAAGATGACCTAATTTAGGTCGAAACATGTCGCTCATTTACACATATAGACTCTCTATTGTCATAATCTTTGGCTTTGACTTTGTACACAGACATGTGTTTAATTAAGATTGTATTCTTCTGAATTTCATGCAGCTACAACCAAAGAAATCTGCAGACAAGCTGAGGAAGATGGTATTACTAGACTTCTTCATACCACACTTCATTGCCATAGCAAGAAAAAGCAATTCCTCCCGAGCAACACAACAGGCAAGATTCTACTTGAAGCACGCAGAACACCTTGTGCATTTGCTTCGTGAGTGTGATGATGGGAGATCCCAAGCATGGAATTACTCATTTGAGATCAAATCACTGAAAGAAGCAATGGGTGAAGAATCATCATACAGTACGGCACCTACACCACGACCATTCGTACCAACACAGCTCAAACTGCCTCTATCATCAGGAGTCCCAAAGGACAGACAAGAACAGAAAAGTGTTCCCTTTATGCCACCAACACCACCCCAAGAGATCAACATATTCAACACTGACAATCCATTTCGAAAGAAAATGACACTCCCTGAAGTACATGTCCATCCGATACTAAAAAACCGTGCAATATTAGGCGTTCCTTTGCCTTCTGCAGAAACCTCTGACGAACAGTCACACCCAAAAACAAATATTGTAACGGCTACTGAGGTTCACAAACCAAGCACAAGCAGAACAATCCTCACACCTCCCAGCACGTCCTCTAGCCCTAAAATTGTAATTGATGTGACAGACACCCCACAGCCAGTCTCCACTCTTGTATTAAACGAAGACATTACAAATGAATCAACTGACACCTAAACGCCACTACAGATTACTGAATTGTAGTTCGCAAGTCTCTTTGGATGCTGGCATGAAACTGCTGATTTGTTTTTATGACACAAAGTTAAACCATGCAAAGAAGGAGCATACGATTTTAAGCTTCACAGTGAATGAAAGCAGTGATACTATCTGTCACAATCAGCTAAGTGAAGACAGAATGGATTTCTGTTTTGAAGATTTCCACCGCCCATGCACAATAAAGAGACGCAACAGTACACGCCATGTCATGGGAACAAACGAAGTGTAATACTGCCTACAAGTTTCAGACAGCCTGGGCCAACATCAGGGACAGCGTGTAAAACACACACTAGAAATTACTTAACTTTTACATTAAAAACTGCTGCCTTAAGTTAGCTGACCTGTCGACCAGTATAACTGTATAAGTTTTAAAACTTTCGCGGTGACATGATTCAATATAGTCTTCTCGGGCGCACAGCCGCGTCAATTCGTTTGAATACAACGTTTCGGGGACTAGCTCCGTCCCCATCCTCAGGCAAAACTGATTTAACATACAACTGGGAGTACAACAGTCAACAGCCCGCCCACCAACTTAACTGTTTGGGCACTACAAAACCGGTCTGATTCTCCCTGCCGCGGCAGGTAGAAAAACACGGGACAGACGAGTTGTATGTTAAATCAGTTTTGCCTGAGGATGGGGACGGAGCTAGTCCCCGAAACGTTGTATTCAAACGAATTGATGCGGCTGTGCGCCCGAGAAGACTATATTGAAGTATAACTGTACATTAATATACTGCCAAATTTTTATGTAAAACGTCGCACTATATCCAGTCTTCAATGTGTTATTTGATGCCCAGATTATGGCGATGCTTAATACAAAAATTCGGCAATAGATTTTAATATAAAACTTAAGTAATTTCTACTTTGTATTTCCCATGTTTCTCCTAATGATTGCCCAGCCTGGACAAAACATGTAGCAGGAACAAATCTCACATTTTGTTCTCCATAACATCTTGCACATGTTGTTGTTCTTTACATTGCATGAAGCTGTTTGTTGAATAAAGTTAATATATTAATGAGAGTTTTATTTTATAGATTGTGAACTGAGTTACAATGGCCAAGAAACTGTATGACATGATTTTAAAAAAGTGCATCATGTTTGAAAAAGAAAGCACAGGATGTGTAGACTTGCATGACTCAAAATTTCCACAGTGGTGTTGTTCAGAGTCCAGCTCGTCTGACATGTGGTGTGTGTCACCAGGTCAGCGTCTCACAATGATCTTTCAAAACCTCAGGCAACACTAACCCAGCAACACAGCATCACAACCAGAAGACCTGAATTCTCTTATGTAGACTTCTCATTTACTGGGAATGCCTGTCCAAAATGTTTACAATTGTTTCTGTTACCCTATTTACATGCAAAACAGGAAGAAGTCTCACATTCTCTCATATGAGACAAAACACCATTCTAAAAATTCAGCATTGCACAAAATATAATTTACTTTCTTCTGTGAAGGAATATATTTATGAGTTTTGTTAACACCCTATGACACAGCAGTAACTCTACATACTATGTACTCTAACATGAAGGAACTCTGCATTCTTCCAACACATCATTCTTCCAAGAAATGGCAATCATTTCCATAACAGCCTTAACCAATTGGTCTTTATAATGGAAATTGACTGTATTCTCTGTGAGGTACAAAATCAACTGTTATATATTATTTCGATGAACTTGAGGTTTAAAAGGGTTACACAACATTCAACATATTTTATATACACTAAATAAAGAAATAAATATATACGTATTTAAAACTGACCTCTTGTTTGTTTTGGATAGCAGCTGCAAACCATATGAAATATCTTACCTGGGAGCACACTGCGCACAACGTCCTAAGGACTAAGCTTCAAGCAAACTGCGCACAACGTCCTAAGGACTAAGCTTCAAGCAAACTGCGCACAACGTCCTAAGGACTAAGCTTCAAAATACGAAATCTTATTTACTGTTGAAGATTCAAGTCATGTGGGATGGAAGCTGTGTTGATGAGCAAGTAGTGCCTGGCGTTTCAAAGGATCCAAGAGCCTTCTTCCTAAGGACCAAGCGTCCAAGACTGACTGACCTGCAGATGAAGCTCTACTTGCTCTGTGACACAGTGTCACATTCCGGAAGACAAGAACCTTCAGCAACGCTGCTGTCAGAACTTCAGATCCTCAATCACTACACTTTTCCTTGTCAAAACATCTGATGTTGAAAAGTATTACTGCATTAACTAGACGCTTTCAAGCATGTTTATTTGCAAATTTCCAAAGAGCAGGAAAGGGAGACATTCTGCAGACTCTACTATATGCTTTCTGCACAAAATATTACTATATTCACCACTAATAACATTATACAGTGTATATCCTGATTTTGGATTTCTCCCTGTTTTAAATCCAGGTCAACATTTACACTCAACACATACATCACATTTACACTCAACACATACATCACATTTACACTCAACACATACATCACATTTACACTCAACACATACATCACATTTACACTCAACACATACATCACATTTACACTCAACACACACATCACATTTACACTCAACACACACATCACATTTACACTCAACACATACATCACATTTACACTCAACACACACATCACATTTACACTCAACACATACATCACATTTACACTCAACACACACATCACATTTACACTCAACACACACATCACATTTACACTCAACACATACATCACATTTACACTCAACACACACATCACATTTACACTCAACACACACATCACATTTACACTCAACACATACATCACATTACTGCAGCTCGAGGCTGTAAATTCTCCACCTTTCTGTAAAGGACATAAATGTCATAGCTGTCAACCACTTTGGATCTACCATGGTGAAATAATGACAAAAAAAATTAACACTTGACAGTAACACCCTTTCCCGTGTGGTGGCCGGGAATTAGAATAGCCCCAACGTACCCCATGCATGTCGTAAGAGGCGACTCAAATGGGGACCCAGTGCCTGGGGGTATAACTGGGCCACCCTGCCTCTGGGGGACATAAATACGGAGACACTGGAGAAGGCAAAATTCTTATAAAACCCGGTCCACGAGAGTGGTGGTTAGGCAAGGGGCTAACAACCCCTTCCTGTAAAACATTTAATCGTTCAGAAGCCCAAGGGAGGCTAAGGTCAAACTCAAAGGACCGTAATGCCATAGAAGAAGAAGACAGTAACACCCTACCTTTCAACATTACATACAGTGAAGTACAAATAAGTAAAGACATGAACAGTACTCACATCCACACCATGTTCTGTGTAGAAATCAGCAGTTCCCATACTGGCGTACAGTTTGTACCCCATGGAATGCAGAACTCCGATGTACGGCAGAAGTTCAGTCTTGTGCTGCACAAGAATGGAACGCACAGTTGATATAGCAGTATGCGTGTTCAAATTTGACAGTTTACCAAGTAATGTACAGGAAGTACATAACACAGTCCCTAAATACTCTCAATATGACAGTCTGGACAGCACTGTCAGTATAGTGGCTAGGCTATCAGCTGGAAAATCTGGAGTCCAATTCCCAGCAAAGGGCATAAAAAATTTATATTCTCCAAAAATTTCCAGAACTGCTCTGGAGCCCACACAGCCTCTTATTCAATGGGCACTGCGTACTTTCTACAAGGGTTTGGTAGCTGGGCGACGAAGTTGAACTCTCACCTACATCCAGTGCCTTGGTTATGAATGAGTGGAGGCACACCTCTACTCTCCCTCCCTTCATGGCATGCAAAGGGACAGTTTTACCTTTCAAGGCACATTTGCAAAGCTGCAAAAGTAACTATCAGCTTTGTCATGTGAATCCTGTCTGTCTGTCTGTCTGTCCATCCACATGGAACAACTCATATCACATTGAACAGACTTCCATGAAATTTTAGAATACAGGGTGTTTTAATAAAATCTGTTGAGAAAATTCAAGTTTGGTTAAAGCTGGACAAAAATGACAGGCCCTTTACATGAAGAACTACACACACTTATGACTACTTTGGTTACTAGCATTACCATGGCTGCCCTTGATAGTAATTTATAATAATGAGCATTAATCTGTCCCATTTCATGCGATTTACATGATGCATAATTTAGGAAAATAAAAACGTGCAATCGTAATATTTAACATTTATTAATCATGTCTGGCAATATTAAATTTGGTATGAATATACTTAAAATTGTGAATAAAATACTATTTTTAAATCAGGACTTAGAAAACATTTCAAGGGGCCAAAGATTTGAGGTTATGTGTGGTCAGTAAATTCAACATAAACAAAATCAACATAGACATATAAACAGTAAGTTCTGCAAATAAGTATAAACAAAGACCGTAATAGCAGCAATAACATTCTACAATATCCAAACAATTATGAACAACAAACAGCGTAACCACAGTGCATCTCATGGCAATAAAGGACAGACACTTCGGTGCAGTAAGTCAGATACACATCAGGTTGCAGCGACTTCTCATGTGATTTTTATGACCTACAGAGCCTTACTTATTGAAACCCTCTGCACATACAGTACTGAGATCCCTTTTCAAAGTAAGAACAACAACCTGACTAGAAGCACCACTGTCAAGAACACTAAAGATCACAACACTGTTCCTTGCCTTGAAACTTCCAATTGAAAGTAAAATTCCTTTCTTTGGTATCTGAAAACCGGTGCTCATCAAGGCCTTGAGGTACGCCTCATAGCGGTTCTCACCAAAACATGCCACTTCCCCAGTGGAGGCCATTTCCACTCCCAGCATTACGTCCGCACCTAAAATACACACACCATCACTAACATTATCACATGTTTCTTCTCAATTTATTTAATGACACTGCCAGTGGCTCACATCAAATAGCAACAAAGGACAGAATGATTCATTAGTAACTAAACATTTCATTCTTCAAGGATGTGACACTGGTTCATTGGCCAAGGAGCTCCCAGTGTAGTTACTTAGGTTCCAAGACAAAGGCATTATGACTCCTCAAAACACCAAAAACCGATCACCCAACAACACAGCGTCACATCCAAGAAGAACGAAATGTTTAGCAACACTGCTGTCAGAACCTCAAATCTCATGCTGTTGATAACAATCTGGAAGCATGTGCATGCAGCCACTGAGGAAAAGCACAAAAGACCTCAGTGACGAACTTCATGTTACTTGTACCGTACATTTTCTTGATTACATAAAATCATGATCCAAAAATGTACACTCTTTATTATCTGTTATTTAATACAGTTTATATTAAAAATAGTCCAACATGTTTCAAACTATGTTACAGTTCATCTTCAGGGACTGAATTGTTTGTTACACCAGCTTTAGACGTACGGTACTCATTAAAATGTATAAGTTGGGTAGATAAAATTTTGCTGTGTTGAGTTTGTGGACACTGAAAACAATATTAAAACATTTTTAAGCTAAGATATTTAAGATACAATCAACATTATTAAAATTATATAAGGGTTATGTTTGGTAGAACGGCTGTTGAGTGAGGATAGCTAATAGCTTGACTCTTTCTATAAGTGATACAAGGAATAATGTGGCATTACCTGACTGCACAGGGCACCAACTACAACAGACAGAGCTGCCAACTTGGTAGCATCTATAACAGACAGTGCTGTGAAGTTGCCATCATCTACAACAGTGCTGTCAAGTTGGTAGCATGCCTGCTTCATATCTCAGCTCAAACACTAGCTAATATGAACAACATTTCTTATGCTCTCTTTTCTTTTCTTCAGCTACAATTATCAGTGCAGTACTTAAAATTACTTCCTTCAACATTTTTCTAGTTATTTCCCCACTAATTTCTTTTAAGTACATTTTTAAACAATGCTGTTAACTGCTAAGATTACACACAGCATCAGTAAAAATGAATAAAATGTGCACATGAAGCTTTGGTGGCATGATAGAAGACATGAGAAAACATGAGAAAACCAAAGTACTCAGAGAAAAACCTCTCTCACTGCCACTTTGTCCACCACAAATCTCAAACAGACTGACCTGAAACTGAACCTAGGTCTCTGTGGTGACAGGCCAGTGACAATCCATAGGACACAGTTATGTTCAACATTACGCTTTAATTATGTCGACAATTCTGTGATGTGACGCTGTGTCACATGGTGTGTGGTTCCTGGCATTTCAGAGGATCATAGTTGCTTCATCTTCAAGACCACGCAGTTCAAGAACAGGGCTGTATGTGTAGACAGGACAGTAACTGTATGTGTAGACAGGACAGTAACTGTATGTGTAGACAGGACAGTAACTGTATGTGTAGACAGGACAGTAACTGTATGTGTAGACAGGACAGCACTGTGTGTAGACAGGACAGTAACTGTATGTGTAGACAGGACAGCACTGTGTGTAGACAGGACAGCACTGTGTGTAGACAGGACAGTAACTGTATGTGTAGACAGGACAGCACTGTGTGTGTAGACAGGACAGTAACTGTATGTGTAGACAGGACAGTAACTGTATGTGTAGACAGGACAGTAACTGTATGTGTAGACAGAACAGTAACTGTATGTGTAGACAGGACAGTAACTGTATGTGTAGACAGGACAGCACTGTATGTGTAGACAGGACAGCAACTGTATGTGTAGACAGGACAGCACTGTGTGTAGACAGGACAGTAACTGTATGTGTAGACACGACAGCACTGTACGTGTAGACAGGACAGCAACTGTACGTGTAGACAGGACAGTAACTGTATGTGTAGACAGGACAGTAACTGTATGTGTAGACAGGACAGTAACTGTATGTGTAGACAGGACAGTAACTGTATGTGTAGACAGGACAGCACTGTATGTGTAGACAGGACAGTAACTGTATGTGTAGACAGGACAGCAACTGTATGTGTAGACAGGACAGCAACTGTATGTGTAGACAGGACAGCAACTGTATGTGTAGACAGGACAGCAACTGTATGTGTAGACAGGACAGCAACTGTATGTGTAGACAGGACAGTAACTGTATGTGTAGACAGGACAGTAACTGTATGTGTAGACAGGACAGCAACTGTATGTGTAGACAGGACAGTAACTGTATGTGTAGACAAGACAGCAACTGTATGTGTAGACAGGACAGCAACTGTATGTGTAGACAAGACAGCAACTGTATGTGTAGACAAGACAGCAAATGTATGTGTAGACAGGACAGTAACTGTATGTGTAGACAGGACAGTAACTGTATGTGTAGACAGGACAGTAACTGTATGTGTACACAGGACAGCAACTGTATGTGTAGACAGGACAGCAACTGTATGTGTAGACAGGACAGTAACTGTATGTGTAGACAGAACAGTAACTGTATGTGTAGACAGGACAGCAAATGTATGTGTAGACAGGACAGGAACTGTATGTGTAGACAGGACAGTAACTGTATGTGTAGACAGGACAGCAACTGTATGTGTAGACAGGACAGTAACTGTATGTGTAGACAGAACAGTAACTGTATGTGTAGACAGGACAGCAACTCTTGTTGGGCTGCTTGACCTGGAGATGACGCCACTACAAACTTTTCAAACATCAGGAACCTCACATCCAACAAGAAGGCACATCACAATTATTCTTAAAACTTAGCAAAACCAGAGGCAGAAACTCAGGTCTCAAATTTACTGATTTAAATCTGTGTAAAGTTATTTGTGGGGCAATAACACAGAAGTTACAATATTATAAGTCACCAGCTGATAGGGTGCTACTGAAATTAGATCCCCTTCCCGCATGAGGGTCAAAGGACCTCACTACATATCAGCAATGGTAACCCCTTTCCTGCATAACCAAATTTTTGACTGATTCCTAAACCACTGCCAAGTCACCATCTAAAAATGAAAATAAATTTTTTTACATTTTTTTAATGGTTTTGCAGTATCTTGAATAGCTATATTACCGTATGTGACAAAAATATTCAAAGGGATTTATTGTGCACAGACAAAAATGATGATACATATAGACATAGGCACAAAAGAGAAAAATTCATAAATGGCACATAACAGCTGCCTAATAAGTCAGCATAATTAGCTAATTATTACAACTGATGCTGCTATAAAACATAGTGATAATTACTTTATAAAATTCTATTGTATCTTCTCTCTCTCTTTCTCCCCCTCATATCTCTTTTATGAGTAGCTTTGCTGTTACTCACAGATGGCAGCATCCACAGTCTTCTGAAATTTGTGGGTATTTTTCTGACTGTTGCATTAAAGGGGTAAGTTTTTTCTAAAACTGTGGTGTGAAATCCACTTGTTACACTTAACAGTAATAACATGTAGGACAGATATACAGTAAAACCCCGATTTAATGTTCCCGCATTTAGTGAAATCCCAGATTTAGTGATGATTTTTCATGTCCCGACGATAACTTCATATAAATAATGTACCTCCATTTAATAAAAACCTCGATTTAGTGAAATATATTCTAATCTCCCCAGCAATTCATTAAATAGGGGTTTTACTGTATTTGCTAATCACACCACATGTATTAAATAAGTTATAAATAATTAAATAAATTAATAGCTCAACACAGTCTGTGACTCAACAAATTACAATGATACCTGCAAGCCGTGAAAACGAAAACTGTGGCACCTTGACACCCACTTTCCCACAGCCTGCAAGCACATCAACTGGGTCCACCTTCTCTCCAACAATCACACGAGTTGCCATTGCCACAAAATCGAAGTCCAGCGTCTTTGAGACAAAGGGGAATGAGCGAGATACTCGGACGTTGCATTCGATAACTTTCAGTTCATTGTCCTACAATAAAACAGAATATAATTCAGTCTGTTTTTGTTTTGATGATAATACTGAATACTAGTAACTGTACTGTACTGTTTCAGAATTCCAGTGTTGTCAGATAAAAGCAGGACTGCACACTAAATAAAGAAACACAGAGCCACTTCATACGATCTCAGAAACGTAATACACCACATACCTTGGCTATTAGCTGCATGTTGAACGGCCCAGTGACCTCTAACGCTCCTGCAACTGCCTTTGAAATTGCCATGATCTTCTGCAGAGTCTGTTGGTTGATGTCCTGAGGGGGTGTGACAAGTGTGGCATCCCCGGAATGAACCCCAGCATTTTCAACATGCTCACACACAGCGAGGCACAGAATAACACCATCACATGCAACAGCATCGACATCAATCTCTTTAGCCTCCAGAAGGAACTTAGAGATCACGACAGGATGCTCCTTGCTGACATCACTTGCAGACTTCAGGTACGCCTCCAAGTCTTGTGGAGAATGAGCCACATTCATTGCAGCTCCACTCAGCACATAAGATGGCCGTACGAGACAAGGATAACCCACCTCTTCACAGAACTCTATTGCTGACCTGAGATTTGTGAGTTCCTTCCACCTGTTTGAACATCAACCAAAGTTGAAAAACAATCTATAGCTATTGGCCATAAGCCCATAATTTGACAAGTAAAGTCAAAAGGTAAATTTGTCCCTGTCCACACCATGAAGGAATATAGGGAGAGCAGAGGTACAGCTCCACTCATTCTTAACCTTGGCACTAGATAAAGTTGAGTGTTCAAACTACACCCTGGCCAATTTACCTGCAGGAAAATAACTCCAAGTTTCCACATGACAGGACACAGGGTGTAACCTGCAGCCAGTCTGGACATTAGGAGACAAGACAAATGTCTTGCCCCTGTAAGGAAACAAACCCCAGATCATCCAGCCCATGGCCAACCACCAGAATATTAACACATTCACTGCCAAAGTCGACCATGGTCGATTTAAGAATTTGCGTTTTAATTTGCCAGCGTCGACTTTAGTCGATCAAAAGTTTACTCTGCTCTTTTGCCTTAAATAGGCCACGCACACAATAAGTTCTTTCAGGAAACATATTTTACATCTTTATTAATCCCTAGCTGACAACTAGAAAAAATATATGCATTTTATATATAATTTTATATATAATTATACTTTATAATTTATAAGACGACGCACTAGTTGTTTAACATTCAATTAATCCCTGGCAGTTTAACACCCACGGGGATTTAAATACCCGGCAGTGAAAGAGTTAACGTGCAATTCCACAGCTTGTTTCATCGGTCCTCTCTTTATTCTTACAGGAAACCAAGCATTAATGTCATATATTGGAGTATTGCCACCTGGTTCTGCTATGTTGTTAATATGTGTTCAACAGTCAATCGTTTCTTCTACCTCAGCACATACCTCAAACAGAACACACTCGGTAAACATGGCAACTACTCTCTGTACTCAATTGTCTCTTCTGCCTCAGCACATATCTCAAAGAGAATATAGCCACCATGGCAACCATAACAACCAGGGTGTAACTAACATGTGGTATTACATACAAGGAGGTACTTGCATCATGTGGTATTACATACAAGGAGGTACTTGTATCATGTGGTATTACATACCAGGAGGTACTTGTATCATGTGGTATTACATACCAGGAGGTACTTGTATCATGTGGTATTACATACAAGGAGGTACTTGTATCATGTCCCCTCATAAGGAAAATATTTCACTTTAAATTTATGGTATAACAGTAGCTTTGTTTTCAGAGTTCATTACACCGTACCACATGGCAGTAGCGTATGGTCTACTGTCTGCAGTAAGCTTTAGATACACCAAATCACAGCTTGTCAAGAATTTCAGAAGTGACGATGTAAAAATAAAACCCACTTACAGAGGGTTACATACATACATACATACATACATACACATATACATTCACCGATCCAACATCCGCGTAAGTGGGATTGGATATGGAATTCGTCAAGAACAGAGTAGATTGCAATATGCAATCAAGTCAAAACACTGAGATACAGATGAGATACAAAGTTACATAGAATTCATACTCACTCACTAAGACAAGGTAAATATTTGGATTACAATAAATAATAAGTCAACTTTTGAAAATTAAGTAGAATAAAAGACATACACAGAATACACATATATGTTGCTAATAATAATGAACTGCAAAAGGAGTGCAACAGCACACTGTAGCAACATCACAGCTGTCACTGTTTACACAAGTGCAACAGCACACTGTAGCAACATCACAGCTGTCACTGTTTACACAAGTGCAACAGCACACTGTAGCAACATCACAGCTGTCACTGTTTACACAAGTGCAACAGCACACTGTAGCAACATCACAGCTGTCACTGTTTACACAAGTGCAACAGCACACTGTAGCAACATCACAGCTGTCACTGTTTACACAAGTGCAACAGCACACTGTAGCAACATCACAGGTGTCACTGTTTACACAAGTGCAACAGCACACTGCAGCAACATCACAGGTGTCACTGTTTAAACAAGTGCAACAGCACACTGTAGCAACATCACAGGTGTCACTGTTTACACAAGTGCAACAGCACACTGTAGCAACATCACAGCTGTCACTGTTTACACAAGTGCAACAGCACACTGTAGCAACATCACAGCTGTCACTGTTTACACAAGTGCAACAGCACACTGTAGCAACATCACAGCTGTCACTGTTTACACAAGTGCAACAGCACACTGTAGCAACATCACAGCTGTCACTGTTTACACAAGTGCAACAGCACACTGTAGCAACATCACAGGTGTCACTGTTTACACAAGTGCAACAGCACACTGCAGCAACATCACAGGTGTCACTGTTTAAACAAGTGCAACAGCACACTGTAGCAACATCACAGGTGTCACTGTTTACACAAGTGCAACAGCACACTGTAGCAACATCACAGGTGTCACTGTTTACACAAGTGCAACAGCACACTGTAGCAACATCACAGCTGTCACTGTTTACACAAGTGCAACAGCACACTGTAGCAACATCACAGCTGTCACTGTTTACACAAGTGCAACAGCACACTGTAGCAACATCACAGGTGTCACTGTTTACACAAGTGCAACAGCACACTGTAGCAACATCACAGCTGTCACTGTTTACACAAGTGCAACAGCACACTGTAGCAACATCACAGCTGTCACTGTTTACACAAGTGCAACAGCACACTGTAGCAACATCACAGGTGTCACTGTTTACACAAGTGCAACAGCACACTGTAGAAACATCACAGCTGTCACTGTTTACACAAGTGCAACAGCACACTGTAGCAACATCACAGCTGTCACTGTTTACACAAGTGCAACAGCACACTGTAGCAACATCACAGCTGTCACTGTTTACACAAGTGCAACAGCACACTGTAGCAACATCACAGGTGTCACTGTTTAAACAAGTGCAACAGCACACTGTAGCAACATCACAGCTGTCACTGTTTACACAAGTGCAACAGCACACTGTAGCAACATCACAGCTGTCACTGTTTACACAAGTGCAACAGCACACTGTAGCAACATCACAGCTGTCACTGTTTACACAAGTGCAACAGCACACTGTAGCAACATCACAGCTGTCACTGTTTACACAAGAATCAACACATTCATTTCACAAATCTAACACGTACCAACATAACTCTAATAATACATTAAACGTCTGTACAGAATGACCGCCAGCTGACATCAGGCAACTTAACTGACCTTCTCAGAGATTTCAGTAGAGCATCCTCTTGCCGACAAGAAACCCATCTGACATAATGTTTGCAAAAGCACATGTAGTTCTTTTACAAAAATGTTGCAAGAGATAAAATACGAAAATCATAAACATCATTAACAAACACGTCAATGTCCACAGGATCCAGTCAGGGTCTGAGCAGAAGAGAAAGTAAGCACACATTTAAAGTATCAACTGACATTCTGTGTGACCATACTGAGTGTTGCTGTATTTCTTAAAATGTTAGGAAATGTATGCATACTGTAAAAATTTCATCATTTCACTCTGTTTCATTTGTTTCAAAAACCATCATAAGATTTATGGAAAAAGTGTATCAGTCACAAAATGTTGATTTCAGGCTTCTGCCGTGATGTTGATTAAATCTGTGGTCTCCTGGGTTATTACACGGCGTTGTGTCGTAATTGGTTACCAACGTTTCGGGACAACGTATCGGCCCCATCCTCATGGGTCAAGAGTCCGAGTAGGACTCCTGCTGTGAGAACCTCCAATCACACAAATACAGTGTACGTGACACTATATAAGTTAGTGTATAGTGAAATACAAGAAATAATTAATTTTTAAAGTAACATAAAGCTATAAACTGATACTGTAAACACATTACTCATGACTACACACAAACTGCATTACCTAGGCTGACAGATTCCAATGCGATCCAACATACGAGAGAATTTAAATCTATTTTCAGCTCCATCTACAGACTCAGGAGATGTGCCCAGAATACGCGCTTGCTGGCGATGTAAGTCCATGGCAATGTTATTGGGTAACTGACCTCCCATACACAGGATTATTCCATCAGGATTCTCCACGTTGTATATATTCATCACAACCTGCAGCAGAGAGTATAACAGGTCTAACAGATGCTCTCTACTAGGCCCCCACAAGGGCTCACAACACTATTATATCTGCAATAGGAAAATCCCCTTCATGGGCTTAATAATTTTTAAAGTTCACTAAAGAATACAGGAGTAATCAAACCACATATAACAGCAGCAAAGGTAAGAAGTGTTTTCGAGCTGTTCCTGTGCACACCATGAAGGCAGACAACAGGCAGAGTGAAGATACAGCTGCACTCATTAACTCCAGCACTAGATGGACATGAGTGGTCATCTTCATGCCCTGGCCCCAGCAGAAAAGATTCCTGGTACCTACTGCATATGAGGCTGGGTAGGTCCCACAGCCAGTCTGGACATTTTCAAGAACAGAAAAACCCAGATCATGCAGCCAATGTACAGACAGAACTATCCCAGCTGCATGGCAGTAGCAAACACTTCTAATATCAACACACAAAATGCATGTAATACTTTGTGCAAAATTTTGCATTTTGAGGTTAAAGAATTAATGGTATAGGTTGTACTCGACTTATGAATAACTTCCTGCAGATATTTGGCAAGAAAACCTGAAGGAAAGAGACCACTTGGAAGACCAGGGCACAAATGGAAGAATAACATTAAAACGCATAATACAGAAACAGGATGGGAGCGTACAGACTCATGGGATTGTACACATATGATCACAAAGCTTACGATTCCACACAAAGCAGGGAATTTTGTGCCTAGCAACAAAAGACGGGCTCTGTTCCATTGTATTATTTTGTTCATCCTTTCTGTTTCCAATCTCAACTTATAAGCCAGGACAGCTCAGCTGGTATAGTGAACAGGCTATAGGATGGATGACTGAGGAAAAGCAACTGGATTCCCAGCAGGGGCAACAAATGTTTCTTATATCAAAATGTGCAGAGCAGCTCTGGGACCCGAACAGCTTCATACTCAGAGGGTATAGGCAGCAACGTCCCTGGGGGTAAAGTGGTTGGGGTGTGAAGCTGAGCATTCACCTCCATTTACTGCCAAAATTAACGATGTGTGAAGTATTTTATGACTTGTTCCATATTCCTTTTGACTTTGTGACGCACTTGTGGATTTGTGGAATGTTTGTATATATATATATATATATATATGTATGTATATGTATGTATGTAAGTTATATCTCCACTCCGCCATTTACCTTCATGACATGGTACTTATTTAAGCACAGGGACAATAAGCACCATTCTGATGAAGATCAGGACACAAAAATTACAGTGACAATACAAGTGTTCTGGGATGTGATGCCATATCGTTGGGTCAGTGGATCCTGATGTTTCAAAGGATCACAGTGCCCTCATCTTCAGCGAAATGCAAGCCATGCTTGATCCTGATGTTATGGTGCCACTATGGTTCTTCAAAGCACCAGGAAGCAGTCATCACATGACACAGTGTCACATCCACAGAAGACCTGTGTACTCAGCAACATTGCTGTGAGAACCTCGAGTCTTGCAAAAAACTTATTGATATTGGATAAAAACAGGTAGTACAGACTACAGTACGATAGTTTTTTTACGTTGTGTTCACCGTGCATTTTGATAACATACAACAATTAAACCAACAATGCACTTTATTTCTTAGGTATGTTAATTAACCCTACACGTTTCGGCTGCACAGAGCCATCATCAGGGGTTCAAGGTCACGTTCACTTCAACATTCACAGTTCCATTTCGTATCACCACTTATACACCACAATGTACGTCAAGTTGCTGTTAACAGTTGATAACACTGACTGTTATCATTTATACAGCCTTATCTTTTAAATGTCTGGCGTAGGTTGGTTTCGTCTTGGGTAAAAAACGTAAAAGTTGATAATACAGTGTCGTTAAAAGTTGTTAAAAATTATTAAAAATTGCTGGCAATTGGTTTGTATACAAATATTGTTGTCCGTGCCGTGTTTTTGTTATTGGTGTCTGTTGGTGTGGCTGTGGCTGTCACTGTCACATGTGTACGGTTAACGAACATAACTAAGAAATAAAGTGCATTTGTTGGTTTAATTGCTGAATGAACACAGTACGATATTAAATATTTAATTAATGAAGCCAATTAACTAGCCACGGCAGCCATATATGCTGCCAGTAAGCTTTACAACGTACCTCAAATGAAATCTCTTCAAAATACAGGCGGTCACACATGTCATAGTCTGTGCTGACAGTTTCTGGATTGTAGTTCACCATGACAGTCTTCTTGCCCAAGTTACGCAGCTCTCGAAGGCACCCGACAGCGCACCAGTCAAACTCGACTGAGCTGCCTATGCGGTACACCCCTGATCCTGAAGCATTGCAATTACTTCATTAATGTGGAAACACAACAACATTGCAGCAAAATGCTGATTAATTTATCAGTACTAAAATGCAATTACATGGCAGTAACAGTAGTTACTGCTGTACTGTAATAACACAATAACATAAACTGTACAATTGCACTGAATCAGTTTACACCTTGAAGCAGTGGTAACATTATGCACCAACTGTTTTAATAACTAAACGCTCCACATATTGCCCACACAGTGTATTTATGTGTTTTGTGTGGATCTCAGAAAAAACAGCGATTATTTCACTGTACAGCATTAACTGATTGGTTTGTATAACTGAGACGGAGTGTGTTTACTGCGCGGTACGAACTGTATTTATGTGTTTTGTGTGGATCTCAGAACAAACAGCGATTATTTCACTGTACGGCATTAACTGACTGGTTTGTATAACTGAGACGGAGTGTGTTTACTGCGCGGTACAGACTGTATTTATGTGTTTTGTGTGGATCTCAGAACAAACAGCGATTATTTCACTGTATAGCATTAACTGACTGGTTTGTATAACTGAGACGGAGTGTGTTTACTGTGCGGTACGGACTGTATTTATGTGTTTTGTGTGGATCTCAGAACAAACAGCGATTATTTCACTGTACAGCATTAACTGACCGGTTTGTGTAACTGAGACGGAGTGTGTTTACTGCGCGGTACGGACTGTATTTATGTGTTTTGTGTGGATCTCAGAACAAACAGCGATTATTTCACTGTACAGCATTAACTGACTGGTTTGTATAACTGAGACGGAGTGTGTTTACTGTGCGGTACGGACTGTATTTATGTGTTTTGTGTGGATCTCAGAACAAACAGCCATTATTTCACTGTACAGCATTAACTGACCGGTTTGTATAACTGAGACGGAGTGTGTTTACTGCGCGGTACGGACTGTATTTATGTGTTTTGTGTGGATCTCAGAACAAACAGCCATTATTTCACTGTACAGCATTAACTGACTGGTTTGTATAACTGAGACGGAGTGTGTTTACTGCGCGGTACGGACTGTATTTATGTGTTTTGTGTGGATCTCAGAACAAACAGCGATTATTTCACTGTACGGCATTAACTGACTGGTTTGTATAACTGAGACGGAGTGTGTTTACTGCGCGGTACAGACTGTATTTATGTGTTTTGTGTGGATCTCAGAACAAACAGCGATTATTTCACTGTATAGCATTAACTGACTGGTTTGTATAACTGAGACGGAGTGTGTTTACTGTGCGGTACGGACTGTATTTATGTGTTTTGTGTGGATCTCAGAACAAACAGCGATTATTTCACTGTACAGCATTAACTGACCGGTTTGTGTAACTGAGACGGAGTGTGTTTACTGCGCGGTACGGACTGTATTTATGTGTTTTGTGTGGATCTCAGAACAAACAGCGATTATTTCACTGTACAGCATTAACTGACTGGTTTGTATAACTGAGACGGAGTGTGTTTACTGTGCGGTACGGACTGTATTTATGTGTTTTGTGTGGATCTCAGAACAAACAGCCATTATTTCACTGTACAGCATTAACTGACCGGTTTGTATAACTGAGACGGAGTGTGTTTACTGCGCGGTACGGACTGTATTTATGTGTTTTGTGTGGATCTCAGAACAAACAGCCATTATTTCACTGTACAGCATTAACTGACTGGTTTGTATAACTGAGACGGAGTGTGTTTACTGCGCGGTACGGACTGTATTTATGTACAATGTATATTAACCCTCTAAAGCCCAGTGGTTACTATATGTACCACCAGTTTAACATTCAACAATTCTATGTTCTGCCCACACTGTGTATTTATGTGTTTTGTGTGGATCTCAGAACAAACAGCAATTATTTCCCTATACAGCATTAACTGATCAGTCTTTGTCATACAGATATACTGTGTTATCTGTGAGGTTCACATCTCAGTACTGCACTGACATCCTCACTCCATGACACTGGGTCTTCTTTGACAGTTGATGGTCTTCCAGCTAATCAAAAAATTATGTTTTCATATAGTGTGAACACAAGTCACAATTCAGTAATATTTAAACCACCTAACCATAACACCAGTGATAAATTTTATCAACATTACTCATATCCACCACATACTTTGACCCTTTTGGGTTATCCCCAGGAGGCACCTCAACAAACATAATACAGTAAAACCCCAATTTAATGTTCCCGCATTTAGTGAAATCCCGGATTTAGTGACGATTTTTTCATGTCCCGACAATAGCTCCATATAAACAATGTACCTCCATTTAATGAAAACCTCGATTTAGTGAAATATATTCTAATCCCCCCAGCAATTCATTAAATAGGGGTTTTACTGTATTTTAATCTCACAAGTTACAAGCTGTGTCACAAAGTCTTGTTCTATTGTTCGCCGTCTTTCTCAGTGACATCAACCGTTGTGCTAACCAAATAAACTGTCAGTACCAAAACATACTATGAGTTCAGTTACAGTGAAAGAAAGCCAGCCTGTGAAAACCAACTTGGCAGGCCCTGGTGAATCTAGTAATGAACCATCCGTGTCCACAACAGCCAAGTAATTTAACCAACTCAGTAACCATTAGCTTCTCAACAAGAAACATAGGAGTGCTGACATGTTCACAGCAGTGTACGTGAGGATTCCGGTATTCTGGAATACGATGCTGTCACGTTCATCTTCAAGATAAGAAGGTGACGCTCCTTCACAGCATTGGGAATCACTCACCCATGGACAGTGCATCAAATCCCACAAGACTGGAATCCTCAAGAGATATCAGCCATGGAGTTAGTTCAATACACAGCATCTCGAGCATCCACCCGCATCTACTGTCAGGGCTTACCTATAACCATTGTGTGTCCACCAGGGAATGATATGTCATGCGCTGAACCGTTGTAAGTAAGATACAAATAATTGGTTACTGCAGGCCATTCAGCCGCCACTGTGTCTATCTGCTTCACATACGGACTGATTCCTTGAACACACATCACAGACTTCAGCATTAACATCACATAGCATTTCTGAATTCTGCCCATTCTTTCAGACTAGACACTTAGTGTGTTTACACATTTCACTGCACACTACTGCTATGGGCCCCTCCTCTGCTACGCACTGCACACTACTGCTATGGGCCCCTCCTCTGCTACGCACTGCACACTACTGCTATGGGCCCCTCCTCTGCTACGCACTGCACAGTACTGCTATGGGCCCCTCCTCTGCTACGCACTGCACAGTACTGCTATGGGCCCCTCCTCTGCTACGCACTGCACAGTACTGCTATGGGCCCCTCCTCTGCTACGCACTGCACACTACTGCTATGGGCCCCTCCTCTGCTACGCACTGCACACTACTGCTATGGGCCCCTCCTCTGCTACGCACTGCACACTACTGCTATGGGCCCCTCCTCTGCTACGCACTGCACAGTACTGCTATGGGCCCCTCCTCTGCTACGCACTGCACAGTACTGCTATGGGCCCCTCCTCTGCTACGCACTGCACACTACTGCTATGGGCCCCTCCTCTGCTACGCACTGCACACTACTGCTATGGGCCCCTCCTTTGCTACGCACTGCACACTACTGCTATGGGCCCCTCCTCTGCTACGCACTGCACACTTGCAACAAATGTAATGTCAAGTCTTCATAGAAGTTTACCTCACACTTTTTAGCAAGTTACAGTTATTTAAAAAAATAAAATTAAATAAACTAAAAGATTGAATAATAAGTTTTGTCTATATGCTTAGTGAAAACACTTAACACCTGCTGATGACAGCTTAGCATGGTCAAAAAACGTTGTAAATAACCAAAGTGTTAACAGTTATCAAGTTTGTTTTAGAAATGTAAGTCTTAAGCTTTTGGTTGTGGTCCTTTGGGTTACGGACTCAGAACTACTGCAAGCTGTCATGACACAGCAGGTGGGCTTGGAACGCAGGCATTGTCAGATTACTTCTGCAGCACACACTCAATGCACAAAGCATATAAAATGCATCAGAATCTATTCAATTCACCGAATTTTGTTACTTTCTGAACTTGCACACAAAATATGAGGAGCAATTAAACATGAAGTTCAGTGTACCGATGTGCATGACATTCTTGTACCCTTACAATGTCATACAGTCAAAGTGACAACAAGGTGTACAATAAATCACACTACAAAATATACAGAACCAGTACAACAGAAAAATATCATATGTATTTAACACAAAGTATTCAAACGGTACATTAGACCCACTACGTACATCACATAGCATTACAACCTGTTTTTAAACATTAAAAAGTCCTCAACAGACTAAAGGAGCACGTATTTAAGTATGTTCTTAATGCTGATTTAAATTCACCATTTTCATTCTCCTGACTTCTGAGTCTACATGGTAAACTGTCGAAAATTTTGAAGCCAGCATAGTATGTACTTTTCCAAACACATGAAATGATGGCAAATGGTCTATGAAGATGATACTTATTGCTTGAATCAACAATGTGTGCAGCTGAATGCACTGTAGTCACCATGACATTCACAGACTATTGAGCAATACTCACCAGTCTCCTCACGCTTCTTCCTGATTGACAGCTCTGTACTCTTAACAAACGTCGCAATTTGCTTGTCAGAAAAACCATACTGCTTAGCTTTCAGAAGTAGATCTGGTGACAGCTGCGGCTGCCCAAGTGATTCCAGCATCACCTGGTAGTCCACAATGTTCTTCATCTTCTGCAGGAACCACTTGTCAATCTTTGTGAGGTCGTACAGCCGAGCGATGCTGTATCCAGCCTTGAGCGCTGCAGCCAACACAAACATACGTTTGTCCGTCGGTGTTTCCAGCTCCTCATCAGAGAGGGCCTTCACATAGGGATCAAATCCTAATACATTGTCATCCACCATACGCAAAGCCTTTTGGAAAGCCTCTTCAAACTTCCTTCCAATTGCCATGACTTCACCTACACTCTTCATTGAACTGCCAATCTACAAATGTAACAATTTCACACTCAAAAAAATAAACACTTGTAAGAATTCCCAGCATAGAAGACAGCATAATTTATGCCCACATTCACAATGTGCACTGTGGAAGACTTAAATCTGGTGGAATGTGACACTGTCCGTGGGAAAGTAGTGTCCCAGCGTTTCAAAGGATCACAGTGCCTTCATCTCCACAGTCAAGCAGTCCACAAAGAATGTCTGACCTGAAGATGAACGGACCACAATCGTTCAAAATGTCAGGAACTACTCGCCCAACAACACAGTGTCACATCACAGAAGATTCAAATCTTCATCAACACCACTGTGAGAACCTCAAAGCATGTAATCACATTGTTTAGCCACGTAACCATATAACACAACACAGCGGTACCTTTGTGCTGACCCTGGTAAACTTGCTCAAGTCCCACCGTGGGATCTTCACCACACAGTAGTCAAGACTGGGCTCAAAGCAGGCAGTGGTCCTTCCTGTCACCAAATTCCTGATTTCTGGCAGTGGAATTCCCAGGGACAACTTTGCAGCTACGTAAGCTAGAGGGTAACCTGTAGCCTTACTGGCGAGGGCAGAGCTACGAGACAAACGTGCATTCACCTGGAACAATAAGATTAAACACTGATTTATTTCCGTACGCAATTTGTCATTTCAGTACAATTCCCTCTTTCTACGAAGCTTGAAACTGTCCAGTGCCTTAGTCCTCAAGCCCTTGATACTCAGGAACTATATGCCTTGTTCTGTGCTACCTAACCAACTGTCCAGTGCCTTAGTCCTCAAGCCCTTGATACTCAGGAACTATATGCCTTGTTCTATGCTACCTAACCAACTGTCCAGTGCCTTAGTCCTCAAGCCCTTGATACTCAGGAACTATATGCCTTGTTCTGTGCTACCTAACCAACTGTCCAGTGCCTTAGTCCTCAAGCCCTTGATACTCAGGAACTATATGCCTTGTTCTGTGCTACCTAACCAACTGTCCAGTGCCTTAGTCCTCAAGCCCTTGATACTCAGGAACTATATGCCTTGTTCTGTGCTACCTAACCAACTGTCCAGTGCCTTAGTCCTCAAGCCCTTGATACTCAGGAACTATATGCCTTGTTCTGTGCTACCTAACCAACTGTCCAGTGCCTTAGTCCTCAAGCCCTTGATACTCAGGAACTATATGCCTTGTTCTGTGCTACCTAACCAACTTGCTGAAGGTCTCCTGCTGTATTTTGTACCTTCTGGCTTTGTACAGGTCAGCGTCCTACAGCAGTTCATATCTCGTGACGTTAAACGCTCTTCCAGCCACATTACTCTACATGCTTTTGCCACTTTTATAATATCTGGCTCTCTACATAGCAGGTACTACTCATGGTCATACCTGACACACCATACACTACACTCATTAATGTGTCAGGTACTACTCATGGTTGTACCTGACACACCATACACTACACTCATTAATGTGTCAGGTACTACTCATGGTCGTACCTGACACACCATACACTACATATCAGGTACTACTCATGGTCATACCTGACACACCATACACTACACTCATTAATGTGTCAGGTACTACTCATGGTTGTACCTGACACACCATACACTACACTCATTAATGTGTCAGGTACTACTCATGGTCATACCTGACACACCATACACTACATAGCAGGTACTACTCATGGTCGTACCTGACACACCATACACTACATAGCAGGTACTACTCACGTCGTACCTGACACACACCATACACTACATAGCAGGTACTACTCATGGTCGTACCTGACACACCATACACTACATAGCAGATACTACTCATGGTCGTACCTGACACACCATACACTACATAGCAGGTACTACTGATGGTCGTACCTGACACACCATACACTACATAGCAGGTACTACTCATGGTCGTACCTGACACACCATACACTACATAGCAGGTACTACTCATGGTCGTACCTGACACACCATACACTACATAGCAGGTACTACTGATGGTCGTACCTGACACACCATACACTACATAGCAGGTACTACTGATGGTCGTACCTGACACACCATACACTACATAGCAGGTACTACTCATGGTCGTACCTGACACACCATACACTACACTCATTAATCTGGCCATATATTTTCCTGAGAATCTTTCTTTTGAATATTTTTTTCCCACCCTCAATTTTTTTAAATACCCAGCTTCCACTGCTAAAATAATATGATGGGTCATATTAAGATTTTGTGCAGTTTAATCTTAGTTTTTATATTAAAAAATGTGACCTTAATTGCTTTTCTAAAACCTGGTAACACATATTTTCTGTTATTACTCTGTCATTTATTTCCAACTGTAGGTTATTTTTAACTTGTAACTAATATGCCAATACATTTTAACTGGGTAACTTTTTCAAATTTGTATCCACTCTTGTAAGTCTGTATGGTTCTTTGTTGCTTCCATATTTGTTAATTTTACTTTCATTGATTGTCAAATCCCAGCCCCTTTACTGCTCTTTTCAAGTTCATGAATGGATCTTCGAGCAATGTTTCTCATCTTGCCTGCAACATTCAGTCTGTAACGTTAACTTCCATCTCACTGTGAAGCTAATCACCTCAATGATGTAGTATTCCTCCGAATTTGGACTGCAAGCGTACTGAATGTTACATTCTCCAACCACACCAAAGTGTCTGATGACATTTATTGCAGTTGTTCGTAGCGCGTTGTACTCTCGATTAGTAAGTGTCTGACTTGGAGCTACGACTATAGATTCGCCTGTATGAATACCAAGTGGATCAACATTCTCCATGTTGCAAACCTGAAAACAAAAATGCAGAACACAACTAGAACACAAGGCAAAGTGCTAGTAAATGGAGCAGAAAATGTACCAACATTCCATGGAACAAGACAAGAACTGTACAAATAATGTAATATTAAGACACATTTGAATCTTTGTATCCTGATTTGTGCACTTGGTTGTTACTGTCTTATTCTACCTAGATGTAAAATGTAAATGAAAGCAAAATGCATACAAGTAAAACCAAGATCAAGATAGGAACAACATAACAGGAACAGACGTCATACAAAAGGAAGAACATGACAGGAAATAAAGGAAGAACTTTGGGAAGAGTGACAGAAATGGAAAAGCTTTACTGCTAGAGAAACTGCACAAAATGGGAACATATATGGATGAGCAACAGGGAGAAGAAGATGAAAATGCAGAAGATGGAAGATAAAAAGGAGTAAGAAGAGGAGAAGGACAGAGAGGATGAGGAAAAAGACAGATGCCAAGGAGGAGCAATCAGAGAATGAGGAGGAGGAAGAGGAGGTGGTGGGGAGGGCAAGAAGCTGGAGACCAAGGCGGAGAAGTGGAGGCCAAGGAGAAGATGATGGATGAAGAGGAGAGAGGGTAGGGGAGATGAAAATTATCATCGTAGTCGTCATCAGAAAGACATTAAACCGATCCCATTCAGCACCTGCTGTTCCTTACCGTAATGCAGTTATCATATGCATCTCTAACCACTTCATATTCTACTTCCTTCCAGCCTTTGAGAGATTTGTCGATGATCAGCTGTTTGGAGTGGGCCAACGCCTGCTGCGCCAAACATCGCAGCTCCTCTTTGTTCTTCGCAAACCCAGAACCAAGGCCTCCCAAAGAAAATGCTGCTCTAGCCATGACAGGATATTCCAGATATTCCGCAGCATCCAAAGCCTGTCAACAAATTTATGAAATGGTTATTTATGGTTTATTTACTCAGGTGATTAGTCGCCGGCCATTCACAGGGAGAACTATGTTCAATCTTGGGCCAGTTAACGTGGGATTTGTTGTGGACAAAGTGTCACTGGGACAGGTTTTACTCCAAGTACTTCAGTTTTCCCCTGTCAGTATCATTCCACCAATGCTCCATACTCATTCATACATCTACCACCAACGCTGTATAATGTTTCTCTCCCAGTACTTCAGTTTTCCCCTGTCAGTATCATTCCACCAAAGCTCCATACTCATTCATACATCTACCACCAACGCTGTATAATGTTTCTCTCCCAGTACTTCAGTTTCCCCTGTCAGTATCATTCCACCAATGCTCCATACTCATTCATACATCTACCACCAACGCTGTATAATGTTTCTCTCCCAGTACTTCAGTTTCCCCTGTCAGTATCATTCCACCAATGCTCCATACTCATTCATACATCTACCACCAACGCTGTATAATGTTTCTCTCCCAGTACTTCAGTTTCCCCTGTCAGTATCATTCCACCAATGCTCCATACTCATTCATACATCTACCACCAACACTGTATAATGTTTCTCTCCAAGTACTTCAGTTTCCCCTGTCAGTATCATTCCACCAATGCTCCACACTCATTCATCCATCTACCACCAACGCTGTACAATGTTTCTCTCCCAATACTTCAGTTTTCCCCTGTCAGTATCATTCCACCAATGCTCCATACTCATTCATACATCTACCACCAACGCTGTATAATGTTTCTCTCCCAGTACTTCAGTTTCCCCTGTCAGTATCATTCCACCAATGCTCCATACTCATTCATACATCTACCACCAACGCTGTATAATGTTTCTCTCCCAGTACTTCAGTTTCCCCTGTCAGTATCATTCCACCAATGCTCCATACTCATTCATACATCTACCACCAACGCTGTATAATGTTTCTCTCCCAGTACTTCAGTTTCCCCTGTCAGTATCTTTCCACCAATGCTCCATACTCATTCATACATCTACCACCAACGCTGTATAATGTTTCTCTCCCAGTACTTCAGTTTCCCCTGTCAGTATCATTCCACCAATGCTCCATACTCATTCATACATCTACCACCAACGCTGTATAATGTTTCTCTCCCAGTACTTCAGTTTTCCCCTGTCAGTATCATTCCACCAATGCTCCATACTCATTCATACATCTACCACCAACGCTGTATAATGTTTCTCTCCCAGTACTTCAGTTTCCCCTGTCAGTATCATTCCACCAATGCTCCATACTCATTCATACATCTACCACCAACGCTGTATAATGTTTCTCTCCCAGTACTTCAGTTTCCCCTGTCAGTATCATTCCACCAATGCTCCATACTCATTCATACATCTACCACCAACGCTGTATAATGTTTCTCTCCCAGTACTTCAGTTTCCCCTGTCAGTATCATTCCACCAATGCTCCATACTCATTCATACATCTACCACCAACGCTGTATAATGTTTCTCTCCCAGTACTTCAGTTTTCCCCTGTCAGTATCATTCCACCAATGCTCCATACTCATTCATACATCTACCACCAACGCTGTATAATGTTTTCTCTCCCAGTACTTCAGTTTCCCCTGTCAGTATCATTCCACCAATGCTCCATACTCATTCATACATCTACCACCAACGCTGTATAATGTTTCTCTCCCATACTTCAGTTTCCCCTGTCAGTATCATTCCACCAATGCTCCATACTCATTCATACATCTACCACCAACGCTGTATAATGTTTCTCTCCCAGTACTTCAGTTTCCCCTGTCAGTATCATTCCACCAATGCTCCATACTCATTCATACACATCTACCACCAACGCTGTATAAATGTTTCTCTCCCAGTACTTCAGTTTCCCCTGTCAGTATCATTCCACCAATGCTCCATACTCATTCATACATCTACCACCAACGCTGTATAATGTTTCTCTCCCAGTACTTCAGTTTCCCCTGTCAGTATCATTCCACCAATGCTCCATACTCATTCATACATCTACCACCAACGCTGTATAATGTTTCTCTCCCAGTACTTCAGTTTCCCCTGTCAGTATCATTCCACCAATGCTCCATACTCATTCATACATCTACCACCAACGCTGTATAATGTTTCTCTCCCAGTACTTCAGTTTCCCCTGTCAGTATCATTCCACCAATGCTCCATACTCATTCATCACATCTACCACCAACGCTGTATAATGTATAATGTTTCTCTCCCAGTACTTCAGTTTCCCCTGTCAGTATCATTCCACCAATGCTCCATACTCATTCATACATCTACCACCAACGCTGTATAATGTTTCTCTCCCAGTACTTCAGTTTCCCCTGTCAGTATCATTCCACCAATGCTCCATACTCATTCATACATCTACCACCAACGCTGTATAATGTTTCTCTCCCAGTACTTCAGTTTCCCCTGTCAGTATCATTCCACCAATGCTCCATACTCATTCATACATCTACCACCAACGCTGTATATGTTTCTCTCCAGTACTTCAGTTTCCCCTGTCAGTATCATTCCACCAATGCTCCATACTCATTCATCATCTACCACCAACGCTGTATAATGTTTCTCTCCAGTACTTCAGTTTCCCCTGTCAGTATCATTCCACCAATGCTCCATACTCATTCATACATCTACCACCAACGCTGTATAATGTTTCTCTCCCAGTACTTCAGTTTCCCCTGTCAGTATCATTCCACCAATGCTCCATACTCATTCATACATCTACCACCAACGCTGTATAATGTTTCTCTCCCAGTACTTCAGTTTCCCCTGTCAGTATCATTCCACCAATGCTCCATACTCATTCATACATCTACCACCAACGCTGTATAATGTTTCTCTCCAGTACTTCAGTTTCCCCTGTCAGTATCATTCCACCAATGCTCCATACTCATTCATACATCTACCACCAACGCTGTATAATGTTTCTCTCCCAGTACTTCAGTTTCCCCTGTCAGTATCATTCCACCAATGCTCCATACTCATTCATTACATCTACCACCAACGCTGTATAATGTTTCTCTCCCAGTACTTCAGTTTCCCCTGTCAGTATCATTCCACCAATGCTCCATACTCATTCATACATCTACCACCAACGCTGTATAATGTTTCTCTCCCAGTACTTCAGTTTTCCCCTGTCAGTATCATTCCACCAATGCTCCATACTCATTCATACATCTACACCAACGCTGTATTAATGTTTCTCTCCCAGTACTTCAGTTTCCCCTGTCAGTATCATTCCACCAATGCTCCATACTCATTCATACATCTACCACCAACGCTGTATAATGTTTCTCTCTACTCAGTTCCTGTCAGTTATTCCACCTGTCAGTATCATATTCCACCACTGTATATGCTCCAGACTCATTCGATACATTCATACCATCTATCTCCACCAACGCTGTATAATGTTTCTCTCCCAGTACTTCAGTTTCCCCTGTCAGTATCATTCCACCAATGCTCCATACTCATTCATACATCTACCACCCAACGCTGTATAATGTTTCTCTCCAGTACTTCAGTTTCCCCTGTCAGTATCATTCCACCAATGCTCCATACTCATTCATACATCTACCACCAACGCTGTATAATGTTTCTCTCCCAGTACTTCAGTTTCCCTGTCAGTATCATTCCACCAATGCTCCATACTCATTCATACATCTACCACCAACGCTGTATAATGTTTCTCTCCCAGTACTTCAGTTTCCCCTGTCAGTATCATTCCACCAATGCTCCATACTCATTCATACATCTACCACCAACGCTGTATAATGTTTCTCTCCCAGTACTTCAGTTTCCCCTGTCAGTATCATTCCACCAATGCTCCATACTCATTCATACATCTACCACCAACGCTGTATAATGTTTCTCTCCCAGTACTTCAGTTTCCCCTGTCAGTATCATTCCACCAATGCTCCATACTCATTCATACATCTACCACCAACGCTGTATAATGTTTCTCTCCCAGTACTTCAGTTTCCCCTGTCAGTATCATTCCACCAATGCTCCATACTCATTCATCCATCTACCACCAACGCTGTATAATGTTTCTCTCCCAGTACTTCAGTTTCCCCTGTCAGTATCATTCCACCAATGCTCCATACTCATTCATACATCTACCACCAACGCTGTATAATGTTTCTCTCCCAGTACTTCAGTTTCCCCTGTCAGTATCATTCCACCAATGCTCCATACTCATTCATCCATCTACCACCAACGCTGTATAATGTTTCTCTCCCAGTACTTCAGTTTCCCCTGTCAGTATCATTCCACCAATGCTCCATACTCATTCATACATCTACCACCAACGCTGTATAATGTTTCTCTCCCAGTACTTCAGTTTCCCCTGTCAGTATCATTCCACCAATGCTCCATACTCATTCATCCATCTACCACCAACGCTGTATAATGTTTCTCTCCCAGTACTTCAGTTTTCCCCTGTCAGTATCATTCCACCAATGCTCCATACTCATTCATACATCTACCACCAACGCTGTATAATGTTTCTCTCCCAGTACTTCAGTTTCCCCTGTCAGTATCATTCCACTAATGTTCCATATTCATTCATTCATTCATTCATTCATTCATCTTTCACCAATGCCATATAATCTTAGCAGTTTACAGCATCATTAAACACTTAAACAACAATAAATAATGTAGTGTCAAATGACAGGACAAATACTGAGTAACAAGTTAAGAAGGATGTGGAAGAAAGCAGTCATTTGAGGTGCCATTATGACATACTTGAAGGAACTGAGAAAAACCATGACACTTACCTCCTGCACTGAATACACAGCAGAACTTGGTGCTACCATCTCACCAATTTCATTTATTTTCTCAGCAAAGAGCTTCCTGTCTTCTGTTTCAATGATGGATTGAATTGGTGTGCCAAGGATCTTAACATTGTACTTCTCAAACACACCTGCATGTTGCAGCTGCACGCCACAGTTCAGCGCCGTCTGCCCACCGAATGTAAGCAGCACACCATCTGGTCTCTCAGAAATTATTACCTTCAAAATGCAATATAATGTTATGCATTAATTTTAATGTAAAATGCGGTGATTTGGTGATCTAAAACTGTGCTCTGTGAGGGTTTACCGCGGGATCCACGGAAACCTTCTGTCACGACGTACTTCAGTTCCACCCATTCCTAAACAAGTAACATCATGTCATTAACAGAAACAGAAATTTACTGCAACTGTGAATTGTAACTGCTGCTAGTACGCTCTGTTTACAAAATGCCTGAACAGTAATGGTTAAAAAATACAGCAGCTCAAAGACATTATCAATTTGTGGTTTCAAAATCAAACACATTGCAATAATTATGGTTCAAAAATCAAATAACCTGAAACTAACATCACTAACACCAGTCAATCTGACTGCATTACACTTCAGTGTGTTTTATTACCTCCCTTCTATTTTTGATTAACATAATTGGAAGGATAAATTCTTCTGAAGGCGATCACAGAAGCTTCTTATCCATTACCTCAAAGAAGGCAGCAGGCGTTCTCCAAGAACAACAGCCTCACCATCCTCAGGCAACTCACTCTAACACGAACACCCAAAGCAATAAAGTTCACCACTTACGTCAATCCACCTCCATATTTCCCACTGTTGGCACTGAAAAGCGCCAGTCTTGGAACTCTCAACTCCCATTGGCTCAATACAAGCCCTATCCCCTCTTCCCCTTCCGGAAATTCGATTGGCCAAAACTATCTCTGACCTTGCTATATAACCGACACTTCCTTCCTCCCAATTACTTCAGCATCCACAAGAACCAGACCCAGTCACCCTGAAAATGGAGGGAGAACACTCCCCCAGAATGCTGGAACAAACTTTTATTACACTTTGTAAACCCCCACCCCCCCCCAAATACCATAATTTGAGAAAAATTTCCATGAAAACCTGAAAATCTATACAGTAAAATGTCTTCCACAAAGTTTAATTATTAATGTATGCATCTTATGAGTCCGTGGATCTAACAAAACTTTTTTTAATGTAAAAGGCTCAGCACCAAACAAAATTTGGGAAAAACTGCCCTTGATACTAGGTCACAACATCTTTGGTCCAATCACCTGTCAGACCGACATGTCTATATTTTTGTGCACAGATGTTGGTAATCGGAACATCTACAGCTGTGAGTCAGAATCTCAGCACCATCTGCCAGCCTCATATACAAGGACATTATTTTATCTGACAACCATTTCACATCACTGCTTCACTCGAGGCCATTCTGTGTGCGGGCAGACAGTGCAGCGCTCACTGATCTGCAGTGTGCCATGAGTCAGGGTCCACACATTTTACTTCACTGTAAATATTAGGTTTTTACTCAAAAGATTTAAAGAATATGTCGGAAATGACGCCCTTCAGCTTCCAGACATGCATCGCATGCAACAAACATGTTACTCACTGCATGCCAAAGCTCTGCACATTAAGCAAGCCGACAGGACGTGGCTAGTGACACGTGTCAGATAAAATAATGCATACATACATACATACATACTCACCACACACAAAAGGTTGGTAACTCATCAACTGTGATCGTCATTTGAACGATTCAATTTTAATACCTAATTGTGGTATGGAAAGCTAAACTTGTACTCTTAACAAAAGATTTTTTTTTCCCCCATGGCTCGACAGCCCCTTGGGGGCCTAGGCCGCCTCATTTTTCGAGGCTTTTTTTTTAGACACACCACACTCGGTAGGACTCCTCTGGACCAGCCTGTCGCAGAGACCTCTACTGACAACACACAACACTCACAAGAGACAGACCTCCATGCCGTAGGCGGGATTCAAACCCACAATCCCAGTAAGCAAGCGGCCGCAGACCCACGCCTTAGACCGCGCGGCCACTGGGATCGGCAACAAAACATTAGGATAACCAATTCAAGGAAAATCAGATGGGCTTGTCATGTAGCACACATAATATACGGGAATGGGTACAAAACTCTGACCAGAAAACATGCAGGAAACTGGCAGCTGGAAGATGTAAGTATTGATAGGAAAATAATACTAAAATTTAATTTATCTTCAGGTAAAAAGATGTGTACTTGATTCATATGGGTCAAGGCAGGGTGCAGCGACGGGCTGCTGTGATCACAGTAATGAACAGTCTGGCTACACAAGAGAAGGAATTACTTGTGTAATTGAGCGACTGTTACTTTCTGCTGTAGGACTCTGCCCCACGGACTCAGCTCCACTAACATGTTTAAATGCAAACTGTCTTACCTGCCCACAGACCACCCTAAAACACAATACTATTACAGCCTGCCTCCATCATCAGGGTAGATTAACACACTTTACATTCTGCAGGCAATTGCTCAAAAGGCAGGACCTAACCAACACTTCACTCATTAAGACCAGACTCCATACCTGCTCCACATACTCTGGAACAAGTGGCAGAAAGTACACTTTGTCTGCCAGCCCCTTGGACGTCTGGACTGTGGCAATGTTGGGGTTAATCAGTATGGTCTGAATTTTTTCCTCTTTCAGAGCCTTTATAGCTTGTGATCCCGAGTAGTCAAACTCACCAGCCTGTCCAATGGACAGTCCTCCTGAGCCTAGGATCAGCACCTTCCTGAACAGAATGACATCAATGCTACGGAGACTACATAAAATGCCACACAAATTACAATTGCATGTACAGAGTCCTATGGTAATAATAATGCTATACAGTCTCATAGCCCATGATTAAATGGGACCAATAAAACCACGACAAACATCAGTCATAAACTACAGAGTCTATTGTCAACATAAAATGCCTATCTGTTTCCAAGAACTTATAAAAGACCAGTAATAAAAACCCAAATTAACCCCAAAAAGCATATAACGCATACAATTTTATTTTTAATGAAATACAAACACTTTTTGGAAGTATAAAATACATTAAATGATTGAAGGAGAGACTCATTACATTCAGCATATAACAATAAGCCGCTCTGACTGAAGAAAGTCTGAGCTCAGAGTGGTCTGTGTAATAGCATGACAGTGAAGCATGCCGACATGCCAAATATGTGGTCTCGTCTTGACACATTGGAACCAGTCGCAAAAGGTGCAAACAATGCTACTAAAACAGGTGATCACAAAAGGTCTAAATGCTGAACAACAAAGTTCACAAACACTGAGACTCTGCCGGCCATATCTTACAGAAATTACGCCATGTCTATACTATAGACCGCAGTTAGTGCTGCCTGGGGAAAAAATCAGTTTGTTTCAATAATCAAGCAAAACAAATACACTGTCAGAAGATACAGAATTTTGTAATGTTAAACCTGGTGGTACATAAAGTAACCACTGAACTCCAAAGAGCTAAATCACATGTCAAACAGTAATGACGTAACTCTGCGGTGTATTCTGTGTCAAAATGACGTCCAGCAGGCCTGCATTATGCAGTATAGTTCTCAAGTACAAACAATTTACACAAGCAGCCATAAATAGTGGCCTCAGTTACAGAAAGATTTTATTCCTGGCAATAAAAAATTCTTCCCAGTAAGAATTAGTCCTTACAGGGTTCTGTGTCTGACCCTTTGCTTATTTTTATTTTGAAGTGGTTTTAAATTTTAGTTTTATTTTCACTTGATCTTGTACTGCACAGTGGTAAATATACATACCACCTTGTTTAACACTAAAAAACTCCACATTTTGCCCACACAGTGCATTTGTGTGTTTCATATGATTTTTGCAATAAACAGCATTAACTGGTTGGCCTTTGTAAAGGAGATGGTGTGTTCCCTGTGAGGTAGGAAACATATTTTATGCATTATTTGTATGAGCTAAAGGCTTAAAAGGGCATAACCTGTCTCAGGCAGCCACCAGCCTCCACCACAGAGACACAAGCTTCAATCCCAGGCCAGTCCATGTGGGATTTGTGGTAGATAAAGTGGCAATGGGACAGGATTTTCTCCAAGTACTTCAGTTTTCCCCTCTCAGTATTGTTCTACCTATGACCCATACTAATCTTCATCTTAATACTACTCTTATCAGAAGGACAAATGGGCAAAGCCTGGACACCTTCAAAGCAGTGCTCTTTCTGATATTGTGGAGCGCTGTATAATGAAGTAATGTCACTTTTCCCTCCCACACTTTACAGGCAGACACACTTACAAGCAAAATTCACTTTCATGCATGAATATGTTTTGCAGTTTCAGACCCTCTTTGTTTAACAATAAAACAATCTCAGGGCGACAGCCACGTCGGGTGGTTGAAATCAACCGATGTTTCAGAGACCAACTCTGTCTCCATCATCAGGGTTCTGAAGTGATGGAGACAGAGTTCGTCACTGAAACAGGAGTAGTTTTGAACCACCGGAAGCAGCTGTCAACCCCAGGAGATTTCAATGAACTCTTTGACCATGGTAACGCTTTAAAGTTACACATTACTTTGTTATTGTTTTATGGAGAATGCAATTTACAGTCCATAAAAATGACGGCTTATCAGATCACCTGGGATACAGACGTGCTGGAATGCTAGGATATGGCGGGCTGTAAGCGAGCCGATCGCACAGCAGTTGCTGGACGGATACTTCCCCGCCAGCCCTGTGTCTCTTCACCACATCCAGAAACACATCAAACAGACATTCAAGGTCCTGCGGTCCTGGCATGTGCTCTGGATGGAACTGAACGCTAGACAGGAATGACAGAGCATTATAAACATGTATCACACATCTGCGGTCTTCTGGGGTATTACGTGGCGTCGTGTGGAAGAGTCGCACTCAGACTCTTGACCCATGAGGATGGGACTGATACATTGTCCTGAAACGTCGGTAAAAAATTACCACACGACGCCGTGTAATACCCCTGAAGACCGCAGATTTCATCAACATCGCGGCGGAAGCCTGACATCAATGTATCGCACAGCTTAACTCCATCCCGTTCTGTTTATTTGCAACCTTACAGCTAAAAGCCACAAATTAATCTGCACAAAAATAACACAAGAGACACTCTGGTGTGGGCAGATATAAAACTGCACTACATCTTGTTTCCACTACAAACTCGTAGAACAGATGTTAAAGAATGTAAAGAGCAGACATGTAACATTCAACAAATGATTATAACATGGTGGTAAATTAGTTAAATTGGTGGCAGAAGTCTAACAGTGGACATGAAGGGAAGCCTTTCGACGGACAAATGAGGATAAGCTTTACTCTTAAACATCCCGTTGTGATAACACATGAAGTATAGTGAAGTAATCTGCCAGTCGCAACAAAAACAGGGGAGGAACAACAAATAAACTAAATACTTACAATCTCTATCCCGTTTTATAAAAACACTTTTTCTTGAAAAACTAGCTTAAATTCACACCCTGTCTGCTACTGAATAAATTGTTTTCTTGCTTATATGTTGATATATAAAATGTTCCCATGTTTAAACACTGAACTTTCTCACCCACACACACCAAAATAACTTTCTGTTGTTTATATACACAACATGCATGAAAATTTAATTATATATGCAAGAAAGAAAGGAAACAATATCTCAATCTTTCAAAATAGTTCACAATTTACATTGAATTCCTCTGCATGATATTTCATACACAAAACTGATAATGGCTCCATTTGCGAGCTGAAAATGTAGCAAAGGTAAGCGAACACGTATCAATTAATTTTGCTAACTGTAACGGACATGTAAACACACAACCGGATGTCCCATACTATGGTGAACATATGTCACAGACACATGACTAATTACAGAAAGTCCCCGTCATTTTGTCAGACATAATGTTTACCTGAAATATGGTAATGTGGAGTGAACAATGCCTTCATTAGTGTTGTCATTGGTGTTGGTGAACAGAGGCAGCCAGCCGGCCGGCAAGCTTGAAACATCCACGGCAAACCCGTGGTTCTGTGACGTCATAAAGCAACGACCGGTCCCATGATGTGTGCATGGCTGGTTGTGTCCACGGTTGCCATATCTACAACATAACTCAAGCTGTGAATTGATTATGTACAAACTCTTTCTGCTACACAAACCAATCTAATTAGGGACTGGAGAAAATTACACACTGCAGCATGAGACAAACACGACAGAAAACAGCAGGACATAATTACTAAATGTCCATCAAGTATACAAAACCAAGAACAAAATAGCCAGAGGTGTAGAGGCAACACAGTGATACAAACTGCTGCACTTTACTATTTCAACACAAAATTTGATGGATTTTTAAGGATTTTATACTGTGTTTTATATATATTTTTTGTATATGTTTTAAATTCTGATTTTACAAGTGACTGTACCTTGCACACAAAGATATTGCACAGTATAATGCCAAAATTAACATTGGATGTGGAATGAACATAGTTTTTGAACCCCCTGAAGATGGTTTTACATAAAACCGAAACATATGTAGGGGTCGATTGATACGTAATAAAAGTGAAAGTGAAGTGCATTTTGTTGGTGTTTTAAACAGTGAATTCAGTTTCTTGGTTTGAGCCTTACTGTATTTACCCAAATAAATGACAAACCCCTTCACAATCAGTTTCCAGGAAAATACCTACACAAAGCTTCTTTAAATTCATGTGTAATTATTAGGTAACCCCCACTTTTTCTGATGACAAATTATGAGAAAATTTTAGTCTTAGATTTGGATAAATATGACATTCCTTCTTTAAGCTTTAGTTATTATATGCTGTGCTACTGAGAGCTGAATCGAGGGGAAGAATGTTCACATCACAACAGACTTCATACACACACCAGCCACGTGCCACATCATACGCACACCAGCCACGTGCCACATCATACACACACCAGCCACGTGCCACATCATACACACACTAGCCACATGCCACATCATACACACACTAGCCACGTGCCACATCATACACACACTAGCCACATGCCACATCATACACACACTAGCCACATCATACACACACTAGCCACATGCCACATCATACACACACTAGCCACGTGCCACATCATACACACACCAGCCACGTGCCACATCATACACACACTAGCCACGTGCCACATCATACACACTAGCCACATGCCACATCATACACACACTAGCCACATCATACACACACTAGCCACATGCCACATCATACACACACTAGCCACATGCCACATCATACACACACTAGCCACGTGCCACATCATACACACACTAGCCACATGCCACATCATACACACACTAGCCACATGCCACATCATACACACACTAGCCACATCATACACACACTAGCCACATGCCACATCATACACACACTAGCCACGTGCCACATCATACACACACCAGCCACATGCCACATCATACACACACTAGCCACATGCCACATCATACACACACTAGCCACATGCCACATCATACACACACTAGCCACATCATACACACACTAGCCACATCATACACACACTAGCCACATGCCACATCATACACACACTAGCCACGTGCCACATCATACACACACTAGCCACGTGCCACATCATACACACACTAGCCACATGCCACATCATACACACACTAGCCACATGCCACATCATACACACACTAGCCACATGCCACATCATACACACACTAGCCACATGCCACATCATACACACACTAGCCACGTGCCACATCATACACACACTAGCCACGTGCCACATCATACACACACTAGCCACGTGCCACATCATACACACACCAGCCATGTGCCACATCATACACACACTAGCCACGTGCCACATCATACACACACCAGCCACGTGCCACATCATACACACACTAGCCACGTGCCACATCATACACACACCAGCCACATGCCACATCATACACACACCAGCCACGTGCCACATCATACACACACTAGCCACGTGCCACATCATACACACACTAGCCACGTGCCACATCATACACACACTAGCCACGTGCCACATCATACACACACTAGCCACGTGCCACATCATACACACACTAGCCACGTGCCACATCATACACACACTTACATAATATTCACACACTAATCCACATCCTTTTCCATAATTTTTTTTAGTTCAAGATTTTTAACTCATTAAACTAACAGTGTGACATCACAACCCAGGGACCATAGTACCAGAAAATGTGGCAAATGTGGTTTGATATCACAACCCACTAGCCATAAGAACTGGTAACCATGGCAAACACCAGCGTGACCTCAACCGAGGGCACAACTCACATGCTGTATCATATAATTTACATGAAACAGTTTCAGAGAGAAAAACAGGCAAACAGTATGCAGTGCACCACAATACTGTGGCAGTCAGCTACTCACTTCATTTTAAACGTGTCACAGCCTACAGCTTTTGCCAACAGCTGGTGACCCAGGCAAATACCAAAGATCGGTTTACAGTTCTTCTGCATCATGACCGTCCTAATGTTACTAATTGTATCAGCGCATCTAGTCGGATCACCAGGACCATTGCTGAGAAACAGTCCATCAAACTCATCTGGGTTCAGGGCATGATTCCATGGAACAACATCCAGCCTTACTCCCCTCGTCAAAAAGCAGCGCAGTTGGTTGTATTTCAGACCGCAGTCAACAACACATATTCGTGGGAATCCTTTAGTATTATAGACTAACGGAGCCTGTAAAATTACAGACAAAATCTATTCATACATGTGTACTGTCACCAGGCTTGTCTGCATCTCACATCGCTTTCTGCACTCCTTACTGAAAGCTGCTAGTTGCTCAGCTACTCAAGCAAACTCGCACCTTATGTAGTTCAAGAGGTATTTACAACAGCTCCACCACTGGTGTCAATGACTCCAGTCCACCCCCCCCCCCCCCCCCCCCATCACCTTTCTTTCAGATAGCTTTTAATATTAGTCTTCCATTTACAACTAGGTTTTACAAATTCAGGTTTCCCAAACAAAATTCAGTATACATTTCTTACAGCCCACCATGCATCCTACATTCCCCACCCACCACAGCCACCTTCATTTTATCACCCAAATAATATTTGGCGAAGAGTGCAATCATCATCATCAATGGGACTTTCTTTTATAGCCTCAGTGTAAATGCACACACAGCATTCTCCACATCTCCAATATAGAGGAGGAGGGGAAACGTTTACATCAGAACCCTTGCTGACACCTCATATTTACAAACAAGACAGTCTATGAAAGATTCAAATCTTCTGGGATGTGAGCTTGCGTCGCGTTGGCAGCTACTCACTCGATGACACGGCATCACATCTCAGAAGACTTGAATCTTCAGTAACAACACTCAGAACCTCAGACCTCGGAAGGCAGTCCGTACCTTTATGGACACTTCAGCTACTAGATTCCGCTTGTTTGGATCTTGAAACTCAAGCAAAGGAGATGAAGGAACTCCCATAACTATTCGTCCCAAGACAGTGCCTTTGCTTCTGATCTTCTTAGTAAGTTCCCTTGTGTCGACACCACAAATCCCAGGAACTCCATGGTCCCTCAGCCACTGTGACACTGTTGTCTCTTGATGCCAGTGACTTGGAGTCTCGCACAATTCGCCCACCACCAGTCCTGCCGCCCAGATTCTGTGTGACTCAAACCAGCTGAAGGCCAACACACAAGAACATCATTTATTATAACCACCATTAGTAACACTCCGGTCAAACAAATAACACCACTACTGAATGCAACCCTGAGCCATTTCAAGACAGCTTGCCTCTCACAATCTATTTTGAACAAACTCTGTTACTCTGCAAGCAGGTAGTGCTGGCCTCATTAAAGCCCCCAAATTACAGACTAAGGATGTGACACTGTGTTGCCTAATCTGGGCTACAGAACAGTATGGAGCAGTGGTAGAATGATGAGTAGTGGGGAGAAGAGTAAAAAAACCTTCTTGAGTGCCACTTCATGTGTCACACATCTCACAGGAGGTCACTCGGGACTGAACCCAAGGACCGACGTTGAGGATACAGCATCTGAACAACACAGACTATCACACAACAGTAGATGAGAATATAACAATAGTGGAATGATTATTAGCAGGTGAAAACGTGAAAAATTACGAGAAAAACATGCTACAGTACCACTTCAACCATCACAAATCTCACAGACATTGCCGAGGATTAAACCCAAAACTCGTAAGTGAAAAACCGCCATATCAGTGCTTAAGCTATGGCACATCCTCCTCACATCCTGTTAAACAATTCACTTATATGTATGGGAAAACTAGGACAGCAAAGACAGAGAACACAGAGCCATAATCACACAATACACAGGTCATGGACAACATAACTTACCAGCCTCAGTATAAAATTATGAACCATTTTGTGCAGCATAAACAGACAATGGAAGACTATCAGATACCTAAACAAACTTGGCAATAAATAGCATGAGCAAACAGGAGCCTTGGAAGGGGTGGACGATCCATCTAAGCAAAAGACATGGCTCCCTGGAGCACCTAGTTAAGCTGCTATAAATTATACTTCAGATAAAGAAATATTTAAAAACATTAGAGAGGAAACAGGTGCAAAATATTTCCTTGTGCATCAAAATTACACCTCAGATCTACCCTTTGTGGCAGGGAGCGCTAAGCACATGGTTTGCCTAGGGTACCACTTTCTAGCACCTAGAGTAGGGCCACCCCACATCTCTGAAGAACACAGAGATCACAGGCTGGCACTGACCAGCAGAATCCAAAGCTTGTAGCCAATAATAATCTTCAATATAGTCTTCTCGGGTGCACAGCCGCGTCAATTCGTTTGAATACAACGTTTCGGGGACTAGCTCCGTCCCCATCCTCAGGCAAAACTGATTTGATCAGTTTTGCCTGAGGATGGGGACGGAGCTAGTCCCCGAAACGTTGTATTCAAACGAATTGACGCGGCTGTGCGCCCGAGAAGACTATATTGAATCATGTCGCCGCAAAAGTTTTAAAACTTATATCAATAATAATCTATTTCCTTCAGATTCTAATATATCCGTTTCCTTCTTGGTATTCCCAGTGCGTAGTTTCCAAAAGGATTCTCTCCTTATGTCTTATCTCTACATCCAACCCCAAAATCTACCATCTCTGAATAGCTGATAACTGCTCACTCACATCATCAAGAAATTAACTGCCTTATATGAAACCTGCTTATATTGCTTGTGTTTGTTCTGAAAACAATGGTTGTTCTGTTACAGGAGGGCTGCATCATTATATTAGCAGCTTCTGTGGATATCTCTTGGTTCGCTTGTTATTTGCTTAACTCAAGCTTAAGGCCCCTCGCCAATGTCCAGCCAATTCCAAAGCAAGTGTAGATTCAGAACTTCTAGGAATCAACGCTGCACTAGTATACTGCTTAACATCAAATCAAAAAGAAATCCGTATCTTCACAGATTCCCAGGCTGCACTACATTTTTACAACAATACAGACCAACAGAATACTACTTCAGAACAATAGAAATATTTCAGTTACTGCAAAAACTCACAGAGCAACAAAAGATAATAACATTTCAGTGGATTCCTAGCCACATAAATATTGAAAATAATGAAAAAGTAGACAAGATAGCCAGGACAGCCACAATGCTTCAACCAACACTATAAACAGTAATGTCTCTAAAAGCTAGCACCTCAGCTAACTAACTAACTAACTAACTAACTAACTCCATGGAGCAGAGTCCTTCTTGAGAAGCTAACAGGTCGTCAGCTAGTCAAGAAATTCCCCACGTTTTATGGAACCCGAAGGTTCATTACCGCACTCTCAAGAGCCCGCCACCTGTCCCTAGCCTCAGCTATAAACAAAAAAATAACACAAGACTGGAAAAATACGATATCAAGTTCAACAGTTGGACAATCATATCACCAAACTATAAAACATCCAAACATATCAGTGTACAAAAATATATCTAAAGCATTGCTGACATTTGGCACAAGAGCAAGACTTGGTCACATAGTGACCCAATCCTTTCTGTATAAATTCAGACTCAGTCCTTCACCTCTACGTACGCTACGTCAGCAGCAAGAGAAAACTCTAGTTAACGGACTGCCGGATACAACTCCAGGATACACACAGGATGAGCACTGATCTAAAATCACTATTAAACGACGACACATTCTGGACAACAGCGGGCAAGTTTATAGGAGACATCGTGCCATCGGCCGACAGCTGGAAGCAAGTAAGAAGAAGAAGAAGATATGAAACCTGCAGGTTCTTTACCGTGTTCACAAGAATGCGCCACCAATTGCTATCACGTATGATCCAGTCTGCATCCTCACATTACATTTCTTTAAGATTTATGTATAATATTATACTCCGTATTATATTTAGGTCTGCATACATTCAGGCTTACTGACCATAACTTTGTATGCATTACACATATCTCCCATGCATGCTATATATCCTGCTCATGTGATTATCGTTGATTTGATCACCTCCACAATATTCAGTAAATAGCACAAATAATGAAGCTCCTCATTATGCTGTTTTCTCAATCCTCTTGTCCCTTTCACCCTCGTAAAGCCAAATACCTGCCTCAGCACCCTGTTCTGAGACCGTTACTATGATTCTTCCACAGTGTGAGAGACCAAGTTTTACACTCATACCTACTTATGTTTTGTTACGAACACAGTAACAAACCCTTGGGTTCCACAAAATACACATATCTTCTTTGCCCTTTGAGTAACTATCAGCTTTTCACAGACTGCATCATAGAGTTACTTACTTGGTTACTTACGTGCAGACCACAAACAGAAGTCCCATGGGTCTGTGCCTTCAACACCCCCCTTACACTGCTATTCTTCACTCCAGCAACACCCCCCTTATGCTGTTATTCTCCACTCCAGCACACCCCCCTTACGCTGTTATTCTCCACTCCAGCAACACCCCCCCCCCCATTACGCTGTTATTCTCCACTCCAGCAACACCCCCCTTACACTGTTATTCTTCACTCCAGCAACACCTTCCTTACGCTGTTATTCTCCACTCCAGCACACCCCCCTTACGCTGTTATTCTCCACTCCAGCACACCCCCCTTACACTGTTATTCTCCACTCCAGCAACACCCCCCTTACGCTGTTATTCTCCACTCCAGCAACACCCCCCTTACACTGTTATTCTCCACTCCAGCAACACCCCCTTATGCTGTTATTCTCCACTCCAGCACACCCCCCTTACGCTGTTATTCTCCACTCCAGCACATCCCCCTTACACTGTTATTCTCCACTCCAGCAACACCCCCCTTACGCTGTTATTCTCCACTCCAGCAACACCCCCTTACGCTGTTATTCTCCACTCCAGCACACCCCCCTTACTTCACCTGCAGCCACCTAGCTATAATGTTGGCATTAGTGACCAGAACGTTGGTCTGCTTCATACGGTACAGACGGAATATAACAGTAAGCATCCCCACAATCCATGGGACTTCTTTCCATGGCCTCAGTACACTAAACTAAGTGCTTACTATGGTATATTCTGTTCATCCTTCTCGTTGCCAGGCACGCCATAGTTGCCGATAAGTGGATACGTCAGCACCAGGATCTGTGCCTGGTATGACGGGTCGGTCAGGGACTCTGGGTAGCCCACCATGCCAGTCTGGAACACTGATAGACATGTCTGCTGTCAGTCTGTTTGGTGTAACAGTTCATAATTACATAACTACATAATTACATACTCTGGGTAGCCCACCATGCCAGTCTGGAACACTGATAGACATGTCTGCTGTCAGTCTGTTTGGTGTAACAGTTCATAATTACATAACTACATAATTACATACTCTGGGTAGCCCACAATGCCAGTCTGGAACACTGATAGACATGTCTGCTGTCAGTCTGTTTGGTGTAACAGTTCATAATTACATAATTACATACTCTGGGTAGCCCACCATGCCAGTCTGGAACACTGATAGACATGTCTGCTGTAAGTATGTTTGGTGTAACAGTTCATAATTACATAACTACATAATTACATACTCTGGGTAGCCCACAATGCCAGTCTGGAACACTGATAGACATGTCTGCTGTCAGTCTGTTTGGTGTAACAGTTCATAATTACATAATTACATACTCTGGGTAGCCCACCATGCCAGTCTGGAACACTGATAGACATGTCTGCTGTAAGTATGTTTGGTGTAACAGTTCATAATTACATAACTACATAATTACATACTCTGGGTAGCCCACCATGCCAGTCTGGAACACTGACAGACATGTCTGCTGTCAGTCTGTTTGGTGTAACAGTTCATAATTACATAACTACATAATTACATACTCTGGGTAGCCCACCATGCCAGTCTGGAACACTGATAGACATGTCTGCTGTCAGTCTGTTTGGTGTAACAGTTCCTAATTACATAACTACATAATTACATACTCTGGGTAGCCCACCATGCCAGTCTGGAACACTGATAGACATGTCTGCTGTCAGTCTGTTTGGTGTAACAGTTCCTAATTACATAACTACATAATTACATACTCTGGGTAGCCCACCATGCCAGTCTGGAACACTGACAGACATGTCTGCTGTCAGTCTGTTTGGTTTAACAGTTCCTAATTACATAACTACATAATTACATACTCTGGGTAGCCCACCATGCCAGTCTGGAACACTGATAGACATGTCTGCTGTCAGTCTGTTTGGTGTAACAGTTCCTAATTACATAACTACATAATTACATACTCTGGGTAGCCCACCATGCCAGTCTGGAACACTGACAGACATGTCTGCTGTCAGTCTGTTTGGTGTAACAGTTCATAATTACATAACTACATAATTACATACTCTGGGTAGCCCACCATGCCAGTCTGGAACACTGATAGACATGTCTGCTGTCAGTCTGTTTGGTGTAACAGTTCCTAATTACATAACTACATAATTACATACTCTGGGTAGCCCACCATGCCAGTCTGGAACACTGACAGACATGTCTGCTGTCAGTCTGTTTGGTGTAACAGTTCCTAATTACATAACTACATAATTACATACTCTGGGTAGCCCACCATGCCAGTCTGGAACACTGATAGACATGTCTGCTGTCAGTCTGTTTGGTGTAACAGTTCCTAATTACATAACTACATAATTACATACTCTGGGTAGCCCACCATGCCAGTCTGGAACACTGATAGACATGTCTGCTGTCAGTCTGTTTGGTGTAACAGTTCCTAATTACATAACTACATAATTACATACTCTGGGTAGCCCACCATGCCAGTCTGGAACACTGATAGACATGTCTGCTGTCAGTCTGTTTGGTGTAACAGTTCCTAATTACATAACTACATAATTACATACTCTGGGTAGCCCACAATGCCAGTCTGGAACACTGATAGACATGTCTGCTGTCAGTCTGTTTGGTGTAACAGTTCCTAATTACATAATTACATACTCTGGGTAGCCCACCATGCCAGTCTGGAACACTGATAGACATGTCTGCTGTAAGTATGTTTGGTGTAACAGTTCCTAATTACATAATTACATAATTACATACTCTGGGTAGCCCACCATGCCAGTCTGGAACACTGATAGACATGTCTGCTGTCAGTCTGTTTGGTGTAACAGTTCATAATTACATAACTACATAATTACATACTCTGGGTAGCCCACCATGCCAGTCTGGAACACTGATAGACATGTCTGCTGTCAGTCTGTTTGGTGTAACAGTTCATAATTACATAACTACATAATTACATACTCTGGGTAGCCCACCATGCCAGTCTGGAACACTGATAGACATGTCTGCTGTCAGTCTGTTTGGTGTAACAGTTCATAATTACATAACTACATAATTACATACTCTGGGTAGCCCACCATGCCAGTCTGGAACACTGATAGACATGTCTGCTGTCAGTCTGTTTGGTGTAACAGTTCATAATTACATAACTACATAATTACATACTCTGGGTAGCCCACCATGCCAGTCTGGAACACTGATAGACATGTCTGCTGTCAGTCTGTTTGGTGTAACAGTTCATAATTACATAACTACATAATTACATACTCTGGGTAGCCCACCATGCCAGTCTGGAACACTGATAGACATGTCTGCTGTCAGTCTGTTTGGTGTAACAGTTCATAATTACATAACTACATAATTACATACTCTGGGTAGCCCACCATGCCAGTCTGGAACACTGATAGACATGTCTGCTGTCAGTCTGTTTGGTGTAACAGTTCATAATTACATAACTACATAATTACATACTCTGGGTAGCCCACCATGCCAGTCTGGAACACTGATAGACATGTCTGCTGTCAGTCTGTTTGGTGTAACAGTTCCTAATTACATAACAGGTAAGCATATCATGGGGTAACCATTTGGTACTGCACTGGGTAGCGTCATGGAAATTGGGCTTGTGACACCACACACAAATGAAGCGCCATCATAACCCAGGAAACCCTGTAACTTGGAAACTGGCAGGTAACTGCATCACAGACAATAACCATGAAAACCGCTGTTGTGGCATCACTCGCTAACCAAGATCTACCGTTGCCACGGACTGCTGCAGTCTGGTGCTATTTAACTGGGATTTTAGTTCTGTTTACATGGCAACTACCAAGACCTATCATAACCATGGAAACCAGCATGACCCACCCAGTCACTCAATCACACCGGGGGTATTCTATCAGATGCTAATGATGGTGAATCTTGAACAAGAAATTTTTAGATAACAGTGAAGTGTAAAAAATAATATAATTACTGTAACTAGTTGGGGCCGCGATAGCTCAGTCGGTATAGCGACTCGCTACGGGCTGGACGGTCCGGGGATCGAATTCCGGTAGGGGCGAGATTTTTCGCAGCCGTCCAGAACGGCCCTGGGGCCACCCAGCCTCCTATACAATGGGTACCGGGTCTCTTTCCCGGGGGTAAAGCGGCCGGGGCGTGGAGTTGACCACCCACCCCCATCTAGTTCCGAGGTTAAAGAAAGAGTAGAGCTATAACTCTACTCGCCCTCTGGCCCTTCGTGGCCTGTTCTAGGGAGAACTTTACCTTTACTGTAACTAGGTACAGGGTTTGAGTTTGTTCATAACTATTACTTGGATGACATGCATCTGGGGAAAAGTCCGGGGAATGGTGGGAGTCGCCATTGTGATAGGAGAAATGTCAGTAGTATGAACTGTGCTAGTAAGATTTTGTTTTGGTTTGTTAGTGACATTTGGTTCAGAGGAATGTTCTGTGACATAGCATGGAGCAATGAGCAGAAGAGCAAGCCTACTTTCCCCTTCTTCAGGCTTCAAAGGGATAAAGTGCCTAAATATGAACTTTGGATAGAGGAAAAATCTGTAAGAACAAAACAGAGATGGATAACAGTGCATTAATGGACTGTGGGGAAAGGGAAATGGATTAAATTGCATCAGGATCACATTCATGTTTGGCTTCCTTCTACAGGGTCATCATTTTATCTGAAAACTGCCTGTTGCCACTTCCTGCCGGCCAACAGCCCACAAGCGCCGCGGAGTAGCCGTCAGAAGTGACAGACGGTAGTTGTCAGATACAGTACCACCCACAGTTGTTGTAGACACCATCTTTCAAGTCGTCCAAAACAAATGTTTGAGGGTTATTACAAATTCACCGAGACATACACCCATATCCCGCCTTCACTCTACTGCTGGCATAGAATATATTAAACCTTACACTCTATACCTAGCGTCCAGATTCTACTCTACCTGCCCTCATCATCCCAATCCTCTCATTCTACTCTACCTGCCCTCATCATCCCAATCCTCTCATTCTACTCTATCTGCCCTCATCATCCCAATCCTCTCATTCTACTCTACCTGCCCTCATCATCCCAATCCTCTCATTCTACTCTATCTGCCCTCATCATCCCAATCCTCTCATTCTACTCTATCTGCCCTCATCATCCCAATCCTCTCATTCTACTCTACCTGCCCTCATCATCCCAATCCTCTCATTCTACTCTATCTGCCCTCATCATCCCAATCCTCTCATTCTACTCTACCTGCCCTCATCATCCCAATCCTCTCATTCTACTCTATCTGCCCTCATCATCCCAATCCTCTCATTCTACTCTACCTGCCCTCATCATCCCAATCCTCTCATTCTACTCTATCTGCCCTCATCATCCCAATCCTCTCATTCTACTCTACCTGCCCTCATCATCCCAATCCTCTCATTCTACTCTACCTGCCCTCATCATCCCAATCCTCTCATTCTACTCTACCTGCCCTCATCATCCCAATCCTCTCATTCTACTCTACCTGCCCTCATCATCCCAATCCTCTCATTCGGTCCATTGGTCACTACACACTACAAGATCTAACTACAATGTATAAGAAATATAAACATAAGAGGCCGAAGCACAACCTGCTCTAAATAGAGCTTCTTGGTAAGTTAGTGTTTTTTCTGTGCGGTTTTTCACTACAATTACGATGCGGAATATCTTCTACATGGCGGCCAGGGTTAAGTTCCTGCTCCTAGGCGAAATGGAAGTTGGTTAAAGGCACAACAGATTACTATTCTTGTATTCTCTATTGATGTAACTTGGTACTGTCAATAAAGCTTTTAACAATAATAAGACACCATCACGAGAAGCTCTCTCCTTCCAGCTTCCAGATTGTATCCGATAGTTCGTAATCGGAAACACGCCAACGTTACATAAGAAAAATTATAGATAAATACATCTAATTTGGAAAGGTGTGTTCGTCGACACGTACGTACATCTTGTAAACAACTGAATGAAAGATCGCTCTATGCCTCACCGGCCTGTAAGACCGTATTGTGCTGACAGTTAGAAACAGTAACGTTAGGATCTGCCGATCGCAGTGGCCGCGCGGTCTAAGGCGTGGGTCTACGGCCGCTCGCTTGCTGGGATTGTGGGTTCGAATACCGCCGGGGGCATGGATGTCTGTCTGCTGTGAGTGTTGTGTGTTGTCAGGTAGAGGTCTGTGCGTCGGGCTGATCACTCGTCCAGAGGAGTCCTACCCAGTGTGGTGTGTATAAAGTGTGTGATCGTGGAGCCTCGAAAAAATGAGGCGGCCTAGGCCCCCAAGGGGCTGTCGAGCCATTGAAAAAAAACATTAGAATTAATTAGAGAATAACAAACGTAAAGTAGTCCCTTTCCACGCCATGAAGACACATTGGAGCAGAGGTATGGCTCCACTCATTCTTAGCCTCGGCAGTAGAAATAGGACAGTGGTCAGCTACACCCTGGGGGAAAGGACACCCCGTACCCATTGCCTAGGAGGCTGGGTGGGTAGCAGAGCCGGTGTCGACGTTTCGGAGAAGACAAAATCTCTTGCCTCTGCAGGAAATCAAACCCCCGATTTTCCAGCCTATAGCGTAGTCACTGTACTGACTGAGCTATCCCGGCTCCACTATTTAGGGAAATTTTCGTTGTAATTTTTATTGTCGTAGTTTTCAGGTGCGTCAGGAAATGCAGCGCAAAAACCAGCACAGCGTTTGTATCGAGGTCACGGCAAAGCTGGCCGAAGTGTGGTCAGAAGACAAAGTTGTCTGTGTGCTTTATTAAGTACGGTGCTTTATTAAGTACGGTATGTGGTGGGGTGGGGTGAGGTGTAGATCTTACGTTATCTAATGTCAGTTAATGTTGTACAGTGAAATAATGGCTGTGTGTTCTGAGATCCACACAAAACACATAAATACACTGTGTGGGCAGAACGTAGAATTTGTGACTGTTAAACGTGGTGGTACATATAGTAACCACTGGGCTTTAAAGGGTTAATATACATTGTACATAAATACAGTCCGTACCGCGCAGTAACACACACTCCGTCTCAGTTATACAAACCAGTCAGTTAATGCTGTACAGTGAAATAATCGCTGTTTGTTCTGAGATCCACACAAAACACATAAATACAGTCCGTACCGCGCAGTAAACACACTCCGTCTCAGTTATACAAACCAGTCAGTTAATGTTGTACAGTGAAATAATCGCTGTTTGTTCTGAGATCCACACAAAACACATAAATACAGTCCGTACCGCGCAGTAAACACACTCCGTCTCAGTTATACAAACCAGTCAGTTAATGTTGTACAGTGAAATAATCGCTGTTTGTTCTGAGATCCACACAAAACACATAAATACAGTCCGTACCGCGCAGTAAACACACTCCGTCTCAGTTATACAAACCAGTCAGTTAATGCTGTACAGTGAAATAATCGCTGTTTGTTCTGAGATCCACACAAAACACATAAATACAGTCCGTACCGCGCAGTAAACACACTCCGTCTCAGTTATACAAACCAGTCAGTTAATGCTGTACAGTGAAATAATCGCTGTTTGTTCTGAGATCCACACAAAACACATAAATACAGTCCGTACCGCGCAGTAAACACACTCCGTCTCAGTTATACAAACCAGTCAGTTAATGTTGTACAGTGAAATAATCGCTGTTTGTTCTGAGATCCACACAAAACACATAAATACAGTCCGTACCGCGCAGTAAACACACTCCGTCTCAGTTATACAAACCAGTCAGTTAATGCTGTACAGTGAAATAATCGCTGTTTGTTCTCAGATCCACACAAAACACATAAATACAGTCCGTACCGCGCAGTAAACACACTCCGTCTCAGTTATACAAACCAGTCAGTTAATGCTGTACAGTGAAATAATCGCTGTTTGTTCTGAGATCCACACAAAACACATAAATTAAAACCTTTATTTTCTCCTTCCATGTATACATCATACCAGCCGCCATATTACATATAGATCATACAATTGTTCCATTAACCAATCCTACTCTCGGTACCTCCCCCGGCCTATACGTGTAATGCTTGACATCTAAGTAGCTGTAGTGAAAAATTCTAACTATATCAAACAACACCACCCACTAACTCCACTCTACTTACAGCAAGGCATGTTTCGGTCTTTTATGCATATTTTGTTATACATAGAGTGTAGGTCTGCCAGCTCATATTGTCCTATGGCCCCAATGAGGGGGTTAGTGTGGGATGTACACTGATCGTAAAATCGGGCCGCTATTTTCAGAATATACGTACGAATATAGTCGATGTCCAAAGAGGAGTGTAAGCTAATGATGGGTGTACATTTCGGGGAATTAGAGATGACTCTCAAGCATTTATTCTGTATTATTTGTAGTTGATATGTGGAGTCGCTAATGGAACACCAAACCGGGACAGCGTACGACAATGTAGATCGGATAGATGTTGTGTATAGAAGAAGCTTCGTTGATGGTGACACTGTTGAGTCCCTGGCCAGAAGAGGGAAAAGTTTCATGAGATTCCCAAGCGCCGTACCGGTCCGTCGCTTGATGTGAGCGTAGTAATTCAGCGTGGGCGTGAGCAGTAGTCCGAGATAAGTAACCTCCGGTGCCCAAGAAATCGTCGTTCCCTCCATTTTGAGTGGAGCTAGGTGGGCGGGTCGTCTTTTAGTGAAAAGTATAGCTTCCGTTTTTTCAATATTGACTTTAAGTCGCCATTGTGAGAAATAGGCGGTCATGCGAGAGAGTGCTTGTGATAGACGGCGGGAAATCGTATCTGGGCGCCAGGATTGGACGAATAGCGCTGTGTCGTCGGCATACATGGCTGTTTGTACGAAGGGGTTACGTGGAAAATCAGACGTATAGATAGTAAAAAGGATAGGGGAGAGGACTGTTCCTTGTGGGGGCCCGGCCGGGAGGGTGTTTTTTTTTTGTTGACGAAAAACCAGCAACAGTAAGTGCCGTTGCACACTTGCGATTTTCTGTCGCGCGATTATTTAGTCGCACAAATAGAACACACTGTTTTCAGTAGGAATTCGCGCACATGCGACTAAATTAAAGCAGCGATTAAAAAGACGCAACCAGCCCTATTTTACTAGCGACGCGACTGTCGCGAAGTAAAATGGGTCACATAGACAGGAATGAACCTGCGCACACTTGCTTCTGCTGCTGTTCAGTCGCAGTTCAATCCTTGGAGAGAAATCTATCGTTGAAAATTATTGTATTTGAATTATTTGTTATTGATATTGAATTATGTCTGATAACGAATCTGCTGTTGATGATTCACCATCACACATTGTTTTGGACACGGAGAAATTGATTTTTGAATTGTAAAAACGGCCTGCTCTGTATGACAAAAAATTTGACTTATAAGTGGGCGCACCCAATGTTTTGGTTTGCGTCTTTTTTTGTATTTCATACGCAGTAATAAGTCAATCACACAAGTACTTTCGATGAAATCCATACCATTACTGAAATACACTAGCGATTTTTGGGTCGCCGTGTGCGGACCGCAATACTTTTCGGCGATTGTGACGTTTCAGTCGCGGCGGCAATAAATCGCAAGTGTGCGCCTAGCCTAACTGCAAACGTCCTGTCTGTGAGATATGACTTAAGGAAAGTTAGGAGATATCTTGGGAAGTTGTACTGTAGTAATTTGCACAGCAACGCGCTCACCCAGACTGTCACACTCCAAGTCTATCAATACCAGTCACGTATGCTTGTGGACATTGACACCGTGGCTGATATACAGTGATACCTCGGCTAACGAAGATAATTCGTTCCGGAATCACATTCGTTAGCCGAAATCTTCGTTAGCCGAAACGTGAGCAACTTTCTGCTTCCCTTGGGTTTGTCTCTTACATTTTTTGGTTGGTGGGTCTCCCCTATGTGATGTGGTCAGCTCATCTCTTTGTCACACACATACAGACGGAAAAGATAAGCTCCTGGAATGGCCCGACTGTTCATGTTTGCTGCTTTATGTTAGCGCGAGCATCCACTAAAACATTCGTTAGCCGAATCCATATTCGTTAGCAGGGTCACACGTTAGCCGAGGTATCACTGTACTCAGTTAGCCGAGCTAATTGCGCTATGTTTGAATGTTTTTTCCGGAAGCCGAATTGTTCATGCGCAATTATTCCTTCCCTATGCTCATGTCGGACCACTCGTTTGACCACAATTCTTTCCAGAAGCTTGCTGAGGGCAGGTAGAAGACTGATCGGTCGGTAAGTTTTAGGGTCGGAAGGCGGTTTCTTCGGCATTGGTAGGGCCAGAACCACAGCGTGTTTCCAGTTATTCGGAAAGTATCCACAAAACACATAAATACAGTCCGTACCGCACAGTAAACACACTCCGTCTCAGTTATACAAACCAGTCAGTTAATGCTGTACAGTGAAATAATCGCTGTTTGTTCTGAGATCCACACAAAACACATAAATACAGTCCGTACCGCGCAGTAAACACACTCCGTCTCAGTTATACAAACCAGTCAGTTAATGCTGTACAGTGAAATAATCGCTGTTTGTTCTGAGATCCACACAAAACACATAAATACAGTCCGTACCGCGCAGTAAACACACTCCGTCTCAGTTATACAAACCAGTCAGTTAATGCTGTACAGTGAAATAATCGCTGTTTGTTCTGAGATCCACACAAAACACATAAATACAGTCCGTACCGCGCAGTAAACACACTCCGTCTTAGTTACACAAACCAGTCAGTTAATGCTGTACAGTGAAATAATCGCTGTTTGTTCTGAGATCCACACAAAACACATAAATACAGTCCGTACCGCGCAGTAAACACACTCCGTCTCAGTTATACAAACCAGTCAGTTAATGTTGTACAGTGAAATAATCGCTGTTTGTTCTGAGATCCACACAAAACACATAAATACAGTCCGTACCGCGCAGTAAACACACTCCGTCTCAGTTATACAAACCAGTCAGTTAATGTTGTACAGTCAAATAATCGCTGTTTGTTCTGAGATCCACACAAAACACATAAATACAGTCCGTACCGCGCAGTAAACACACTCCGTCTCAGTTATACAAACCAGTCAGTTAATGCTGTACAGTGAAATAATCGCTGTTTGTTCTGAGATCCACACAAAACACATAAATACAGTCCGTACCGCGCAGTAAACACACTCCGTCTCAGTTATACAAACCAGTCAGTTAATGCTGTACAGTGAAATAATCGCTGTTTGTTCTGAGATCCACACAAAACACATAAATACAGTCCGTACCGCGCAGTAAACACACTCCGTCTTAGTTACACAAACCAGTCAGTTAATGCTGTACAGTGAAATAATCGCTGTTTGTTCTGAGATCCACACAAAACACATAAATACAGTCCGTACCGCGCAGTAAACACACTCCGTCTCAGTTATACAAACCAGTCAGTTAATGCTGTACAGTGAAATAATCGCTGTTTGTTCTGAGATCCACACAAAACACATAAATACAGTCCGTACCGCGCATTAAACACACTCCGTCTTAGTTACACAAACCAGTCAGTTAATGCTGTACAGTGAAATAATCGCTGTTTGTTCTGAGATCCACACAAAACACATAAATACAGTCCGTACCGCGCAGTAAACACACTCCGTCTCAGTTATACAAACCAGTCAGTTAATGCTGTACAGTGAAATAATGGCTGTTTGTTCTGAGATCCACACAAAACACATAAATACAGTCCGTACCGCGCAGTAAACACACTGCGTCTCAGTTATACAAACCAGTCAGTTAATGTTGTACAGTGAAATAATGGCTGTTTGTTCTGAGATCCACACAAAACACATAAATACAGTCCGTACCGCGCAGTAAACACACTCCGTCTCAGTTATACAAACCAGTCAGTTAATGCTGTACAGTGAAATAATGGCTGTTTGTTCTGAGATCCACACAAAACACATAAATACAGTCCGTACCGCGCAGTAAACACACTGCGTCTCAGTTATACAAACCAGTCAGTTAATGTTGTACAGTGAAATAATCGCTGTTTGTTCTGAGATCCACACAAAACACATAAATACAGTCCGTACCGCGCAGTAAACACACTGCGTCTCAGTTATACAAACCAGTCAGTTAATGTTGTACAGTGAAATAATCGCTGTTTGTTCTGAGATCCACACAAAACACATAAATACAGTCCGTACCGCGCAGTAAACACACTCCGTCTCAGTTATACAAACCAGTCAGTTAATGCTGTACAGTGAAATAATCGCTGTTTGTTCTGAGATCCACACAAAACACATAAATACAGTCCGTACCGCGCAGTAAACACACTCCGTCTCAGTTATACAAACCAGTCAGTTAATGCTGTACAGTGAAATAATCGCTGTTTGTTCTGAGATCCACACAAAACACATAAATACAGTCCGTACCGCGCAGTAAACACACTCCGTCTCAGTTATACAAACCAGTCAGTTAATGCTGTACAGTGAAATAATCGCTGTTTGTTCTGAGATCCACACAAAACACATAAATACAGTCCGTACCGCGCAGTAAACACACTCCGTCTCAGTTATACAAACCAGTCAGTTAATGCTGTACAGTGAAATAATGGCTGTTTGTTCTGAGATCCACACAAAACACATAAATACAGTCCGTACCGCGCAGTAAACACACTCCGTCTCAGTTATACAAACCAGTCAGTTAATGCTGTACAGTGAAATAATCGCTGTTTGTTCTGAGATCCACACAAAACACATAAATACAGTCCGTACCGCGCAGTAAACACACTCCGTCTCAGTTACACAAACCAGTCAGTTAATGCTGTACAGTGAAATAATCGCTGTTTGTTCTGAGATCCACACAAAACACATAAATACAGTCCGTACCGCGCAGTAAACACACTCCGTCTCAGTTACACAAACCAGTCAGTTAATGCTGTACAGTGAAATAATCGCTGTTTGTTCTGAGATCCACACAAAACACATAAATACAGTCCGTACCGCGCAGTAAACACACTCCGTCTCAGTTATACAAACCAGTCAGTTAATGCTGTACAGTGAAATAATCGCTGTTTGTTCTGAGATCCACACAAAACACATAAATACACTGTGTGGGCAGAACGTAGAATTTGTGAATGTTAATCTTGGTGGTACATATAGTAACCACTGGGCTTTAAAAAGGTTAAGCCCGAGAGAATTGCGAAAGCTCGCTAATCCGACGATTTGACACGCCATTTTGCGTATGAAGTCATCAGGGCCTAAGCAGCTACTTCCTCTCACACTGTCAGCAAAGAGCTGCGGCATGTTGACACAACTGTCAACTGTGCAACTCGGTGGCGCCACCACGCATACACGACGCTACGGAAGCAGCGGCCTATTGCAGGCCTGCTCGCCCCACGTTCGCAGCGCCATAGTTTGAAAACCCCGTAGTGTATAGAAGGGGTGGGGAGTTGGTATTCTTACATAACTAACCAACTAACTAACTAACTAACTAACCCCATGTAGCACAGTCCTTCTTGACAAGCTAACAGGTCGTCAGCTAGTCAGGAAATTCCCCGCGTTTTATGGAACTCGAAGGTTCATTACCGCATTCACAACAGCACGCCACCTGTCCCTATCCTGAGCCATATCAATCCAGTCCATGTCCCCCATCCCACTTCTTGAAGATCCATTTTAATATTATCCTCCCATCTAATCCTGGGTCTTCCAAGTGGTCTCCTTCCCTCAGGTCTCCCCATCAAAAGCCTGTATGCACCTCTCCCCTCCCCCATACGTGCTACATACCCTGCCCACCTCATTCTTCTTGATTTGATCACCCGGGTATTCTTACATGCCCTCTTATTTGCGTTTGCGTCTGTGTGTACAGACGTTAGGCTGCGTCAGCGTCTGTTTGCAGTTGCACACACACACACACACCGACCTTTGACCTGTACACAAAACAACGCCAAGCTCTCCAGGCCTGTTCTACCGACAACTGACCTCAGCATCAGCACACAAAAGTTGCTAAACTAAAACACGGTACAACAGAACTAGGTGCAACACAGGGCAATGACCTGCTGAACGACCGCTGTTAAAGGTATCTGTCCATGCCTTGAAGGCATATACGGGGGAGCAGAGGTATAGCTCCACTCGTTCTTACCCTCGGCACTAGATGGAGGTGAGTGGTCAGTTTCACGCACCGGCCGCTTTACTTCCCGGTACCCACTGAATATGAGACTGCGTGGAGACGAGAAATATGTCTCGTCGCTGCTGGCAATCGAACCCCGGACGTTTGAACCCCTCGCTAATCAGTACGACGGCCGTAACAGCGCATACGAATGTTGACGACGGAGTATTAGAGGCAAACGTGCCGTACAGCTAGGCAGTGGCGTAGGGAAGGTTTTTGGCGCCCGATGCGAGTAATCACATTGGACACCCCTTAAGAGAAATTATTAATTTTTAAAAAATCACAACCATTTACCTAATTTCCATTCATTGCACTCTAACTCCAAGGGGCAGTGGCACAGTCCTTCGTGAGAAGCTAACAGGTCCTCAGCTGATAAAGAAATACCCCACATTTTATAAAACCCGAAGGTTCATAACCGCATTCACAAAAGCCCGCCGCCTGTCGCTATCCTGCGCCGTTTCTCTCAATAACTTACAATTTTCTGAGCGCACAAAATCACGTTGTATCCATTTGCAATGTTCACTTTGCCTCCCCTTAGCATAATTTAGACATTTTGATGATGTCATATTCGACGTCGTAATGATTTTGGTATCAAGACAAAATGATTTGCCATATTTTTAATTTTATTAAATAAACTGTGTCGACTGAAATAGCCTCTAATTTTTTTTTTTACCGAACTCTACAAAATGGGGTGACCGAAACATACATATATAACATTCTAACGGGGCATTTTGGTTGTCTGCAAAGTTACGCTCCTCTAGACCAGCGGTATTCAACCTTTTTTGTTCGCGTACCCCCACATATAATTTCTCTTCAACTTTGTACCCCCAAAGTTGTTGGTGCACAATTCAAGTTATACACAGTCTATAATCTACATCTAAAATAAGTTAAATAAATCACATCCAAAATAATGTATTAAATAATAAGTTTTAAATGAGAAAAAGGAGAGTCAAGCTGTTAAATAACAAATATATTATTGTCTGTCGTATAAAAATTAATAAAGGAACAAATGTATTTTAGCAAAGCAAAATTATATGCACTGTGTGGAATAAAATGAAACTAGCGGCCAGATAAGAATCGCATAAAGGAGAGAGAGAGAGAGAGAGAGAGAGAGAGAGAGAGAGAGACACAAATGGCGCTCCCAAATCGCATGTCCTTACGTCCGGTCTCTTGTGGCTAACCCTAAATCTGGCCCTGATTATTCAGTGTTTATCGTGAAGTAATGTATTTTTTTTAATTTCACGTACCCCCTAAGATGTCTTCACGTACCCCCGGGGCTAAGCGTACCCCAGGTTGAAACCACTTCTCTAGAACAATGTTAACATCAGGGACGTTGCTTGAGCAGGTAGGAAGTGGTGACGCCGCCCCAGGCGGCATAGTCCAAGGGGCAGCAAAATGGATACTTTAAACGAAAAAGAAAATTGATATTGTGCCCAACAAATTTTAATTTTTGAGCCAAATTCAGTACGTAATTGTGATTTTTTGAAGTTCATATTTTGTTAGGGGCAGCCATTGTTATTACTCGCCCCGGCCGCCAAAAAAAAATCTAGCTACGCCACTGATCATCTTACAAACCTCACTCAGAAAACCTACAGAGAACATACCACTTCGTGACCCTGACACAGAAGGGATAACAATATTACAATGGACTTTACAAAGAAATTATGTCCACGTGTGGACCAAATTAAACCTCAAACCTTGCATGAATTAAAACTGGTTCAGGATAGGATCCACGTGGCGGGCTGTTGTGAGACGGTAATGAACATTCGGGTTCCATAAAACAGCGGTAACGTATTCACCAGCTGCACGATTGTTACCTCCTCTGCTCCATTGACTTATCACCATTAGCTACTACACTGATGTATTTTAATCAGAAATACAACAAAATACAACACCAACTAACTTACCAACTTCGCCATCGACTGGTATTTTGGCGCCAAAAGATTCGCCAATGAAAACGGTACCATCTTCAAGCACAAGGCTACACGTGCACTGCTTCTTCGTCACACACATGCTTCCTACTGAACACAGTCAGTTTCTGCTCATTTGATTACTGGTTACCAACTGAACATGCCGAACGATCCATGTGTTGTATGCTTCAGTGTTGCCACACGTACAACAGTATCTTCACCTGTGCTGTAAGCAATAGCCACTTACATCTTTTTCACCTTACAATATTGGTATTATTATAATGTTCCACCACGTTCTGGAAACTTCGCAGATTAAACTACAAACATGTACTTTTGATGAGATGTATAAGTACGAGAGGTAATACATTACGCATGCACAGATCGATTTATTTTACACTAAAACAATATTGCAAAGCATGGAACAGCGAGAGATCGCAAACGCGCAGAATCCAAACAGCGTGCAATATACACAGTCATATCTCAAACAGTTACGAGTAATGCCGGTTAATGCACGCCTATACGAAAACTATAAATTGTTACGTGTGAGCTCACAATTCAAATTACTTCTAAACGTTTTAATGGATAACTTAGAATATGTCGGGTAATAATATTTCTGGCATAAAATTTCTATCTCAGACGATTTAAATTGTTGCTTCGAGTTGCAATAAAGACTAAACAGAATGATTTTATTGTCTCCTGTTGTGATGCAAACTATAACCGGCATTTTCACTCAACACACTGCAAAGAATGCAGGTAAACTCGTGAACAAGATGACATCACCCGTGTAATGCACGACTGAATAAACGTACTATTCATTGTGACATCGTCGCCAACAGCTACATTGCCAGGTTAGTACCACGTGTAGCCACTGACAATGACATCAGTAAATATCACTCGCTTTTTGTAAACTTTCTACATTCACGGGAGACTAGTCCAGTGTAGACAAGCCATAGATGCAAGCCACCAGCCAAGAACAACTTACCCCCAGAACACCTTTCAACTCCTCGTGTTGCATCAACCTTCCTTGGAACACAGCTGACGCTGTCTCTGCCCACCCCTCCAACCGAGCAGCTGATAAAGTGCCTGAGGGGTGGAGGGGACTTGTACAGTCAACCATAAAAGTTTGCTGCTGCTCGATGTACAGTCGTTACACGATAAATGTGCAACTCACGTACAGGCATCAGCTTGCAAAATATCACAGCGATGAAGATTCCTGGTGAGGCTGTGGTCTACGCTGTTGGGCTGGTGCAAACATTTACATCTTTCTGGCCTGAAGATGCAGGCGGTACGTGCTTTCGAAACGTTAGGAACCAAACCACCAGATTACATTGTGTCATGGTGTTATTACTGACCATTACATTGTGTCATGGTGTTATTACTGACCATTACATTGTGTCATGGTGTTATTACTGACCATTACATTGTGTCATGGTGTTATTACTGACCATTACATTGTGTCATGGTGTTATTACTGACCATTACATTGTCATGGTGTTATTACTAACCATTACATTGTGGCATGGTGTTATTACTGACCATTACATTGCGTCATGGTGTTATTACTGACCATTACATTGTGTCATGGTGTTATTACTGACCATTACATTGTGTCATGGTGTTATTACTGACCATTACATTGCGTCATGGTGTTATTACTGACCATTACATTGTGTCATGGTGTTATTACTGACCATTACATTGTGTCATGGTGTTATTACTGACCATTACATTGTGTCATGGTGTTATTACTAACCATTACATTGTGGCATGGTGTTATTACTGACCATTACATTGTGTCATGGTGTTATTACTAACCATTACATTGTGGCATGGTGTTATTACTGACCATTACATTGCGTCATGGTGTTATTACTGACCATTACATTGCGTCATGGTGTTATTACTAACCATTACATTGTGTCATGGTGTTATATACTGACCATTACATTGTGTCATGGTGTTATTACTAACCATTACATTGTGGCATGGTGTTATTACTGACCATTACATTGCGTCATGGTGTTATTACTGACCATTACATTGTGTCATGGTGTTATTACTGACCATTACATTGCGTCATGGTGTTATTACTGACCATTACATTGTGTCATGGTGTTATTACTGACCATTACATTGTGTCATGGTGTTATTACTGACCATTACATTGTGTCATGGTGTTATTACTAACCATTACATTGTGGCATGGTGTTATTACTGACCATTACATTGTGTCATGGTGTTATTACTAACCATTACATTGTGGCATGGTGTTATTACTGACCATTACATTGCGTCATGGTGTTATTACTGACCATTACATTGCGTCATGGTGTTATTACTAACCATTACATTGTGTCATGGTGTTATTACTGACCATTACATTGTGTCATGGTGTTATTACTAACCATTACATTGTGGCATGGTGTTATTACTGACCATTACATTGCGTCATGGTGTTATTACTGACCATTACATTGTGTCATGGTGTTATTACTAACCATTACATTGTGTCATGGTGTTATTACTGACCATTACATTGTGTCATGGTGTTATTACTAACCATTACATTGTGGCATGGTGTTATTACTAACCATTACATTGTGTCATGGTGTTATTACTGACCATTACATTGTGTCATGGTGTTATTACTAACCATTACATTGTGGCATGGTGTTATTACTAACCATTACATTGCGTCATGGTGTTATTACTAACCATTACATTGTGTCATGGTGTTATTACTGACCATTACATGTTGTCATGGTGTTATTACTGACCATTACATTGTGTCATGGTGTTATTACTGACCATTACATTGTGTCATGGTGTTATTACTGACCATTACATTGTGTCATGGTGTTATTACTGACCATTACATTGTGTCATGGTGTTATTACTGACCATTACATTGTGTCATGGTGTTATTACTGACCATTACATTGTGTCATGGTGTTATTACTGACCATTACATTGCGTCATGGTGTTATTACTGACCATTACATTGTGTCATGGTGTTATTACTGACCATTACATTGCGTCATGGTGTTATTACTGACCATTACATTGTGTCATGGTGTTATTACTGACCATTACATTGTGTCATGGTGTTATTACTGACCATTCACACAGTCCTACTTGACAGTCATCTGGTCGCTCAGCTGGTCAACAGATTCCTAAGCTAAAGTTCATCACCGTGTTCACAGCAGCCCACCAATGGCAAGTATCTTCAGCCAGTTCAATCCAGCACACATTAGCACTTCCTGTTCTCGACGATTCATTTTAATAGTATCTTTCTATCTACGCCCAGTTTGTTTCAAGTGACGTCTTCCCTTCAGGTTTCCCATCAAAATGTGGGCCTTTCTTATCTTCTCCCTGTGTGCTACATGCCCCACCCATCATTCCCTTCTTGGTTTAGACACTCTGACAACACAGTGTGTACACAGAAAATGATGGAAGTACAGTAATAAATGGTGAACAGTAAAAGCTTTCAGATGAATATGCTAGTATTCGCTTGGAGCGACTGAAAAACCATGTTCAATATAACATGTATTAACGTTCAGAAGCGGGACATGTAGCACGCATGAGACAGATCATAAATGCGTCAAAAGTGATCCGAAAACCTGACGAGAACAGAACTCCCAGAAAACATAAGACTAGATGGAAGGATAACATTAAGGCGGATTTTAAGGAAACAAAAGTGTGTCGATATGGAGTGGATACATCTCGCTCACGATAGGGAGGATCGTGGCAACACTGTAATGAAAGGACGAGGGACTTGTTGACTGGAGGAGCAACTGTCAGCTACTCAACAAGGACTCTGCTGCATGATGTTCCGAGCACCGAACTCACGGTCTACTGATTGGCACTCGTGAGGTCCGGCTTTGAAACTCGTCCTGGAGACCAGCAACCCTGACACACCTCTCACGGTTTACCTCAGTTCCTTCAGGCAGATTCTGGGTTAATAGATTAAACTGGACCACGACAACTCCCTGGCCTGTACATCCTGTCCACCTAATCCGCCATTAATGATCCTACATTCGACGCTATGTAAAGTCACTGACAGTGTCTTTAACCCTTTAAAGCCCAGTGGCAAATATGTACCGCCATGTTTAACATTCACAAATTCTACGTTCTGCCCACACAGTGTATTTATGTGTTTTGTGTGGATCTCAGAACAAACAGCGATTATTTCACTGTACAACATTAACTGACTGGTTTGTATAACTGAGACGGAGTGTGTTTACTGCGCGGTACGGACTGTATTTATGTGTTTTGTGTGGATCTCAGAACAAACAGCGATTATTTCACTGTACAACATTAACTGACTGGTTTGTATAACTGAGACGGAGTGTGTTTACTGCGCGGTACGGACTGTATTTATGTGTTTTGTGTGGATCTCAGAACAAACAGCGATTATTTCACTGTACAGCATTAACTGACTGGTTTGTATAACTGAGACGGAGTGTGTTTACTGCGCGGTACGGACTGTATTTATGTGTTTTGTGTGGATCTCAGAACAAACAGCGATTATTTCACTGTACAGCATTAACTGACTGGTTTGTATAACTGAGACGGAGTGTGTTTACTGCGCGGTACGGACTGTATTTATGTGTTTTGTGTGGATCTCAGAACAAACAGCGATTATTTCACTGTACAACATTAACTGACTGGTTTGTATAACTGAGACGGAGTGTGTTTACTGCGCGGTACGGACTGTATTTATGTGTTTTGTGTGGATCTCAGAACAAACAGCGATTATTTCACTGTACAACATTAACTGACTGGTTTGTATAACTGAGACGTAGTGTGTTTACTGTGAGGTACGGACTGAATTCCAAGCGTCCTTACAGCAAGTAACAAAGTACTATATAACCAATGCTCCCCAATTCAGAAACAGCGTTGACTTTCGGAAGGTTCTGTTATCAGCCATTCAGTTTCAAATCCTGAACATGACTGGCAATTCGTGTTCAAACTCTAAACAGACCTTATTGAGATAAATTCATTTTGTGTTACTTAAATAGAAAGGGACTTATGACTGTAGGATAAGGATAGCCAAGGAAGGGAGCAGACGCAATGACTGCGGCTAACGCATTCAAAAGAATAAGACTGAGCAGAACATCCATCAACTGTCACGCTATGCACTTTTGCAGCTCGGTGTTTATTAGTGAAACCTGAGACTTGACACTTGTTAAGCGCACAATTCCTTGAGTTGGAAGTGCCAGTGGGCAACACCCCAAAATGCTCGTTTATCGTAGATTTGGGGTCTACCGGCTTAAATCGGCGCTACCAATCAGGTTTAGTTTTCCAAAAAGTTGAATTCGGCGTACGAGATTTCTCTGAATTTAATTTTTGGCCTATGGAATCATTTCAGCGTATGGGACGGTGAACTTGACTTTGCGACTTGTAAAGAGGACGCAGCTAGTGATGAGAACTCTCCGTTTTAGCCGTTGGATCAGTCTGGTCGCAAAGTTTGGGTACTCCGTTAGACTGGGACATGTATAACAAATTTCGTTTCAAAAGTGCGGAGTTATTCAAAATGCAATGTTCACCACTTAGTGTACAACAATAAAGGTCAAGTGTTTTAAATAAATCATGTGTTAATGTGTCAATGGGTAAATTGTGAAGCGTCGGAGTTGGATAGCGGACACTGCAGAGAGAAGGCGTCGTGTTACCGGGACTTCAGACTGTGTAAAGGACGGTAGCAGTTCCCAGGCTCTGCCTGTTTGTCCTTTGTAACAGCAACATGTAGATGACGTGATAGTATGGAGCATTGGTGGAATGATACTGACAGGGGAAACTGAAGTACTGGGAGAAAAACATTATACAGCGTTGGTGGTAGATGTATGAATGAGTATGGAGCATTGGTGGAATGATATTGACAGGGGAAACTGAAGTACTGGGAGAGAAACATTATACAGCGTTGGTGGTAGATGTATGAATGAGTATGGAGCATTGGTGGAATGATACTGACAGGGGAAACTGAAGTACTGGGAGAGAAACATTATACAGCGTTGGTGGTAGATGTATGAATGAGTATGGAGCATTGGTGGAATGATATTGACAGGGGAAACTGAAGTACTGGGAGAGAAACATTATACAGCGTTGGTGGTAGATGTATGAATGAGTATGGAGCATTGGTGGAATGATACTGACAGGGGAAACTGAAGTACTGGGAGAGAAACATTATACAGCGTTGGTGGTAGATGTATGAATGAGTATGGAGCATTGGTGGAATGATACTGACAGGGGAATCTGAAGTACTGGGAGAGAAACATTATACAGCGTTGGTGGTAGATGTCTGAATGAGTATGGAGCATTGGTGGAATGATACTGACAGGGGAATCTGAAGTACTGGGAGAGAAACATTATACAGCGTTGGTGGTAGATGTATGAATGAATATGGAGCATTGGTGGAATGATACTGAAAGGGGAAAACTGAAGTACTGGGAGAGAAACATTATACAGCGTTGGTGGTAGATGTATGAATGAGTATGGAGCATTGGTGGAATGATACTGACAGGGGAAAACTGAAGTACTGGGAGAGAAACATTATACAGTGTTGGTGGTAGATGTATGAATGAGTATGGAGCATTGGTGGAATGATACTGACAGGGGAAACTGAAGTACTGGGAGAGAAACATTATACAGCGTTGGTGGTAGATGTATGAATGAGTATGGAGCATTGGTGGAATGATACTGACAGGGGAAACTGAAGTACTGGGAGAGAAACATTATACAGCGTTGGTGGTAGATGTATGAATGAGTATGGAGCATTGGTGGAATGATACTGACAGGGGAAACTGAAGTACTGGGAGAGAAACATTATACAGCGTTGGTGGTAGATGTATGAATGAGTATGGAGCATTGGTGGAATGATACTGACAGGGGAAACTGAAGTACTGGGAGAGAAACATTATACAGCGTTGGTGGTAGATGTATGAATGAGTATGGAGCATTGGTGGAATGATACTGACAGGGGAAACTGAAGTACTGGGAGAGAAACATTATACAGCGTTGGTGGTAGATGAATGAATGAGTATGGAGCATTGGTGGAATTATACTGACAGGGGAAAACTAAAGTACTGGAGAAAAACCTGTCCTAAGGCCACTTTGTCCACGATAAATCTCGAACCCGGGCCTCCGCGGTCCATATTCGTATTCATGTACATGTTTCTCTTGCCAGAAGGAGAAACGGGCGACACCTGGGAACCGTTCAAAAAGTAATGTTCTTTCGGAAATCGGGGAATATTGGATAAAAAGGAAAGAATGACCTACGTGGAGGTCATGCCTGTCCTTCCGTCTGCGACCTTGCGTCAGCACCTGCCTCTTGCACAGATGTTCGTTAAATTCGACATCGGAGCCTTGTAACTAAATCCTGCCTAGCAATGCCAACTGTCGGCCACCCCGACACATAATGAAGCTCTGGAAAGCAGTTCCTTGAAGGCCATAAACCTTACACAGGGTTCGTTGAAATTCTTTATGGGATGCTTTCACTAGTTTAAAGTTTATTTTAATCAGTCTAAGTTAGCTTTGTGAACTTCAAAAACGCTGCTGGTAGTTGTGTGTGTTGGGCGTCTGAATATCACGTGCATCAAGTGCATGCGTCAAATGGTTATGAAACGTTACAAGACGCTGTCAGCTGCTGACACTGTGTCCACCACAAATCTCACATGGACTGGGATCGAACCCGGGCGTCCGCGGTGTGAGGCTGGCGACTGACCGCCTGAGCGGTGGCACGGCCGTCATTGCGTGTAACGGCGTGAGTGACATTTTACTAACATCATTTATCCATCATAAAATACGAACATAACTGTACACGGCACGTTTACGGACAGTTGACACAGCTAGTCTTTATTGCACGCACGGTGCAGCTCAACCCACTGGCACACTGCGTGTCACAGACCGACATAACGAGCTGGCGGGGGGGGGGGGGGGGGGGTGTAGGTAAAGGTAAAGCTGTGCCTAGAACAGGCCATGAAGGCCCAGAGAGGGAGTAGATATATAGCTCTACTGTTTCTTTAACTTCGGCGCTAGATGGGGGTGGGTGGTCAACTCCACGCCCCGACCGCTTTACCCCCGGGAAAGAGACCCGGTAGTCATTGTACAGGAGGATGGGTGGGCCCCAGGGCCGGTCTGGGCGTGTGCGGAAAATCTCGCCCCCACCGGGATTCGATTCCCGGACCGTTCAACCCGTAGCGAGTCGCTATACCGACTGAGCTATCGCGGCCCACAAAGTAAGCTTCTAGGTGATCAAAACACAGAAGTGGTCGTAGCCAACTGCAAGGTATTATCCCAGGAATTCCCCAAAGGAACAGCATGACAAACTCACAACAGCCCGTCTTGGGGCCTCCCACATTCGCACTGAGAGTGAAGACAACTGCTGACTTGTGACTGCATGCAGTTCGGTAGACGGACAGCAACGTTTCGGAGGACCAGACTGCCTCCATCTTCACGTCCCCTATCCCAGTTCAGCTGTACTGCGCACTCAATGTCTGCGGCACGACCAACGCCGTCCTGTGTCTCGCTGCAGGACGCAGAACATTCGTTACCGCACAAGGCCACGCGGTCACTGCGCGGAGCAAGGCTAGACCGGCGCGGCAGCTCAGTCAGTTCAGTGCCACAGCGACTAGGTTACGACCTGGCGCAGATTTTTCTCTTCTCCAGACCGGCTCAGGGGCCCACCCAGGCGTAAAGCGACAGGGAGGTGCATCTGACCGATAATCTCCTTATACCTCCGAGTTTAAGAATGCTTGGCACTATACCTCCATTTACCATTAAGCACATTTGAGAGTCTTAGTTAAATGGGACATGTTTTAATGACCTAGATGGTGAAATTGGCTGCGGGTGTGAAAGACATCTGAAACATACACAATTATCAGTCTGAAGGATCCAAAATTTAGTCAGAGATATAACAGTGTGTAGAATAAGTCATAAATATACAAAATACACATAATTGGTTCAATAAAACACGGGGAATTTATTGACTAGCTGACGATCTGTTAGCTTCTCAAGAAGGACTTTGCTGCATGGAGTTAGTTTTGCATAAGGTATTCATTTGTTACAGTAAATTCACTACATACGGCAGACAATACGCTTATGAGTAATTTCTGAACTGTACATTCACCACCAGAGTTAAAGCAGTGTGCATTTTAGTATCTTCTTCATGCTACTTTAAGTTGAGCCTTTTCATTCACGAGACGCATGAGCCTATGTGGTACACTGCTGAACATTTTGAAGCCAGCACAGTATGTATTGTGCTGAAAATACGAGAGGCTGGCAATTGGTCTATGCAAACTGTAATTACACCTTGTACCAGCACTGTGTGCAGGTGATGTTCCTTAGTTTCTGCATTATCACACGTATGGAGAAAGTAGACAAATCCATGACCTTAACCTCGGCAGGTCACGGAGGAAAGTGGCTACTTATAGGTTCTAGGGCAAGAGAACTGGGTACCTAGTGCACAGGACGCCTAATGGGGTCTGCAGAGACCCAGGTACCTAGTGCACAGGAAGTTCAATGGGGTCTGCAGAGACCCAGGTACCTAGTGCACAGGAAGTTCAATGGGGTCTGCACAGACCCAGGTACCCAGGGCACAGGAAGTTGAATGGGGTCTGCAGAGACCCAGGTACTCAGGGCACAGGAAGTTGAATGGGGTCTGCAGAGACCCAGGGTGCAGGAAGTTGAATGGGGTCTGCAGAGACCCAGGTACCTAGTGCACAGGAAGTTCAATGGGGTCTGCAGAGACCCAGGTACCTAGTGCACAGGAAGTTCAATGGGGTCTGCACAGACCCAGGTACCCAGGGCACAGGAAGTTGAATGGGGTCTGCAGAGACCCAGGTACTCAGGGCACAGGAAGTTGAATGGGGTCTGCAGAGACCCAGGGTGCAGGAAGTTGAATGGGGTCTGCAGAGAGCCAGGTACCCAGGGCACAGGAAGTTGAGTGGGGTCTGCAGAGACCCAGGTACCCAGGGCACAGGAAGTTGAATGGGGTCTGCAGAGACCCATGTACCAAGTGCACAGGAGGCTGGATAGGGCCCAAAGTTCGTCTGCAGGGGGTGGTGAAGGGAAAAAAAAACTTCAAATTGCAGTTTGGAATTGAAAGTCTGTTGTGCACCAATCAGTCACGTTAGTGACTGAGCTATCAAGACTTGTGCAGAACCAGAATAACACGAGGTGTACATCAAAAGGAGACTACATCCAACATATGTCCAATTATCATAAAAAGAAAATGATTTAACACTTTAGAAGATTGGGAGAAAACAAAAATAAAACATCCAGAAGTTAATGTCTAGCATAAACATGAACTTTGTCATTGGATACAGAAAATATAAGCAACAAAAAGGCACACACAGCACATTAACATAGACCTGCACATAATCCACGCAGCCTGTTTCACTCAGCACGCAGTGACTGACCCACAACTTCCCACTTTTTCAAGCAGTGGTCTAGCAACTTGAGTGCTTTCTGCTGCGGCACGCACAGTTTAACTGGCTATGAAATGGACACACCCGTCACATCACCAGACATTTCACCCATGCATTTTTCTTCTGGGAGTTTGTTAAGGACAACGCTTATGTCCTTCTGATGCGAATCATACTAAAATAGCTCAACATAAGAACACGTGCCAACACTGACCATGACATCCCCACAGTTGTAACAAGTAGCTGTACACTGGCTTGACATTGTTCAAGCAACTTGCAGTCCCTACAGCAAACTCTATTAGTCTCTCGTAACTCTTTATGAGTTGATATTTTGAGTGGCTCGTGTTTACAAACACACTGATGACTGGGTGTGACACTCTGGCTGACCTCCCCCCCGACCAGGGACCAGACCCATAAGCACGTTGAGCCCAAAAATACGTCGTTACCTCTGTTATCACTCGCAATGGTGGGAAATGGGAACAAAAGGCATGTAGCATTCACATCTTCCAAGATATCCATGTCATCTGTCGAGTGGTTGCTGAATGTAGTGCCTTTATCTTCATGTTCAGGCTTGTTGACGCTGAAGATACGGGCATTACGTCATCCAGTGACACAATGGCATATCCTGGAAGACTGCTGTGCTTCTACTCCAAGCCTAACTACTACACAGTTCTAAAATATGCCCGAGATGGCAACCGTAATCTAGAAAACACTTTCATGTGTAAAAGCATAAAGTAGTGGCCGTGCTATGGCTCAGGCGGTTAGTCGCCGGCCTCCCACACGGGTTCTATCCGGGTCAGTCCATGTGAGATTTATAGTGGACAAAGTGGCACTGGGACAGGTTTTTCCCCGTCAATTTCATTCCACCGGTGCTCCATTACTTGTAAAAATGAAAAAAACATGCTCATCTTCATCACAGGTTGCACAATAAGCCTTAAGGCTTCGGTGCGTCCGTAGCATCTGCTGTGGGGCCCTTCACCACAAAAAAGCATAAAGTAACCTTGCCCTAACCTGGACAACCGTCAAAATATGTCAAACCGTGTAATACGATGACAATATGTTAAATGCACTTGAAATGTACTGCAACATAAGATAAAATCAATGGCCTTCTTCTAGTTTAGTATAAGGATATGTGAATATATTACTGATAACACGTCTTACACACACAACAAGTAAAAATAAAACTTTTAATAACAAAGTCCAAGCCTCAGTGTTACACACATGTAAGTACTAAAGAAAGACAAAGCAAAAGAAAAGTCTAGGCACATGAAAAAAAATCTGTCCTGAATGTTATACTCAAAATCTTCAGTGGTCAATAATTATTAATTCGTCTATTCCCCAGTCCTCATAACTGTTGTCTGGTAAATAACGACGGATGATTATGGGGATTTTACGCTGCTTCAGCTCCTTCATAGCAATTTGTAGCGGATCTGTTTCTCCTTCCAACTCGACCATCACCGGTGCACACATTGCGATCTGCAGCGCTCTTGTTCCCAACACACGAGCTCGCTCATACTTCGTCATGTACCGAGTGGTGATTCTCTTTGACTTCTGGACCACGCCCCGAGCATCTCCTGCTGACAGGATGTCAATGTTTTCGCCTTCATCCTGCCACATATCAAAAAAGATGCTGGAAACATTTTTTCCTTTAAAATTTGGGTATGAAGTAACGCATTTTAGTTGTGAGGCATATATAACTGAAACCTGTTTAAGGATGCTCACATGCAAAGGTATTGTAACGGTTTGAAAAAAATCATCACAGCCATTTTGACAGAGTCCCATTAATGCACAAGTTGGTGGATCCCAACTACAAAAAATTCCTTGGGCTGCTGCTTAAACTAAGGCACCACTCCCTCCTGCAATTCATTATCAGCTGTAAATTTTTTATGGCTTTCTTCATTGGTCCAGATGTTCGAGCAGCCACTCTGTTTTCACTGTTAATCATTCTGTACTGCTTCAATATTAAGGACGTTCCATGTAACGAGTTTGCAATAAGGATGGCACCTAACGTTCGTTCATTCTCCATACAACTTTAATGATGTAACCAATGTCCATGCACAGGCTAATAATTATAAATCTTATTTAAATATTGCAACTGACCATTAGCGCAAATTTTCTCACACTCGGGTACCATTCTGTGTTGCACTAAAGTGAACTCTGCATGTCTGTGGAGAATTTTTGATCTCGAAAAACCGATTACAATTTATAAATGCGAAGTTATGGAAAATCAGTTTTGGTTTAATAATTTCCACATTATAAGCAGCTATCAAGAAACAAATCACGCTTGTAAACCGAGGGTTTACTGTACTTGTGCGCAATGACCAACCGACGCTCTTACCTCCTGCTGATCCAGTTCATCAATGTTTTCATCTTCGTCTACTTCATCAAAATCATCTCCGCCACTAAAACAGAAAACGAACAGCTGCACATACTACATGCGAGATATGAGGTTCTCTGAACAAGCTGATGAAGATTCAGGTATTCTTGGATGGTACACTGTATCAACTGGTCTAGAAGGCTACGTCTTCTTAGACTGTCTGATCCACGAGATAAAGGCACTACACTTCTCTGAAATGTTGATAACTATCTACCAGTCAGTTTGTTGTAACATGCCATAAGACTGGAATCTAGACACCATATGCTCGCATAAACGAACACTAGAAATTTTAAAGTTGTCCGTTCAATGCATTTTTTTAGATCAATGTATTCAGTTTATTGAACACTAGAAAATTCAGACACCACATCACACACTGCACTCAATGCAGTGTCTGCACATACACACTCTTAACAACATCAAAAGGCAACTGAGGTACCAGACAGCTGTACCATGTAATAACCCCCATCTAAATCTCCCTCAGACAACAGGGTGCAGCTACTAAACAAACCTAGGAGTACTTTATTAATCAAATTGTTGTAGCTACATATTATCGCCTTCAAAGTAATTTCCATTGGAAGCTACACACCAATCCACAAGTCTTCCAGACCCTGAAGTTATTTTGTCTGACTGCTTTAAGCAACTCTGCTGCTTTTTAAGGATGCCTTCACAATTGACTAAAAATGTGACCCTTTGAGTGAACTCAATTTTGGAAGAAGAAAAAAAGTGGCACAGGGCAAGGTCCAGTGACTACAGAGCACGATAAAGTGCCAGTATTTGTTTTTCATGTTCATATTTTTTGTTAAAAATTGTCTCTCCATTTCTTTGTTCATAATTAACTCCCCTGCTACCATTCTGATGCCTAAACAGCCATCTGTTGTCACAGGAGTCCCCACCCTTCCACATTTCCTTTAGTTTCCATCATTAGATGATGGCCCTATCAGTATCATTCCACCCATGTTCCACACTCATTCATTCATCTATTGCCTATGTCATATAATCTCAGCAAGTGTTGGCACTGTTAAACAGCACACATACACACACACACACAATTACACCAATAATTCTTTAACACCTAAAACTTGCACAATAAACTTAGAAATACTTAAAATTATGCTCATTTAAATATGTTAATTACCAAACCAATATATAATGTAAATAACTATATATATAAATTCCATGCTTATACTAGGCCATGGGAAGTGCCATGGATGATTGGAGATGGTGGAACTTGAGGTTTCCCCCTTTCTACCTGCTGCTGTATTACCCTCCAGCTCCCTACGGCCAATATCAACCAGAGCAAAGTGCCAGTTGGTTTGGTATCACCAACATTCCCAACACTTCCATTGCATTAACTGCATGTTTATCATGGGTGATGCTCTGATTTGTGTAACACTACTAGCGACAGTCTAGTAGCATTCTTCATAATGGCTTTTAGTTTAGTGGTGCTCCTATTCCTAGTGTTGCAATCTCAGGATCAGTGTTTTACTTACGACTTTTAGGAACAACACACAATTTTGGGTTGCTGCTGTTCCTAATGCATCAATCACAGAGTTCGTGTTTTACATAAGATTGTTAAGAACATATATGGAACGTAAGATTTAAAAAGTTGCAAGCTGCGTTGAACGAAAATAAACTTGCAATAAAAAGTCGGTAGAAACTTGCGAATATTACAACAGTTGGAAACCATATTTATGTAACAACAGGCCGACATTCTTACAAAACATCAGCATGGGTGTAAATCCTGCAGTTCGTAACCAGCGAAAACGAAGTCACGCTACATCTGTAACTATACAATGAATTAAGTATAGGTTACTAGGTTATGTTTCATACTATGAGTTCAGTATCAGTTACTAGGTAATGCTTCATTATACAAATAATTCATTGCAGGTTTACGCTTTAAAACTCGTAAGTCAAAACGCTGTTAGACACTACAATTACGCTGCGCAAGAACGGTCACATCTTATATTGAAACTACGCACATGATGCCCGATTTCAATACAATGAAGCAACTTAAGAAAGCAGGAAAACTAGCAATTATATTTTACGTACTCGTCACCGTCGAACTCATCATCAGCCATTGTAATTCTCGAACTTATCTCATTAAATCAACACACCATCAAAACCTCCGTCTTACTTCGAAGAACAAACCACCACACACGTCACACAACCCTAACCCACAACTAACTTTCAAGCCCAGAAGCCTGAAGTTTACATTATCAGTGTCGCCAATGCACTTTCGAACGGGAAAGAAAATGTCCCTTCTTCCAATTCGATCTAACATATTTCATTCGACACATAATCCAATTGAACACCGATAATAAAACAAAAGAATTTCTCCCACTACCTGGTTAACTTGAAAATTAAGAAATCGATTGGAAAAAGGCCTTGAAGTATAAGAACTATGAGCTCTATACTGCACTTATCCCTTGGCTTAATTGTACTACTTTTGGAAAGGTTGGGTAAACAGGAAGGATTTGTGAACTATATTAACTGATAATTAATTTTATTTTGGCACTGTTTCAATAATCTTCTACAATTACATTAAATATTTTTAAGGCAAAGCCACTAAATTTAGACCAAATATGATTAAAATATTATCAGATAATGAAGACAGTATGTCATTTACAGACATATAGCACCTGCTGCATGTAGTAATTAGCTACAGTAGGAAACATAGATATAAACATAACTTAAAATATTAGCTGTACTAAATTAAATTTCTTGTAATGAAGTTCCTATCTAATAAAACCAATTAAAAACACCTGGAACCTAATTAACAATTACATAAAGTAATAGTATTTTGAGGATTCAGGTTTTCTGGGATAAGGCGGTGCATGGTTTGATGGGTGGTTCCTGATGTGAATGCACAATCCGTAAAAACTTCGGGAACTACTCACGCAATGCCATCACATCACATCCAAGAAGACTTGAATTGTCAATTCAGACTGCTGATCCAAGATGAAAATTCATAATATGAAGGTTCCACAGAGCTCTGAGGGCATCAACATTTAGGTCAGATTGTGACTAGCAAGTTCAGATCATACATAACCTTGTGATTCTTCTTCTCCTTCACTTCATATTACACACATTAAAACCTCTGCCAACTTCACACACTCTTTACAAAGTCCTTCCTAGACCTTGCCATTCTTTTCGCATGTACGGTTACATACGAAACAAAATTCCCAATGCACACTGAACACACGTCAAGTATCGTCCAGAAATGTTACAGCTTCACACTCCATATTCCGACATGCTGCTTCAAGGTAACATGCTTATCCTACAAAATGGCGTTCATTAGGCAGTCACTGCACATTGAGAATTAATGGGTTTTTGGACTTTGTCCATCGTCCAGAAATCTAAAATAACCAGATAACACTACGTTTTGGAAGCTGGATCTGCTTCCGTCCTCAGTGAAGGGGGAGGGGAACACCTACTGTGTTGGGTCCCTTAGATAAAGCTAACCTCAATCACAATCTAAGGGACCAAACAGAGTAGGTGTTCCCCTTCACATGAGGGCGGAAGCAGATCCAGCTTCCGAAGCGTCATGTTATCGAGTTATTTTAGATTTCCGGACAATGGACAAAGTCCAAAAACCCATTAGTTCTCAATGTTACACACCGTTGTCAGAACCTTTTGGAATTTATTAGTCACTGCACATATTTACACTATTTACAATTCACATAATAGCTAATGAGATTCTATGTATATAAACACTATGTGTGACATTACTGTCATGTCTGATGCAGACTATTAAACCGTTGCAGGATTTGAGGTTTCCATGGCAGTTTTGTTGAGGTTTGAGGTCTTCTGGTATGTGATGCTGTGCTGCTCGGTTAGTGTTACCAGATGTTTCAACGGACTGTCAGGAAACTAATACGGTGACTTGACTGTCAGGAAACTAATACGGTGACTTGACTGTCAGGAAACTAATACGGTGACTTGACTGTCAGGAAACTAATATGGTGACTTGACTCCTATTCAAAGTTTTAAGAGAATTCTACAATTTTGTAAAGCAGGGACAGTCACATATTTAGTAGCAGCAAGCACATTTATCAATTATCTGCGCATAAAGTACAGCAAGACGATGGAAATTAGGCTAGAGTACGAGATTTGAGGTTCGCACAGCAGTGCTGCCACTGCGATGTGACACTGTATCACTGGGTGAATGGACAGGATAATTACCTGAATTGGCGATCAAATCCATAATCTCATGAGTGCCAAATAGAGGCCCATGTCCAACTGACCGACTCAAATGGTTAAAAATTGTCAATAAATGTTCAGTAGGCATATTGAACTTTGTTAATTTCACTACAAATTTTGCAGTAGTTCAAATGTTTGCTTCTAGGTTATGGCATGTAAACTCAATCTGAGGTCCGTCTGACTTCAGTTGCTTAAAGCTTTTTGCTCAGTCACAGATCACTGGTTCAGCTTCCACTTCGTTTTTGAAATACAGGGCCATTATTTTACCTGACAACTCTGGGTTGCCACTTCCCATCAGCTCATTTATCATATTAACATAATTCACTCAGCTGACCACCCCATGTGCAGCGGAGTAGTGGCAGCAACTGACCAGTGATAAATAAGGACCCTGTAGACTCAATTCCTTCAAGCAGTGTGATTTATTTTATCTGAGTCATGAAATTAAATTATAATGGTCAAACAGGGCTGGAGAGATGGTTTACCATCACATGACTTCCAAATTCTCAGCACTCACTGGCTAGAAGCTCTATATCTGCCAATGCCAAGGCTTATTTCCTGTATTTTAGACTGACGAATGGAATATTCAACAATCACAGCTTCAGACTGTGGTCCTCTGGCTTACAAAAACTGGCCTGAAGATGGAGACAGCAGGTACCACCTACCAGACTAATGTTGTCATAACCGCCAGAGAAACCTGAAATCTCAACCTTCGCTGCGTCGCAACTTGAAGGTTCCACTGCGTATCTCTTCCATTAAGCGGTCTACGAGACAGACCTCACTGTCACCAGACTTCAAAACTGACTTCTTATTGCCCAGTTTGTTTGTTACTGTTCTTTGTGCCACACGTCGTTCTTGCTTTTGGCGCTGCTCATTTTCCTACACAAGAAACCACCAGAATATTTTACTGACTCACTCCAGGTATCCTGGACACATTATGAATAGGAAAGTGAACTGCTTTATGTCTCAAAAACAGTGCAATATACAAATGCAGAGACCGGAACTGACAACAGCGTCAGCTGATAACACTCAGGCCACCGTCCGGTCAATCACATAACAAATACAGTAAAAACCCTACTTAATGAATTGCTGGGGGATTAGAATATACAGTAGAACCCTGTTAAGAAGTCTTTCAAGGGACCAGAGGATTAGGGACTCCTTAAGCGCGAAGACTTATTAAGAGGAAGCTTATTAAAAGCAAGAGGATTTCGGGACTTTAAAAATCAGACTTCTTACAGGGGAAAACTTCTTATACGGGGACTTCTTATCCGGGTTCTACTGTATTTCACTAAATCGAGGTTTTCATTAAATGGAGGTTTATTGTTTATATAGAGCTATTGCCGGGACATGAAAAAATCATCACTAAATCTGGGATTTCACTAAATGCGGGAACATTAAATTGGGGTTTTACTGTACATGTACTGGAAGATTCTGTAATTACATGTTGATATTTTCAAGGAATTACATCTCATTTCTTTAACGTTCACAAATTTAATATAACTCTTTACGTAAAAATGGCTGTCTAAAGTGTTTTTATCTACATCCCTGTATAAGAGGTGATGTAAAATTTCCTAGTTAGTTTATTGGCCTTTGTTTGAAACAAGTTGTCAATTCCTGTGTGAGAGATGCAGCAATAAATAGTTATGTAAATGATAACCTGTCTCTATGGCACACCACACAACAGTGCAGCATGCATTGCATAGGTCCAACTGGCAACAATATTAATCTCAACATTTTCTATTCACTTATTTTCTTACCTTGCGAACTTCATCTGTCCTACGAAAGAAGTCAGAGAAGAGCTTGAAGCACTCCTCCAGCTGGAACTTTTCAGGATCCTCGCAGAAGTGGCGAGCGAGGCGAGCTGAAGCGTCCTTCACATTCTGAACACCTCGCTGCAGTTCGCCAACTGCGAGCACTGCTTGCTCCATAAACTCTGTGGCAGCACATACATCTATAATAATTTATTTGTATGCGAGTTTTGAGGTTTTCACGGTGGTGTAAATGAGGACTCAAGACTGTGGTCTAGACAGTGTTTTGGCATATCTTCAACAGACAGAGAGGAGGAAAGACAGCCCCTAACAAAAAGTTTTCAGGTGTCAAACCCCACAGGGATGAATTACACTATTTACCTGAAGATGAACAAGCCACCCACCCTCGCTTCCTTTAGAATGAAAAACCTTAAGGATGAATTTTAGTAATTCTCCACATAAAATTCCTAGGTAACATGCTGTTAGAAGGGAATTAAGTTCACAATTGGAAGGTAAACTATACCTTTGAAATAGGAACGAATGCCATTTTTGTCTTCATTCAGCTGACAGTCAAGCTTCTTAATGTCTACTGTCAATTGTCGAATCTCATCTTCCAGTCCCTCAACAGAAATTCTGTGGTAAAAAAAAAAATCATAAGCATACCAGACAGGACGTGATTGCAGACCATACTGTGATACACGAGCCATTTCTCTCACAATTCAACTCTCTGTACAAGAAATACAACTTTTTCTAGTCACATTTTTTCAAAGATAACTCATGCATGTGGAAACATACTTGCAGATATTACTAATGTTTGACAGGTCCTTAATAAAGGCCAATGCAGCCTTGTTTGTTGTTTCTGCAACCTGCACTACAAAATGCAGGAATGTCATTCTTGGCTTGTTTGCTCTTGTATCTAGTAGCTTGGGCAATGTGTTGAGTTTGAATCCAGCCGCATTGCCTGCGTAGCTTCCCTGAAACACACATTCAACTGCTGAGTGGGAGAGACACATAACTCAACAGGAGACTTCTGAAGCATACTAACGGAAAAACACATATGTTCATTTCATATTAGTATCACCGTGCATCTTTATAAATTAATAGATTTAGAACCAACTGATACACAATTGAACCACTTTATATTGTAGCGTCCTTATTATTATACGCCCCTACATATGTTTCAGACCTCAGTCCATCCTCAGGGGGTCACGTTCGTAAAAGCCACTAAATCAAATACATGTTGATGTATTTGATTTAGTGATTTAGAGCTAGTGCCCAGGTTAAGAATGAGTGGAGGTATACTTCTACTCCCCATGTGTGCCTTCATGTGGACAGAGAGCGCTTTATCTTTACAGTTACTGCATTTCTGGAACATGAAAACGGTCTGCAAATCTGAATGAAGTACAAAGTTTTGGACACTCAATATATTTCAAATCTGCGATAAAAATGTGGAGAGCTATGTACTCAGTTTCTGAGCTATGTACTCAGTTTCTGGCATGTTGTGTTCTGTTCAGGATACAAAGACAATGGAAAAACTCAAGACTTCAGTAACACGAAGTGCCATATACTGCCCTCAACTGGAAGGAAGATCTTATGGGTAGAATCCCCTACCTCTGGGGTAACACTATAGAGAAAACACATAGATCCTGCCAATACTGTGTCTACCACTTTCTATCACTTCCCTCCAGTTGCAATTTGTTTGGTGTTCTGTTTTTAGTAAAAGTAAAGTCAAATTTATGGACACCTCTAACTAAAGAGAAAACAGTAGCATTAACTTGCAAGCACAAGACACAACCTAACTTTTGCTCACTGTATGTTCACCAGTTACCAGTCATAAACACCTAATGGTCTGACTTCCTCCTGCATCACCACTGGCAAGGTCAAACCTGTTCTCATCAGTAGACAACAGTACCATCATCAGCACCTCCAAGTGCAGACTTACAGCGTTTAGACAGTTTCCGATCTGCAGGACTAGAGTCAAAAACGCCCTGAGTGATGAATTCCCTATGAGTTGATCGCACATATTCACTAGTCCCTGCAGCTGTGGCCGAAGCTCTTCCAAGTGTGTGGGGAAATCTTCCCTCTGAAAACCACAAAGATCTTCATGAATCACAAATGTGAGGTCATGAACAGCAGAAATACATAACTTCAAAATCTACTGGTTTGAATTTCAGTTTGCATGTTAGCTGAGAGGTGTTAGATCAGATGTAACTGGGCTAATAACACAGACACAATGTCAGAGAGTGAACTGACTCTCGTGGAAACATCTAGCTTTCATAAGTAGCAGGGAATTTTCTGGATAGATAAACAAGTCAGCAAACGCCAGCCTCTCTACTGGAACTAAGACTCCATGCAGTTAGTGTTTTTACTGAAATAAATGAAGTACCGACAGAGTAAACACAGAACTGCCAACCTGTAGCATAGCCTCCACCCTGAGAGCAAAGCCTGGAACTCTGGACAGCTCACAGAAGTACTTCTCAGCTGCACCGAAGCGGTCAGCTTCATCGGCATGAGCAGAAAGGAGTTCCAGCTGTACAGAAAGCATCACATGTTCATTAAGAACTCACCACTATGTACAGTTCCACAATAATGTGTGTGGTATTCAGGAACAGGACAGGTGGCAACAGCAATAAACAACAGCGAGATGGAGAAGAAAATGGACACAGGGTTTTGGTGGGCAAATCTCAAGGAAACAGACCACTTGGAAGACCTAGGAGTAGATGGGGAATATTAAAATGAACTGTCATTCATCTGGCTCAGAATGGGACAACTGGTGTTGTGGCTGTTGTGAACACAATAATAAATCTTTAGGTTCCATAAATATGCAGAATTTCTTGACTAGCTGAGAAACTATCAGCTTCTCAAGAATGACTATGCTTAGTAATTCAGAGAGACATTTATAGTTCAGCACTTTAAGGCTGACCTCTGACAGAATTAGGTACAGAGCAGGCACAATACTGTTTGTGAACATTTCAAACCAATGAGCCACTGTGAGGCACAATCCTGCAACTTGACAATGCAGTTACTGCAGTCATGGCACTGGCAACTTTTGGACTGTTTGTGGGCCGGGATAGCTCAGTCAGTATAGCGACTTGCTATGGGCTAGACGGTCCGGGGATCGAATCCCGGTGGGGGCGAGATTTTCCGCACCCGTCCAGACCAGCCCTGGGGCCCACCCAGCCTCCAATGCAATGGGTACTGGGTCTCTTTCCCGGGGTAAAGCGACCGGGGCGTGGAGTTGACCACCCACCTTCATCTAGTGCCAGGGTTAAAGAAAGAGTAGAGCTATACCTCTACTCCCCCTCTGGGCCTTCATGGCCCATTCTAGGGAGAACTTTATCTTTTAACACCCTATTCTTTGGGCCGCTGAAGCAAAACCTGAGGCTACTGATTTCAAAATAACAAGGACGTGGAAATGGTTGTTCATGGTAAAGTTAAAGGGAAAGGTAGAATTCACCCTATAACATGCCATGAAGGCACAGAGGGGGTGTAGAAGTATAGCTCTACACTTTGTATAACCTTTGCACTAGATGGGAGTGGATGGTTAATGCCACGCCCTGGCCACTTTACTCGTGGGAATGGCCAGGTACACACTGCATAGGAGGCTGGTGGTTGTTCATGAATGGCTGCAAATGACTAGCTCACTTTCTACTGAAACAGGATAATTAAACACGTGCCAAGCTGGGCCACAGTCATCAGTCTGCTTGCAAAATAATGACACTTTTCAGTGCAATAAATGAGCCGCATTTAACGTTGTAATGACATCTCGTTTAACTTTATGACTTACAGAACCTCAGTTACTCAGTGACATCCGTCAAACAAACGAGCAGTTCCAAGCACAATCTAAAGCCTGTCCCCTGTTGCACATAATTTTAATTCTACAGATTTTCTTATCACATCGTTACTGCCACTTTATTTTAATACATTTTTGTCACAAACTTAAGTGCAAATTCTGTATATGTTACATTTGTTGCACATAAACCCTAATTTCCCATTGGTGAAATGTTTGTAACTGTTGACTTACAAACAATATTTCACATGTAATGTGTAAGTATGTTGAAGGCCTGCCTTCATCAGTTATCACCATCAAATGAAAATGTAAAGAAATATTTTGCATAGTCACCATCTTGTTATTTTCAGTTCCAAAAAATATAACCTTAAAAGCAGTTGCATATTTTCCCAACATCTGTCACCTCACATCACCTAAAGATCTTACAGTAATGCTAGTGCTGCTGCCTCGCACATTCATGTAACCGCCATGTTGTTATTAGTGCCTGCACAAAATTACACAACATGACACTGTCACAGCCTCTACTTGCATCATGTACAAAATATTACCAAAACCAATGTGACTTCTAAAGTTAACTCTTCAATGATGGTGGGGTTTATATTCTAACTACTGCAAATAACAGAGGATTTTTAAATTTAAAGAACCCTAAAATAAGATCTGCGCTCTTCTGGGATATTATGCGGCGTCACATGGTAATTGTTTACTGACGTTTCGGGACAACATGTCGGTCCCATCTTCACGGGTCAAGAGTCCGAATACTGCACTCACACAGTACGTGGCACAGAAGCTGGCAAACAAACGTTAAATGGGGCTGAGAGCAGACATACACACACAGCATGGCCATCTTTTAGGTTTACTTTTGTGGCTAGCAGGCTAACAATTTTACCTCATGTTGTTCAGGCAGCAGACGCTGCAATCCTCGAAGCTTTTCTGCACCAAGCTCCCCGCTGCATGCCTCCTGAACTGCTTTTACAACAGCAGCACCACGCCCTTTAATCTGGCGCAGGAATATGTTTACTGCAAGACTGCGTTTACTGTCCAGGAGGTTCAGCTCCACCACGACTGGTTGCGTTACTGGTGTGGACACAGCACGTTCATTTTTACTATTTCCCGTTTTTTGGCAGAACAATTCCTCCAGCTGTTGAAGGTCCAATTGTTTGAGATTTGGAAGTGCCTCCACACCTGTCCACATACAGTTACCTGAAGCAAATATAAATCAGTGTCTTTGTAAGAGCTAAGCTTATTGTCTTGTAGGATGTGTTCTGGTACGAAGTACCAATGTTTTGGACACACCTGCTACCTCCATCTTATGGGCAGATAAAGAGTCCCTGCAAGTATATGGCATCACATTTAAGAGGATTTTGATATCTATAATCAAATATCTTAAAAACCACTAACTGACTGACTAACCAACCAATTACCACACTCACAACAGCTTGCCAATTGCCTCTGTCCTCAGCCAGAAGACTCCAGTCCATGCTTTCCCACCCTGTCTATAATGTAGAGCTTCAGCAGCCCTAGACACACAATATATGAAGCTATCACACTAGTGTGCACCAAGTACAGTCAATGGTACCTGTCAACGTCTTTGGGATCTTTGTCCAGTTGATGGTCCTCATCTTGCGCTGACGTCCATGCCAGGTATTGAACTTGCTGTCTGCAGTCCGGCTACCAGAACTGATTATGTCAGAGGGCAGAGAGCTTCGCACGCTGGGCACTGTCATGTAGCCAAGAGTGTGTGCTGGTGGACTGTGCATTGCTGTGGGCACAGGGGGTGGGTCGGACACTGCTGATGGCAAACGGGGTGGAGGAGGAGCAGGAGAAACTGTCATGGGCAGAGGGGGTGGTGGTGGGGGTGGGTCGGACACTGCTGATGGCAAAAGGGGTGGTGGAGGTGGAGGAGGAGGAGGAAAATACACTGTCATGGGCAGAGGAGGTGCAGGTGGGGGTGGTCCAGACACTGCTGTTGGCAAAGGGGGTGGAGGAGGAGCAGGAGAAACTGTCATGGGCAGAGGGGGCGGTGGTGGGGGTGGAGGACAGACTGTCGTTGGCAGAGGGGGTGGTGGTGGGGGTGAAGGTGAAGGAGAAACTGTCATGGGCAGAGGGGGTGCAGGTGGGGGTGGGCCAGACACTGCTGTTGGCAAAGGGGGTGGAGGAGGAGCAGGAGAAACTGTCATGGGCAGAGGGGGTGGTGGTGGGGGTGGGCCAGACACTGCTGTTGGCAAAGGGGGTGGAGGAGGAGCAGGAGAAACTGTCATGGGCAGAGGGGGTGGTGGTGGGGGTGGGCCAGACACTGCTGTTGGCAAAGGGGGTGGAGGAGGAGCAGGAGAAACTGTCATTGGCAGAGGGGGTGGTGGTGGGGGTGAAGGTGAAATTGTCATGGGCAGAGGGGGTGGTGGAGGGGGTGGGCCAGACACTGCTGTTGGCAAAGGGGGTGGAGGAGGAGCAGGAGAAACTGTCATTGGCAGAGGGGGTGGTGGTGGGGGTGAAGGTGAAGGAGAAACTGTCATGGGCAGAGGGGGTGGTGGTGGAGGACAGACTGTCATGGGCAGAGGTGCAGGTGAACCAGAAATGTCAGAAATGTTACACTGAGGAGAGAGGAACTGAGCTGCAGACAAATTGATTACTCCTGATGTATGGTGGTGGAGTACTTCTGAAGTCTGTAATGATGAGGGTGAAGTTGCGAAGTCTGTTGCAGGAAGAGGGGAAGGAGATTTTGACAACCCTTCTGTTTCTGAGTCAGGAAAATTATACGAGCACTGCGTCTCTGGAGTTTTGAAGGATGGTAATGGTGAAGATATGGCATCAACTTCAGAAGGATGATTTGATGTTTCTTGTACAGGGGTGAAACTGAAATCTACATCCTGTTCCAAAATGTCTGATTTATCAACCTGGGTTGCAACTTCTACAGACGATGGTTTTAAAAATCGTCCACGTGGCCAGCCCCTGCTAGGTGTCTGTGTGCTCTCATTTCGTACCATCTTTGGGATAACAAAGTTCCTCGCTCTTTGCATATTGCTGCTTTTTGATGCAGAATTATCTCCGGCCGATATCTCCTCCAAAGCCTCCCAGACACGATCTCTGCAACAGGTAAGCAACACTGAGCTCTCAGCATGAGCACATGCTACAATATAAAGCAGTCTTGCATGGAATTTTAACGAGAAGAGGTTTGTAACACTTTAACGTGGACCAAAGTTTGTGATGGACTTAGCTTGCGACTGCTGACTTTTAGCATAATATATCTCCCAAACAAACAAACAAAACAAAACAAACCCCAAACAAACCAACTTACATCTCACTCACTCCACAGAGCAACCTTTTTGAGATGCTAACAGCTCCTCAGGTAGTCAAGAAATTGACCACATTTTGTAGAACCTGAAGGTTCATTACTGTGCTCACAATTGCTCACCATTTGTCCCTAACCTGAGACAAATTACTCCAATTCATGTCTTCCCATCCTATTTCTTTAAGATACATCTATTCCTAGGTTTTCCAAGTGGTCTCTTTCCTTCATGTTTTGCCACCAAACCCTGCATGCATCTCTCTTCTCCCCCTACTCATCTCACCCTCCTTAATCTTATCACCCAAACAATACCTGGTGAAGAACACAAATCATGAAGCTCCTAATTACATAATTCCCTCCAGTCTCTTGTAATATCCTTCCTCTTAGACCCAAATGTCTACAAAACAATGTCAATGAGCTCTGTGTTTGAACATGAGCTGTTACAATGATCAGCATAAGCACAGCACACCAAGTTTGTAGGTTTCTTGCGTGTGCCAAACAATTGTAACTGTAAAACACTTACGTGGCTGGCTGAGACGTGTCTAACTGAGACAGATTGAGCAACACAGAGTGAAAATGTAGTGCCTGAGGAGAATCTGCAACCTGAAATGAATTGAAACACACTGTAATCTTCATTATATTTGTGTCAGTGAAAAATTCCACTTGTTGAGGGCATATACTTTGCCACGTGATGGGGTCACATGCGTCGGTGAACAGCCTTGTTAGAGGTTTGTGACATCCACCTGTCTGGCAAGATGAAATAATTGATTTCTTGGGTACAAAGAGGATCTAAAACATTTAGAACTTACAAAGGTGTCTGAACCACAAGCATGAATGTGGAATTTTCTACTTTCCAAACTACAAATTTACAAAGTGGAATATCTCTTTGATTTATAAATAAATAAATCTGAAAATTATATGAAATCAGTACACAAACCAGTGCTCTTCTGAAGACTTACTGTTTTTCTTTTTTCCTAAAGATTCAAGCCTCCTGAGGTGTTATGCTGTATTACAGGGTGACAGTTCGTGATGTTTTGAAAAATTGTGATGCATTCATCTTCTGAGTCAAGCAACTGACAATCATTATTGTTGAAAAGCTTGACACTAATAATGAAGGCACTATGATACTTCTAAATGTCAAAAACTACTGATGCAATGACACAGTGTCACATCACCTGAATCATTAGCAACACTGCTGTCAGCCCCTCAGATCTCACACTGCAACTCTGCTATGTACAAATCTTGATTTGGTTTTATTTATGTTTCTTTGTATGTGTACTTTCAACCGGAAACAAACTAGGAGGACTGCTATTACAACAAACTGATATTTCTCTCACCTTGGTAAAGATTATGTCAAAGAGTTGCTGCGGAGAAAGGTTCACTGGATCCTTCTCTAACTCCACCTGATCACGGTGCAGCTTTTCATCAAAGACTTCTACCTGGATCTGTACCAATTCATGACCCGAGTTCCTTAGTTTTGACAAGATTTTGCCTAAACCAAGACCTGAAATCCAACAAACACGACTTGTAAACTGCTGAAATTTCAACCAATAAAATAGTCAAAAGATTTACCCGTGCACAGACGAGACTTTGTGCAATGCTATATTTCAGGTTCTCGCAGCAATGTTGCTGAGAATGCACATCTTCTGGGAGGTGATACTGCGTCAGTAGGCAAGAAATTCCAGGCATTTCGAAGGATCATACTGCCTTCATCTACAGGGTCAAACAGTCCAAACAGAATGATCTTGGACTGTTTGACCCTGTAGATGAGGGCAGTATGACCGTATGAAATGCGTGGAACGTCTTGCCCAACAACACAGTGTCACATCCCAGAAGACTTTATCTTCAAACTTTGTGTGGTTTCAGAATTAGGTTCACATGGCACAAAACATAAAGATTCCTTTATTTTTAACAATTTTTCAAGATGTAAATCAGGAGGGGGTGGATACCGTGTTACTAATGGCAGCACATACCGTGTTACTAACGGCAGCACATACCGTGTTACTAACGGCAGCACATACCGTGTTACTAATGGCAGCACATTAAAATTGTCCGGTAGACGACACTCATATGGGGTTTACATACATTACGTTAAGGGATACCGCGTCTGTCATTAGGAACCAATGGGAAGTTAGAATACAAAATTTTGAAGTTTTAGACCTCTTGGGGGATTGCTAAATTTACATATGACCAATCAGACTAGTTAGGAAAATTAGAGTAGGGAAGATTTTGAACAAGGAAACCAGGTTTGCTTATGACAGCGAATGACACAGAAGTATTTCGGCTTTCTTAGAGGGAGGACGCACGATCTATCGCTCCTAAATTTCGAAGAGCTACAGACAAAATTCTTTACTCAGAAATTAATAAATTAGACAGGCAATAACACTCCGGAACATAATGGCTCAACTTTGGACACATAAACCTGAAGATAGAGGCAGCAGGTTCCTCCAAAACGTTGGTAGCAATATATCAGACCACCTGACATAACATTCCAGAAAGGTGTAAACTGTTGGCAGTTTGGAAAATGTAATAACAAGGGGAACTGCGAGCAGCTACAGATGTAGAAACAGACAGATGACATACAGGGAGACGAGAATAAAATGATGTAACGAAGTGAAGGTACATACTGACAGCACAGGGATGACATTAAGAAGAAGGCACGCTGATTGACATCATGTTCGTAAGTCAGTAGTATGAACTAGACTCAAACACAGTTCCTGTGACTGTGACGCGTGACTGCAGGGGTGCTGTAGCTAGGGATGTGATCACGAGCGTGATGGTCGGCTCTCTTGCCAGTCAGCGTCAGTTGGCTGAAGCCCTTGCTTACATACAGCTCTTCACAGCTGACAGCACTGCTCACTGTGAGTAGCACAATAAGCTGTATACTGCGGCACTGTTCTTACAGCAGAAGTCTTTAAAACACTGCAAAATTATCTGTCTCGTTTCCTTCTGTGCAAGATGTTCCTCTCATCCACCTTTGTGCCTGCATTTTACAGCAATAACATTTTATAACTTTCCTACTATCACTGTTCAAGGAATATCAGTCAAGAAAGAGGAAAATCATATTTAATAATCTGGGCTCTTCTGGGATATTACACGGCGTCATGTGGTAGTTGTTTACCGACGTTTCGAGACAACGTGTCGGTCCCATCTTCACAGGCCAAGAGTCCGGGTAGGAAAGAAAGCCAGCAACCTATAACGTAGTCTCTTGGCCCGTGAAGATGGGACCGACACGTCCCGAAACGTCGGTAAACAATTATCACACAACGCCGCGTAAGATCCCAGAAGAACGCAGATCTCATCAACATCGCGGCAGAAGCATTAAATCACGGTTAAAACTGTCACTGATGGCAATTTAATCCTGTGAAGCTGAGGGTTAATCTAAATTGCATTTAAAATTAAACTTCCTACATCACTGTTACAAAACCAAAATGGTTATAGTTGTTACTGCTTACAAAAAGCTAAGATAGCTCAGTCAGTATAGTGACTATGCTACGTGCTGGACGATCCAGGGTTGGATTCCTGGCACAGGTAAACATTTTTCCCGTTCATCAAAACGTCCACACTGACTTTGAGGCCCAATCAGCTTCGTATTCAGTGGGTACAACTGGCTCTTTTGCAAGGTGTAAAGGGCTGGGGCATGAAGTTGACCACACATCTCCATCTAGTGCTCAGCTTAACAACGACTCCCGTTACACCTCCACTCCCCCTCCACTCCCCCTCCACTCCCCCTGTATGCCTTCATGGCATTAGATTTAGTTTTGCTTTTTTATTGCAAGAATTACACAAAACACATAAACACATTCTGCTGGTACAAGGCAGAGCTCTGTAAAGTTAAATCAGACGGTGCACATAGTAACCACTTTGCTTTTAAAGGTTAATATGATTGCAGAGTAACTAAAAACATACTGCAAGTTCTACAGGGTCATTATTTTATCTCACAACTATCATTTGCCAATTCCTGCCTACTCTGCTGCATGTGTGTGAGCAGTCAGTTCAGAGGGCTACGTTAGGATAACGAACGAGCTGACAGGAAGTGGCAACCAACAGCTGTCAAATAAGTAATGGCCCTGTATAATGTCCAGATAATAATACTGGAGCAACATACCAAGAAACTCATTACGGATTCGGTGCCTCTGATGGAGATCTTCACATCCAAACACAAGACAGTTCACAAATGCTAGAAGTGTTGCACAAAGAACATCACTCTCTGCAGTACTGAGCTCTGATAACACAACTTCAAACCGATACCGGAGACCGCGGTACACCTACACACAAAACAACATTCTAAACGTTTCAACTGAACTACTTAATGCTGTAAAATTCTCAATTAATGTGAACTTTTATAATCTGTACTGTTCAACAAGTATTACTAGGATGATCAAACCAAGAAAATCGAGATGTATAGGGCATGTAGCATGCATGAGGAATAAAAAAATGCATACAAAATGTTAGTCAAGCAACACAAAGGAAAGAAACCACTTGGAACAACTAGATCTAGATTTCAGAATAATATAAAAATGGACTTTAAACAAATATGATACAAGTGTGTGGACTCGATTCATCTGGACTGGAATAGGGCCCACTGGCAGGCTTTTGCAAATGTGGTAATAAAACCATCAGGTCTCACAAAAATCAGGGAATCTCTTGACCAAATGAGCAACAATAAGCTTCTCTAGACTACATCCAGAGTCTCCAGCTGTAAAGGTAATACCGTAGTCACTTCAACAGACCACCACATCTTGCAGAAGCAGTGCCACTTTAAAATATACTATAGGCTAACTCTCGCTCTTCTCTTCTGTTGTGCCAGGACGTGAGAACGTACGTACAGATACAAGCAAGTGGCATCAGTTGAGTGTGTGCTGACATCAGTATTACAGAGTCCAAATTTGCCAAGTTTGTTTTATTTTTAAGTGTGTTATTTAATGACACTGTCAATTGCTAAGATTATATAGCATAAGTGATAGATGAATGAACGAGTATGATGCATTGGTGGAATGATACTGATGGGCGGAAAACCAAAACACTTGGACACAAGCCTGTCCCGGTGCCACATATCCCACATGGACTGGCCTCAGACTGAACCCAGGCCTCCATAGTGAGAGACTGGCAACTAACAACCTCAGCCATGACATGGCCGCCTCCTTTGACAAATTATTTCCTGTAGACAGCAACACTGTACAGTGCCCATTAGTATTCTAACAAGTTTAGAATCTCAGTATAATCCTGGCTGTCTTTACACAACCTTTACTAAGGTCAGGTATTTTCAACAAAGGATATTCCTAACAATTCATCACAAAATTTCAGTGGGCTTTATATTAATTTTAAGACGGACCCCTGCGCATGCCGGTGGTCAGCTGAGTGGGCTACATTAATATAATGAAAGAGTTTACAGAAAGTGGCAACTGACAGTTGTCAGATAAAATAATGACCCTATATATAATACAACGCATCAAGGACAGTGTCAACTACACCACTCACAAGAACTATTTAAAAAATTCCATCACCTACATAAATGTTATAAAGGCAATAACACAGTACATGGATGTGCGCTACCAAACATTTGAGGCACAGTACACATAGTTATGTAACTTTGCACACGAATCAAATGAAACAAAATTAAACCAACTGATGCACAAATTGAGCCACCTTTATTGTAGCGTCCTTATTTATGCCTCTACATATGTTTCGGACCTTGGTCCATCATCAGGGGGTCTTGTCCATAAAAGCTACTACCTCAATTATAGTTTTTATAAGACATACATCGCTCTTCTGTCACTATTGTGGTAAAATTATTTTGAATTGTAACACATTAAAACTCAAATATACAAATTAAAATATATTATTAATATTTGAGTTTTAATGTGTTACAATTCAAAATAATTTTACCACAATAGTGACATAAGAGCGATGTATGTCTTATAAAAACTATAATTGAGGTAGTAGCTTTTATGGACAAGACCCCCTGATGATGGACCAAGGTCCGAAACATATGTAGGGGCATATAATAAGGACGCTACAATAAAGGTGGCTCAATTTGTGCATCAGTTGGTTTAATTTTGTTTCATTTGATTCGTGAAGATGCACGGTGATAATAATGTGAAATTTGCACACAAAATATATATCATAACCAAACGCCACAAAATATGTCTAGTATTATGAAATGGGCTGTAAGACATGAGACAAACTCAAGTGACACAATTTGGTACAAGTCTGCACACTTCTTATAATACAATGCACACAGAGTAATGTAAAATTCCCATAATTTCCTATGTAAATGCAACAGCGCCTCTCTGATGACAGTCCTGCTGCAGCTATCATAAAACAGGTACTGTTAATAGCCAAATGCACACTGTGAAAGTTCATGTTTAATGTAGCATATGAGGTACAGCAAGTACGGGGGACAAGAGAACTGCATAGTTTTGGCACAAAAGCCTGAAGGAAAGAGACCACTTATCAGATCTAGACATAGATGGGATGACAATATTATAATGTATCTTAAAGAAATAGGATGGAAGTGGACTGGATTCATCTGGCTCAGGACAGGGACCAGTGATGGACTCTTGTGACCATGGTAATGAACCATTGGGTTTCAAAATTTGTGAGGAATTTCTTGCCTAGCTAAGCAAATAGCAGTTTTTCGAGAAGGACTCTCCTCTGTGCCATTAGAATATGGGGGTGCACAGTGAATGATGAATAAATTTATGGTGAATCAATTAACTAAACAGTATTTATGATTTGTGTTTCCCGAGTTTTAACGTGTAGAGAGTACATACCAATCCTCTTGCAACTTGCAGCTCTCCCCAGCTTCACTCACCCTCTACCCAGTTCTGTCTGGACTCTACTGCACACAGTGCAGCGCAGACTGCTGAGCCAGCATCGTACGAGTAGCCAGTGGCGTTACATTTCTGATGATTCTGTATCTAGTTCACCGGAAATTGATATCTTATACCTCACAGTCAACTTGACACCTAGCTACCTCTCTTATGCAACTGACGTTCTGTCTGTATGAATGGAACTAACGTGAAAGCAAAACAAGGCAGGTAAGTGCTGCCGACAAGCTACTCACCAGCTTACACACTGAATTGTCAATTGCCAATATTTTGTGTGCAGGCTTTCCAGAATGCAAAAGAAGCACACAGTTGTGCGTGCGTGCGAACGTGATTAAGTAGGCCAGGCTTGTGTCCCATGTACATTTCTCACCTGCTCCTAAGTCAGAGGTATCAAACTCAAGAGTATGTGGGCCAAATGTATAATTTTAAAATTTAAGTCAGGCTACATGTGACTTAAGGCAATAAAGAGAGTTAAGTACTTTTATTAAAATCAAACACATCATTAAGAGTGCTTCCCATTTTTAATAACAGAATCAAACTGAGTCATAACTCTTAAACTTAAAACTTTATTGCAATCTTATCTCTTGTGACGCAGCTGTGCGTTACCATCCAGGGACAACAAACACTTCTGAAACTTAAGGCCCATAATGAAAAACACCTGATATTAAAAAATGCTTTGATACTGAGGTCAGCTACATTCTATGATTGGAATAAGTCAGTGTGAGGGCCACACAAAATGAACTTGTAGGCCACATGTTTGAGATCCCTGTTCTAGCCTGTTGCTACTAGTCTCACCAGACCTATGCAAAGGGGGTTCTGGCACACCCTCAAGGTTCGGACGACTTGTCATTTCAGCACTGATGTGAAATATCTTTACAACTGAAGTACTTTACACACACATGTGTATTTGCAATTAATTAGGCCCATATCAGCACATACAGCCTTCGATGCTGAGGAGCCTCTAAACCAAAACTTTTGCGCGCGCATGCACACACACATAATTAGGCCTAAAATGAAGACTATGGAGCAAATTGGCAAAAAATTCCATACCTTTTATAAAACCTCAAGATTCATTCCCACGTTCACAAAAGCCTGTTACCAGTCAAATGTTCCAGTGCGTTCTGGTCCAATTCAAGCACTGAATACCATTAATAAAAACAAACTTTATTTCAAAGTCATGGCACTGAGAGGTTAGTAACGCTACTTCACACCCAACCAGCTCATTATACACCACTCAATGCTCTGTGGTCTCAGCTACTGCAAATATCATTCAATAAACTGTAAATACATCAGTTTAGAGACATGGCCTCTCACCTTAAAATGTTCGAGGGCATCAAGAGAAAGAGCGTGACCCTGAGGCGATGCAAGACTTACGGCACAGAGCAGTTCGTATACCTGAAGCTTCACCGTGGGGTTGCTCGAAGACAGAACTGAAATAACGGAAGATATGACGTTCTCGTAGGGGCACTGATAAGAAGCAAGTCTTCATGGATGTGATATAGCACACGTGGTCACATCCATGACGACTTGCACCTTCAACTGAAATACGTTCACAAGCACATCAACTGAACAATGTTAAAGTACATTATGCCCAACACTCCCTAATATCTGAATGAGTGTCGCTCACTTAAATGTCCTCCTGCTCCATCCTGCACTTCTGATATGAGAAGTACAAGGATGAAGACGAGTATGGAGCAACGGTGGAATGATACTGACAAGGAAAACTGAAGTACTGGGAGAGAAACATTATACAGCGTTGGTGGTAGATGAATGAATGAGTATGGGGCATTAGTGGAATGATACTGACAGGGAAAACTGAAGTACTGGGAGAAAAATATTATACAGCGTTGGTGGTAGATGAATGAATGAGTATGGAGCATTGGTGGAATGATACTGACAGGAAAAACTGAAGTACTGGGAGAGAAACATTATACAGCGTTGGTGGTAGATGAATGAATGAGTATGGGGTATTAGTGGAATGATACTGACAGGGGAAAACTGAAGTACTGGGAGAAAAACATTATACAGCGTCGGTGGTAGATGTGTGAATGAGTATGGAGCATTGGTGGAATGATACTGACAGGGGAAACTGAAGTACTGGGAGAGAAACATTATACAGCGTTGGTGGTAGATGTATGAATGAGTATGGAGCATTGGTGGAATGATACTGACAGGGGAAAACTGAAGTACTGGGAGAGAAATATTATACAGCGTTGGTGGTAGATGTGTGAATGAGTATGGAGCATTGGTGGAATGATACTGACAGGGGAAAACTGAAGTACTGGGAGAAAAACATTATACAGCGTTGGTGGTAGATGTGTGAATGAGTATGGAGCATTGGTGGAATGATACTGACAGGGGAAAACTGAAGTACTGGGAGAAAAACATTATACAGCGTTGGTGGTAGATGTGTGAATGAGTATGGAGCATTGGTGGAATGATACTGACAGGGGAAAACTGAAGTACTGGGAGAGAAATATTATACAGCGTTGGTGGTAGATGTATGAATGAGTATGGAGCATTGGTGGAATGATACTGACAGGGGAAACTGAAGTACTGGGAGAGAAACATTAAAACAGCGTTGGTGGTAGATGTATGAATGAGTATGGGGCATTGGTGGAATGATACTGACAGGGGAAACTGAAGTACTGAGAGAGAAACATTATACAGCGTTGGTGGTAGATGTATGAATGAGTATGGAACATTGGTGGAATGATACTGACAGGGGAAAACTGAAGTACTGAGAGAGAAACATTATACAGCGTTGGTGGTAGAGATGATAAGAATGAGTATGGAACATTGGTGGAATGATACTGACAGGGGAAAACTGAAGTACTGAGAGAGAAACATTATACAGCGTTGGTGGTAGATGAATGAATGAGTATGGAGCATTGGTGGAATGATACTCACAGGGGAAAACTGAAGTACTGGGAGAGAAACATTATACAGCATTGGTGGTAGATGGATGAATGAGTATGGAGCATTGGTGGAATGATACTCACAGGGGAAAACTGAAGTACTGGGAGAGAAACATTATACAGCATTGGTGGTAGATGGATGAATGAGTATGGAGCATTGGTGGAATGATACTGACAGGGGAACACTGAAGTACTGGGAGAAAAAACTGTCCTACTGTCACTCTGTCCACCACAAATCCCACACAGACTGGCCTGAAATCGAACCCGGGCCTCTGCAGTGAGAGGCTGACCACTAACCACCTCAGCCATGGCACATGTTCACTAAAGACCATCCAAATAAGGCACAGAAGTGCAGTAAACATAGTCTGTCTCATTCTAAAGAATTTGTTAATGCCATTTAGTGACACAAGCACTTCATAGTGTGAAAATAATACAGGACATATACACACACTGTGTGTGAACAAAATGCAAAATTTCTTATTCTTACAGCAGACAGTGAAATGTGGTGGACAGGACAAGGTAAAAAAAAGAAGTGGCAATTATACGGATTATTATTCCAGAGGTGAAAGGACCAAAAGAGGCGTACCAGTACCGGTGCATAAAGCATAGTGAGAGTAAGAAGACTGTGTGTAATAACAGAATTATTGCACTTGTGTTAAAGGCAGAACTGGTAATTATTTTGATAGTGCCAATTGTACATCCAACATTGGAGTATGAAGATGACGAAGTGGAAGAATTGTACGAAATAATTGAAGAAATTCTTGAAGAGGATGGAAAAGGTGAGACAAACACCATCAGAATGGGGGACTGGAACAGAGTGGCTGGAGGTACATCATGCTGAAACATTGTTGGACCACATGGACTGGGAAGGAGAAATCAGAGAGGTCAAATGCTCATCGACTTTTGTGAAATAATTGGACTTGTTGGCACCAACACATGGCTTACAAAGCCCAAGGGAAATCTGTGCACCTGGAAAGCAACAGGAGATCGAAATTGACATCAGTTGGAATACATACTTGGGAAACATCGATTCGGAAACGTATGAAGGAAGTGCAGAGACACTTTGGAAATAGATCAGAAATACCTAGAAGGTTTTGAAATGTAGTGCTGGAGAATGATGAAGAAGATCAGTTGGACCGATCGTGTGAGAAATGAAGAAGTATTACACAGAGTGAAGGAGGAGAGGAATATCGTACATACAATAAAAAGAAGAAAGGCTAACTGGATTGGTCACATCTTGCGTAGAAACTGCCTTCTGAAACACGTGATTGAAGGAAAGTTAGAAGGAAGGATAGAAATGATGGGAAGACGAAGAAGAAGATGTAAGCAGCTACTGGATGATCTTAATGAAAAGAGAAGATACTGTAAATTGAAAGAGGAAGCACTAGATCGCACCCTGTGGAGAACTCGCTTTGGAAGAGGCTACGGACCTGTCGTAAGACAGACTGCAGAATGAACGACAGCAGATGGTACTGCTGTGTCCACAAAGTGTGCAACACTACCTGCAGCCAGCTTCCGCGTGTACTCATTGCGCTGTACAATGTAATGCAAGCCTGGGCGAAAATTGATAACAGTCCTCAGGCAGGACATGCACTCCATCTGTGTGAACGTGTCTGCAACCGAGTGAACTCGCTGGTCCCCCAGCCGGTTCAGACTCTCCAGCAATACCCCCAGACCATCACATTCCAGAAACTCCAGCAGCCATTCCCTGGATAACAGACAATAAGAGGCAAAGTTAACTCTCTGCATAATCTAGCACCACGCTATCATGCCATACAAGTAGGGGTATGACTCCACATATTCTTAACCTCAGCATTAGAAAGAAAGGGAGTGGTCACCTTCAGGCTCCAGCCACCTTACCCCCAGCCTGCCTTCATGCAGCCAGACTGTCCACATGTTAATTTCCTCAAGACTGATTCCAAGTTTCAAAAATCAAAAAGCAACTACCAATCAAAATGCAAAGAACTGGGCTGGCTACAAACACTCTACCTTTCTGTTTAATATTATACATGTTGCGTGCAGTTGTGTTATATGTGTAAGAATTTATTACCAACTACTGCACAATACGTTTATACACTCCCACATGTTTCGGCTGACTATCTCAGCCATCATCAGGGTGTCATCGTACATAGGCATAAGCAGCATATATCATGTCTCTGAATGGTAACTGCCCATTTGTCACAGCCGTAGTCACTGATTTTATAGTTTAAATTACATATGATAAAATGCAGTATGTTGTTACATACAATTTAGCTATAAAATGCAGTATGTTGTTACATACAATTTAGCTATAAAATGCAGTATGTTGTTACATACAATTTAGCTATAAAATGCAGTATGTTGTTACATACAATTTAGCTATAAAATGCAGTATGTTGTTACATACAATTTAGCTATAAAATGCAGTATGTTGTTACATACAATTTAGCTATAAAATGCAGTATGTTGTTACATACAATTTAGCTATAAAATGCAGTATGTTGTTACATACAATTTAGCTATAAAATGCAGTATGTTGATACATACAATTTAGCTATAAAATGCAGTATGTTGTTACATACAATTTAGCTATAAAATGCAGTATGTTGTTACATAAAATTTAGCTATAAAATGCAGTACGTTGTTACATACAATTTAGCTATAAAATGCAGTATGTTGTTACATACAATTTAGCTATAAAATGCAGTATGTTGTTACATACAATTTAGCTATAAAATCTATCTAAAATCTGTCTCCAAACATGTCTCCAAACATCTGTCTCCAAACATCTGTCTCTCAACCACTTCCAGTTTTTGTGGGCCACCCCACAAAAACTGGAAGTGGTTGAGAGACATATTCCATGGTCAGTGTAACTTAAAAATGTATTAAATTAAGTTACAGACCAACCGATGCACACTAAAACCACTTTTTAAGTAGCTTTATTATAAAATTGTTAAAATTGTACCCCTACACGTGTTTCGATCCTAGGATCATCGTCAGGGGGTTTTTTTTTGTTGAAAGCTACAGTCACTTCATATACATGATTTTAAACATTCTATCGGCACTTTAAAACTTATATATTATAAGTTAAAATCTTGTAAAAAGACTCGTTAAAAGTTGTAAAATTGTAAAAGTACTGTAGATTGCGGAAGTGCTGGCGTGTGGGATCGTGGTATTAAAGGCATGTGAAATGTTTTTGTGGTCCACCATAGTACTCTTCACCGTACAACAGGCAGTACCATAGTACTCTTCACCGTACAACAGGCAGTACCATAGTACTCTTCACCGTACAACAGGCAGTACCATAGTACTCTTCACCGTACAACAGGCAGTACCATAGTACTCTTCACCGTACAACAGGCAGTACCATAGTACTCTTCACCGTACAACAGGCAGTACCATAGTACTCTTCACCGTACAACAGGCAGTACCATAGTACTCTTCACCGTACAACAGGCAGTACCATAGTACTCTTCACCGTACAACAGGCAGTACCATAGTACTCTTCACCGTAAAACAGGCAGTACCATAGTACTCTTCACCGTACAACAGGCAGTACCATAGTACTCTTCACCGCACAACAGGCAGTACCATAGTACTCTTCACCGCACAACAGGCAGTACACTTCGCTCCCCACAAAAACATATCACATGCCTTTAATACCACGATCCCACACGCCAGCACTTCCGCAATCTACTATCTACAGTACTTTTACAATTTTACAACTTTTAACGAGTCTTTTTACAAGATTTTAACTTATAATATATAAGTTTTTAAAGTGCCGTTAGAATGTTTAAAATCATGTATATGAAGTGACTGTAGCTTTCAACAAAAAAAAACCCCTGACGATGATCCTAGGATCGAAACACGTGTAGGGGTACAATTTTAACAATTTAATAATAAAGCTACATAAAAAGTGGTTTTAGTGTGCATCGGTTGGTCTGTAACTTAATTTAATATGACGAAGATGCACGGTGTCAGCAGTGAGAAATTTATAAGTGGACCTTCTGAACAGTGCCGTACACATGAAGACCGAGCGCTGAACTGAATACGCGCTAACCAAACTGTTCCGTAATGCGGCAGTTGTATTCTTACTGTAAGGTTTTATACAGCGGCTTGTATGAAGACTTCTGTTTGGGGTGTCGCAGTCTTTAGACGTCCTTTACGAGGTAAACAAAAAACTCCCTGTGTGGAGACCATGTGCGTACGTCTGTCTGTGACCTTGTATCGGCGTTCGAAAGGTGTATCGGGTTTTCGTGAAATTCGGTATTAGAGTTCTTTACCAGAAGTTGCCGGACAAGCGTGAGTTTCGTGAAAATCGGCTCGGTATAGTCATACTTTACTTAGAGGCGTACACAAATTTTTGCTCCAATTTTCTGCATTTTTTGTCCGATTCCGATAAAGGCATGGCGACAACGGATTTACAGGTACGTGTGTATCGCTAAACTGTAGACATTTGGAATGTAAAGCACTATGTCACGGTCGTGCCACGGCTCAGGCGGTCAGTCGCCGGCCTCTCATCGCAGAGGCCCGGGTTCGATCCCGGGCCAGTCCATGTGGGATTTGTGGTGGACAAAATGGCACTGGGACAGGTTTTTTCCCCGAGTACTTCGGTTTTCCCCTGTCAGTTTCATTCCACCGGTGCTGCATTACACGGAAAAACGAAAAAAAAAACTAATCATCTTCATTACAGGGTTGTACGAGTACAATAAGCCTCAAGGCTGCGGTGCGTCCGTAGCATCTGCTGCGGGGCCCTTAAAAAAACTGTCACGCCTTACACTATTTGCAGTCTTGTTTACTATAAAATACTTTGTGAGCCGCCTTAGCAATTACGAGCAGCAACATCTCACACCTCCTAACGTCACGTAACAATATGCTTCAATATGATTACTGAACAAGAAGCACAGTCGGCACAAAAAATTAAACCAAAAAGAAAATTTGACAAGAACAGGTCAACTGTCCTAATGTTAATCCCAACAATACTTACACTATGGTCTGTAAGACAGTTACAAACTGTGAATTTGTCTTGGATGGAAGTATGTCTCTCTTTTGAGGTTACGTTTTCTCACGTTTTCTCCAGGCACTAACCAACGAAAGACGCCGCATTATTACGACAGCTGCCGCTGTACAGGGCCAAGCAATCAGCAGACGCACGTGGTACACATTTACAAGCTGCAGCCAATCAGTTTCTTGTGACCGATTCTGAGTAAGGCGTTGAATTCCTCACTGCAGACACACACGATCTTGGCAGTTGGCACTGTCACTTCTGGTCTGAAATAATCCCGTAATTGCCGTCTGTTTACTCGGGCCGGAAGTGCGAGGGGACCGAATAGCTCGCATTCTACCGTTTTTTTTTTAAAGATTCCCTAGAAATAACTGGCGTCTGTAGTCTACAGCCCACGTGTCTCCTAGCAACACGTGTGACAGCTTTAACCAAAACTTCGGGCTGACCAGGCTACCTGCTGATTGCGTCACATTCCAAGACATACACCGATACAGCGAGTACCCCCACTTACGATGAAATCTGACACTGCCAAAGAGTACAGACTGTGCTGTGCAGTGTGTGGTAGGCCTGGTATCGAAAAATGGCATGATGAACAATGACGTGACGAAAAATGTACCGAACCTATCTGCACTAAACGGACTGGTATACCTTTTTTAAGGCTTCCATCTCACTCGCCTACCAAAGTACACCAGGCCCAGTTCGTTTGTTCTATGGACTGCTTGTTTACTTTTAATCACAGACTGTAACACAACCACTGGCAAAACAGAAATGTTAACCTGCATGTTGCAACAATCATACCAGACTACAGTTGACCGATTTTGGGATGGGTTTCACACATTTTGTTGAGCACTACGGTCAATACACTGCTGTGGAACTGTGGCATTTAATGGGCACATTCCTTCTACCAGATTATCATTGGCAGAACCATAACTGGCAGGAGATAACTGAAGTACTGAGAGGAAAACGTGTCCTAATGTAATTTTGTCCACCACAAGTCCTACAGAGATTATCCTGGGACTGAACCCGAGCCTCCGTGGTAGGAAGCCTGGGACTAAGGAACTGAGATATGTCACAAACACGTAGTTACATTACTCTGTGATATAATACATTTTTAGAGCTGCGTTCTCTATAAATTTATTAGTTTTAGGTTAGGGATTGACATTTGTACTGGGTATCTGGATAGGCCCTGTACTGAGCATTCATGTACGAACATCGCGTGTAGCATAATTCTCAGGAGCTGCCAATGTAATTATAAGGCACTATCTATAAGAATGACACCTGTCGGGGTGAATTGAAATTAACCCTCGGACTTATGTGTTTGCTGATCCAGTGACATCAGACTGTCGTTGACAGTTGAAGGAAGTGGATGTCTGCCTGCCTGCCGAGTGTTTTATAGACGAACGTGTTTGACCACATTTTGTTACATTCAGTTCTATTAAACAGGTAATTTGCTAGGATATATGCCCTTGTGGTAATTCAGTTCAATTTATAAGTACAGTAACAGCTAATTAGCACGACGAACGAGTTGCAAAGTTCACAGTCATTTTGGTGCGTTTTGTAATTAGACAAGACAGTTGGGTATTTGAGGTGTTGTAGAGGAAATTCGTATTCAGAAGTTATTATGAACTTGCCAATTTTAACAAAGATTTAAAATTTGTTGCAGATGGAAGCTATACTTTTATATATTTACGAACCGTGTAAATTAACATTCAAATGCTTGTTGCCATCTTGGGCTTCCGCGTTTTGGCGCCCACACAAATATTACAATAATCCGGACTACAATATTATACGTTAACAGCTACAATGTCTTATTAAGTTCGTAATAATTTTCTAACAATATTATCACAATTCCAGAGGTAAGTTTGTTGGTTACCGGAAATACTAAGAATGGTTGCTACAGTTCGTAGGCAATTTGGCGCCTTTATAAAGATGAGCCATTTTCGTGTCTGAGGTGTTCTAAGTATAACACTTAAATCAGAAGTTAGTAAGAATTTCGTGTCTGAAGTTGCTAAATTGTTAAACTTAAACTATAGTCACATTTTGTATTTGATGTAATGTCCCAGCATATTACAGATATAAGTAATACCGCCGAAGAGGCAGGCTACAAGGACACGATCTCTGAACGGCGTACATTAAGCCCAGATAACATCTATGTTGCGTTAAGTCATTTTACAGAATATAATTAACTACGAAATAGCAAGAGCTGTGAAACGTGAGAAATTGCTGAGCTGTCAGGCTATCTCAGCGGCAGGCAGGTTGTCAGTGCGTGATTGGTGACTAACTGCGTGTGTTAGTGACATTTAGCTGTGGATGTAGCAGACGTGTGTACAGCTGTTTGTGCAGTGATTGGTGACTTTAACTGCGTGTGTTAGTGACATTTAGCTGTGGATGTAGCAGACGTGTGTACAGCTGTTTGTGCAGTGATTGGTGACTTTAACTGCGTGTGTTAGTGACATTTAGCTGTGGATGTAGCAGACGTGTGTACAGCTGTTTGTGCAGTGATTGGTGACTTTAACTGCGTGTGTTAGTGACATTTAGCTGTGGATGTAGCAGACGTGTGTACAGCTGTTTGTGCAGTGATTGGTGACTTTAACTGCGTGTGTTAGTGACATTTAGCTGTGGATGTAGCAGACGTGTGTACAGCTGTTTGTGCAGTGATTGGTGACTTTAACTGCGTGTGTTAGTGACATTTAGCTGTGGATGTAGCAGACGTGTGTACAGCTGTTTGTGCAGTGATTGGTGACTTTAACTGCGTGTGTTAGTGACATTTAGCTGTGGATGTAGCACACAGCTGTTTGTGCAGTGATTGGTGACTTTAACTGCGTGTGTTAGTGACATTTAGCTGTGGATGTAGCACACGTGTGTACAGCTGTTTGTGCAGTGATGCGGACTTGTGGTGTGGCGGATTTTAAACCACCGATCGGGTGACACAGGTTCGGTATTGTTCGCGGTACAAATTTTGAAGAGGAAGAGCAGAATTCTAAGTGTTCGTGCGTGTGGAATACAGTACCGTGACGCGTGTGCGTTGAGTGCGTGTGTGTGCGTGCGACAGTAGCAACTAAGTACTTGTAATACGGTGTTGTGCCAGTGCCATGTTGTCAATACGGTGTTGTGCCAGTGCCATGTTTTCAGTACGGTGTTGTGCCAGTGCCATGTCAATACGGTGTTGTGCCAGTGCCATGTTGTCAATACGGTGTTGTGACAGTGCCATGTTTTCAGTACGGTGTTGTGCCAGTGCCATGTCAATACGGTGTTGTGCCAGTGTCATGCCAATACGGTGTTGTGCCAGTGCCATGTTTTCAGTACGGTGTTGTGCCAGTGTCATATTTTCAGTACGGTGTTGTGCCAGTGCCATGTTGTCAATACGGTGTTGTGCCAGTGCCATGTTTTCAGTACGGTTTCAACACTCCAGTGGACACATCGACGTCCACCAGTGGCAGACTTCGAACCCAGGACCAAGACAAGAGGAGCAACGCGCAAACCGTAACGTTACAAACAAAGCAGTGTCGGCCGAACCTCTAGCGGTCAGGACCCATCCGCAGGACGGGCTGGGTACTCGCAGCAAATCAGGTACGCCATAGCACCGACACGAGCTTATCACGACGTCAGTCCGGCCCCAGGCTGGTCATGATAATTACCGCCGTGCCAGGCAACTCTGTATTTGATGCGGTAGCCGAGGGCGTAGGTTAAGTCGGGCTGACAACCCTGCGAATGTGATTTTTTTTTACTTAGTTTGTACGTTTCGTCCTCCCTGCCCCCCCCCCCCCCCCCCCGTTAGGTGCCCCAGTCAGGATTTCTGGATAGAATAGGTCGCGTGCATTAGCGCCATTTGACATTAGGGCCGTTCAAGTAGGAGGGTTTAGTTTTAAGTATTTTGTACCGCAGGGCGCTGACTTGACAGGGTTCGGTCGGCACAACAATGATATCAATGCGAGAGGGAGAGAGTTACAAGAGATACTTTACAGCTTCTCCCTGTCAATAACTCGCATTGGAGAGACGAAGATTCAGTAAAGCAGGACTTCATTTTGCTTTGACCCGTCTTTGACTTCAGTGTTGAAAGACAAGTGTTTGAATCTGTGAGAATTTACAAAATGAACAGTGGAATTTGTAAACTGACATGCTATGTGTTTTTGTGTATGTGTTGTGTTGTGAATTCACTGCACAAAATAAGCTCAAGGTTTAACATACACGAGACATCGATTGCTAACAACGAAAGGTAGGTCTTCGACATCGATTGCTAACAACGAAAGGTAGGTCTTCGACATCGATTGCTAACAACGAAAGGTAGGTCTTCGACATCGATTGCTAACGAAAGGTAGGTCTTCGACTTCGATTGCTAACAACGAAAGGTAGGTCTTCGACATCGACTGTCAACAATGAAAGCTGAGTGTTCGACGTTGTACGACGTACTAATCGACAAATGCACACACAACCAACACTTACATACACACAGCCATAAAATTATGCAAACTGCCGTCGTAATTGGGGTTTTATGTAAACAGAAGTAAATGGCTTGATTATATAATGCATTTAAACAAACCAATGCGTTGAAATAAACTGAATTTTTTTAGTGTTGGATGTTTCTTTCGTTAGCCGCCAGGATGCGTGATATTTGCAGAGTTTTCATTAGGCTTCACGTGAACTATGTCCATCATTAAGCCACGTGAGACACACGTCATTCACTGCACCAGCGGACTGTCTTTTGATTTCCGAAGTGAACGGCGCGACGTTCGAGCGTCGTATATCTGAGTCGCAGTTTAACAGAAGAAACCGTCGACGTTTCACTTGTTCGACGATTTCTGACTGCTGGATTGAAGACGACAGTTGTGACGTCGTGACGCCTTTTGTTTTAAGTCCCTGCACTAGACGGCTTATAACGCAGCACTTCGGTTTCATTCAGTTGTCCCTTTCCACACCATGAAGGCATATAGGGGAGCAAAGGTACAGCTCCACTAATTCTTAACCTCGGCAATAGATGGAGGCGAATGGTTACCTTCATGCCTCAGCCGCTTTAACCTCGGGGTAAGAACCCCGGTACCCACTAAATACGAGGCTGGGTGGGCCCCAGAGCGGGTCTGGACGTTTTGGAGAAGATAAAAATCTTGTATCTCTCCCGACATTCGAACCCCGGACCGTCCAGCCCGTAGCCTAGTCACTATACCGACTGAGGTATCCCGGCAGTGTTTGAGGAGAAGAAAAATACGCACAAGGTTTTGGCGTGGAAACCTGACGGAAAGAGGCCACTTGGAAGACCTAGGCGTAGATGGGAGTACAATATTGACAGTGATCTTAAGGAAATGGGATGGAAGGGTGTGGATTGAATTATGTGGCTCGGGATAGAGACAAATGGCTAGATCTTGTGAAAACGGTAATGAACTTGGCGGTTACATAAAATGCGGGGAATTTCTTGACTAGCTGGGGAAAAATTAGCTTCAGAAGTAGGACTGTGCTGCACTGACGTGAGTTACTTCAGGCACACTGTAACTTATACAGGTACAGCTATGCCACTACAGGTCTGGACAGGCCCTTAGGGTTCCGGGAGGTTGAGGCTACCAGATTTATAGACAATCGGCACATGAAGGTGGTAAGGTTGTCAGCCCTACGCACCGGCCGTCTTTACCCCCCCCCCCCCCGGAAATACTCCTGGTACTCATTTCTGTTAGAGGCTGAGTCGACCCCAGGACCATAGTGCGACCGAAAGGATTATGTCAATGAAAAATTGTAATGACACCATCGGGAATCGAACCCGCGACCTTCCGGCTTGTAGTGCAGTGCCTCAACCAACTGCGCCACCGCGTGTCCTCTGTAACTGATAGCAAACAAAACACTGTGCGAAACTCCTAGGGAGAATCAGCTGGCTGTTTGGCTCGTTTCAGCAGCTGGCTACCGGTAACACTGCCCTTCGTACTTGGGAGGTCCGAGGGCCCGGGTTCTCAGCCCGACGACCGGCTGTCCTCAGGGTTCTGCAGTATTTGTGAGTGCCTACACGCGAATATCCGAACATTAACCGACCTTCGGACACACCGACTTCCTTCCATGTAATCACCTTACCACTCGGCGATGTACCGTCTAGATTTGTGACAGCGTCGTTAAACAAGGCATAAATAAACCCATTTCACTATGCCCACGCTTAAACAGGAAGAGCTGCTAGTTGTTTGGTCTCAGGAGTTAGCTTCTGGATCGGACCGCATTCACTGCTGGTTCAGTTCGTACCTACCGGCGACGACGGTCCCTGCGCTCTCGCCGTCGCGCTCTGTGGACAGTCATGGCGGCACTGGCACTGCTCCGTCGCTCTCTCGCTACACAACCGCACAGCTCGGCGTCTCCGCGCGTACTCGCAAGATCATCGCTGTTCGTGTATTATCTGGCAGGTGTCACATGTCATTTCGATCTGCTGTCAGTGGCCGCCCTCATTATCTGAATGCACGGAACTCAGTATCTGAGAAGCTAACAGTCGCTTTTAAGACTACGATTAACTTGGATTATATACAGGGTGTTCCGCATACGGTGTGCTGAACTTCAGCATGTTACTATATCAGTCACATAATGCTATATCGACATATGCCCGATTACGAACCACTACGTCGCTACAAACATTTTAATGTTGCAGGATACTGTGCGATGCTGTACTTTTACAGCCAATCATGGAGTCTGCTGACTGCATAAGAGGGAACACTGAAATTATCAGAAAGGCAAGAAATGTTCTTCTGAGATGCACACACTTGTGTATACAGAAGAGTGCAGGTCATTTTGAACAGCAGTCTGTGTCACGTAAATGAACACTGGCGTTCTTTGACATAACGTGATCAAAGATGATTTTTTCTTGTGTTATAACGTAACTACGTAAACTGACATAAATAACTCGGAAACATAACTAAAAATTGACGTCTTTCTTTCGTGACATCGTCTGACACAATTGTATGTTGATGTACATACAGCAGGGTAGAGTTAGTGCCTGTCTTTGTTTGTGATGTTAGGACACAAGTTGTGAGATGTGCGTACATTACAGTGCTTGTAGCGGTAACGGTTGATAGACTGCCTATGTTGGTGCAGCATTTATTACTCAAAATGACGTACATATTAACATCGTGAAGTTTGGTACACCTTATGTGGAACATAAAGACTGAGTCCGTACCGCGCAGTAAACACACTCCGTCTCAGTTATACAAACCAGTCAGTTAATGTTGTACAGTGAAATAATCGCTGTTTGTTCTGAGATCCACACAAAACACATAAATACAGTCCGTACCGCGCAGTAAACACACTCCGTCTCAGTTATACAATCCAGTCAGTTAATGCTGTACAGTGAAATAATCGCTGTTTGTTCTGAGATCCACACAAAACACATAAATACAGTCCGTACCGCGCAGTAAACACACTCCGTCTCAGTTATACAATCCAGTCAGTTAATGCTGTACAGTGAAATAATCGCTGTTTGTTCTGAGATCCACACAAAACACATAAATACAGTCCGTACCGCGCAGTAAACACACTTCGTCTCAGTTATACAACCAGTCAGTTAATGTTGTACAGTGAAATAATCGCTGTTTGTTCTGAGATCCACACAAAACACATAAATACAGTCCGTAACGCGCAGTAAACACACTTCGTCTCAGTTATACAAACCAGTCAGTTAATGTTGTACAGTGAAATAATCGCTGTTTGTTCTGAGATCCACACAAAACACATAAATACAGTCCGTACCGCGCAGTAAACACACTACGTCTCAGTTATACAAACCAGTCAGTTAATGTTGTACAGTGAAATAATCGCTGTTTGTTCTGAGATCCACACAAAACACATAAATACAGTCCGTACCGCGCAGTAAACACACTACGTCTCAGTTATACAAACCAGTCAGTTAATGTTGTACAGTGAAATAATCGCTGTTTGTTCTGAGATCCACACAAAACACATAAATACAGTCCGTACCGCGCAGTAAAAACACTCCGTCTCAGTTATACAAACCAGTCAGTTAATGTTGTACATTGATATAATCGCTGTTTGTTCTGAGATCCACACAAAACACATAAATACAGTCCGTACCGCGCAGTAAACACACTCCGTCTCAGTTATACAAACCAGTCAGTTAATGTTGTACAGTGAAATAATCGCTGTTTGTTCTGAGATCCACACAAAACACATAAATACAGTCCGTACCGCGCAGTAAACACACTCCGTCTCAGTTATACAAACCAGTCAGCTAATGTTGTACAGTGAAATAATCGCTGTTTGTTCTGAGATCCACACAAAACACATAAATACAGTCCGTACCGCGCAGTAAACACACTACGTCTCAGTTATACAAACCAGTCAGTTAATGTTGTACAGTGAAATAATCGCTGTTTGTTCTGAGATCCACACAAAACACATAAATACAGTCCGTACCGCGCAGTAAACACACTACGTCTCAGTTATACAAACCAGTCAGCTAATGTTGTACAGTGAAATAATCGCTGTTTGTTCTGAGATCCACACAAAACACATAAATACAGTCCGTACCGCGCAGTAAACACACTCCGTCTCAGTTATACAAACCAGTCAGTTAATGTTGTACAGTGAAATAATCGCTGTTTGTTCTGAGATCCACACAAAACACATAAATACACTGTGTGGGCAGAACGTACAAAGTTCTAACGCTAAGTCTGTTGGCACACACAATAAGTATACAGTGTTATAGTGGTTACATATTCCACGCCCTTTATGGAACGTAAAGTTGTCATCATGTTCACAAAAATTCTGTCCTCAGCCAGATAAATCCACTCTCACCCTCGCACACTACTCAATGCACATTTTGAGAGCGGTGCACAAATTGTTACGAAAGTGTAGGAACCCCTAAAATTTCTATGCGCCAATAAGGGCGACACGAAGCAATACGAAAGAAAGGAACCACAAATATTCGACGCCACCGTACAAAATTTAGTCGCCCGCGCGATCTGGCAGCCCGCAACTTGTCCCTATTCTAAGCCAGATTAATCCAGTCCACGCACTCCCATCTCATTTCTTTAAGATCCACTTTAATATTATCCTTCCATATAAGCCTAGGCCTTCTAAGTGGTCTTGTTCGTTCAGGTTTCCCCACCAAAACTCTATATGCATGTCTCTTCTCTCCCATACGTGCTACATGTCCCGCCCACCTCATCCTCCTCCATGCTATCACCGTACTAAGACGCGGCAGTATGCGATGCATAGGAAATAAAACTTAAGGGATGGAATAGCATCCAAACTTCAGATCAGTGCTGTTCGTGTAACAAACTGGTGTCGCCCTGGCAGCTGTGGCTGACGTACGTATTGGTAGGAGTACGGCGTGAATGTCATAACAGCGTTTGTGTGTTTTCTGTGAGCTCTAATTTAGGAAACGTACATCATGTAATTGTTGTTGTGTGTATACTGAACTGGATGTGGCAAAACGTAAATTAACTTACAGCTCTGAACAACAACAACTACTACAACAACAACAACAACAACAACAACAACAACAACAACAACAACAACAACAACTACTACTACTACTACTACAGCAACTACTACTACTACTACTACTACTACTACTACAACTACTACTACTACTACTACTACAACAACAACAACAACTACTACTACTACTACTACTAGTGCACGACAGCCCAATTTCGGGCCCCAACCTCCCCAAATGTCCTTCCCCCTGTTCCCAGCATATCCCCCCCTGCAGTCCGTCACTGTCTCTCACCGTCACTGTCTCACACCGTCACTGTCTCTCACCGTCACTGCTATCTGCTAATGTGCTTATCACAGAGCGGCGTATCAGTTAAGGCACTTTGACAACAGCTGACGGAAGATTTATTTTAGGGTTCGTAAACACTCACCGTTTCGTATACAGTGTGGTCAGTAAGTGAGGCTCCCCAAGTCACCAAATTAATTTTTTGTGGTGAAGGGCCCCGCAGCAGATGCTACGGACGCACCGCAGCCTTGAGGTTTATTGTGCAACCCTGTGATGAAGATTCTTTTTTTTTTTTATTTTTCCAAGTAATGGAGCACCGGTGGAATGAAATTGACAGGGGGAAACCGAAGTACTGGGGAAAAACCTGTCACAGTGCCACTTTGTCCACCACAAATCCCACATGGATTGACCCGGGATTGAACCCGGGCCTCCGCGGTGAGAGGCCGGCGCGCCTGAGCCATGGCACGGTCTAAATTAAACAAGTTACGCAGCTCACGCATTCCACTGCAGTAAGTCACTTTCTACCACAATCACCGAACACGTTCATCCGTATTTCCCATCTTGGCAGGAATCTAACAATTGTGTCGCGGTAGAATTCGGGATGCATTCACAGCCATTCACGAACAACCATTTACACTTTCTCATATTGTGACATTTGCTATCTCCCAAAGTCACTTGTCGGTTTTCCAAAATCAGTTCCTCCATTCGTGCTACATTCAAGTCCGTCCTTGGTGTGCTCGCCGACCGGTGCTGTAATCACCATGGATGTCCGTTCGACCGGTGCTGTAATCACCATGGATGTCCGTTCGACCGGTGCTGTAATCACCATGGATATCCGTTCGACCGGTGCTGTAATCACCATGGATGTCCGTTCGACCGGTGCTGTAATCACAATGGATGTCCGTTCGACCGGTGCTGTAATCACCATGGATGTCCGTTCGACCGGTGCTGTAATCACCATGGATGTCCGTTCGACTGGTGCTGTAATCACAATGGATGTCCGTTCGACCGGTGCTGTAATCACAATGGATGTCCGTTCGACCGGTGCTGTAATCACAATGGATGTCCGTTCAACCGGTGCTGTAATCACCATGGATATCCGTTCGACCGGTGCTGTAATCACCATGGATGTCCGTTCGACCGGTGCTGTAATCACCATGGATGTCCGTTCGACCGGTGCTGTAATCACCATGGATATCCGTTCGACCGGTGCTGTAATCACCATGGATATCCGTTCGACCGGTGCTGTAATCACCATGGATATCCGTTCGACCGGTGCTGTAATCACCATGGATATCCGTTCGACCGGTGCTGTAATCACCATGGATATCCGTTCGACCGGTGCTGTAATCACCATGGATTTCCGTTCGACCGGTGCTGTAATCACCATGGATGTCCGTTCGACCGGTGCTGTAATCACCATGGATATCCGTTCGACCGGTGCTGTAATCACCATGGATATCCGTTCGACCGGTGCTGTAATCACCATGGATTTCCGTTCGACCGGTGCTGTAATCACCATGGATGTCCGTTCGACCGGTGCTGTAATCACCATGGATATCCGTTCGACCGGTGCTGTAATCACCATGGATATCCGTTCGACCGGTGCTGTAATCACCATGGATGTCCGTTCGACCGGTGCTGTAATCACCATGGATGTCCGTTCGACCGGTGCTGTAATCACCATGGATATCCGTTCGACCGGTGCTGTAATCACCATGGATGTCCGTTCGACCGGTGCTGTAATCACCATGGATATCCGTTCGACCGGTGCTGTAATCACCATGGATATCCGTTCGACCGGTGCTGTAATCACCATGGATATCCGTTCGACCGGTGCTGTAATCACCATGGATGTCCGTTCGACAGGTGCTGTAATCACCATGGATATCCGTTCGACCGGTGCTGTAATCACCATGGATATCCGTTCGACCGGTGCTGTAATCACCATGGATATCCGTTCGACCGGTGCTGTAATCACCATGGATGTCCGTTCGACCGGTGCTGTAATCACAATGGATGTCCGTTCGACCGGTGCTGTAATCACCATGGATATCCGTTCGACCGGTGCTGTAATCACCATGGATTTCCGTTCGACCGGTGCTGTAATCACCATGGATGTCCGTTCGACCGGTGCTGTAATCACCATGGATATCCGTTCGACCGGTGCTGTAATCACCATGGATATCCGTTCGACCGGTGCTGTAATCACCATGGATGTCCGTTCGACCGGTGCTGTAATCACCATGGATGTCCGTTCGACCGGTGCTGTAATCACCATGGATGTCCGTTCGACCGGTGCTGTAATCACCATGGATGTCCGTTCGACCGGTGCTGTAATCACCATGGATGTCCGTTCGACCGGTGCTGTAATCACCATGGATGTCCGTTCGACCGGTGCTGTAATCACCATGGACGTCCGTTCGACCGGTGCTGTAATCACAATGGATGTCCGTTCGACCGGTGCTGTAATCACCATGGATGTCCGTTCGACCGGTGCTGTAATCACCATGGATGTCCGTTCGACCGGTGCTGTAATCACCATGGATGTCCGTTCGACCGGTGCTGTAATCACCATGGATGTCCGTTCGACCGGTGCTGTAATCACCATGGACGTCCGTTCGACCGGTGCTGTAATCACAATGGATGTCCGTTCGACCGGTGCTGTAATCACCATGGATTTCCGTTCGACCGGTGCTGTAATCACCATGGATGTCCGTTCGACCGGTGCTGTAATCACCATGGATATCCGTTCGACCGGTGCTGTAATCACCATGGATATCCGTTCGACCGGTGCTGTAATCACCATGGATATCCGTTCGACCGGTGCTGTAATCACCATGGATGTCCGTTCGACCGGTGCTGTAATCACCATGGATGTCCGTTCGACCGGTGCTGTAATCACCATGGATGTCCGTTCGACCGGTGCTGTAATCACCATGGACGTCCGTTCGACCACTGTCGAACTCTCGGCGCCATTTCCTGACACGCTGCACTCTCATTACATATCACCATAAACCTCCACCAGCCAGCGGTGAATTTCGATGGGGGAACGTGTCGGCCATAAGAACGGGCACAAAGCAGCCTGCTGACCAAGCTGCCATGTCACTGCCACTTGTCACTGCCACTGCGGGCACAAAGCAGCCTGCTGACCAAGTTGCCATGTCACTGCCACTGCGGGCACAAAGCAGCCTACTGACCAAGTTGCCATGTCACTGCCACTGCGGGCACAAGCAGCCTGCTGACCAAGTTGCCACATGCCACTGCCACCGGGCAAAGCAGCCTGCTGACCAAGTTGCCATGTCACTGCCACTGCGGGCACAAAGCAGCCTACTGACCAAGTTGCCATGTCCTGCCACTGCGGGCACAAAGCAGCCTGCTGACCAAGTCATGTCCTGCCAGCTGCGGGCACAAAGCAGCCTACTGACCAAGTTGCCATGCTCATCCAGTTGCGGCACAAAGCGCCTGCGCCAAGTGCCATGCTACTGACCATGCGGCACAAAGCAGCCCTGCGACAAAGCAGCTCTGCCAAGTTGCCATGCCACTGCGGGCACAAAGCAGCCTACTGACGAAGTTGCCATGTCACTGCGGGCACAAAGCAGCCTACTGACCAAGTTGCCATGTCACTGCCACTGCGGGCACAAGCACCTCTGCCAAGTGCCAAGCCACTGCGCAATATGCCTACTGCCAGCGGGCCAAAAGCCCTCTCTGCCACTCAATGCCAAACTGCCCTGCGGCCAAAGCAGCCTGCGGACCAATTGCATGCCTCTGACCAAGTGCCATGACTGCCATGCGCCATGCACTGCCTGACCAAGTCCAGCCACTGCAGGCACAAGTCAGCCACTGACAAAGTTGCCATGCCACTGCGGCACAAATGCACTCTGCCAGTGCCAATCAGCTGACTCAGTGACAAATGCACTCTGACCAAGCTGCGCCAAAGCAGCCTGCAGGCCACAAGCGCCTGCTACCATTGCCATGTGCACAACCAGCGGCACCAAAGCACTGCTGACCAAGTTGCCATGTCATGCCATGCAGCACAAAGCACGCCTGCTGACCAAGTTGCCATGTCACTGCCACTGCGGGCACAAAGCAGCCTCTGACCAAGTTGCCATGTCACCACGGGCACAAAGCAGCCGCTGACCAAGTTCCATGTCACTGTCACGGCCAATGCAGGCTACAAACAGCCGTGCCAGTTGCCATGCGGGCACAAAGCAGCCTGCTGACCAAGTTTGCCATTCTCCACTGCGGCACAAAGCAGCCTGCTGACCAAGTTGCCATGTCACGCCACTGCAGGCACAAAGCACCTGCTGACCAAGTTGCCACAGCACTGCCACGCAGGCACAAAGCAGCCTGCTGACCAAGTTGCCATGTCACTGCCACTGCGGGCACAAAGCAGCCTGCTGACCAAGTTGCCATGTCACTGCCACTGCGGGCACAAACAGCTACTGACCAAGTTGCCATGTCACTGCCACTGCGGCACAAACAGCCGCTGACCATGCACCAGCCAGTGCCCAAAGCGCCGCAAAGCAAGCTGCCTGACCAGTTGGCACATGCCACTCGCCAAAGTGCAGCCTGCCTGCAGCACAAAGCAGCCTACTGACCAAGTTGCCATGTCCTGCCACTGCAGCACAAGCAGCCTGCACCAAGTGCCAAGCACACTGCATGCCAGGCCAAGCAGCCTGCTGACCAATTGCCCTGTCACTGCCACTGCGGCACAAAGCAGCCTGCTGCCAAGTGCCATGCACTGCCACTGCGGGCACAAAGCAGCCTGTGACCCAAACTGCCATGCGGCACACTGCAGGCACAAAGCAGCCTGCTGACAACTGCCATGTCGCACAAGCCCTGGGCCAAAGCCCTTGCCAAGCGCAGCAGCCCTGCAGGCCAAGCCTGCAAGTTGCCAGCACAGCACGCGGCACAACAGCCTGCTGACCAAGTGCCTGCACTGACGGCACAGCCGCGCCAAGTGCATCAGCACTGCGGACAAGGCCTGCTGCCACTGCAGCACGCACTGCGCACAAGGCCTGCTGCCAAGCGCCAGCAGCACTGCGGACAAGCGCCTGTCCACTGCCATGCACGCACTGCGACAAGCGCCTGTACAGCCACTGCAGGGCAAGCAGCCTCTGACAAGTGCCATGTCATGCACTGCGCACAAAGCAGCCTCTGACAAGTGCCATGCACTGCCACTGCGGCACAACAGCCTGCTGACAGTGCCATGTCACGCATGCGGGCACAAGCACTGTGACCAAGGCCATTCACTGCACTGCGGCAAAAGCAGCTACTGACCAAGGCCATGTCACTGCCACTGCGGCACAAAGCAGCCTCTGACAAGTTGCCATGCCATGCGGGCACAAAGCGCTCTGACCAAGTTGCCATGCCATGCGGCACAAAGCAGCCTATGACCAGTTGCATGTCACTGCCATGCGGCACAAAGCGCCTAGACCAAGTTGCCATGTCACTGCCACTGCGGGCACAAAGCAGCCTCTGACCAAGTTGCCTTCACTGCCACTGCAGGCAAAGCAGCTGCTGACCAAGTTGCCATGTCACGCCACTGCGGCACAAAGCAGCTGTGACCAAGTGCCATGTCATGCCACTGCGGGCACAAAGCAGCTGCTGACCAGTGCCATGTCATGCCATGCAGCACAAGCAGCCTGCTGACCAAGTGCCAGTCCTGCCACTGCGGGCACAAGCACCTCTGACCAAGTTGCATGTCACTGCACTGCAGGCACAAGCAGCCTGCTGACCAAGTTGCCATGTCACTGCACTGCGGGCACAAAGCAGCCTGCTGACCAATTGCCATGTCACTGCCACTGCGGCACAAAGCAGCCTGCTGACCAAGTTGCCATGTCACTGCCACTGCGGCACAAAGCACCTCTGACCAAGTGCCATGTCACTGCGGCACAAAGCAGCTATGACCAAGTGCCATGCCACTGCGCACAAGCGCCTATGCCAAGTGCCATGTCATGCCACTGCGCACAGCCTGACCAAGCTGCCATGTCACGCCACTGCGTGCACAAACAGTACTGACAGTTCCATGTCAATGCCACCGGGACAAACAGCCTACTGACCAAGTTGCGCATGTCACCTGCCACTGCGGGCACAAGCAGCCTGCTGACCAAGCCTGCCCCTGTCACTGCACACTGCGGGCACAAATGCAGCCGCCTGACCAAGCTGCCATGGTCACTGCCACTGCGGGCAAAAGCAGCCTCTGACCAAGTGCCATGTCACTGCATGCGGGCACAAAGCAGCCTACTGACCAAGTTGCCATGTCACTGCCACTGCGGGCACAAAGCAGCATCTGACCAAGTTGCCTGTCACTGCCACTGCGGGCACAAAGCAGCCTACTGACCAAGTTGCCATGTCACTGCCACTGCGGCACAAAGCAGCCTGCTGACCAAGTTGCCATGTCACTGCCACTGCGGGCACAAAGCAGCCTACTGACCAAGTTGCCATGTCACTGCCACTGCGGGCACAAAGCAGCCTGCTGACCAAGTTGCCATGTCACTGCCACTGCAGGCACAAAGCAGCCTGCTGACCAAGTTGCCATGTCACTGCCACTGCGGGCACAAAGCAGCCTGCTGACCAAGTTGCCATGTCACTGCCACTGCAGGCACAAAGCAGCCTGCTGACCAAGTTGCCATGTCACTGCCACTGCGGGCACAAAGCAGCCTGCTGACCAAGTTGCCATGTCACTGCCACTGCAGGCACAAAGCAGCCTGCTGACCAAGTTGCCATGTCACTGCCACTGCGGGCACAAAGCAGCCTGCTGACCAAGTTGCCATGTCACTGCCACTGCAGGCACAAAGCAGCCTGCTGACCAAGTTGCCATGTCACTGCCACTGCAGGCACAAAGCAGCCTACTGACCAAGTTGCCATGTCACTGCGGGCACAAAGCAGCCTACTGACCAAGTTGCCATGCCACTGCAGGCACAAAGCAGCCTACTGACCAAGTTGCCATGTCACTGCCACTGCACGTCAACTTATGCCCTGAACAACACGCAACGATTACGCGATCTGTTGCGTGTCACAAGTACTAAACTAGATATAAGGTAAAGGTCACCCTACAACAGGCCACGAAGGCCTAGAGGGGGAGTAGAGGTATAGCTGTACTCTTTCTTTAACCTCGGCGCTAGATGGGGGTGGGTGGTCAACGCCACGCCCCAGCCGCTTTACCCTCAGGAATGACCCGGTACCTATTGTACAGGAGGCTGGGTAGGCCCCAGGGCCGGTCTGGACGGGTGATGAAAATCTCGCCTCCACCGGGATTCGATCCCCGGACCGTCCAGCTCGTAGCGAGTCGCTATACCGACTGTAACAGCACTGGTACGTGGCAATTGGTAACAGTGAAGACACACGGACATTATTTTATCTGACCAACACTGTTTGTCACTACTCGAACGTGCGTGACAGGGGAACGCTTAGCCGCTAAGGTAAGTGCAAGTTGATACGGACTGTACACAGTATAAACTGAATTGTGGATTTATAATTTTATTATTACAAATTAAAATTGTTGTAATTTGATGCTCATCATGAAATTACAACAATTTTAATTTTCTTTTAATTTGACATTTTTTTCTGGAATTTGGTGCCCCAATTAATCTGGCGAACTATGCGGCCGCGCAGTTCGTCCACATGCACGAGCCGCCCTGACAACACCAGCTTTGGGGGGGGGGGGGAGCGTTATTTCGGAAATATGTAATTCTTTACCAACACGACCTTTATTACAGTTAAGCCTCCAACCACACCAAAAGCACCACAAACGAAGCTCTTCTGCCATGCTCCATCCTGTTGGATGCCAGTAAGCCATAAAAGGATTGGCAGGATCATAAACAGGCCTGCGAGCTGATTAAGGAGGGCAGAACCACTGAGCGCTGATACCGCAAGTTGCGTGTGCACTGACTGTCGTCTGACGTGGTACCGAAATGTAAACATTAGTTATGGCAACTGACTTTCTGGAGGAATGAACAAGACTAGGTGGTGGTGGTGGTAGTAGTAGCAGCAGTAGTAGTAGTAGCAGTAGTAGTAGCAGTAGTAACGTTCGATGTCTTACGTGTCTGGTGACGTACGAACTACGCTAAGGCCGGTAACTCACAGCAGACAGACAACTGCCCTCGACTGACAACGCTACTGACAGTGGCAGTGTCACTTATCTTCAGGCGAACCTTGCAGAGGAACACACAGGGACCCTCAAAAACGTAAATCCCTGTAACTGCATCCGCCACTTTCCACTGGTCCCCACTGTTAGGTGTTCAGTTTATAACAAGCCTTTCCCGGTGGGGGCGAGATTTTCAGCACCCGTCCAGACCGACCCTGGGGCCTACCCAGCCTCCTGTACAATGGGCGCCGGGTCATTCCCGGGGGTAAAGCGGCCGGGGCGTGGCGTTGACCACCCACCCCCATCTAGCGCCGAGGTTCAAGAAAGAGTAGAGCTATACCTCTACTCCTCCTCTGGGCCTTCATGGCCTGTTCTAGGGTGAAATTGACTTTTTTTTTCCAATGGCTCGACAGCCCCTTGGGGGCCTAGGCCTCCTCATTATCGAGGCTTCACGATAACACACACAGACACACCACACTACGTAGGACTCCTCTGGACGAGTGATCAGCCCGTCGCAGAGACCTCTACCTGACAACACACAACACTCACAAGAGACAGACATCCATGCCATAGGCGGGATTCGAACCCGCAATCCTAATAAGCGAGCGGCCGTAGACCCACGCCTTAGACCGCGCGGCCACTGGGATCGGCGAACTTTGCTTTACTTTACTTAAAGTAATACTCGTATCTACGCACAGCTGTAACCAGACAGAACACAGTAAACAGTATTCACTCGCACGCACGACACACAACTGTACTTCAGCCACAAGTGTTTTGCCCGCAATATGTAAGTTCCTGGTCATCAGCCTGCTTCACCACTATCAAGGTCAAAGCTTTACTCACGAGTCGACAACAGTTCTGCTCCTTCACGTGACCCCACACTTCACGACAGTGCACTTACCTCCTGGCTCTCTCCAGCAGTTTCCGTATGGCAGTGTAGCTGTTCACAGACGGCAACCTCAACATTTGGACACAAAGGTCAGGTTCCCACCGACTCAGGTCAAGACCTTCACGCAGGTCCTTCAACAACTGCTCGCTCGAGGTTCGAACTGTGGGTCCTCGAGCTCGCTTAGCCTTCGTCGCAGCGCGCGCCCATCGCTGATGAGATCGCATATTGAGTTCTGAAATCATACGAAGCAGTCAGTCATATGAGCGGCATGTGCTAGCAAACACGGCGCCATTTTACAGTAATTTGTACATCACGGGGGGGGGGGGGGGGGCAATGAGACGTGAATAACTGCCTGGCCAAAGGAGACGTTGAGTCATTATTAATACTATGGCCCTTCATTATATGTTCAGTCATTATTAATACTATGGCCCTTCATTATATGTTCAGTCATTATTAATACTATGGCCCTTCATTATATGTTCAGTCATTATTAATACTATGGCCCTTCATTATATGTTCAGTCATTATTAATACTATGGCCCTTCATTATATGTTCAGATCCTTATTATTATTATACTATGGCCCTTCATTATATGTTCAGTCATTATTAATACTATGGCCCTTCATTATATGTTCAGTCATTATTAATACTATGGCCCTTCATTATATGTTCAGTCATTATTAATACTATGGCCCTTCATTATATGTTCAGTCATTATTAATACTATGGCCCTTCATTATATGTTCAGTCATTATTAATACTATGGCCCTTCATTATATGTTCAGTCATTATTAATACTATGGCCCTTCATTATATGTTCAGTCATTATTAATACTATGGCCCTTCATTATATGTTCAGTCATTATTAATACTATGGCCCTTCATTATATGTTCAGTCATTATTAATATTATGGCCCTTCATTAATGTTCAGTCATTATTAATATTATGGCCCTTCATTATATGTTCAGTCATTATTAATATTATGGCCCTTCATTATATGTTCAGTCATTATTAATATATGGCCCTTCATTATATGTTCAGTCATTATTATATATGGCCCTTCATTATATGTTCAGTCATTATTAATATTATGGCCCTTCATTATATGTTCAGTCATTATTAATATTATGGCCCTTCATTATATGTTCAGTCATTATTAATACTATGGCCCTTCATTATATGTTCAGTCATTATTAATACTATGGCCCTTCATTATATGTTCAGTCATTATTAATATTATGGCCCTTCATTATATGTTCAGTCATTATTAATATATGGCCCTTCATTATATGTTCAGTCATTATTAATACTATGGCCCTTCATTATATGTTCAGTCATTATTAATACTATGGCCCTTCATTATATGTTCAGTCATTATTAATACTATGGCCCTTCATTATATGTTCAGTCATTTTAATATTATGGCCCTTCATTATATGTTCAGTCATTAATATATGGCCCTCATTATATGTTCATCATTAATACTTGGCCCTTCATTATATGTTCAGTCATTATTAATACTTATGGCCCTTCATTATATGTTCAGTCTTATTAATACTATGGCCCTTCATTATATGTTCAGTCTATTAATACTATGGCCCTTCATTATATGTTCAGTCATTTTAATACTATGGCCCTTCATTATATGTTCAGTCATTAATACTATGGCCCTTCATTATATGTTCAGTCATTATTAATACTATGGCCCTTCATTATATGTTCAGTCATTATTAATACTATCGCCCTTCATTATATGTTCAGTCATTATTAATACTAGCCCTTGACACATTTTATATGTTCCTGGACATACAATCGACAATCGTCCTTAGATCAATCACCCATCGTGCGATGTGGATAGTCGACCCGAGTACATTGTTAACAGTGTATTCTGTAAAGGCGGTCCATGCTTGCAGCATTCCCAGTAACGCCAATGTTACAGATGGAGAGTCACGACGGTGTGTGTAAGAGGTACCTGTAGAGAGAATTTTGTATTTGATGCACGTACCGTGTCAAGGTTGTTAGCTGAAGTTGTAACAGTTCAGTGTCAACAAACATGAGACTGTTCTGTGTCAGGTACGAGCTGAATTGTAACATTCAGTGTCAACAAACATAGAGACTGTTCTGTGTCAGGTACGAGCTGAGTTGTAACACTTCAGTGTCAACAAACATAGAGACTGTTGCTGTGTCAGGTACGAGCTGAAGTTGTAACATTCAGTGTCAACAAACATGAGACGTTCTGTGTCAGGTACTGAGCTGAAGTTGTAACAGTTCAGTGTCAACAAACATAGAGACTGTTCTGTGTCAGGTACGAGCTGAGATTGTAACACTTCAGTGTCAACAAACATAGAGACTGTTCTGTGTCAGGTACGAGCTGAAGTTGTAACACTTCAGTGTCAACAAACATAGAGACTGTTGTGTGTCAGGTACGGAGCTGAAGTTGTAACAGTTCAGTGTCAACAAACATAGAGACGTTCTGTGTCAGGTACGAGCTGAAGTTGTAACAGTTCAGTGTCAACAAACATAGAGACTGTTCTGTGTCAGGTACGAGCTGAAGTTGTAACAGTTCAGTGTCAACAAACATAGAGACTGTTCTGTGTCAGGTACGAGCTGAAGTTGTAACACTTCAGTGTCAACAAACATAGAGACTGTTCTGTGTCAGGTACGAGCTGAAGTTGTAACAGTTCAGTGTCAACAAACATAGAGACTGTTCTGTGTCAGGTACGAGCTGAAGTTGTAACAGTTCAGTGTCAACAAACATAGAGACTGTTCTGTGTCAGGTACGAGCTGAAGTTGTAACAGTTCAGTGTCAACAAACATAGAGACTGTTCTGTGTCAGGTACGAGCTGAAGTTGTAACAGTTCAGTGTCAACAAACATCGAGACTGTTCTGTGTCAGGTACGAGCTGAAGTTGTAACAGTTCAGTGTCAACAAACATAGAGACTGTTGTGTGTCAGGTACGAGCTGAAGTTGTAACAGTTCAGTGTCAACAAACATAGAGACTGTTGTGTGTCAGGTACAAGCTGAAGTTGTAACAGTTCAGTGTCAACAAACATAGAGACTGTTGTGTGTCAGGTACGAGCTGAAGTTGTAACAGTTCAGTGTCAACAAACATAGAGACAGTTCTGTGTCAGGTACGCGCTGAAGTTGTAACAGTTCAGTGTCAACAAACATAGAGACTGTTGTGTGTCAGGTACGAGCTGAAGTTGTAACAGTTCAGTGTCAACAAACATCGAGACTGTTCTGTTTCAGGTACGAGCTGAAGTTGTAACAGTTCAGTGTCAACAAACATCGAGACTGTTCTGTTTCAGGTACGAGCTGAAGTTGTAACAGTTCAGTGTCAACAAACATAGAGACTGTTGTGTGTCAGGTACGAGCTGAAGTTGTAACAGTTCAGTGTCAACAAACATCGAGACTGTTCTGTTTCAGGTACGAGCTGAAGTTGTAACAGTTCAGTGTCAACAAACATAGAGACTGTTGTGTGTCAGGTACGAGCTGAAGTTGTAACAGTTCAGTGTCAACAAACATAGAGACTGTTGTGTGTCAGGTATGAGCTGAAGTTGTAACAGTTCAGTGTCAACAAACATAGAGACTGTTGTGTGTCAGGTACGAGCTGAAGTTGTAACAGTTCAGTGTCAACAAACATCGAGACTGTTGTGTGTCAGGTACGAGCTGAAGTTGTAACAGTTCAGTGTCAACAAACATCGAGACTGTTGTGTGTCAGGTACGAGCTGAAGTTGTAACAGTTCAGTGTCAACAAACATCGAGACTGTTCTATGTCAGGTACGAGCTGAAGTTGTAACAGTTCAGTGTCAACAAACATCGAGACTGTTCTGTTTCAGGTACGAGCTGAAGTTGTAACAGTTCAGTGTCAACAAACATCGAGACTGTTCTGTTTCAGGTACGAGCTGAAGTTGTAACAGTTCAGTGTCAACAAACATAGAGACTGTTGTGTGTCAGGTACGAGCTGAAGTTGTAACAGTTCAGTGTCAACAAACATCGAGACTGTTCTGTTTCAGGTACGAGCTGAAGTTGTAACAGTTCAGTGTCAACAAACATAGAGACTGTTGTGTGTCAGGTACGAGCTGAAGTTGTAACAGTTCAGTGTCAACAAACATAGAGACTGTTCTCTGTCAGGTACGAGCTGAAGTTGTAACAGTTCAGTGTCAACAAACATAGAGACTGTTGTGTGTCAGGTACGAGCTGAAGTTGTAACAGTTCAGTGTCAACAAACATAGAGACTGTTGTGTGTCAGGTACGAGCTGAAGTTGTAACAGTTCAGTGTCAACAAACATCGAGACTGTTGTGTGTCAGGTACGAGCTGAAGTTGTAACAGTTCAGTGTCAACAAACATCGAGACTGTTGTGTGTCAGGTACGAGCTGAAGTTGTAACAGTTCAGTGTCAACAAACATCGAGACTGTTGTGTGTCAGGTACGAGCTGAAGTTGTAACAGTTCAGTGTCAACAAACATCGAGACTGTTCTATGTCAGGTACGAGCTGAAGTTGTAACAGTTCAGTGTCAACAAACATAGAGACTGTTGTGTGTCAGGTACGAGCTGAAGTTGTAACAGTTCAGTGTCAACAAACATCGAGACTGTTGTGTGTCAGGTACGAGCTGAAGTTGTAACAGTTCAGTGTCAACAAACATCGAGACTGTTCTGTGTCAGGTACGAGCTGAAGTTGTAACAGTTCAGTGTCAACAAACATAGAGACTGTTCTGTTTCAGGTACGAGCTGAAGTTGTAACAGTTCAGTGTCAACAAACATAGAGACAGTTCTGTGTCAGGTACGCGCTGAAGTTGTAACAGTTCAGTGTCAACAAACATAGAGACTGTTGTGTGTCAGGTACGAGCTGAAGTTGTAACAGTTCAGTGTCAACAAACATCGAGACTGTTCTGTGTCAGGTACGAGCTGAAGTTGTAACAGTTCAGTGTCAACAAACATAGAGACAGTTCTGTGTCAGGTACGCGCTGAAGTTGTAACAGTTCAGTGTCAACAAACATAGAGACTGTTGTGTGTCAGGTACGAGCTGAAGTTGTAACAGTTCAGTGTCAACAAACATAGAGACTGTTGTGTGTTCAGGTACGAGCTGAAGTTGTAACAGTTCAGTGTCAACAAACATAGAGACTGTTGTGTGTCAGGTACGAGCTGAAGTTGTAACAGTTCAGTGTCAACAAACATAGAGACTGTTGTGTGTCAGGTACGAGCTGAAGTTGTAACAGTTCAGTGTCAACAAACATAGAGACTGTTCTGTGTCAGGTACGCGCTGAAGTTGTAACAGTTCAGTGTCAACAAACATAGAGACTGTTGTGTGTCAGGTACGAGCTGAAGTTGTAACAGTTCAGTGTCAACAAACATAGAGACTGTTGTGTGTCAGGTACGAGCTGAAGTTGTAACAGTTCAGTGTCAACAAACATAGAGACTGTTGTGTGTCAGGTACGAGCTGAAGTTGTAACAGTTCAGTGTCAACAAACATAGAGACTGTTGTGTGTCAGGTACGAGCTGAAGTTGTAACAGTTCAGTGTCAACAAACATAGAGACTGTTGTGTGTCAGGTACGAGCTGAAGTTGTAACAGTTCAGTGTCAACAAACATAGAGACTGTTCTGTGTCAGGTACGCGCTGAAGTTGTAACAGTTCAGTGTCAACAAACATAGAGACTGTTGTGTGTCAGGTACGAGCTGAAGTTGTAACAGTTCAGTGTCAACAAACATAGAGACTGTTGTGTGTCAGGTACGAGCTGAAGTTGTAACAGTTCAGTGTCAACAAACATAGAGACTGTTGTGTGTCAGGTACGAGCTGAAGTTGTAACAGTTCAGTGTCAACAAACATAGAGACTGTTGTGTGTCAGGTACGAGCTGAAGTTGTAACAGTTCAGTGTCAACAAACATAGAGACTGTTGTGTGTCAGGTACGAGCTGAAGTTGTAACAGTTCAGTGTCATCAAACATAGAGACTGTTGTGTGTCAGGTACGAGCTGAAGTTGTAACAGTTCAGTGTCAACAAACATAGAGACTGTTGTGTGTCAGGTACGAGCTGAAGTTGTAACAGTTCAGTGTCAACAAACATAGAGACTGTTCTGTGTCAGGTACGCGCTGAAGTTGTAACAGTTCAGTGTCAACAAACATAGAGACTGTTGTGTGTCAGGTACGAGCTGAAGTTGTAACAGTTCAGTGTCAACAAACATAGAGACTGTTGTGTGTCAGGTACGAGCTGAAGTTGTAACAGTTCAGTGTCAACAAACATAGAGACTGTTGTGTGTCAGGTACGAGCTGAAGTTGTAACAGTTCAGTGTCAACAAACATAGAGACTGTTGTGTGTCAGGTACGAGCTGAAGTTGTAACAGTTCAGTGTCAACAAACATAGAGACTGTAAAATCCAGCCGTCAGGTCGCCATGGCGACTAAATTTGTACAGTGGCGACTAAATTTGTACAGTGGCGCCTAATGTTTGTGGGTCCTCAGTCATGATTCCGGCGGCTATAATTTTCAGAAGGCTTTTAGATTTTTTGGAAAATTTGTGCACCCCTGACTTTACACAGACGAACATTCGTTTGCTGCATCTAGCTTGCGTGTCTTGAGATCGCCATGTCTGAATTAACTGTTATAATAATGCGTTTTGGAAGAAATGAAAAGTGGTACAAAAATTGTAGTCGGAAAACCTAAAGAGAAGAAACAGCTTGTGAGGCGCAGGTGTTCGTAAAAGGGAAAGTTGTGCCTGTGCACGCTATTAAGGCATATGGGGAAGTGGAGGTACAGCTTCACTCATTCTTAACCTGGGCGCTAAATGGAGCGAGTGGTTAGAGTTACGTCGTCGTCGATTTACCCCCGGGGAAAGCGCCCCTGGTACCCATTGAGTACAAGGCTCAGTGGGTGCCAGAATCGGAGAGGACGTTTTCGAAAAGGGCGCAAACTCTTGCCCCTGCTAGCAATCGAACCACGACTGCTCGGTCGTCCACCCCACAGCCCAGTCACTATACTGACTGAGCTACTGCAGCTTCTAGAAATAGGTCTGAGGGCAGGAGACTGGAGAACGCAGCACAGTGTGGAGCTTCATGCTGTGTACTGTTCACTGGATATTTTTTCGGGTGACCAAATCAAGGAGGTTAAGATGGGCGGAGCATGTGGCAGGGACGAGGGTGAGGAGAGGCGCATACAGGCTTTTGATGGGGAAACTTGAAGAAGGAGACCACGTGGAAGGAAGGAGACCACGTGGAAGGAAGGAGACCACGTGGAAGACGTAGGCGTAGGTGAGAGGATAATATTAAAATGGAGCTTAAAGAAACAGACACGATAAGTCGGTCCCTGTCACCGCGATAAGTCGGTCCCTGTCACCGCGATAGTCGGTCCTGTCACCGCGATAAGTCGGTCCCTGTCACCGCGATAAGTCGGTCCCTGTCACCGCGATAAGTCGGTCCCTGTCACCGCGATAAGTCGGTCCCTGTCACCGCGATAAGTCGGTCCCTGTCACCGCGATAAGTCGGTCCCTGTCACCGCGATAAGTCGGTCCCTGTCACCGCGATAAGTCGGTCCCTGTCACCGCCATAAGTCGGTCCCTGTCACCGCCACTAAGTCGGTCCCTGTCACCGCCATAAGTCGGTCCCTGTCACCGCGATAAGTCGGTCCCTGTCACCGCGATAAGTCGGTCCCTGTCACCGCGATAAGTCGGTCCCTGTCACCGCGATAAGTCGGTCCCTGTCACCGCGATAAGTCGGTCCCTGTCACCGCGATAAGTCGGTCCCTGTCACCGCGATAAGTCGGTCCCTGTCACCGCCATAAGTCGGTCCCTGTCACCGCGATAAGTCGGTCCCTGTCACCGCCATAAGTCGGTCCCTGTCACCGCGATAAGTCGGTCCCTGTCACCGCGATAAGTCGGTCCCTGTCACCGCGATAAGTCGGTCCCTGTCACCGCCATAAGTCGGTCCCTGTCACCGCCATAAGTCGGTCCCTGTCACCGCCATAAGTCGGTCCCTGTCACCGCCATAAGTCGGTCCCTGTCACCGCCATAAGTCGGTCCCTGTCACCGCGATAAGTCGGTCCCTGTCACCGCGATAAGTCGGTCCCTGTCACCGCGATAAGTCGGTCCCTGTCACCGCGATAAGTCGGTCCCTGTCACCGCGATAAGTCGGTCCCTGTCACCGCGATAAGTCGGTCCCTGTCACCGCGATAAGTCGGTCCCTGTCACCGCGATAAGTCGGTCCCTGTCACCCGCGATAAGTCGGTCCCTGTCACCGCGATAAGTCGGTGCCTGTCACCGCCATAAGTCGGTCCCTGTCACCGCCATAAGTCGGTCCCTGTCACCGCGATAAGTCGGTCCCTGTCACCGCGATAAGTCGGTCCCTGTCACCGCCATAAGTCGGTCCCTGTCACCGCCATAAGTCGGTCCCTGTCACCGCCATAAGTCGGTCCCTGTCACCGCCATAAGTCGGTCCCTGTCACCGCCATAAGTCGGTCCCTGTCACCGCGATAAGTCGGTCCCTGTCACCGCGATAAGTCGGTCCCTGTCACCGCGATAAGTCGGTCCCTGTCACCGCGATAAGTCGGTCCCTGTCACCGCGATAAGTCGGTCCCTGTCACCGCGATAAAGTCGGTCCCTGTCACCGCCATAAGTCGGTCCCTGTCACCGCCATAAGTCGGTCCCTGTCACCGCCATAAGTCGGTCCCTGTCACCGCCATAAGTCGGTCCCTGTCACCGCCCTAAGTCGGTCCCCTGTCACCGCCATAAGTCGGTCCCTGTCACCGCCATAAGTCGGTCCCTGTCACCGCCATAAGTCGGTCCCTGTCACCGCCATAAGTCGGTCCCTGTCACCGCGATAAGTCGGTCCCTGTCACCGCCATAAGTCGGTCCCTGTCACCGCCATAAGTCGGTCCCTGTCACCGCGATAAGTCGGTCCCTGTCACCGCGATAAGTCGGTCCCTGTCACCGCGATAAGTCGGTCCCTGTCACCGCCATAAGTCGGTCCCTGTCACCGCGATAAGTCGGTCCCTGTCACCGCGATAAGTCGGTCCCTGTCACCGCGATAAGTCGGTCCCTGTCACCGCGATAAGTCGGTCCCTGTCACCGCCATAAGTCGGTCCCTGTCACCACCATAAATCGGTCCCTGTCACCACCATAAGTCGGTCCCTGTCACCACCATAATTCGGTCCCTGTCACCACCATAAGTCGGTCCCTGTCACCACCATAATTCGGTCCCTGTCACCACCATAAGTCGGTCCCTGTCACCACGGCATGGAGCGTCCTGAGGTTGCGAATGGAGGAACGGCCTCCGGATATGGACGGTAGCTGCGAATACATTGAATAAGCAGTTGCGTACAGCTGACAAGGGGTGGTCATCCAGCTTGGGGGTTGGGCGAGGTGCTAACAATTCCTCACCGTAAAATATTACCAAGTTACGAATTATTCAACAAAGCCTGGGACCTAGACTGATTCTTTGGCTCAGGATAGGGACAGGTGGCGGGCTGTTGTGAGTGCGGTAATGAACCTTCGGGTTCCATAAAACGCGGGGAATTTCTTGACTAGCTGAGACCTGTTAGCTTCTCAAGAAGGACTTTGCTACATGGAGTTAGTTAGTTAGTTAGTTAGAGGCGAGAGGATAATATTAAAATGGCTCTTAAAGAAACAGAGTTTGAGGGTGTAGATTGGATTGGTTTGATTCAGGATAAGGACAAATAGTGGGCTGTTGTGAACACGGTGATGAACGTTCGGGTTCCATAAAACGCGAGACGTTTGTTGACTAGCTTAAGAACTGTAAGCTCTTCAAGGCCTCTGCTGAAGTTGCGATTACACGCTCTGGCATCCGGTTCCGGCTGCGAGACAGAATCGAGGTTCCCAAGTGTCCCGCGAGAGGGCAGCACAACATGGTGAGCCTTGGTACAAGTTAGCTGCGCGCGAAACTTGAGGGTAAAGTGACTAAATGGGATTGTTTTGTACCGGTGGCTGTCATGGAGCGTTGCAGGGCGGTCAGCGAAACGGGTTGCTGTTACATTATGATCAGAACGTGCCTCAGCTGCGTAACATGACGTCACCTCTTGCCTGTAACGCAGAGTGAGATCATTTGGGCGCGGTTTCGGAGTGCTTAGTGTATGCGTGAAAGTATGTCGGGGAGCAGAGGATAGCTAGATGCTGGTCGGTGGTCAGTTTCACGTCGCGGCCGCTTTAGGCCCGGGAAATAACCCCGGTACCCACAGGACAGGAGGCTGGGTGGGCCCCAGAGCTGGTCTGGGCGTTTTTGAGAAGAAAAAAATATCTTGCCCCTACCCGGATTCGAACACCGGATCGCGCAGCCTGTAGCCTAGTCACTATACTGACCGAGCTATATATACTCAGCTCGTACCGCGCAGTAAACACTCCGTCTCAGTTATACAAACCAGTCAGTTAATGCTTGTATAGTGAAATAATCGCTGTTTGTTCTGAGATCCACACAAAACACATAAATACAGTCCGTACCGCGCAGTAAACACTCCGTCTCAGTTATACAAACCAGTCAGTTAATGCTGTACAGTGAAATAATCGCTGTTTGTTCTGAGATCCACACAAAACACATAAATACAGTCCGTACCGCGCAGTAAACACACTCCGTCTCAGTTATACAAACCAGTCAGTTAATGCTGTACAGTGAAATAATCGCTGTTTGTTCTGAGATCCACACAAAACACATAAATACAGTCCGTACCGCGCAGTAAACACACTCCGTCTCAGTTATACAAACCAGTCAGTTAATGTTGTACAGTGAAATAATCGCTGTTTGTTCTGAGATCCACACAAAACACATAAATACAGTCCGTACCGCGCAGTAAACACTCTGTCTCAGTTATACAAACCAGTCAGTTAATGCTGTACAGTGAAATAATCGCTGTTTGTTCTGAGATCCACACAAAACACATAAATACAGTCCGTACCGCGCAGTAAACACTCCGTCTCAGTTATACAAACCAGTCAGTTAATGCTGTACAGTGAAATAATCGCTGTTTGTTCTGAGATCCACACAAAACACATAAATACAGTCCGTACCGCGCAGTAAACACTCCGTCTCAGTTATACAAACCAGTCAGTTAATGCTTGTACAGTGAAATAATCGCTGTTTGTTCTGAGATCCACACAAAACACATAAATACAGTCCGTACCGCGCAGTAAACACACTCCGTCTCAGTTATGCAAACGAGTCAGTTAATGTTGTACAGTGAAATAATCGCTGTTTGTTTGAGATCCACACAAAACACATAAATACAGTCCGTACCGCGCAGTAAACACTCCGTCTCAGTTATACAAACCAGTCAGTTAATGTACAGTGAAATAATGGCTGTTTGTTCTGAGATCCACACAAAACACATAAATACAAGTGTGGGCAGAAGTAGAATTGTTGAATGTTAAAATCTGTGGTACATATAGTAACCATGGCTTTAGAGGTTAATATACATTAAACATGTACATAAATACAGTCCGTACCGCGCAGTAAACACACTCCGTCTCAGTTATACAAACCAGTCAGTTAATGCTGTACAGTGAAATAATCGCTGTTTGTTCTGAGATCCACACAAAACACATAAATACAGTCCGTACCGCGCAGTAAACACACTCCGTCTCAGTTATACAAACCAGTCAGTTAATGTTGTACAGTGAAATAATCGCTGTTTGTTCTGAGATCCACACAAAACATATAAATACAGTCCGTACCGCGCAGTAAACACACTCCGCCTCAGTTATACAAAACCAGTCAGTTAATGCTGTACAGTGAAATAATCGCTGTTTGTTCTGAGATCCACACAAACCACATAAATACAGTCCGTACCGCGCAGTAAACACACTCCGTCTCAGTTATACAAACAGTCAGTTAATGTTGTACAGTGAAATAATCGCTGTTTGTTCTGAGATCCACACAAAACACATAAATACAGTCCGTACCGCGCAGTAAACACTCCGTCTCAGTTATACAAACCAGTCAGTTAATGCTGTACAGTGAAATAATCGCTGTTTGTTCTGAGATCCACACAAAACACATAAATACAGTCCGTACCGCGCAGTAAACACACTCCGTCTCAGTTATACAAACCAGTCAGTTAATGCTGTACAGTGAAATAATCGCTGTTTGTTCTGAGATCCACACAAACACATAAATACAGTCCGTACCGCGCAGTAAACACACTCCGTCTCAGTTATACAAACCAGTCAGTTAATGTTGTACAGTGAAATAATCGCTGTTTGTTCTGAGATCCACACAAAACACATAAATACACTGTGTGGGCAGAACGTAGAATTTGTGAATGTTAAACGTAGTGGTACATATAGTTACCACCGTACCCTAAAAAGCAGTAATGTTAAAGCTGTTGTCACACTCCACACCTGAACTGTCAAATTCAAGGAAGGGCGGTGCCTTGATGGCCAGCAATGCTGACTGTTAACACGATGCTGACTGTACTTGCACAGCAGGACGACGGTGACCTTCGTCAAGACACGTCAGCTGACAACCCCTAAGTGCTCAGTTATGCGACTTTTGTCTCTCCATGCTACATGTACTGTAACAGGAGGGCTGGAACCCGTGGGGCTCTGTAGTGTGACAAAATTATCAACGTTTCACATAAACAGGCAACATCTAACTCCCCACAGGTCGGTAAATTTCTTCCACGATACAAACGTCTTCACATCTCAGATACACAGAAATTTCACCTCACCACGGGGCCTCACGATTGTCTACGCTGTCCATAATTTTGGGAGGGGGGGGGGGCGCAGTATGACATGGACATGATCCCACGATAAGGCGATGCACTGACATTCACTGTGCCAGTGTGTACATGACTTGTGACAGCAGTGTTTGTTGCGTGTCGGAACAGTTGTAATTTGTACGGCAACGACACTGTGGCAGTCATGAAGCAGCAGCTCGTGCTTCACTGAGTTAGTAAACAACAATCGCAATTACACACAGGAACTTGGATGAAACATCTGACACGTTCAGAAGCTGACAAATACCGCCACAATGCAGTCTGTTACCGGCACAATAATGCTGACACTGACCGCATTTTGTACTGTTTAACCCTTAACGACGCATTAAAGTAAAGACTCAGTCCGTACCTGCGCATAAACACACTCCGTCTCAGTTATACAAACCAGTCAGTTAATGTTTACAGTGAAATAATCGCGTTGTTCTGAATCCACACAACACATAAATACAGTCCGTACCGCGCAGTAAACTACACTCCGCTCAGTTATACAACCAGTCAGTTAATGTTTGTACAGTGAAATAATCGCTGTTGTTCTGAGATTCACATAAAACAGTCCGTACCGCGCAGTAAACACACTCCGTCTCAGTTATACAAACCAGTCAGTTAATGTTGTACAGTGAAATAATCGCTGTTTGTTCTGAGATCCACACAAAACACATAAATACAGTCCGTACCGCGCAGTAAACACACTCCGTCTCAGTTATACAAACCAGTCAGTTAATGTTGTACAGTGAAATAATCGCTGTTTGTTCTGAGATCCACACAAAACACATAAATACAGTCGTACGCGCAGTAACAAATCGTCAGTATACAAACAGTCAGTTAGTTGTCAGTGAAATAATCGCTGTTTGTTCTGAGATCCACACAAACCATAAATACAGTCGTACCGTGCATAACACACCCGTCTCAGTTATACAGACCAGTCATTAATGTTGTACAGTGAAAACGCTGTTTGTTCTGAGATCCACAAAAACACATAAACAGTCCGTACCGCGCAGTAAACACACTCCGTCTCAGTTATACAAACCAGTCAGTTAATGCTGTACAGTGAAATAATCGCTGTTTGTTCTGAGACCCACACAAAACACATAAATACAGTCCGTACCGCGCAGTAAACACACTCCGTCTCAGTTATACAAACCAGTCAGTTAATGCTGTACAGTGAAATAATCGCTGTTTGTTCTGAGATCCACACAAAACACATAAATACAGTCCGTACCGCGCAGTAAACACACTCCGTCTCAGTTATACAAACCAGTCAGTTAATGCTGTACAGTGAAATAATCGCTGTTTGTTCTGAGATCCACACAAAACACACAAATACAGTGTGTGGGCAGAACGTAGAATTTGTGAATGTTAAACTGGTGGTACATATAGTGACCACTGGGATTTTGAACCAAATATATAACACTTCAAAGACTAAGACTAACCTGAATTACATTTAAAGACCCAGTCCGTACCGCGCAGTAAACACACTCCCTCTGTTATAAATACCTGTAACTTGTTCTCAGACCCACACCAACACATCATGCACTCTTCAACGTTAAACCTGACTGTACCTACGTGACCAGTGGGCTTTTGCGGCTTAAGCTTTGGCAGTATCAGGTTCTGCATAAACGTCTGCTATTCGGAACAAAACAACTTTTCGGCAACTCGATCTGCTTCCATCCTCAGCTGAAAAGGCTGTAAGACACCTAATGAGCTGTTCCCCTCACACAGCGATGATAAATTTAATACACCATAATCTCTGTATTTATGATAATTATCTCCACAGTGCTGACTCTGTTGGGAAGCTGATAGTTCCTCAGCTCGTCCAGAAATTCGTTTCACTTTATGTAGCTCGCCGGTTCAGTAGTGTGTTCACAAGAGACCAACAAATCACAAATTACACACCAACAAAATGCACTATATTTTTTAACGTTTCATTCTTTAACCCCTACACATGTTTCAGCCCTTACAAGGCTGTGTGTAGGGGTTAAAGAATAAAACGTGAAAAAATATAGTGCATTTTGTTGGTGTGTAATTTGTGATTTGTTAAAAAATGCACGGTAAAGATAATATGAAATAGATCAACACTTGTCCGTATCCCGAGTCAGATCAGTGCGGTCCACGCCCGCCCAATCCTGCTCCTGTGACATCCATTTTACTACTGCCCATCTACTCCTAGGTGTTCCAAGTGGCCCCTTTCGTTCAAGTTTCATCCCCAACACTCCGTACGTGTTCCTATTTTGTGTGTCCACGTGACACAGCTAACGACGCGACATTTATAAGCAAATGAGAAGATCTTCGCGATGACACGCTATCGTAAATAAGCAACACAATCTACTCACGTGCTCCGGCCACCTCTCCTCGCTTGCACGATGGAAGCACACTGCAGTATGCTGCCTGTTGATCAGCTGAACCACATGAAATGACGTCACTACTTCCTTCGTTAAGGTCAGTGCGGCTTAGTAAGCGGGGATGCTTGACTTCGACATGGCCTTCGCTGTTCAAAACAAACTCTGGTGATGGTGAAGTGTTTAACGACGCTGTCAGTTGCTAATATTATAAGGCGAAGGGATGCCGATCACAACCCGGAATGGCTGCGGGGGGGGGGGGGGGGGTGAAGCACGGTAACTGCGGAAGCATAAAAGTCTTGGCTACAAAGTCCAGGGTTAAAAATTACAAAGTAAATTTACACATAAAAAGGCGACTCAAATGTTTTGTGCGTTTGGTCTGGATTTCCTCGAGTGTTGGTAATTTCCATCAGCTGTTAAAAAATCATGGGACACGATAATCATTGCATTTGACACAGTTGCCAGCTCTTAGAGACGGTCAACTTGTTTGGTTAACAAGTCACGAACGTAACACTGCTGCTTCACGCTGCGCGGGCCCAACCAGAACATCAAAGTACACCTGCACCAAAGTTCGTTGTTTCGTCCTTAGCATACAAAACGCAAATGGCCTTGTACAAAATTCCTATCTCAGTGTCCTCACACTCATCACCATATCTCCGCCAACTTGTGATCGGAATTACCCCAAAGCGACATATGGAGAACTAATGGAGGCCGCGTCTTCTAGATTGAGGTTACGTTTGACACTGGTGTTGTGTGTTCACTCGATATGATGCATTTAACTCGTCTAAATATCAGTGTAATTCAGAGATAAAAAGTTTTACTTACAATACGATATTGTCACTGGTTAAAGTGCGCAAATGGATAAAAACAAAAACGTCAACAAGACACTCCAATTGCTTGCCACTTCGTCACCTCCCTATACGTATATCTAAATGACTGCTGCTACAAATCGACCTTCTGACACTTCCCACTTCCGAGAAACGGCAGTGACTGGAATTCCCACTTTCCCCTACAGCGTCGATGATAGATGTATGAATGAGTATACCCAAGTACTGGGAGAAAAAAACCTGTCCCAGTGCCACTTTGTCAACCACAAATCCCACAAGGGCAAATTCCTAATCCAGACATTTGGTAGGACTCCTTGGGCAGGAGTGGTAAAGACATCTAGATGCATTCAGCACTATTAGCTGCAATATACATACGTTCTGAATGACGACAATGAAACTGTCCATGTGCACGCCACAAAGGCATACTGGGGGAGGAGTAGTATAGCTCCACTCATTCTTACCCTAGTCACTGCAGATATGAGTGGTCAGCTCCACGCCCTGGCTGCTTTACCCCCCCAGGGAAGTCCCAAGTACCCACTAAAACAGGCTGGGTGGAACCCAGAGCCAGTCTGGACATTTTGGAGAAGAGAAAAATCTTCTGCCCCCCGCCACAATTCGAACGAAATAATGATTACAAGTAAATGATGGGCCACCGCATTACTGGTGCGATAAATCCTACCGTGACCCAAATCAGCGAACAGACAGCCATGTCATGTGGGCCATTTCCACAATCGATACACTGTAGAGCAGGGGTCGGGGAACTTTTTTACCTATTACCCCAAAATATATTTATTTACGCCGACGTTACCCCCTTGATTTGAAAGGGAGAAAATCATAATTATTTAAATTCAAAAGGATTATTTAATCTATTTATACGGAGAATACAATTATAAAATAAATAAAAAAAATGATAAAATAAATTAATATCCTCATTATGAAACAAAAGGATTTCTTTGAAAACTTTTTACCTTCAGGTTTTGGAGAAATGATGATGTTTCATTTTTGATACATAACATCAAAATTGGGGCATTTTGATGTCAGAGCAATTTGGATATTGTCTTCGGGTCCAATCGATTTCTCTGTAACAATTTCTGTTGTAACAAGGAACGCGCTTTTTATATAATTTTATTTATGTCTATTGAGTCCTCATTACCCCCAAGAATTTCATTTTTACCCCACTTGGGGTAATTTACCCTGGTTCGCCGACCCCTGCTGTAGAGAGATGCACGTTATAATGGCATGTGGACCGTCCAGTCATCCTGCGTACGACGGAGGACAGATTCTCTCCGAGTGTGTATGAAAGGCTTGGTAAGGGACACAAATACAAATACTGTCCAAGTACTTTATTACAAGTGATTAACAAGGTAAAACTATACTAATTTGGCACCTGAGTTGACAGTGTATCAATCTCACACAACACTCCATCATTACAAAAGAAAATCATCGAAAGACTGTACGAGACTTTCGTTTGAAAAAACTCTTGAATGGATCCATCAGATTTACATAATTAAAATGTCACCTTACTACATACAATGCAGTTTAATATACAGACTTTCACTGCTAAATACTCAAAACTTATGTGCCTGCCTGATTTAATTACCTGTTATGTTAATTAGTATATACAGAAATTAGAAGTAAATGATCATGGATGAATCCGCCCCCCACAGGGCATGAAAAAAACAACTAAATAAATCACTGGGCTGCTCCTCTAACCTTACACAATACTGACCTCATAAACCGTTACAATATATCTTATAAAATGTTCGGAATATGAACACGATAAGGTGCCATGCCAGGAACACAGAAAATTAGGAAATGTTCACACACATGTAATAATTCTAGTGCATACACTTCCTTTCATTGCAATTACAGTATATCAAAAAACCATTCACACCATGGAAAAGTACATTTGGCATGAAGTACATCTTCTTTTCTTTGTCTACAATTTCTGTTCCAGACATTCTACACATATTTACTCGGTTTCATATAAAAATCCCGATCTCCATGTAAGGAGTGTTACTGTTGTCAAATTTTAACTAAAAGTGAAACGTATCTAGACTTTTAGCATAACTGTGCAGTACCAAGTTCCACAAAACCCTGTGTATTACATGTGGATATATGGACAGGCGGAAGGTGACGTTAATATGTCAAAACAAACAAAAATTACACTAACATGATGTAGTTCAGGTCTCCCTCCAAGTACAATACACAAGGTCATTATGGTATGTGAAAACTGTCAGTTGTCGCTTCCTGTCGGATCATTTATTGTATTAACGTGACCCACTCAGCTGACTGTCCACATGCACGGTGGGAAGTGACAACTGTTGTCAGATAAAATGAGAAACCTGTATTTGTTATGTACATTAACAAAACGATGCATCTGCGACTGCATATGCATTGTATTTTATCACGCATATATGCTGAGCCAAAATACACACACCTGCATTATAAAAATACCAAAATAGTTTTGTTGCGTAATTGTGCCAATAAACAGATGAAACACTGCCACAGAGAACTCGATCTGGCACGCTGAGCTGTCACACAACTAGCAATGACAGCACAACACATCGTGATGGTCTTTTTTGGGTTTCCACACCATGTAGTAAAATTGTGTTGTCATGTTTAGGACAAACCTACTATCTTCATCTTCAGGGCGACAATCTGTTCCAGGTGGACACTGACGTAATTGGGAGGTAGAAACGTGTAGGTGATAAGGATTGCCTGTGGAAATTTTGGCCAATCAGAGCACCTGAACAACTCGGTAAAAGCCTAGTCCCCTCTTCCTCCTTCTGTAGCTCTGCTTGGCCAAAATTCCCTGGAAACTTCCTATTCAACAGACATATTTCTTACTTCAAATTACTTCAACATCCACCTGCACCAGATTCAGTCCCCCTGAACATGGAAGCAGTACATCCCTCTGAAATGCTGGAACAAACCTTTACTACACGGTGTACAAACCCAAAGAAATTACCATTATTTGAAAAACTGGCAAGAAACCTGAGAACCTAATATGACAGGTCATCTTCGCAATTGACAGTTACTGGTTAACTGTAAATATCTGATCAAAATGGCTTACTGACTCATTCCTCTGCATGTCACTATCAACATACCACTGACACTGTCTTATCAGAATTAAAGTTACAAAATTACGCATCACAGGCACCAATTCGTGTACAGTACACGCCATCAAAACCACAATATTGCCAATATCAGGCTGTGTTGGAAACATCCTGTACAGTGCTCGGCTCAAAGTGCCTGACGAACACATACGTTACGAACACAGGCAAAATAAAATAGTTTCTGCTCTGATGCATGTAAATATTTTACGTAATGTGTCCATCTGTTCAGTTAAGCTGTGCATTTGTTACTTGCGGACATTATGGACGGACAGACACGGCAAAGCCGAGACATGCATTTTTGCAAGTCTCTGATGTGAATGTGCCAAAAAAAGGCAATGCCTGATGCGCGCTGCATTCTAACATTGTTCAGTTAGCACCCTAGTGGCGACTCTAGGGTACAATGAACTATGGGTTATTTCAGTGGCGCCGACTACACACTCCAAACTTCAGCAGATAACGTCCAATGGAAAAAAACAGGAGATAAAGGAAACTGTATATAGAGTTACAAGATAATGTGCACTAGATCAAACTCGATCTTTGTTATTAGTGTGCATTGTGCACAAGGTATGAGGGTTATCCAGAAAGTAAAGATACAACACGGGTGGGAGGGGAAGGGAAATCACCGCAGACCATCCGCTCACAGCCCAGACTCGCTCCCAGCAATTTCCATTTATTTTTGCATTTAAAGAAATGTCTGGCCGGCCAGAAGTTTCATGAAGGCGAAGAGGTGAAAAACGAAGTCACTACGTGGTTGCGTGCACAGGCGGCGGAGTTCTAGACATCGGAATACAAAAACTCGTACCCAGGCTAAACAAATGCCTTGACAAAGGTGGTGATTATGTTAAAAAATAGCTAAAGATATGTGTTAAGAATTTTTTCACTTGATTTTGTTAATAAATATTTTTAAACAAATTTTATTGCTTTTGTATCTTTACTTTCTGGATAACCCTCGTATGTGGACCGCACTGCGCTATGAGCCCACTTCATTTGGATGCTTTCAACAGCAACAGCTCTGACGTGTAGCACTGAATAGCAGGAAGAACAGTAAATACTAATGCATTTGAAAGGTATCGTATGATGTACTGGTAGGCGTAGGCTTTCTACGTGATAAAGCTGCTGTGCTCGGTGTGGCAGTAGAAGAAACACCCTGTACTATACAGTAACTGCTTGGAGGAACTGAGGGAAAGCATACAAAAAGCTGGCAGGACTGTCCATTTCCACACTGAGATTTGAACCTGGGACTAGACCTGGAAGTAACACCGTCCTGCCAGTAGCTAGTTGCTATGCTGTCTCCTGCCGATGTTCGTATAAATCACAAAAGGTACCGACTACTATACTTGGTGCCTTAGGTACAGCGAAGGCAACATCATGTGTCCACACCGCGAAGCCATATAGGGGGAGCAGAGGTACAGCTGCACTAATTATTAACCCTGGCACTAGACAGATGTGGGTGGTGAACTCCATACCCCAGCCACTTTACCCCAGAAAAGAAACTCCCCGTACCCACTGGACAGGCGGCTTGGTGAGCCCCACAGCCCGTCTGGCCGTGGCAGAGAACAGAAAAATCTCTTCGCTCTGGTGGAATTGCGGACCATCTAGCCTGTAGCCTTAGCCTGAATCCTTCACATCTATGTGTTCCTTTTTGAGCTTCCAAACTTGTCTATGAACTGTCTATTAACCAACTAAATGCACTTTCAACTTTTAATTTCCCCTACATACGTTTCGGTCTATACATAGACCATCATCAGGGGTACACAAACTACACCCCTGATGATGGTCTATGTGTAGACCGAAACATATGTAGGGGTAAAATTAAAAGTTGAAAGTGCATTTAGTTGGTTAATAGACAGTGAATTGAAAATGCACGGTGAAAGTCATATAAAGTTTGTCTATGAACATTTCCTGCCTTGCATTTTCCCTGAATATGTAGTCTGCTTTACTAGCGCACGGACTTACTGTTGCCTTCATGTGCTGCCACGTTCCTACCGACATTTGATGTCCTGTTCGTCCATCCACAAACCACTGGGTGTGTATCTTCATCAGCTGTGTGTGAGCTTGAGCTCATCTGTCATGAACATCAACAAATGCATACTTAGAAGTTACGTGTATTGTTATCAACTGTACCACAGTGCTCAAGATTCAAGTCTCTGGGATGTGATGCTGTGTCGCCGGGTGTCTGCTGTTTCTGACGATCACAATGCCTTTAGCCTCGGGTCAAGCAGTTGAAGAAGAATGTTTGAGAAATCTGCGGTCTTCTGGGTTATTACACAGCGTCGTGTGGTAAATGTTTACCGATGTTTCGGGACAACGTATAGGTCCCATCCTCACGGATCAGGAGTCCGAGGGGGGAGGATGGGACCGATTCGTTGTCCCGAAACGTCGGTAAACAGTTACAACATGACGCCACGTAATAACCCAGAAGACCGCAGAGTTCAAAAACATCACGGCGGAAGCCTGAAATCAAGAATGTCTGACTCTGAAGATGACGGCACTATGACCCATCAGGAATACTTGATCAACAGCACACAGTGTCACATCCCAGAAGACCAGAGTCTTCAGCAACACTGCTGTGAGAACCTCAAATTTCATATTACACCAAGTACATGTATTTTTTTATATTTTCTTTGTTTTCTCTCCCCCCCCCCCCCCCCCGCCAATGGCGCAACAGCCCCTAGTGGGCCAGAGCCTCCTCATTATCAAGGCTTCACGATCACACACTCAGACACACCACACTCAGTAGCACTCCTCTGTACGAGTGATCAGCCCATCGCAGAGACCTCCACCTGACAACACACAACACTCACAACAGACAGACATCCATACCCCCGGCGGGATTCAAACCCACAATCCCAGCACGCGAGCGGCCGCAGACCCACGCCTTAGACCGCGCGGCCACTGGGATCGGCATTTAGTTTATATACTTTATAAATTACCTTATACCCTGCAAGCACAGTTACATTATTTGATGTATCCTGATTTAAGTCAAGTTTGCAAAATGTTTTGATCACTCAGTCATCTGAAGGAAAAATCTTAAACAAATATGGAGCCTGCACGACATTATTACATCTCAATTTCTGCCAAAGTTTTTAATAAGCTTTAACAGCACACACTACCATAAACGGAAGGCATAATAATATAATGGACAATACTAAAGATTTCAATACTTTTTCTTATTGTGAATATGTCTTGCATTTATTGCTGTTATTTTTGTGTCTTGTTTCAAATTCTACTTTTCCGTTTTTTACTTAATGAAACAACAATGTTGTGGTTTAGGTATTGAATTAAGCAGTATACTTCAACATTATGTTGTATAATACCTAACAGTATACTTCAACATTATGTTGTATAATACCTAACAGTATACTTCAACATTATGTTGTATAATACCTAACAGTATACTTCAACATTATGTTGTATAATACCTAACAGTATACTTTGACATTATGTTGTATAATACCTAACAGTATACTTCAACATTATGTTGTATAATACCTAACAGTATACTTCAACATTATGTTGTATAATACCTAACGGTATACTTCAACATTATGTTGTATAATACCTAACAGTATACTTCAACATTATGTTGTATAATTACCTAACAGTATACTTTGACATTATGTTGTATAATACCTAACAGTATACTTCAACATTATGTTGTATAATACCTAACAGTATACTTCAACATTATGTTGTATAATACCTAACGGTATACTTCAACATTATGTTGTATAATACCTAACAGTATACTTCAACATTATGTTGTATAATACCTAACGGTATACTTCAACATTATGTTGTATAATACCTAACAGTATACTTCAACATTATGTTGTATAATACCTAACAGTATACTTCAACATTATGTTGTATAATACCTAACAGTATACTTCAACATTATGTTGTATAATACCTAACAGTATACTTCAACATTATGTTGTATAATACCTAACAGTATACTTCAACATTATGTTGTATAATACCTAACGGTATACTTCAACATTATGTTGTATAATACCTAACAGTATACTTCAACATTATGTTGTATAATACCTAACAGTATACTTCAACATTATGTTGTATAATACCTAACAGTATACTTCAACATTATGTTGTATAATACCTAACAGTATACTTCAACATTATGTTGTATAATACCTAACAGTATACTTCAACATTATGTTGTATAATACCTAACAGTATACTTCAACATTATGTTGTATAATACCTAACAGTATACTTCAACATTATGTTGTATAATACCTAACAGTATACTTCAACATTATGTTGTATAATACCTAACAGTATACTTCAACATTATGTTGTATAATACCTAACAGTATACTTCAACATTATGTTGTATAATACCTAACGGTATACTTCAACATTATGTTGTATAATACCTAACAGTATACTTCAACATTATGTTGTATAATACCTAACAGTATACTTCAACATTATGTTGTATAATACCTAACAGTATACTTCAACATTATGTTGTATAATACCTAACAGTATACTTCAACATTATGTTGTATAATACCTAACAGTATACTTCAACATTATGTTGTATAATACCTAACAGTATACTTCAACATTATGTTGTATAATACCTAACAGTATACTTCAACATTATGTTGTATAATATCTAACTGTGTCACTACATGTTCCTATCAAATACAACAATGTAAGAATATTTACATAACATAATGTCTGCAACTAATTTTTGGATCAATATAAAATAATCCATCACTTAACAACAAAAACAATATCACCATTAGTGTGTTCTGTATTGAATGCTACAAGAACAAAAAACAGTGCAACTAAAACATCTTCACGATTAAAAACTTTATGTGAAAGCAACACCAAAGAACAAAAAGACAGAAGAACTCAATAGTGACATTTATAATCCTTTTTTATTTTATTTTAACATCTTGACCACTGTCCGGTGTTCATAAACGTCTGTTTTAATGATCAGAAACACAGACAGCTGTTACACTAATCTTTAGATTGGAGACGTTTCATTATGACAAATTATGACAACTGTTGGGTGAAAGGAGCTGTAAAATGTAAGCAATGTCACCGCTGCATTCTTATAGCATATGTGATGGCAAACAGTGTAAAACTCAATTAAATAGTTCATGCTGGGTTTTGTAAACTGCACACTATACACATTGCAGTTTTCTAGTTACCATCGTATATACTCATTTCTGTTTAAAGCCTACATAAATACAGTAAAAAAGCAATCCCATTACAGGCCTGGACAGGCCCTTAGGGTCCCAGGAGGTTGAGGCTCCAGATTTTTAGACAATCGGCACATGAAGGTGGTAGGGTTGTCAGCCCTACGCACCGGCCGCCTTTACCCCCCAGGAAAGATTCCTGGTACTCATTTCTGTTAGAGGCTGAGTCGACCCCAGGGCCATAGTGCAACCGAAACAATTATGTCAATGAAAAATTCCAGTGACACCATCGGAATCGAACCCGCGACGTTCTGGTTTGTAGCGCAGTGCCTCAACCAATTGTGCCACCGCGTGCCCCCACATAAATACAGTAAAACCCCTATTTAATGAATTGCTGGGGGGATTAGAATATATTTGACTAAATCAAGGTTTACATTAAATGGAGGTTTATTTATTTATATAGAGCTATTGTCGGGACATGAAAAAATCATCACTAAATCCGGGATTTCACTAAATGTGGGAACATTAAATTGGGGTTTTACTGTATTAAAAACTTAAGTAAAATGTTAAATGTTAAGGACCTTCTGTAGACTCCATACCTGCACAAGATATTTCCCTGAGGTGACTGAATGGTCAAAACACATCACAGACTTTGTTTAAATACAGGAAGATACATCAATTAATTCAGCAGTACTTCAGTGGTCATAACATTAATCAGCAACTACAAATGTTCTACCTGTTCCCCTCAGTACCCCTCCAAACACCCCCTGCCCATTCACAGTATAGTACAGTACTTTCCTTCCCTGAATGCGGCAATGTCACTTTCAAATTGCTCTGCTCTCTACACCGTGCAATACAACTCCTCTGCAGAATATAACCCAGTCAATGCTGATGTGTGTTTGTACTTGATATCCTTCCACAGCATTCAATGCGACTCTTCATACTGCATCACGTGCCAGATGTCAGACATATTATTTCCAGCAACGTAAATTTACTTTCAGGAATGGTATATAATATGGTGAAACGCAAGACCAAATTTGAAGCTATGTTTCAGCATGGCAGCACTGTCTTCATCCAGTCAGCACTGCCTGCAGCACCTGCAACAAGACACAATTAACATATTAGCAGCATTTCGTATGTCAAACTCTGCTAAAAAAAACCAGCGGTGAATATAAACATTGTGGTCCCTAGGTTATGACACCATGTGAGTACCAATGCCATCTTCACTTCTGTCCTGAAGATGGAGGCAGTAACATTCATAACTACCTATGAGAGTGAATGATGTCACAGACCACACTACCAGTTACAGAACATTACGCTAACAACATGTAAAAATTGCAACATTTTATACTGTAATGGTACCTTGCCCCTGTTCAGACAAGGGACATGCTATAATCCTATGTACTGTTCAGGGCCGGTATATTGCAAATGGTATGCCTCTCCTGTTCACAATCGCATTACCTTCTCCCACGTAAACCTTGGAACGCTGCACTAGTACACAGCGACTTCCCAAGTTACAAGCTGGACACTGGACTGGCATGTCATTCATGTTGTGTACACACAAAACTTATTTACAAATGTCCACCTCAGTATACAAAACCAAGAATCAAAATAACCAGAGGTGCGGAATAACACAGTGATCTATTATTTCGATACAAAATTCGACGAATTTTAAGGATTTTATACAATATTTTATATGTTTTAAATTCTGATTTTATAGTGAATGTAAATAAGATGCAAGACATCGCACAGTATCTAAACCTGTATTAACATTGGATGTGATAAACGAAGTTTTGAACCCCCTGAGGATTGTTTTGCGTAAAACCGAAACATATGTAGGGGTTAATTAATACTTATTTAAGTGAAAGTGAAGTGCGTTTTGTTGGTTTTTTTAAACATTGAATTAAAAATGCACGGTGAGACTAATATAAAGCATTAAACAGGAATATAATGCTGCACTGGTACAGCGTTATACCGGTACACATATTTCGCGCCTTTTTTCTACCACTACACGTTAGTAGGCGCATAACAGACATTTTCTTATCTCGGCCAGCACAAGCACCACTGCACCATCCTCACTGCAGTAAAGATACTTCAAACACAACTGACTACCAGCAACATATGTGGGCACTGACTTTGTTGAGGACTGCTGTCTTCAGGGATGGAATGCTGTGTACAGTCTACCCTGGAAAAATATGCAGCAGGTCCCTACAAAACAGAAACTCTGTGCCGGCCTACATGCTACCACATTCCAAATGACAGACATTGTCATATTTACCACCACGAGAATCTACAGTCAGAAGGCAAGCTGACAAAACATGAAGCACTCTAAATGCACCACCAACCATTTTCTATCCATTTCAAAAATGACCACGTCACTTCAGCTATAAACGTACTCCCAGCAACGTAAAACGTTTTGAAACGGGTAACATAGAGGTCTCTGTCATCTGGCAGGTGACAACGCATCAATGGGCGACTGGTACCCAACATTTCGAGACCAATACACTGTCTCGATACAACGGGTACCAATCATCCAGTGACGCAGCGTCACATACCAAAAGAACAGAGACCTCAACTGCACTGCTGCAACAGCCTACAAACTCACAGGTGTGACAACGCCGGGCTGTTCCCACATCAGCCCAGCAGCGACCACACTTTGCGGACTACAGCTATGTACAGTTTCGAGGAGCTCAGCCAGCAAGTGATCTGGTCACTACTGCACTCTCCTGGGTCCAACGACTGCTTGACTCTTAAGCCAGGATCGAATGACTGCTTGACTCTGAATTCAGGATCCAACGACTGCTTGTCTCTGAAGTCAGGATCCAACGACTGCTTGCCTCTGAAGTCAGGATCCAACGACTGCTTGCCTCTGAATTCAGGGTCCAAGGACTGCTTGACTCTGAAGTCAGGGTCCAACAACTGCTTGACTCTGAAGTCAGGGTCCAAGGACTGCTTGACTCTGAAGTCAGGGTCCAAGGACTGCTTGTCTCTGAAGTCAGGGTCCAACGACTGCTTGACTCTGAAGTCAGGGTCCAAGGACTGCTTGTCTCTGAAGTCAGGGTCCAAGGACTGCTTGACTCTGAAGTCAGGGTCCAAGGACTGCTTGTCTCTGAAGTCAGGGTCCAACGACTGCTTGACTCTGAAGTCAGGGTCCAAGGACTGCTTGACTCTGAAGTCAGGATCCAATGACTGCTTGACTCTGAAGTCAGGGTCCAAGGACTGCTTGACTGGGTCCAAGGACTGCTTGCCTCTGAATTCAGGGTCCAAGGACTGCTTGACTCTGAAGTCAGGGTCCAAGGACTGCTTGACTCTGAAGTCAGGGTCCAAGGACTGCTTGACTCTGAAGTCAGGGTCCAAGGACTGCTTGACTCTGAAGTCAGGGTCCAAGGACTGCTTGACTCTGAAGTCAGGGTCCAAGGACTGCTTGACTCTGAAGTCAGGGTCCAACAACTGCTTGACTCTGAAGTCAGGGTCCAAGGACTGCTTGACTCTGAAGTCAGGGTCCAAGGACTGCTTGACTCTGAAGTCAGGGTCCAAGGACTGCTTGACTCTGAAGTCAGGGTCCAACAACTGCTTGACTCTGAAGTCAGGGTCCAAGGACTGCTTGACTCTGAAGTCAGGGTCCAAGGACTGCTTGACTCTGAAGTCAGGGTCCAACAACTGCTTGACTCTGAAGTCAGGGTCCAAGGACTGCTTGACTCTGAAGTCAGGATCCAACGACTGCTTGACTCTGAAGTCAGGGTCCAAGGACTGCTTGACTGGGTCCAAGGACTGCTTGCCTCTGAATTCAGGGTCCAAGGACTGCTTGACTCTGAAGTCAGGGTCCAACAACTGCTTGACTCTGAAGTCAGGGTCCAAGGACTGCTTGACTCTGAAGTCAGGGTCCAACAACTGCTTGACTCTGAAGTCAGGGTCCAAGGACTGCTTGACTCTGAAGTCAGGGTCCAAGGACTGCTTGTCTCTGAAGTCAGGGTCCAACGACTGCTTGACTTTGAAGTCAGGGTCCAAGGACTGCTTGACTCTGAAGTCAGGGTCCAACAACTGCTTGACTGTGAAGTCAGGGTCCAAGGACTGCTTGACTCTGAAGTCAGGGTCCAAGGACTGATTGTCTCTGAAGTCAGGGTCCAATGACTGCTTGACTCTGAAGTCAGGGTCCAAGGACTGCTTGACTCTGAAGTCAGGGTCCAAGGACTGCTTGTCTCTGAAGTCAGGGTCCAACGACTGCTTGACTCTGAAGTCAGGGTCCAAGGACTGCTTGACTCTGAAGTCAGGGTCCAAGGACTGCTTGACTCTGAATTCAGGATCCAACGACTGCTTGTCTCTGAAGTCAGGATCCAACGACTGCTTGACTCTGAAGTCAGGGTCCAAGGACTGCTTGACTCTGAACATGAAGGACCTACAGTCCTTAGAAACATCGGAATTCCTTGCCAACAACACAGCATCACAACCCAGGAGACTGAAACTTCAGCAACGCTGCTGTGAGATCCTCCAATCTTGCACTATTAAATTCTCATTATACATAAAGTGTACTCAGATTACCAAGATTGGGAACGCAATACATGCAATTGAAAGGATGTACTCCCACCATGTAGCACATTAAATTAGCATGGTATTCTTTGCAGTTTACTAAGCTCAACCTCAGCCTGTTCATCCATTTATGACCTTAAGTAAACTAACTTTATACGAGGATAACGTGTCCGAGATTCAGAATTACGTTAAAGTTTTACTGACCCCATATCAAAGTTTATAAAATCTATGTCATGGTTTGGTCACTGACATTACGCCTGTCAGTATCATTGTACCGATGCTCCATACTCTTCATCTTACCTCTACTCTTAACAGCAGGACAAATGGGTGAAACATGGGAACCTTCCAACAAAGCAACATTCTTTCAGATATTGAGAAGTGTTGGTCAGAAAGGTGATTTCACACTAAAAGTGTGTCCGACAGAGAGGTGATTTCACACTAAAAGTGTGTCCGACAGAGAGGTGGTTTCACACTAAAAGTGCGTCTGACAGAGAGGTGATTTCACACTAAAAGTGTGTCCGACAGAGAGGTGGTTTCACACTAAAAGTGTGTCCGACAGAGAGGTGGTTTCACACTAAAAGTGTGTCCGACAGAGAGGTGGTTTCACACTAAAAGTGTGTCCGACAGAGAGGTGGTTTCACACTAAAAGTGTGTCCGACAGAGAGGTGGTTTCACACTAAAAGTGCGTCTGACAGAGAGGTGATTTCACACTAAAAGTGTGTCCGACAGAGAGGTGGTTTCACACTAAAAGTGTGTCCGACAGAGAGGTGGTTTCACACTAAAAGTGCGTCCGACAGAGAGGCGATTTCACATTAAAAGTGCGTCCGACAGAGAGGTGGTTTCACACTAAAAGTGCGTCCGACAGAGAGGTGATTTCACACTAAAAGTGCGTCCGACAGAGAGGTGGTTTCACACTAAAAGTGCGTCCGACAGAGAGGTGGTTTCACACTAAAAGTGCGTCCGACAGAGAGGTGGTTTCACACTAAAAGTGCGTCCGACAGAGAGGTGATTTCACATTAAAAGTGCGTCCGAAAGAGAGGTGGTTTCACACTAAAAGTGTGTCCGACAGAGAGGTGATTTCACACTAAAAGTGGTCCGACAGAGAGGTGGTTTCACACTAAAAGTGCGTCGACAGAGAGGTGTTTCACACTAAAAGTGTGTCCGACAGAGAGGTGGTTTCACACTAAAAGTGCGTGTCCGACAGAGAGGTGGTTTCACACTAAAAGTGGTCCGACAGAGAGGTGGTTTCACACTAAAAGTGGTCCGACAGAGAGGTGATTTCACATTAAAAGTGTGTCCGAAGAGAGGTGGTTTCACACTAAAAGTGCGTCTGACAGAGAGGTGGTTTCACACTAAAAGTGTCGTCCGACAGAGAGGTGGTTTCACACTAAAAGTGTGTCCGACAGAGAGGTGGTTTCACACTAAAAGTGCGTCCGACAGAGAGGGATTTCACATTAAAAGTGCGTCCGACAGAGAGGTGTTTCACACTAAAGGTGCGTCCGACAGAGAGGTGATTTCACACTAAAAGTGCGTCCGAAGAATGGACCCACCAGGATTTCTTGAAAAGCTGAAGTGAGCTGGCCAAGAAATTCCCAGCCTTTCTGGAATCGAAATGTTCATTACCATCTTCAAGTTATTTTCACCGTACATTTTAATTCAATTAGCAGTATTATTACCAACAAATGCACCTTTGTATTTCTGTTACACTTTTACCCTACATCTCTTTCGGCTGTGGTCCAGCCATCATCACGGTACACTAGTAGGTTCACCTCACTGTCACTGGTTCATTTGGTACTATCACGTCATCACAATGTTTTTGTTCGAGCTTTTAATGCAAGACGAACACAACTTGCATTTGAAAGTGAGAGAACTACAAAAACCAAAAACACTTGTGATGACGTGATAATACCAAATGAACCAGTGCAGTGAGGTGAACCTACTAGTGTACCGTGATTATGGCTGGACCACAGTCGTAACGTATGTAGGGTAAAAGTGTAACAGAAATACAAAAGTGCATTTGTTGGTGAATAATAATGCTAGTTCATTACCACGTTCAGCATAGTCTGCTATGGGACCCTATCATAAGCCACATTAACGCACATCACACCCTCACACCTCTGATTGGTGCAGTTAGTACTTTTAAAGCCTCCTGCCTGACTACACAAAACACAAAGCAACACCCCTCCCATCACGCTCAACATGCCGCACTGTAGCGTCACTCACCGTGTGCCCATGCGATACAGGTCTCAGACCATGCCAAAGTCAGTATGGATCGTGACATCACAATTGGTCTGCTTCTCGGCAGCTGCCATATTGACTTCTACTAGCGTGTCGATGCTGTTGATACTGACACCTTTCAGGATCTTCTGTGCTGCTATCGACTTGAAGTGGACTGTGAGGTCACTCAGGCTAGAATACGGACACACATCTGTGCTGCCACCTTCCTGAGTTTTAGAGAAACTCTTATCTCCTGCATCTTTCTTCTTGGCTTCTGCATTTGAAGGCAGAAGTTTGTCTTTCTCTCTCACACCTTCAATATAGAGATTGCCATACGAACCTCCAAAATTATCAAAAGACTTTGTAGGACTTGATGGATTGGTGCAGAAATTCTTAATTCCTTCTCGATTTAGATTCAATGGCGTTATCTCATCAGGTGGGGTGCTGGGTGCATTCCGAAGCAAATTGTTGTAACTGAGGTTTTCCTTGCTTCGTGCAGGCAGGGCCGGGGATGCCGACAAGCTGCGCAGAATCCGGGTGTTGTTCATTGTTGGGTCACTACAAGTCGGTTGTGTGGAGGGCGGATGTGAGTTTGGGTGATGGGTGGTTTTTAAGTTACCTCCATTTGATGCATGAGAAGAAGCAGAAGAAGAAGAAGACAGTTTATACATATTATCATTAATGTTATTGCTATTTAAATTGTTAGTGAGCTTATTCTTGGTACCTTCTTCTACACCTGAAATATCTACAGTGGCGTGGACAGTTTCTAGAGAGGGACACTTCCTCCTCTCCATCTTATTTTTAGTAGGTTCAGGGTACCTCTCCTCTCCATGCCTTATCTTCTCCCTTGGACTGTACAGAGACTTTGGTCTCTCCACTTTTGATTGTGAGGGTTCACTATTCCTGTTACACTTCTCATTATTTGCGGTCAAATTACCATTCACACTGTTCTTCCCGTCTGCCTGTGATGAAAATCCATTCAATATCAAAATATCTTTATTTGGCAACACATTTGTGTTGCTTCTAACACCATTCTCAAATGTAATGACAGATCTGATGGGAGAATTTTGTTGCTGGACGTATATTTTGGTATTTGAACCGCCATTTATAGTCGCCGTTGTGGTGGTCGTGTTTGCTGGATGATCATTTGGAGATTCTGCAGTAACCGTAACATTCCTACATGACGTTAAGTCCTGGAATAGTTGGCGCAGTTGCTGCTGACGAGGCCGAGGAAAGGACACTTAGCACGTCCATTGCTAGACTGACAGTGGCTTGAGTAACCTGAGCTTGAAGGCGGTGACATTCTGTTCACTGTGGATACTTGCAGGGTAACTGAGCTCTTATTTGCAGCTGGTGACAAAGATGACAACGAAATATTCTTCTGCGGACACATTGAGTGTCCGGATTCCCACTGGCTGCAGTGTTCTTGCTGTTGTTACTCTTAACAGTGGCACTTGCAATGTTACTGCTGGAAGCCTTATTGCTACTGTAGGAGCTGCTTGATGGACCTGACAGACTTCTGCTTGGGGAAGACAGTGTAGTTGCTTTGATTATGTCTGACGATTGTGCTGGCGAGTCAGTGCTATTCTGGTGTACAGATAACGATGATCTATTTGGTGTACTGCTTGCAGTGACTACAGACATCTGTGACGGTACCTTGGAGGGCCCTGACTGACGATTTGATTTCTCATTTGATGAAACAGTGGTTGCAGAGGTTTTGCAAGGTGATGAATTTTGACCAAGAGTTTGGGGGAGGACAGAATTGCGCGATGTAGACCGTGACAGAGGGTCACTCTTCGAGTTTGAAGAGGTGGATCTGCGTGGAAGAGTTGAGCTCTGTGAAGATGGGGAGCGCTGACGACGAGAAGAACGGGGAGTGACGTTACTTGTGTGATTGGTCAAAACACTCGGTGTCGTATTCGTCACAATGCTACATGTGGCTGAATCACCAGAGGCGTGGCGTCTGTGGCGACGTGGTAGAGTAGCTGCTCGGGATGAAGTACCATCTTCATCGGTCCATATTGGAATGATGCCTGGCGAGGATCTCCGGCTGTCATGGGCCTAGAAACAATTGTAAAAACAGGTTCCATATATGTTTTGATATCCTGCATTATGAGATGTGATGTACATGGTGTTATTAAAGGAAATGGTCGCTACCGCATACAGATACTTTTGAAAATATCATCATCATCATCATCATCATCATCATCAGTGAATAAAACTGCAAGTTCAAAAACTCTCATTCTGAGATGAAGATGCCCAGGCAGTGACAGCACATGGGCTGGCCTACCCAGATTGAATTCCCAAGCACCGAAGCTGAAAACTTTTCACCACCAGACCTACAACAGCTTTCAGATAAGCTCATTTTCTAATCCAGTGCACATCAGTGTAAAGTCAGCCAGAGTGAGACCTAACCACCCACTTCACACCAGAACTTACTCCGTATTCAGTGAGGCCTTCTATAATTGACATTAAATGAAACAATAAGATGGAATGGACGTCATTTATGAATGAATTAAGACATAATCACAGACGTGGTTTCAGATATGTAACTGAAGAGACTACGGTCAACATGAAGACCAAGAACAAGCAGTGCAATAAACCTGCTGACTCACACTGTGTTGTGAAGATGCAGAGCTGAGTGTCTGGGTGCCTACGGAGTGCAGATGAACGACGCGCTGATTGAACCACTCCGCAGGAGGGAACTGGGCTGAAAATGTGGCCAGCGCCACAGGCGGTGCCGACAAGCCGCGCTGTTTGCGCCCGCTCCTTCTGAACAGACGTGACAACAGCGACATCTTCTCTGAAATTCATAAAGCAAAGTGAGGCATATTATGCTGCCATCAGAATGCTCGGCAAGCACACATCTTTTGCAGGTTACAACAAAGACTGTGAATAGGCAAACTGAAATTCGGAGACAAACCATTGCAAATAGGTGATCAAGTTGTCATAAAATGCTAATATAATTCAAAAGGTACATACTTGAAAGGCGATGGAAAATATCTGTCCATACTGTAAAATAACGCTGCAAAAGGTGGGGGGGGGGTTCTAAAGACTTCAAAATGGGAACAGGAAAAGGCTCAAAACAAATTTAATGCTGACATAATTAGCTACAACTTCTGGACGATATTGTGCAAACGTCTTGCAATAGGAAACGGTAGGTGCAACTTACTTCCACTGCTGCAGTCAGTACTGGGATACTCGGTCGAGCTAGAGCTGTCGGAGGCAAGCAGAAGTTTGTTGCTAATCTGCCTCATTGAGCCACAGCGAGTCAATGAACTGGACAGGCGCTTTGAACTACTAAACAAACGCAGAGAATGTCGCCGTTCCAGCCGCCCAGACACAGGAAAAGTGGAACTTCGCTTTGTGGTCCGGGCATACATGATCTTGTCATTTGGATTACCTACAAAAGAATTATAAGAGGATTTTAATTTTTGTGACATCATCATTACGTCTATTTTTTGGTCTCTCTCCCCCCTTGCTTACTCCATCTGTGCCTGCTGTTCCAATCTCTTTCAGGTTTTCTTACATCCTCTAGCTTCACGTCTACAGCTCCATTACATACATTAATACTCTGTCCTCAATCCATTCACAGCTCTCTGTCGTTCCTTCGCTTGTTGAAAGGAACAACCTCAAACCTCAAATATCTAAGTACTGTTTCGTTTGACATACATTTCAGGATAATTCTTACACATTATCTTGAAAAAGGCCAAAGCAACTTCTCTCCAGTCCCTCAGAATGATTTGACACAAAGCGTATTTAACAGCGCTATGCGACGTACAATAACAGACCATTAAATAAACAGTCACACCACCATCATGTCAGACGGTTAACATAATATTAACATACTACTCCACGACATCTCTGGAAACGATTTCCACAGATAAACAGTTCAACTGATCCGTTAACAGACATTACAGCCACGTGAAATTACAGTTTCACTGAGTATACACACCATGAATTTGGCAAGTTCCTAGCTCGATAGACGTTATCGGCAAAGTACAAAGCTGTAACGCCGACCGAAGCATAGGTAACTCTTCCTCTTAACTACTTCGTAACAACTGCCATCTGGCATAACTGTTACCAACTACTCACTTACAAACCAAGCGCATTGCATAAGGTAATGCTGGTTACTCAGGAGTATAACTTTGACTTTGGTAGGAGTTTCACAGCGGAAGTGAGACCATTGCATGTTTGAGACCAATAACCGACACATTCTACTTAAAAATACGTTGGGCTGATGTGCAGTCGTGTCTTGTGAGGACGAGTTAACGCTGTTAAGCAACGCAGAACTTTCTGGTGTGTCCTGTCTGGACAGGGCTGCCCATAAATTTTACTCCAGGCTTGTTACAAACTAACACCTAACAAATCGTGATCGGTGGAAATAGACTTATGTTTTTGACAGGATATATATGCTTTCTCTGCGAGCTTTGCCTGGGACCCACACTGTCAAGGTCAAAGCTTTACTTCTGAGTAAAGTGATCAGCGAATGACTCCAAAGTTCGCATGGTGCAGAAGAGAAGAGAAATGCATAAAGGGTTTTGGCAGGAAGTCCCAATGAAAGGTAGCACTTGTAAGATTAGCATGGATCGGAGGACAGTATGAAAATGGATGAGGGCGTGCACTGGAGTGATCTGGCTCGGGCAAAGGGCAAATGGTGGGCAGCTATGAACGCTGGACTCATCTCGAAGCAGTTAGTTACATAAATCTGAATGGATACGAAGTGCTGTGACGTAATTTTCACGTAAATACGTGGAGGAACTGCCGTAAACCGCGAGACAGCTCAACAGAGACAGGTAGTGTCCAGGACAGGATCTTAACACGGGGCCTACCGCATACGTAGCAGTGTCCAAGACTCACCGCCACATATGACATCAGCGAGGTTCGTCTGCACTGCCTGATGGGTGACATCACCGTCCCTGATCGTCTGCATCTCACCATGGACATACACGAGAGCCTCCTCCGTGGACATGAGCAGAGGGCGGGAGTCTTCGGGGGCGGCAGTGCGACTGTGACGGCGGTGGTGGTGGCTCGAGTCACGCCTCCTCTTCTCTGGAGTGACTACAAAGTAGCCCTGTGACGTCTGGTACACCTGTACAGATTTACTTGTGGTAACTATACGTGCCACCAGGTTTAACATACGCAAATTCTACGTTCTGCCCACACAGTGTATTTATGTGTTTTGTGTGGATCTCAGAACAAACAGCGATTATTTCACTGTACAATATTAACTGACTGGTTTGTATAACTGAGACGGAGTGTGTTTACTGCGCGGTACGGACTGTATTTATGTGTTTTGTGTGGATCTCAGAACAGACAGCGATTATTTCACTGTACAACATTAACTGACTGGTTTGTATAACTGAGACGGAGTGTGTTTACTGCGCGGTACGGACTGTATTTATGTGTTTTGTGTGGATCTCAGAACAAACAGCGATTATTTCACTGTACAATATTAACTGACTGGTTTGTATAACTGAGACGGAGTGTGTTTACTGCGCGGTACGGACTGTATTATGTTTTGTGTGGATCTCAGAACAGACAGCGATTATTCACTGTACACATTAACTGACTGGTTTGTATAACTGAGACGGAGTGTGTTTACTGCGCGGTACGGACTGTATTTATGTGTTTTGTGTGGATCTCAGAACAAACAGCGATTATTTCACTGTACAGCATTAACTGACTGGTTTGTATAACTCAGACGGAGTGTGTTTACTGCGCGGTACGGACTGTATTTATGTGTTTTGTGTGGATCTCAGAACAAACAGCGATTATTTCACTGTACAACATTAACTGACTGGTTTGTATAACTGAGACGGAGTGTGTTTACTGCGCGGTACGGACTGTATTTATGTGTTTTGTGTGGATCTCAGAACAAACAGCGATTATTTCACTGTACAACATTAACTGACTGGTTTGTATAACTGAGACGGAGTGTGTTTACTGCGCGGTACGGACTGTATTTATGTGTTTTGTGTGGATCTCAGAACAAACAGCGATTATTTCACTGTACAACATTAACTGACTGATTTGTGTAACTGAGACGGAGTGTGTTTACTGCGCGGTACGGACTGAATACAGTACATCCGCCGTGCAATTCACACACATACTCGTACATAAGTGTACTACCAACAAACAACAATGTGTTGGTAGTACACTTATTTGCATTAACTGATTCGCTTTTGGAATAAACACGGACTGTGTTCTCTGTGAGGTACGAACTTCATTTGTGTAAGTTTCTTTAGACGCACGTCAGGATTTAAAAGTTACGGGGGTCAAACAGGAGGCTGTACACATGTTAATACGGGATAGTCTGGAAGTTGGTGAACCGCGATGTTCGGGATTTGGACCTTCCGTGATCACCCATTTTAACACAGCTGTTATCGACCTTTCGTTTCGGAGAAACCTGCCGAGTCCATCTTCAGTGTACTTTCTATATGGTGACGATGGAGGCAGCTGGTTCCCAGAAACGTCGGTATTTCTCAAACTACACGGGCGTCACATCACAGGAAACTACTCGTGATGTTCGACGCACCTTTCTCTCCGCCGTCAATTTCGCCAAGGCGTCATACACCATTTCCTGCGACGGCCGCTGGATATCGGGGAAGGCCACGTGGAGCGCTGCTCTTATCCTCTCCAGAACGGCGGCCTGCCCGGATGACGTCAGATCCAAAATAACCCAGCACAGGGCTTCAGGTAGAGGCGTGAACTGGCCCTGGGGCAGCGGCTGGACCAAGCAGTCCTCGACATCTCCTGAAGACAACAGACAGCATGTTACAGTCACTGCCGAGCACTTAACCTTCAAATAACTGTGGTAACTATATGTATCAACAGCTTCTAAAATTACAAAACATCAGCGATTACCACGGCAGAACACATTACACGTATTTTAGTTAACACTTAAAAGACGAAACTGTGAAAGTACTTTCCAATCAAATGCTCCCCGACTTCCGAAAGAGCATTGCTTTTTGGAGAGTTCCCAGGCGTCGTCGCCCGTGTGTCCTTCTGTTACGAGCAACATGTAGCTAAAGATGAGTTTTAAAGCATTGGTGGAATGATACTGACAGAGGAAACTGAAGTACTGGGAGAGAAACATTATACAGCGTTGGTGGTAGATGAATGAATTAGTATGGAGCATTGGTGGAATGCTACTGACAGGGGAAAACTGAAGTACTGGGAGAGAAACATTATACAGCGTTGGTGGTAGATGAATGAATTAGTATGGAGCATTGGTGGAATGATACTGACAGGGGAAAACTGAAGTACTGGGAGAGAAACATTATACAGCGTTGGTGGTAGATGAATGAATTAGTATGGAGCATTGGTGGAATGATACTGACAGGGGAAAACTGAAGTACTGGGAGAGAAACATTATACAGCGTTGGTGGTAGATGGATGAATGAGTATGGAGCATTCGTGGAATGATACTGACAGGGAAAACTGAAGTACTGGGAGAGAAACATTATACAGCGTCGGTGGTAGATGTATGATTGAGTATGGAGCATTGGTGGAATGATACTGACAGGGGAAAACTGAAGTACTGGGAGAGAAACATTATACAGCGTTGGTGGTAGATGTATGATTGAGTATGGAGCATTGGTGGAATGATACTGACAGGGGAAAACTGAAGTACTGGGAGAAAAACATTATACAGCGTTGGTGGTAGATGTATGAATGAGTATGGAGCATTGGTGGAATGATACTGACAGGGGAAAACTGAAGTACTGGGAGAGAAACATTATACAGCGTTGGTGGTAGATGAATGAATGAGTGTGGAGCATTGGTGGAATGATACTGACAGGGGAGAACTGAAGTACTGGGAGAGAAACATTATACAGCGTTGGTGGAAGATGGATGAATGAGTATGGAGCATTGGTGGAATGATACTGATAGGGGAAAACTGAAGTACTGGAGAAAAACATTATACAGCGTTGGTGGTAGATGAATGAATGAGTGTGGAGCATTGGTGGAATGATACTGACAGGGGAAAACTGAAGTACTGGGAGAGAAACATTATACAGCGTTGGTGGTAGATGGATGAATGAGTATGGAGCATTGGTGGAAGATGAATGAATGAGTGTGGAGCATTGGTGGAATGATACTGACAGGGGAAAACTGAATTACTGGGAGAGAAACATTATACAGCGTTGGTGGTAGATGGATGAATGAGTATGGAGCATTGGTGGAATGATACTGACAGGGGAAAACTGAAGTAATGGGAGAGAAACATTATACAGCGTCGGTGGTAGATGGATAAATGAGTATGGAGCATTGGTGGAATGATACTAACAGGGGAAAACTGAAGTACTGGGAGAGAAACATTATACAGCGTTGGTGGTAGATGAATGAATGAGTGTGGAGCATTGGTGGAATGATACTGACAGGGGAAAACTGAAGTACTGGGAGAGAAACATTATACAGCGTTGGTGGTAGATGAATGAATGAGTATGGAGCATTGGTGGAATGATACTGACAGGGGAAAACTGAAGTACTGGGAGAGAAACATTATACAGCGTTGGTGGAAGATGGATGAATGAGTATGAAGCATTGGTGGAATGATACTGACAGGGGAAAACTGAAGTACTGGGAGAAAATCATTATACAGCGTTGGTGGTAGATGAATGAATGAGTGTGGAGCATTGGTGGAATGATACTGACAGGGGAAACCTGAAGTACTGGGAGAGAAACATTATACAGCGTTGGTGGTAGATGAATGAATGAGTGTGGAGCATTGGTGGAATGATACTGACAGGGGAAAACTGAAGTACTGGGAGAGAAACATTATACAGCGTTGGTGGTAGATGGATGAATGAGTATGGAGCATTGGTGGAATGATACTGACAAGGGAAAACTGAAGTACTGGGAGAGAAACATTATACAGCGTCGGTGGTAGATGGATGAATGAGTATGGATCATTGGTGGAATGATACTGACAGGGGAAAACTGAAGTACTGGGAGAGAAACATTATACAGCGTTGGTGGTAGATGGATGAATGAGTATGGAGCATTGGTGGAATGATACTGACAGGGGAAAACTGAAGTACTGGGAGAGAATCATTATACAGCGTTGGTGGTAGATGAATGAATGAGTGTGGAGCATTGGTGGAATGATACTGCCAGGGGAAACCTGAAGTACTGGGAGAGAAACATTATACAGCGTTGGTGGTAGATGAATGAATGAGTGTGGAGCATTGGTGGAATGATACTGACAGGGGAAAACTGAAGTACTGGGAGAGAAACATTATACAGCGTTGGTGGTAGATGGATGAATGAGTATGGAGCATTGGTGGAATGATACTGACAAGGGAAAACTGAAGTACTGGGAGAAAAACATTATACAGCGTCGGTGGTAGATGGATGAATGAGTATGGATCATTGGTGGAATGATACTGACAGGGGAAAACTGAAGTACTGGGAGAGAAACATTATACAGCGTTGGTGGTAAATGGATGAATGAGTATGGAGCATTCGTGGAATGATACTGACAGGGGAAAACTGAAGTACTGGGAGAGAAACATTATACAGCGTTGGTGGTAGATGGATGAATGAGTATGGAGCATTGGTGGAATGATACTGACAAGGGAAAACTGAAGTACTGGGAGAGAAACATTATACAGCGTCGGTGGTAGATGGATGAATGAGTATGGATCATTGGTGGAATGATACTGACAGGGGAAAACTGAAGTACTGGGAGAGAAACATTATACAGCGTTGGTGGTAGATGGATGAATGAGTATGGATCATTGGTGGAATGATACTGACAGGGGAAAACTGAAGTACTGGGAGAGAAACATTATACAGCGTCGGTGGTAGATGGATGAATGAGTATGGATCATTGGTGGAATGATACTGACAGGGGAAAACTGAAGTACTGGGAGAGAAACATTATACAGCGTTGGTGGTAGATGGATGAATGAGTATGGAGCATTGGTGGAATGATACTGACAGGGAAAACTGAAGTACTAGGAGAGAAACATAATACAGCGTCGGTGGTAGATGAATGAATGGAATTGGTGGAATGATATTAGCAGGGGAACGTTTAAACACAGTCCGTACCGCGCAGTAAACACACTCCGTCTCAGTTATACAAACCAGTCAGTTAATGTTGTACAGTGAAATAATCGCTGTTTGTTCTGAGATCCACACAAAACACATAAATACAGTCCGTACCGCGCAGTAAACACACTCCGTCTCAGTTATACAAACCAGTCAGTTAATGTTGTACAGTGAAATAATCGCTGTTTGTTCTGAGATCCACACAAAACACATAAATACAGTCCGTACCGCGCAGTAAACACACTCCGTCTCAGTTATACAAACCAGTCAGTTAATGCTGTACAGTGAAATAATCGCTGTTTGTTCTGAGATCCACACAAAACACATAAATAAACTGTGTGGGCAGAACGTAGAATTTGTGAATGTTAAACATGGTGGTACATTTAGATACCACTGGTCTTCACAGTGTCAAAAGTTTCAATTGCACTTACTCTTATAAAACCACACACACCCAACTCTAACTCGTGATACGGCATTTGTGGTCGCAGTGTCACAGTGTGGCAAGTTTCTCTTCCGAACAGCGGCCGGTTTCCCTGTGCCAGTTACCCAGTCCACCATTGCTCCATATTCGCCTCTCACACTGTTAATGCACTTCGTGTGATTCTGACAATAAACCGGCATTATTTCCCTACATCACTAACCGCTTTGTGTTTGAAATGAAGACGCAATGTGTTTACCGTGAGGAAGGAATCGAATTTTTATATGTAATTTTCATGATCTCCAGGGTCCAACTGGTTTAGGCGGTTATCTCCGGCCTCTCACCGCGGAGGTCCGGGTTCGATCCTAGGCCAGCCCATCTGAGATTTGTGGTGGACAAAGTGTCACTGTGACAGGTTTTTCTCCCAGTACTTCAGTTTCCCCCTGTCAGTATCATTCCACCAATGCTCCACACTCATTCATACATCTACCACCAACGCTGTATAATGTTTCTCTCCCAGTACTTCAGTTTTCCCCTGTCAGTATCATTCCACCAATGCTCCATACTCATTCATATATCTACCACCAACGCTGTATAATGTTTATCTCCCAGTACTTCAGCTTCCCCTGTCAGTATCATTCCACCAATGCTCCATACTCATTCATACATCTACCACCAACGCTGTATAATGTTTCTCTCCCAGTACTTCAGTTTCCCCTGTCAGTATCATTCCACCAATGCTCCATACTCATTCATACATCTACCACCAACGCTGTATAATGTTTCTCTCCCAGTACTTCAGTTTTCCCCTGTCAGTATCATTCCACAAACGCTCCATACTCATTCATACATCTACCACCAACGCTGTATAATGTTTCTCTCCCAGTACTTCAGTTTCCCCTGTCAGTATCATTCCACCAATGCTCCATACTCATTCATACATCTACCACCAACGCTGTATAATGTTTCTCTCCCAGTACTTCAGTTTCCCCTGTCAGTATCATTCCACAAACGCTCCATACTCATTCATACATCTACCACCAACGCTGTATAATGTTTCTCTCCCAGTACTTCAGTTTTCCCCTGTCAGTATCATTCCACAAACGCTCCATACTCATTCATACATCTACCACCAACGCTGTATAATGTTTCTCTCCCAGTACTTCAGTTTCCCCTGTCAGTATCATTCCACCAATGCTCCATACTCATTCATACATCTACCACCAACGCTGTATAATGTTTCTCTCCCAGTACTTCAGTTTCCCCTGTCAGTATCATTCCACCAACGCTCCATACTCATTCATACATCTACCACCAACGCTGTATAATGTTTCTCTCACAGTACTTCAGTTTCCCCTGTCAGTATCATTCCACCAATGCTCCATACTCATTCATACATCTACCACCAACGCTGTATAATGTTTCTCTCCCAGTACTTCAGTTTCCCCTGTCAGTATCATTCCACCAATGCTCCATACTCATTCATACACCTACCACCAACGCTGTATAATGTTTCTCTCCCAGTACTTCAGTTTTCCCCTGTCAGTATCATTCCACCAATGCTCCATACTCATTCATACATCTACCACCAACGCTGTATAATGTTTCTCTCCCAGTACTTCAGTTTCCCCTGTCAGTATCATTCCACCAATGCTCCATACTCATTCATACATCTACCACCAACGCTGTATAATGTTTCTCTCCCAGTACTTCAGTTTTCCCCTGTCAGTATCATTCCACACAATGCTCCATACTCATTCATACATCTACCACCGACGCTGTATAATGTTTCTCTCCCAGTACTTCAGTTTTCCCCTGTCAGTATCATTCCACCAATGCTCCATACTCATTCATACATCTACCACCAACGCTGTATAATGTTTCTCTCCCAGTACTTCAGTTTCCCCTGTCAGCATCATTCCACTAATGCTCCACACTCATCTTCATCTTAATACCACTCTTTATCAGAAGGACAAGCGGGCGGAGCCTGGGAACCTTAAAACCAAGCAATGCCCATTCGGATATCGGGGTGGGCACTGAACAGAAAAGTATTTTTACATTGTTTTTTTTCAGATTTCAACAGAATTCAAAATTCAGTCCAAGTGCTCAACTTCTTAATTCAGTCCAAGTGCTCAACTTCTTAATTCAGTCCAAGTGCTCAACTTCTTAATTCAGTCCAAGTGCTCAACTTCTTAATTCAGTCCAAGTGCTCAACTTCTTTCCTCTGTTGCACACTCCGACGATCCCAGCGCTCCACTTTACCACCAGCCAAACTTCACCAGAAGGACGAGAGGGCAAATGTAGTGTCTGTATCCCCCTTGTCTCTTCTCATAGGGCTTTAAGTGGGCCGCGATAGCTCAGTCGGTATAGCGACTTGCTACGAGCTGGACGGTCCGGGGATCGAAACCCGGTGGGGGTGAGATTTTTCGCACCCGTCCAGACCGACCCTGGGGCCCACCCAGCCTCCTATACAATGGGTACCGGGTCTCTTTCCCGGGGGTAAAGCGGCCGGGGCGTGGCATTGACCACCGACCCCCGATCTGGCGCTGAGGTTAAAGAAAGAGTAAAGCTACACCTCTGCTCCCTGTCTGTGCTTTCATGGTTTGTTCTAGGGTGACCTTTACCTTTACCTTCAGTCTTCAAAGACAAAAGACAGTCAGAACTGTGAATACTGACGAAACCTTCCTGTTTCCTGCACGCTGTGCGGTCAGATGACTCTGAATGACACTTGGCTGCGTATGTTTGGGGGGCTGGATGGGGGATGGGGGGCTGGATGGGGGGGGGGCTGGATCGGTGTACAGTCAGCAACATCACCGAGTAACCGTTTGTCGTATAGACAGCAAAGGTATGCGATGGCAGTCGTCGTGTCACGACCACGGCGCCGTCTCACAACCGTCGCTCTGTTCTGCAGCACTCAGTCTTCTGTCTGAGCAAACAGCGAGGGAATCGGCCATATTGGGGCATATTGGGGCATTTTAAGTGATAATATTAAAATTTATGCTCTCTACCTATAGCTGTAGACTCATGAGAAGAGACGTGACCTTGGCAAGTGGCGGCAAAGAAGTGAAACCGTTAGTTGTTATGACGTACAGCCGGTGTAATCCAATCGAAACATTAGTGGAGCGAAGTGCAGGTCTGTGCTGTCCGTGCCGTTACTACGACTGTGTGCACAGCCTGGTCAGCGCTGTGCACAAATTCGACCGCAGTCCTCATACGAAGTACACTGCTCACCTAGCAAATGGCGACCAAGACGTACGGTGTCACAGGACCTACATGTTTGCTCCTTACGGTGAGCCCGGACATAAAGGACCTCACCCACGCTGTCAAGGTCACAGGTTTACTCGTCTGTCGACAGCAGTACCACGATGTTTCTGTCTTCAGCAATTTGAACCGGACAGAAAATGTGAGCGGTGTCTGACACAGTGAACACGCCACTGCAGTCGACTGTACACATGTGTGACAGGCCGCAACGCCACTGAACACCCGGTGCCTGTACGACCAGACAGCCACAGATCAATGCTCCAGATGGCGTCCTGTCTTACGAACCGCTCGACACACACTGCAGCATCTCGTTCAGAACTTCGGAACGAGTAAAGACGGTCGGCAGTGGCACACTAACGGGGCGACCTCGTCCGAGACAGTTCGTCTTGTGATAAAGCTGCTTGTTTCACAACGCTTGTCACTGACTTGGGCCACTTTAGCTCTCTCACGCCTGAAGCACGTTGGAATAATATACTGTCCCCACCTCACAGAGACCTCACTCCTCCTCCATTACAAACACCAACCGGTTAACACTGTCTACTGTAAAAGTAAAGTTCTCCCTATAACACGCCATGAAGGCCCAGAGGGGGAGTAGAGGTATAGCTCTACTCTTCTTTAACCTGGACGCTAGATGGGCGTGGGTGGTCAACGCCACGCCCCGGCCGCTTTACCCCCGGGAATGACCCGGTACCCATTGTACAGGAGGCTGGGTTGGCCCCAGGGCCGGTCTGGACGGGTGCTGAAAATCTCGCCCCCACCGGGATTCGATCCCCGGACCGTCCAGCCCGTAGCGAGTCGCTATACCGACTGAGCTATCGCGGCCCACTGTGAGAATCATACTAGACACGAATGCACTGTGTGTGTGTGTGTGTGGCGTGTAGAGTTGCTGAAGGTTAAAGCAGACGGTGCGCGGTGCTCCACAGCGCCAGTGGCAACACTGTAATGCACTTGCCAAGGACGTTAGCCACTGATACATTTTAGTATTATCCATGTTTGCATTCGAACTGCTGAAGTGGTATTGTTACAATACCTTTATAGTACCAAGGTAGGGGATCTTGGGCGGCACGTGACAAAATGTGCGTTTGTGCGGACGGCGACATAAACTGCATCTCCGCGCTCAACACGCATTCACTGCATTGTATTGCTACGCACAGCTGTTTGCTGGCGGCAGAAAGCAACGCGCTCTGACAGACAGAACACCGAAACAAATGAAGCACAACAAATTATCATAAAAATACAGTCGAACTGGGTTAATACGTCATGAAATGGACTGAATATTTTGTGTCGTTATAAACGACTGTCGTTATAACCGAGTGGCATAATGTTATGGCTAACGGCGAGGAATTAATTGGTACCGCAGAATATCTGACGTTATAGACGAGGTGACGTATAAACCGATGTCGTTATAACCGGGTTAGACTGTAATTATAATTATTTAACAGCAAGTTCCGCAAGTGTAGCTTATTGTCAGGGAATGTGTACAGGACGATCGTTTTGTGAGCTGCCCGCATATCGGTCGGTCGCTAGCTGATGGGGGGGAGGGGGGGGGGCCGGCTCACATTCCAGCTGACTACGGTCCGTTCCCAAGACAGCAGACAGTAACAGTCCTGCGAGCATCCTTCTCTGTAAACGTGGATCACCGTAACATACCAAGCAGGCACAGAAGAGCAGCTGCACAGCTGTACCCTGTCCTAACCTCGACGCTAGATGTGGGGGTAGTCAACGCCACGCCGCGGATCCATTGTAGAGGCTGGGTGGGCCTTGGGGCCGGTCTGAAGTGTTTAGCTTTATCCTTCATTAATTTTAGTGACCACAAATTCGATAACGTTGTCCGGTTGCTTTCGCTGGTAGCTGGCGAAAATCTTCATCGGTCAGACTGGTAGTTCTGTTCTACACTGTTTCGCTGTATGGTGTGATTTTGAGGGACGTAACCGCAACGTTAAACGCGGACTTACTGTACACGTCATCATTTATGTTCAACTTCTGTTCAAATAAATATAATAAATAATAATAAAAATATATCCGGTATAAATTTCAGTTCGTTACAGTTCTACACACAACATGACTGCAAACGGTGCCCTCCGTAACGCAGTTCTTTACCTTCAGAACGTTGTTATAAGGTTTCACTGTACACAAGTAAATGTGATTCCATTTACCCGCATAACTAAAGTACAGCCTTCCCTGTGCCGATTTTCACGAAACTCGCAAAAGCCCAACAGCAATATGTGCAGATCTCATCCAACTGGACAAGAAACGCGAAAAGCTAGGGCAGAAGTCAGCTACCGCCATTGCACGAAGTCGGACTTCCGCTGTGCCGCTTTGCACTGAACAGTATGCAAAGCCTCTGCACCAACTTTCACGCAAATCGGTCAAGCAATTTGGACAGTACGGACAGAAATACATTGACACCCTTCAAGTACTGTACGAATGTCAATTAACCGAATTTCACGAAAATCAGAACAAACAGCGATTATTTCACTGTACAGCATTAACTGACTGGTTTGTATAACTGAGACGGAGTGTGTTTACTGCGCGGTACGGACTGTATTTATGTGTTTTGTGTGGATCTCAGAACAAACAGCGATTATTTCACTGTACAACATTAACTGACTGGTTTGTATAACTGAGACGGAGTGTGTTTACTGCGCGGTACGGACTGTATTTATGTGTTTTGTGTGGATCTCAGAACAAACAGCGATTATTTCACTGTACAGCATTAACTGACTGGTTTGTATAACTGAGACGGAGTGTGTTTACTGCGCGGTACGGACTGTATTTATGTGTTTTGTGTGGATCTCAGAACAAACAGCGATTATTTCACTGTACAACATTAACTGACTGGTTTGTATAACTGAGACGGAGTGTGTTTACTGCGCGGTACGGACTGTATTTATGTGTTTTGTGTGGATCTCAGAACAAACAGCGATTATTTCACTGTACAACATTAACTGACTGGTTTGTATAACTGAGACGGAGTGTGTTTACTGCGCGGTACGGACTGTATTTATGTGTTTTGTGTGGATCTCAGAACAAACAGCGATTATTTCACTGTACAGCATTAACTGACTGGTTTGTATAACTGAGACGGAGTGTGTTTACTGCGCGGTACGGACTGTATTTATGTGTTCTGTGTGGATCTCAGAACAAACAGCGATTATTTCACTGTACAACATTAACTGACTGGTTTGTATAACTGTAGACATAGTGTGTTTACTGCGCGGTACGGACTGTATTTATGTGTTCTGTGTGGATCTCAGAACAAACAGCGATTATTTCACTGTACAACATTAACTGACTGGTTTGTATAACTGTGACATAGTGTGTTTACTGCGCGGTACGGACTGTATTTATGTGTTCTGTGTGGATCTCAGAACAAACAGCGATTATTTCACTGTACAACATTAACTGACTGGTTTGTATAACTGTGACATAGTGTGTTTACTGCGCGGTACGGACTGTATTTATGTGTTCTGTGTGGATCTCAGAACAAACAGCGATTATTTCACTGTACAACATTAACTGACTGGTTTGTATAACTGTGACATAGTGTGTTTACTGCGCGGTACGGACTCTAAATGTAAGTCGGGTTAATCTTACGTAATCACTCTCTCCACTGTCAATATGTTGTAGACATACAGTGACAACTTATGTGTTGTATAAACACGTATAAAAACATACTTAAAATCAGACATTCATCAGCTTTTTTTTTTCAATCCTACAAAAGGCGCCATTCACGAAGTGAAATCTAAAGGCAAAAAACCGAGCGCGCAGCTACAACTGTTACGATATACGTGATTTCCTAGCTTGTGCCAATCCCTTATACCCATATTTTACGACTTTTCGTATTTTCCACAATGCATATCCGATGTAGTTACAAATTATTCTGTCGCAGTGGCCACTTTGTTCACCGCAACCCCACACTTTCACTCCCGCTCCATACACGTGACTGGGCAGTAACTCGGCAATGTGCTAACCCCACGTCTTGTCAACGCAGATCATTATTTTATCCGACAACTGCCGGTTGGCACTTCCTCTCAGCTCGTTTATCGTATTGACGTCACCAACTCAGACAGTAACAAGCACTTCGGGTTCAATACGACTGGAATTTTATTCATTAGCTAAGCCACCATCAGCTTTTGAGGAAGAACTCTGCTCTATTATTAAGTCAAGAAGTCAAGCTTTTTGCGGATTTTACGCAACTCTGGCGGAAGCAAGGTAGAAAGGTTCAGTAACTGATGAAGAAATGCAAACGTGACGCAGAATAAGAAGTAAAGGAAACGATAACAATAGAAGATGACGTCACAGATCGGCCCACTTTTATAAACTGCAGTGTTGTTAGATTCCAGCTCCAGCAGAACACACAGCAACTGGATAACATTGGACTTTGAGGAGGACCTCACAGTGGTGCTGAAGACAGTTCTGTGATGTGACGCCGTGTCATTGGGCGAGTAGCTCCCGACGTTTCGACAGACCGTGGTGCCTTCGGCTTCAGGATCAAGCAGCCCAGAAAGAGTCGCCGAAAAGTAGGCAGTGCGTGGTATAGTCAGCCAATGGCACAGTGCCACACGGCACAGTGCCACATGGCACACTTGAGTCGTAGGGACTTCAATTAAAATTAAACACGTCATTAAGAATACACTAACTCCACGGAGAAGAGTCTTTCTTGAACAGCTAACAGTTCCTCAGCTGGTCAAGTAATTTACCAAATTTTATGGAACCAGAAGTTCATTACCGTGTTCACAACAGCCCGCCACGTGTACATATCGTGAGCCAGATTAATCGGGGCTATGCCGTGCCACACCATACATTCTATTATTGTGCTCCCATCTATGACTCGGTCTTCCAAGTGGTCTCTTGCCCTCAGGTTTCCCCCACCAAAACCCTGTACACACCTCTACCCTTCCCCACACGTGCCACATGCCCTGCCCATCTCATTATTCTCCATTAACACTACAACACACGTTTAATAACACAATCAAAATATAATTACTGAGTACAAACAAACATATCGATATCTGTCCAAACAAAATAAAATTTTATTTATTATATAGAACTACATGTTTCGACCTATCTCAGGTCATCCTCAGGTTCACAATTGATCTTTAAACATACAGAGGAAGAAATATACACTATGTGTCTTATATAAGACATTTCTTCCTCAGTAAGTTTAAAGACCAATTGTGAACCTGAGGATGACCTGAGATAGGTCGAAACATGTAGTTCTATATAATAAATAAAATTTAGTTGTGTTTGGACAGATATCGATATATTTGTTTGTTTGCACTACTAACAACACAACGGGATGGCATTCTTTACAATTACAGCTACTGAATTTCAAACCTCTCTTACGACATACGCTCTATCTCACATCCAGGGACAGCAAACAATTTTGAGCCTTAAGGCAAGTGACGAAAATCATTCTAAACTTGAGGCTTGCGTCATCTGTGTGGCCTGAGGTTAACACAGCGGTAACAACAGTGTCACGACACCGTGCAGTCTAAGACATCATGTCAACCGGCTCAGATTCGAACTCAGGACCTCCCGAAAACAAAGCAGCAGTGCTTAACAAGAGGGCGAAGTTAGGCGATGCATAATAGAGATAGATATCACTGGTCAAGAAACCGGAATGAGGCACACTTTACTACGAAACTGACTGTACCGATACACAAGGGACACTGCAGATCAATAAACTGACTGTACCGATAGACAAGGGACACTGCAGATCAATAAACACTACATCACAGGCCTGTCACGTCCCTCACAGGGATGCCAACATCACAGGCCTGTCACGTCCCTCACAGGGATGCCAACATCACAGGCCTGTCACGTCCCTCACAGGATGCCAACATCACAAGAATATAAAGGAAATGAGGGTCTTAGCACTTTAATGAAACGCAAAGTAACAACCTGACTTGATGATACAGGCGGAGAGAGACGGAATGCGTGCTACACGCCCCGTGCATTTCATCCTCCTTGGTTTAACCACATAGGTGGACAGTGTCCTCCTTAAGACTGTTTCATAACCGTGTAAACAACAGTCCGCCACCGAGCGATATACTGAGCCACATAAATCCAGCCAACAGCCATGTCATTTAGATTAATTTTAATATTATCCTCCCATCTACTCCCTGATCTTAGAAGTGGTCTTTTACCTTCAGATTTTCCAAAACATATGCGTTTCCAACATCTCCATGCGTACTATATGCCATGCCCATCTCACATTACTTGGAGTGGTCATGAGTAATATTCCGTATTGGTATGAACATAAGAAGGAGGAAGACCACTTGGAAGACCTAAGCGTAGATGGGATACTATTAAACTGAATCTTACAGAACTGCAAATGTAGGGCGTGGACTGGATTGATCTGGCTCAGAACAGACACATGCGGCGGGCTGATGTGAACACGGTAATGAACCTTGAGGGGGGGGGGGGTTGCATAAAATGCGGGGTATTTCTTGACTAGCTGAGGAACTATTAGCTTCTCAAGAAGGACTGTGCTGCATGTAGTCAGTTAAATGTAACCTACAGACTACTCTTTAAACACAACTGTCTTACGCAAAGCTCCCGGACATCAGACACAGCAATGCTTTGACAGTTCCCAGACTTGCCCGCTTGTCCTTCTGATAAGAGTAGTCTGGGATCGAACCTGGACCTCCGCGGTAACAGGCCGGCGACTTATCGTCTGAGCCTTACAAAACTACGCCAGAGACACGCGTCGCGGTGCCGAGTCCCTTCTGCGGCTCATGACCAAATGTGTCGTACTGACGAGAAGCTGGGTCTGTCCTTCGCAGTGAAGTGACAGACTTCGGCTGTAGCAAACAGTGCTTAAAGTTTTGAAACAAAGTAATATGTACAGCAGACTGTGACGTAACTTACTAAGCTCTTGCTAAAAAGGCAGTTTAGTAGTCTGAACGGCCACACGCTTGGCTGCAGTCCAGTTTAAGCCTCTGATATCTTAAAGACTAAGACCGTACCGCGCAGTAAACACACTCCGTCTCAGTTATACAAACCAGTCAATGTTGTACAGTGAAATAATCGCTGTTTGTTCTGAGATCCACACAAAACACATAAATACAGTCCGTACCGCACTGTAAACACACTCCGTCTGTTATACAAACCAGTCAGTTAATGTTGTACAGTGAAATAATCGCTATTTGTTCTGAGATCCACACAAAACACATAAATGCAGTCCGTACCGCGCAGTAAACACACTCCGTCTCAGTTATACAAACCAGTCAGTTAATGTTGTACAGTGAAATAATCGCTGTTTGTTCTGAGATCCACACAAAACACATAAATACAGTCCGTACCGCGCAGTAAACACACTCCGTCTCAGTTATACAAACCAGTCAGTTAATGTTGTACAGTGAAATAATCGCTGTTTGTTCTGAGATCCACACAAAACACATAAATGCAGTCCGTACCGCGCAGTAAACACACTCCGTCTCAGTTATACAAACCAGTCAGTTAATGTTGTACAGTGAAATAATCGCTGTTTGTTCTGAGATCCACACAAAACACATAAATACAGTCCGTACCGCGCAGTAAACACACTCCGCTCAGTTATACAAACCAGTCAGTTAATGTTGTACAGTGAAATAATCGCTGTTTGTTCTGAGATCCACACAAAACACATAAATACAGTCCGTACCGCACAGTAAACACACTCCGTCTGTTATACAAACCAGTCAGTTAATGTTGTACAGTGAATTAATCGCTGTTTGTTCTGAGATCCACACAAAACACATAAATACAGTCCGTACCGCGCAGTAAACACACTCCGTCTCAGTTATACAAACCAGTCAGTTAATGTTGTACAGTGAAATAATCGCTGTTTGTTCTGAGATCCACACAAAACACATAAATACAGTCCGTACCGCACAGTAAACACACTCCGTCTGTTATACAAACCAGTCAGTTAATGTTGTACAGTGAAATAATCGCTGTTTGTTCTGAGATCCACACAAAACACATAAATACAGTCCGTACCGCGCAGTAAACACACTCCGTCTCAGTTATACAAACCAGTCAGTTAATGTTGTACAGTGAAATAATCGCTGTTTGTTCTGAGATCCACACAAAACACATAAATACAGTCCGTACCGCACAGTAACACACTCCGTCTGTTATACAAACCAGTCAGTTAATGTTGTACAGTGAAATAATCGCTGTTTGTTCTGAGATCCACACAAAACACAATAAATGCAGTCCGTACCGCGCAGTAAACACACTCCGTCTCAGTTATACAAACCAGTCAGTTAATGTTGTACAGTGAAATAATCGCTGTTTGTTCTGAGATCCACACAAAACACATAAATACAGTCCGTACCGCGCAGTAAAACACACTCCGTCTCAGTTTACAAACCAGTCAGTTAATGTTGTACAGTGAAATAATCGCTGTTTGTTCTGAGATCCACACAAAACACATAAATACAGTCCGTACCGCGCAGTAAACACACTCCGTCTCAGTTATACAAACCAGTCAGTTAATGTTGTACAGTGAAATAATCGCTGTTTGTTCTGAGATCCACACAAAACACATAAATACAGTCCGTACCGCGCAGTAAACACACTCCGTCTGTTATACAAACCAGTCAGTTAATGTTGTACAGTGAAATAATCGCTGTTTGTTCTGAGATCCACACAAAACACATAAATACAGTCCGTACCAGCGCAGTAAACACACTCCGTCTCAGTTATACAAACCAGTCAGTTAATGTTGTACAGTGAAATAATCGCTGTTTGTTCTGAGATCCACCAAAACACATAATACAGTCCCGTACCCGCGCAGTAACACACTCCGTCTCAGTTATACAAACCAGTCAGTTAATGTGTACAGTGAAATAATCGCTGTTGTTCTGAGATCCACACAAAACACATAAATACAGTCCGTACCGCGCAGTAAACACACCCGTCTCAGTTATACAAACCAGTCAGTTAATGCTGTACAGTGAAATAATCGCTGTTTGTTCTGAGATCCACACAAAACACATAAATACAGTCCGTACCGCGCAGTAAACACACTCCGTCTCAGTTATACAAACCAGTCAGTTAATGCTGTACAGTGAAATAATCGCTGTTTGTTCTGAGATCCACACAAAACACATAAATACAGTCCGTACCCGCGCAGTAAACACACTCGTCTCAGTTATACAAACCAGTCAGTTAATGTGTACAGTGAAATAATCGCTGTTTGTTCTGAGATCCACACAAAACACATAAATACAGTCCGTACCGCGCAGTAAACACACTCCGTCTCAGTTATACAAACCAGTCAGTTAATGCTGTACAGTGAAATAATCGCTGTTTGTTCTGAGATCCACACAAAACACATAAATACAGTCCGTACCGCGCAGTAAACACACTCCGTCTCAGTTATACAAACCAGTCAGTTAATGCTGTACAGTGAAATAATCGCAGTTTGTTCTGAGATCCACACAAAACACATAAATACAGTCCGTACCGCGCAGTAAACACACTCCGTCTCAGTTATACAAACCAGTCAGTTAATGTTGTACAGTGAAATAATCGCTGTTTGTTCTCAGATCCACACAACACGCACAACACGCACAGTTCGCCACAGACGCTCACAACACACGTCACCTGCTGCTGCAGCTTCCTCCACGTCACGGCTCAGTGGAGAATTGTGCACCCTGGGCAAGGATCGAGCCCGAAACCTCAGGAAAAGTGGTTTAGCAATTACAGCACCGGAGCGAGACACGTTTAATTAACGTGTGCAAGTGGAGGGCGGCCAGCAAAATGGGGATCGCTCCACACAGCTCGCAACTGATTTGGGTTCTCAGGGAGCGCTCTACCCTAAATGTGTGGTCATCACTGTCACACTGTCACACTGCCCATGTCCGTCCACACGTCACCAAATCACGCAACTCCACATGGCAAAGCAAACACCGAACCCTTTCTGGTCCCTACCACGGTAGCTCAGTCAGTATAGTCACTGGTAAAGTAAAGTCCGATTCCGACGGTGGCAAAGATTTTTATTTCCTTCGTAACGTCCAGATCGGCTCTTAGGAACACCAACTGGATGCCGTGCCGAGGTTAAGAACACGTGGAGCCATACCTCCACTCTACAATATGTATGTCCTTATTAGACACAGGCACGACGTGAGCTGTACTTGCACCGCTCCACCGCAACACGCATATCACGCACAACACGCACATCACTGTCTGTCAGATATAGTTCGGAGAATGATATTAAAAAGAATCTTAGCGACTTTTGTTAGCAGGTCGTGAACTCGATTCGCCTGAACAGTCGGTCGGTTTCCACAGGAGGGATCACTTCAAGGTCGGCCGTCAGCCAAAGCAACTCCCCCTCCCTGAGGTCGCAAAGGTCATCAGCCTACGCGACCTCACACGCCAGACACCCAATGTCATCCCCCCTCAAAAGACACAGTGCCATTTGTGGCAGTATGTCCTTCGTACGACCACGTCAAGACGGGAAACCCGTTAACGTAAGCACAATCCCCGTTATAGTTACAAGGCACGCTTGTCACAAACCACAGATTGCGTGTCGCGCGCAGGAATGGCTAAAGCCTTGGGTTTTCAAAATCCACGCGTCCCTGAATGCGTTATTCCGTGATTACGCGACAGCTGACCGACGGACAGTCTGGTTTGTTAACAACCACGCGCGTGACTATCACGTCATCACCGATCCATGTCATACCACGCTTGATTTCAGTCGATTTCTGCGTGCCACGCAGACGTGTTGGCACAAACAGGTCGATTTTCAACAGCGCAAATGTGAATGTTCAATATTTTGGTTGAACATTTGTATGGATTGGCGAACATGCGTGCTGCTGCGTGCCAGTTGGGTCACAGCAGTTGATATGGTGTGAAGCAACAAACGGGGCTGTGGTGTCGGCCAGTTCGAACCCTCGCCAACTTTACTACGGTCATCATCATCATCATAACCGTATGTACAGTCTGATCACAGAACATGTTCCTCTGATCACGACGTGCTATCCGTCCGTCCTTACCGACACCCTGCACCCCCCCCCCCCATTTGCACCACACACAAGTCTTGTCTTCCTCTTCTACTCAATTCACAGGCCGCAATCTAACTAGGCCTGACGTCTGTTACACACACTGTAGTGAAAATGACGCTGTGACGTAGAGATCAGAGGCGTCCTCTTTAAACCCACCATCCCGCAAGGGTAATCACGCATTCACGATGCGGGGTTCTTCAAAATAAGGCTTAAGATATCACCAAGTATTCACGCATTCACGATGCGGGGTTCTTCAAAATTAGGCTTAAGATATCACCAAGTATTCACGCATTCACGATGCGGGGTTCTTCAAAATTAAGGCTTAAGATATCACCAAGTATTCACGCATTTACGATGCGGGGTTCTTCAAAACCAAGGCTTAAGATATCACCAAGTATTCACGCATTCACGATGCGGGGTTCTTCAAAACTAAGGCTTAAGATATCACCAAGTATTCACGCATTAACGATGCGGGGTTCTTCAAAACGAAGGCTTAAGTTATCACCAAGTATTCACGCATTCACGATGCGGGGTTCTTAAAATAAGGCTTAAGTTATCACCAAGTATTCACGCATTCACGATGCGGGGTTCTTCAAAATTAAGGCTTAAATATCACCAAGTATTCACGCATTCACGATGCGGGTTCTTCAAAACTAAGGCTTAAGATATCACAAGTATTCACGCATTTACGATGCGGGGTTCTTCAAAACCAAGGCTTCAAGATATCCCAAGTAATCACGCATTCACGATGCGGGGTTCTTCAAAACTAAGGCTTAAGATATACCAAGTATTCACGCATTCACGATGCGGGGTTCTTCAAAATAAGGCTTAAGATATCACCAAGTATTCACGCATTCACGATGCGGGGTTCTTCAAAATTAAGGCTTAAGAATCACCAAGTATTCACGCATTCACGATGCGGGGTCTTAACAAGGTCAAATATCGCAGATCAGCATCACGATGCGGTTTTAAACGGCTTAAGATATCACCAAGTATTCACGCATTACGATGCGGGGTTCTTCAAAATAAGGCTTAAGATATCACCAGTATTCACGCATTCACGATGCAGGGTTCTTCAAAACCAAGGCTCAAGATATCGCCACGTAATCACGCATTCACGATGCGGGGTTTTTCAAAATGAAAGCTTAAGATATCGCCAAGGAATCAGCATTCACGGATGCGTGGTTTTTTAAAAACCATAGCTGAACGGCCCAAGCGACGTTGGACTTGCGCGATCCTAAGCGCCCAGCTGACGCTGCTGTCAAGGTCAGACAGCACAATGCAGTGACAACCCTCAGGACCTACACAATACTTCAGTTCGTACCGCACGTGGTCTTGCTGAAGATTCAGGTCTTCTAGAATGTGACATTGACGTTGCGTGAGTGCTTCCCGACGTTTCGAACGATCATACAGCTATATTCAGGGTCAAGCTGTTCAACAGAACGTCGGTTACTACTCGACAGCGTCACATTCAAGAACACCCGGATGCTCCTCTCCTTCCAGATCCTTGCCAGCTCAGCATTCACTGTACAAGCACAGTCTGTTTGCCTCACAACGGACCCACAGCGGTTTTACCTTATTAGGATAAGCAGAACGAGGACGGCGCAGCTAAGTGGGGCCACGAGCTCACGCACGGACATTCACTGTCTGCTGACACAACACATTTGTTGCACGGTGGTAACTATATGTACCATCGTGCGAGATTTGACGGTCTGCCACACCGTTACTGCTGAGAATTCAAAGTCGTCTGGGATGTGATGTTGTGTCTTTCGGAGAGCTGTTCTCGACGTTTCGAACGAACATGATGCCTTCTTCTCCAGGCGCCAAGAGGTCATATTCCTTTGAAACGTCGGGAAGCACTGGCCCGACGACACAGTTCCCTAAACGGCACTAACTGGCTGCTCTTTGTAATGCAGACGCAGTGTGTTTACTGCGAGACGGGGAATGACTTTACTGTGCAGTTAACAAATGATATTCCAATCAGAAATAGGACGCACCCAGCCAAAGGGCGTTAAACCGAAAACGAGAGCGCAAATTGGAAAGTGGGTGAAAATTAACAAGGGGCGTTAAAGCAAAAAGGCGTAAAACAATAGCGGTGTACATAGAATGCCGCCTTCGATTCAGTGGTGTATGGGGGGCATAGGGGCGTAGAGGAAAGGCACTACATGAATCATTCTGCTGCTTACTATCCATTAATAAAATGAACACCCAATACAAGTGGCACTAACAGAACGACGCAAGTGGTCTTTGTGCATGGGGAATATGCAGAGGATATTGTTGTGCTTCTTTAAGGCCCACGCTATGAAGAGGCATGAGGGATTGGAGGTACAGCTCCCCGCTTTATTCACCACAGCACTCGACAGAAGTAGCTTCACGCCCCGGCCGCTTTATCCTCAGCGTAGTCCTCGGGACCTCTTGGTTGGGCCGCAGAGCGGGTGTTGACGTTTTGAAGAAGAGACACACTGTGTGGGCACAATGTGGATATTCTGTAAGTTCAAGTGGGTGGTACTTATAGTTACCGCAATGTCTTAAAGACTGTTGGCCCTGTAATACCAGTATAGTGAAGCTGGCAGATGGCTTGGACACTACAGTGCGATGTACACACATGACGTTGGAGCGGGCTGCGTCAGTTGTGTGGGACGTCTGTGAGCCACCGCCATATTTCACACGACCTCTCCGCTGACCACTGTCAAGGTCAGACCCTTGTCCCAGTTTTCTTACCTTGCCGAATGTTACCCACGACGCAAGGCTGAGTTTCAAGAACTGTAGAGACCGCGACGTCTACTGCATGGCGTCTGGCCAGATGTGACCATATGGCGCTGTTTGCGTCGGTACAGTTGAACTGAGCAACCGCTACATTACGTTTTATGTTCCTTTATAAAACCCTGTAAAGTGGTTACTATATGTACCAACAGTTCAACATTCACAAATTCTACGTTCTGCCCACACAGTGTATTTATGTGTTTTGTGTGGATCTCAGAACAAACAGCGATTATTTCACTGTACAGCATTAACTGACTGGTTTGTGTAACTGAGACGGAGTGTGTTTACTGCGCGGTACGACTGTATTTATGTGTTTTGTGTGGATCTCAGAACAAACAGCGATTATTTCACTGTACAACATTAACTGACTGTTTGTATAACTGAGACGGAGTGTGTTTACTGCGCGGTACGACTGTATTATGTGTTTTGTGTGGATCTCAGAACAAACAGCGATTATTTCACTGTACAACATTAACTGACTGGTTTGTATAACTGAGACGGAGTGTGTTTACTGCGCGGTACGGACTGTATTTATGTGTTTTGTGTGGATCTCAGAACAAACAGCGATTATTTCACTGTACAACATTAACTGACTGGTTTGTATAACTGAGACGGAGTGTGTTTACTGCGCGGTACGGACTGTATTTATGTGTTTTGTGTGGATCTCAGAACAAACAGCGATTATTTCACTGTACAGCATTAACTGACTGTTTGTATAACTGAGACGGAGTGTGTTTACTGCGCGGTACGGACTGAATCTTTATATATAATTCAGGTTAACCTTAGCCTTTAGTCACCGGCCTATAACCGTAGAGGCCCGGGTTCGATCCCAGGTTAGTCCATAAGTGGTGGACGAAGTGGCACTGTGACAGGATTTTATCCCAGTAGTTCGGCCTTCCTCTGTCAGTATCATTCCACCAATGCACCTTCATGTTGCTTTTACCAGAAGGACAAACGGCGAAGTCTGGGAACCTTTAAGGGAATCAATGCTCTTTCGGAAATCTGGGAGCAGTGGATAGAAAAGTACTTACGTACTGTTAGTGCTTCGTCAGGTTAAACAATCGAAGGATGAATCTCTTCCTACCCTCCCGCCGTTCAGTCATACGAGGGCAACAAGGCAGTCAGAGCCGACATTACAGCCAGCTGCAGACGCACGAGCCGCACCCCGTCCTCGTGCGGCAACTTCTCCGGCAGCCGTGCATTGCGTGAAGACTACAACTACTGCAGCAGGCGTACATGTGTTCAACGAGTCGGCAATAGCAAACGGCGGTCACGTGGCGAGGCGAAACACACGACCGTGATTATTAAGCGTTTGAGGTCCACTGGTTACTATACGTACCGCCAGGTTTAACACTCACAAATTCTACGTTCTGCCCACACAGTGTATTTATGTGTTTTGTGTGGATCTCAGAACAAACAGCGATTATTTCACTGTACAGCATTAACTGACTGGTTTGTATAACTGAGACGGAGTGTGTTTACTGCGCGGTACGGACTGTATTTATGTGTTTTGTGTGGATCTGAGAACAAACAGCGATTATTTCACTGTACAACATTAACTGACTGGTTTGTATAACTGAGACGGAGTGTGTTTACTGCGCGGTACGGACTGTATTTATGTGTTTTGTGTGGATCTGAGAACAAACAGCGATTATTTCACTGTACAACATTAACTGACTGGTTTGTATAACTGAGACGGAGTGTGTTTACTGCGCGGTACGGACTGTATTTATGTGTTTTGTGTGGATCTGAGAACAAACAGCGATTATTTCACTGTACAACATTAACTGACTGGTTTGTATAACTGAGACGGAGTGTGTTTACTGCGCGGTACGGACTGTATTTATGTGTTTTGTGTGGATCTGAGAACAAACAGCGATTATTTCACTGTACAACATTAACTGACTGGTTTGTATAACTGAGACGGAGTGTGTTTACTGCGCGGTACGGACTGTATTTATGTGTTTTGTGTGGATCTGAGAACAAACAGCGATTATTTCACTGTACAACATTAACTGACTGGTTTGTATAACTGAGACGGAGTGTGTTTACTGCGCGGTACGGACTGTATTTATGTGTTTTGTGTGGATCTGAGAACAAACAGCGATTATTTCACTGTACAACATTAACTGACTGGTTTGTATAACTGAGACGGAGTGTGTTTACTGCGCGGTACGGACTGTATTTATGTGTTTTGTGTGGATCTGAGAACAAACAGCGATTATTTCACTGTACAGCATTAACTGACTGGTTTGTATAACTGAGACGGAGTGTGTTTACTGCGCGGTACGGACTGTATTTATGTGTTTTGTGTGGATCTCAGAACAAACAGCGATTATTTCACTGTACAGCATTAACTGACTGGTTTGTATAACTGAGACGGAGTGTGTTTACTGCGCGGTACGGACTGTATTTATGTGTTTTGTGTGGATGTCAGAACAAACAGCGATTATTTCACTGTACAGCATTAACTGACTGGTTTGTATAACTGAGACGGAGTGTGTTTACTGCGCGGTACGGACTGTATTTATGTGTTTTGTGTGGATGTCAGAACAAACAGCGATTATTTCACTGTACAGCATTAACTGACTGGTTTGTATAACTGAGACGGAGTGTGTTTACTGCGCGGTACGGACTGTATTTATGTGTTTTGTGTGGATGTCAGAACAAACAGCGATTATTTCACTGTACAGCATTAACTGACTGGTTTGTATAACTGAGACGGAGTGTGTTTACTGCGCGGTACGGACTGTATTTATGTGTTTTGTGTGGATCTCAGAACAAACAGCCATTATTTCACTGTACAGCATTAACTGACTGGTTTGTATAACTGAGACGGAGTGTGTTTACTGCGCGGTACGGACTGTATTTATGTACAATGTATATTAACCTTCTAAAGCCCAGTGGTTACTATATGTACCACCACGTTTAACATTCACAAATTGTACGTTCTGCCCACACAGTGTATTTATGTGTTTCGTGTGGATCTCAGAACAAACAGCGATTATTTCACTGTGCAGCATTAACTGACTGCTTTGTATAACTGAGACGGAGTGTGTTTACTGCGCGGTACGGACTGTATTTATGTGTTTTGTGTGGATCTCAGAACAAACAGCGATTATTTCACTGTGCAGCATTAACTGACTGCTTTGTATAACTGAGACGGAGTGTGTTTACTGCGCGGTACGGACTGTATTTATGTGTTTTGTGTGGATCTCAGAACAAACAGCGATTATTTCACTGTACAACATTAACTGACTGGTTTGTATAACAGACGCAGTGTGTTTTCTGCGCAGTATATAAATTTATATCATCCAGTTTACTTTTCCTCTTCAACACGTACCTCCGTACAGTCCGCTCCTCAGACACTCCCCTGTTATTCCATTATTATATTCTAAGTACGTGTACTGTCTGCTGAAATTAAAGTAGGTTTCTCATAAATCTCCGTACGTTTATCCCATTCCCTCCTTTCTCGTGTACGCTTTTCTCATTTCCCATTATTTTTCCGTGCTATCGAATTTGTTTCCCCCTTCCTTCCTTTCTCTCCTTTACGTTAGAACAGTTCACATAAATCCCTCAAAGCTTACCATTGCATGATAACAAATCAAAAATACCAGCCGTGCTAACTTGCGACTGTCATCCTTAGTTTGACCACGTCAAAACCTTTCAGACGGGAAATCCGTTAACGTAATCACGATCCCTGTCCCCGTGCGATTAGTACGCAGTGACGTCGGTCACTGAGCAGCCGCAGAACTTTTCTTTCAACCTCATGCAGGTCCGGATTCTCACATTACGTTGCGCGGCGTGTGAAAGGCCTCAAGAACGGCACAGCTGAAGACAGCCGACTTTCTGCATGCAACTCGACCCTGCCAACTGCGCCAAGACGGCCGACCGCCGTCACATCTGTGCCTGGCCGGCGGGCGACACACATTCTGCGGCGGGGAAAAAAACTGGCAATGACTTACTTTGCTCTGAGGTAAGATGCTTTCCCTTCCATCTCCATCGCATTAGCCACACGACTGCTCGTGTTTCCGGCGGAACACACTGCTCCGTGCTCACTCACAGTCAACAGGAAGATCTTCATAAATCGAAACACGTAGCAGTACACAAATGCCAACTGCCCATCGTTACCTTTGCCGTTTCCTGCTGCGGACAGACACGGAACACCCGGACATACTCATGGAATTCAGAGTGTACAAACACAATCAACGATCCGACCTCCTTACAGCCATTGTCACTACATGTTTCGACTGCACGGTCATCTTCAGGACGTCTCATCAGACACTCAAACTGTTCGTATACACAAACACAATGCCGAACCTTATTACTCTGGGATCCAAAGTTTACATTTTTTTCCAATGGCTCGACAGCCCCTTGGGGGCCTAGGCCTCCTCATTATCGACGCTTCACGATCACACTCAGACACACCACACTCGGTAGGACTCCTCTGGACGAGTGATCAGTCCGTCGCAGAGACCTCTACCTGACAACACTCACAACAGACAGACATGCCCTCGGCGGGATTCGAACCCGCAATCCCAGCAAGCGAGCGGCCGTAGACTCAAGCCTTAGACCGCGCGGCCACTGCGATCGGCTCCCAGATTTACATAATGTACAAAAATAAAACGAACATTTAAAGTAGCCAGCTGAACCCAAACTTAAAGCCGTATAACAGCAGACCCCACATTACCACACAAACGCCTACCGCAGTTAACTCAATAGCAAACAGATGTTTTAAACGTAATCTGCGGTCTTCTGGGGTATTACACGGCGTCGTGTGGTAATTGTTTACCGACGTTTCGGGACAATGTATCGGTCTCATCCTCACGGATCTATTCGGACTCTTCACCCGTGAGGATGGGACCGATACGTTGTCCCGAAACGTCGGTAAACAATTACCACACGACGCTGTAATACCCCAGAAGATCGCAGATTTCATCAACAACGCGGCGGAAGCTTAAAATCGAGGTTTTAAACTATTCTGTCTGTCAATTCAGTGCAAGCTTGAAACTGAGCGTTGTGCTGGGTGTTCTGCGGTACGTTGTATCTAACGGGTGCAAATGTTCTGCGGTACGTTGTATCTAACGGGTGCAAATGTTCTGCGGTACGTTGTATCTAACGGGTGCAAATGTTCTGCGGTACGTTGTATCTAACGGGTGCAAATGTTCTGCGGTACGTTGTATCTAACGGGTGCAAATGTTCTGCGGTACGTTGTATCTAACGGGTGCAAATGTTCTGCGGTACGTTGTATCTAACGGGTGCAAATGTTCTGCGGACGTTGTATCTAACGGGTGCAAATGTTCTGCGGTACGTTGTATCTAACGGGTGCAAATGTTCTGCGGTACGTTGTATCTAACGGGTGCAAATGTCTGCGGTACGTTGTATCTAACGGGTGCAAATGTTCTGCGGTACGTTGTATCTAACGGGTGCAAATGTTCTGCGGTACGTTGTATCTAACGGGTGCAAATGTTCTGCGGTACGTTGTATCTAACGGGTTCAAATGTCTGCGGTACGTTGTATCTAACGGGTGCAAATGATCTGCGGTTTGCACTGTGTACGAACGGCACTGTGGGACTGTGGTGTGTATCCGACATGGCGGTACATGTCACACTTGCACAACACTGCAGCGCAATCATAAGCTCGTTTACGCGCAAACAAGCAAGGTCCGTGTCAGACCCACACAAGGCGCATTCAACAGTACGGACGGGACGAACACGAAGCGGGACTGTCTGTAGCGAAATGTGGGCACTGCGGGACTGTCTGTAGCGAAATGTGGGCACAGCGGGACTGTCTGTAGCGAAATGTGGCACAGCGGGACATCTGTAGCGAATGTGGGCTCAGCGGACTGTCTGTAGCGAAATTGGCACAGCGGACTGTCTGCAGCGAAATGTGGCACAGCGGGACTGTCTGTAGCGAATGTGGCACAGCGACTGTCTGTAGCGAAATGTGGCACAGCGGACTGTCGTACGAATGTGGCACAGCGGGACTGTGTGTTGCAAAATGTGGCACAGCGGGACTGTCTGTAGCGAAATGTGGGCACAGCGGGACTGTCTGTTGCGAAATGTGGGCACAGCGGGACTGTCTGTAGCGAAATGTGGGCACAGCGGGACTGTCTGTAGCGAAATGTGGGCACAGCGGACTGTCTGTAGCGAAATGGGGCACAGGGGGACGACTGCGGCGTTCCCGCACTTTTGTTCATCGTCCTGAGAACGGCCAGACTGTACTGAGAACACACAATGCGTGCCCGCTCCCCCCCCCCCCCCCCCCCCCGGACAAATACGCAGCGATGCGCGCAGTACGTAAGAATGTGTTCGTGCACGGTGCGTCACACTGCTGTCCGATTTTAACAAACTGCAACACGTTGACAAATTTTACTAAACGCCGTCAATACCAAATTTCAGGAAAATCGGTCGCGTGGTTTACGGGCTGTTATATGCGAAGAGATACATAGTGAAGAGCGCTGTTGCGAGACCGGCAAAGAAAAACTAGATATATACAATATATACCAAAGACAACTAAAACAGCAGACAGACAGACAGACAGACAGACACAGAACAACAAGGCGAGCCAGTACAACGTACTGTACATCGGCAGTGCCAGACATGGACAGGGTGTACAGTCCACAGTAAAACAGCAACATTACAGCAGTCAAACTGTGACGATTGGGACAGGTTGGCAGACGATCGCATTCACAGTTCTGATGCCAACCGAGGAATCGTGGATCGATTACTGGTAGGGGCAGATGGTTCCTCTTCTCAAAAACGTCCACACCGGCTCTGAGGCCCACCAGCCTCCTAATCAATGGGTACCGGGGGCTATTTACCCGAAGTAAAGACTCCGGTAGTGTAGCTGAACACTCGCCTCCATCTACTGCCGAAGTTAAGAAAGAGTGGAACTACACCTCCACTCCCTCTATATGCCTTCACGGCGTGGGCAGTGCAACCTGAACTACAAACGTATCCCACATTCCATTGTCAGTCAACAAACCTCTTAATTTATATAAACTTTCACGCACACATATTGTAAGGCCTCTCGCTTTTGCTTCATCTAAATGTCCAGCCAATCGATTAATCACACATTAATCGCGTTTACAGAATACAAAAGCACAGTGAATAACACAGTACATGGGTCATTTTTTCCACTCAGTTCCTGTTCGCTTCTTATACGTCACTTTGTACACTAAGTTAGCAACAGGCAAACTGTCCAGCTCGCCGATCGCAGGACTTGCCGGATACAAACTGACTTTAGCCAGCAGCTAAGGCGGAGTTCCATTATCTGCCTCACAGCAAACACTCCTAGTCTCCATTATAGAGATGAAACATTTCAGGGGGCACAGCGAAATACCCGCTGTTTAATGTGGGAATCACACGGAACACATAAATACACTGTGTGGCGAAAAGAGTTTTTTTTACTGTTCCAAAGAAAGTGGTGCATATAGTTACCGGTGTGCTTTAGATGGCCAAGTGAAATCGATATCGCCGTTTCGTCTAATGATGGCCAAACGCTCATATTTGTGTCATCGTATGTGTATCACACCACAAAACCACAAATTACAGTTTCGCCAGTTGGGGGTCACATTTACACTCGGCCGCCAGATCACCGTGTTCTCGTTTCTCCAGTACCGTCAGCCACCTGCAGTGTTTCCATTGAAATGCTATCGAAGTATCCTCATACATGAAGTACGATCAAATGAGTGGAATGATACTGACAGAGGAAACTGAAGTACTGGAAGAGAAACATTATACAGCGTTGGTGGTAGATGTATGAATGAGTATGGAGCATTGGTGGAATGATACTGACAGGGGAAACTGAAGTACTGGGAGAGAAACATTATACAGCGTTGGTGGTAGATGTATGAATGAGTATGGAGCATTGGTGGAATGATACTGACAGAGGAAACTGAAGTACTGGAAGAGAAACATTATACAGCGTTGGTGGTAGATGTATGAATGAGTATGGAGCATTGGTGGAATGATACTGACAGGGAAAACTGAAGTACTGGGAGAGAAACATTATACAGCGTTGTGGTAGATGGATGAATGAGTATGGAGCATTGATGGAATGATACTGACAGGGGAAAACTGAAGTACTGGGAGAGAAACATTATCACGTCGGTGGTAGATGTATGAATGAGTATGGAGAATTGGTGGAATGATACTGACAGGGAAAACTGAAGTACTGGGAGAGAAACATTATACAGCGTTGGTGGTAGATGATGAATGAGTATGGAGCATTGGTGGAATGATACTGACAGGGGAAACTGAAGTATGGGAGAGAAACATTATACAGCGTTGGTGGTAGATGAATGAATGAGTATGGAGCATTGGTGGAATGATACTGACAGGGAAAACTGAAGTACTGGGAGAGAAACATTATACAGCGTTGGTGGTAGATGAATGAAATGAGTATGGAGCATTGGTGGAATGATACTGACAGGGGAAAACTGAAGTACTGGGAGAGAAACATTATACAGCGTTGGTGGTAGATGAATGAATGAGTATGGAGCATTGGTGGAATGATACTGACAGGGGAAACTGAAGTACTGGGAGAAAACATTAACAGCGTTGGTGTTAGATGATATGAATGAGTATGGAGCATTGGTGGAATGATACTGACAGGGAAAACTGAAGTACTGGGAGAGAAACATACAGCGTTGGTGGTAGATGTATGAATGAGTATGGAGCATTGGTGGAATGATACTGACAGGGGAAAACTGAAGTACTGGGAGAGAAACATAACAGCGTCGGTGGTAGATGTAATGAATGAGTATGGAGCATTGGTGGAATGTTACTGACAGAGGAAACTGAAGACTGGGAGAGAAACATTATCACCGTGGTGGTAGATGAATGAATGAGTATGGAGCATTGGTGGAATGATACTGACAGGGGAAAACTGAAGTACTGGGAGAGAAACATTATACAGCGTGGTGGTAGATGTATGAATGAGTATGGAGCATTGGTGGAATGATACTGACAGGGGAAAACTGAAGTACTGGGAGAAAACATTATACAGCGTCGTGTGGTAGATGTATGAATGAGTATGGAGCATTGGTGGAATGATACTGACAGAGGAAAACTGAAGTACTGGGAGAGAAACATTATACAGCGTTGGTGGTAGATGTATGAATGAGTATGGAGCATTGGTGGAATGATACTGACAGGGGAAAACTGAAGTACTGGGAGAGAAACATTATACAGCGTCGGTGGTAGATGTATGAATGAGTATGGAGCATTGGTGGAATGATACTGACAGGGAAAACTGAAGTACTGGGAGAGAAACATTATACAGCGTTGGTGGTAGATGAATGAATGAGTATGGAGCATTGGTGGAATGATACTGACAGGGAAAACTGAAGTACTGGGAGAGAAACATTATACAGCGTTGGTGGTAGATGAATGAATGAGTATGGAGCATTGGTGGAATGATACTGACAGGGGAAAATTGAAGTACTGGGAGAGAAACATTATACAGCGTCTGGTGGTAGATGTATGAATGAGTATGGAGCATGGTGGAATGATACTGACAGAGGAAAACTGAAGTACTGGGAGAGAAACATTATAAGCGTGGTGGTAGATGTAATGAATGAGTAGTGGAGCATTGGTGGAATGATACTGACAGGGGAAAACTGAAGTACTGGGAGAGAAACATTATACAGCGTTGGTGGTAGATGTATGAATGAGTATGGAGCATTGGTGGAATGATACTGACAGGGGAAAACTGAAGTACTGGGAGAGAAACATTATACAGCGTCGGTGGTAGATGAATGAATGAGTATGGAGCATTGGTGGAATGATACTGACAGGGGAAAACTGAAGTACTGGGAGAGAAACATTATACAGCGTCGGTGGTAGATGTATGAATGAGTATGGAGCATTGGTGGAATGTTACTGACAGGGAAAACTGAAGTACTGGGAGAGAAACATTATACAGCGTGGTGGTAGATGAATGAATGAGTATGGAGCATTGGTGGAATGATACTGACAGGGGAAAACTGAAGTACTGGGAGAGAAACATTATACAGCGTTGGTGGTAGATGATGAATGAGTATGGAGCATTGGTGGAATGATACTGACAGGGGAAAATTGAAGTACTGGGAGAGAAACATTATACAGCTTTGGTGGTAGATGTATGAATGAGTATGGAGCATTGATGGAATGATACTGACAGAGGAAAACTGAAGTACTGGGAGAGAAACATTATAAGCGTTGGTGGTAGATGTATGAATGAGTTGGAGCATTGGTGGAATGATACTGACAGGGGAAAACTGAAGTACTGGGAGAGAAACATTATACAGCGTCGGTGGTAGATGAACTGGCCTGAGATCAAACGACAGACTCCGAGGTCTGACGTCGACGACTGACCGCCTGAAGGTGGGACACAGCGCCCAGACCGGCTCAGAGCCCGCCCACCCTCCTACACAAAGCGTACAGTGGGCAGTTCCTCTGGGCATAATGCGGCCAGAGGTGAGACTGGCCACTCATCTCCATCTACTGCCGAGGTTGCGAACGAGTGGCTCTTTCACAGCGGTCGGGCCTCCAGACCCTTGAATATTACGGCACTACGTTCCTTCGAAACGTCGGGAACCGACTGCCCAATGTCGCAGAGTCACATCCAGAAGAACAGCGTTAACACTTGCAGTTCCGTCTTACCTTGCCTTACACAGCAACATGCATTTAAAACCGCACCCTAAACGACAGCTGTGTATTTTTGACGTGAATACTCGTACGTCTTTACATTCGGTCCGGTGTAGGGGGGGGGTCTCTACGAAAACTCTAGCGACCAGAAAAATGGCAAGATTTGTCGCGCTTATATCTCGTAAACTATAAATGATAATGTAATGATTTAAATTCTGTTGGATAGAGGGTTGATGTCCGTATCTAAAATGGTGGGTAGTGGGGGTGTGCAGCGATGAGGGGGGGAGGGGTAACGCTTGCGCGTGAACACTGTAAATGGCTACGCCGCGCGGCGTTTCGGCAGTGTAACTTTGGATTGCGAAGAGATAGGACGTTGAAATTGGTGTCGATGTGTAGAGAATAACAGGATCTACAATATTATTTAGCAATAATAACCGATAGAATAAAATTTGTAAAGTTATAAGCCGATAAGTGTGCTGAGTTGAAGAAAATTTTATAATGTCGACAAATTGCAAAGGAAATATGAACAGAAATGTAAGAAACGTATATCATTGGAAAGGAAAATTCAAAAGGAATCATAAAAGCCCAAATTGACTAATGCCGAACGATGCAGATTGTATAGAGAGCTTAAGAAAGCCGAGCGCGTCAACGCCGGCGCGAGTAACTTCGAGTGCGCCGCTACTATACTATATGTATCTTACTTCTCCTATCATCGGCCTTTGATAAATAAAATTTACTTCACTTATAACCACCAACTTTATTCATTTACATCTTACCCTTCCTCTAATAACACAAAGACGGATTCACGCCTTAAACGATTGCTGTTTTTTACCTGGATGTACGGCCGGAACGTGACCAACAGAACTGGTACAGGAATTCGGAACAACGGCGATCAGTCGGTACCCACACCACATCATACCCACAGTATTCATCTTCACCACTGTGCTAACCTTCAATCTGAAATCGCCACGGCCTAATTACAGTTCGATCTGCGTGTCAGTGAGTGACGCAATGACGCACCCTGCCAGTAGCAGAACAGGTTATGTCCACTGTGCGGAGGTGCAGGTCGCGTTCCGTCGGGTGTAACCTGCAGAAGTACACCCACAGGTGTCTGGCACTGACACAAGCACTGTCCAACTTAAAGCGGAAGCCGCCCACAAACTATACAGTAGGCCCTTGATTTAACGGACTTCGGATTTAACGGATAAAAATATTTGTCGTAAAGGAAAAATTGAGAAAGTTTTTTTTATTCGCGAATACAGCACGCTAAAAGGTTGGGTCAGTGGATTATTTGGTAGAACTTGAAATGGTGGGGAGACCTGAGGGAAGGAGACCACTTGGAAGATCCAGGCGTAGATGGGAGGATAATATTAAAATGGATTTTCAAGAAGTGTGATGGGGGGGCATGGATTGGATTGATATGGCTCAGGATAGGGACAGTTGGCGGGCTGTTGTGAGTGTGGTAATGAACCTTCGGGTTCCATAAAACGCGGGGAATTTCTTGACTAGCTGAGGAACTATTAGCTTCTCAAGAAGGACTCTGCTGCATGGAGTTAATGGCCCTGTAATGAAGAATGTACAAATCTCGGTCGCAGGTCGCGCGGGCGACTGCATGTGTATAGCGCGCCTGTCGTAGGTCCACAGTGTGCATCTTGCTACATGTCAGCCGTCTGGCGTCTAGAATTTTCAGTTGGCTCACACATTTTTTGGAAAATCCGTGGGCTACCGAATTACACTCGCAAGACAGACACCGCTGGGTTCAGAATATTAACATTGCATGATGCAGCACTTTTGCTTTCGTTAGAGGCTGCTGCTGCCGGTCAGTACGTCAGGCTGCACCTTGCCCACAGCAACGGCCGTCTTCAGCCCCGCACTGTGCGCGCATTGACACTTTGTGTGACGTGACGAGATTGGAAATGAATTGCAAGCAGGTAGAAATAAAAACGTGAGTCATGAAAATAAAATACAGTAAGCCTGCAACAAATGTGGGCGCAAGGTCAAGTTGTAGGAGTGCTTAACCATTTAAGGCCTAGTGGTAACTATATGTACCGCCAGGTTTAACATTCACAAATCCTACGTTCTGCCCACACAGTGTATTTATGTGTTTTGTGAGGATCTCAGAACAAACAGCGATTATTTCACTGTACAACATTAACTGACTGGTTTGTATAACTGAGACGGAGTGTGTTTACTGCGCGGTACGGACTGTATTTATGTGTTTTGTGTGGATCTCAGAACAAACAGCGATTATTTCACTGTACAACATTAACTGACTGGTTTGTATAACTGTGACAAGTGTGTTTACTGCGCGGTACGGACTGTATTTATGTGTTTTGTGTGGATCTCAGAACAAACAGCGATTATTTCACTGTACAACATTAACTGACTGGTTTGTTAACTGAGACGGAGTGTGTTTACTGCGCGGTACGGACTGTATATGTGTTTTGTGTGGATCTCAGAACAAACAGCGATTATTTCACTGTACAGCATTAACTGACTGGTTTGTATAACTGAGACGGAGTGTGTTTACTGCGCGGTACGGACTGTATTTATGTGTTTTGTGTGGATCTCAGAACAAACAGCGATTATTTCACTGTACAACATTAACTGACTGGTTTGTATAACTGAGACGGAGTGTGTTTACTGCGGGTACGGACTGTATGTGTTTTGTGTGGATCTCAGAACAAACAGCGATTATTTCACTGTACAACATTAACTGACTGGTTTGTATAACTGAGACGGAGTGTGTTTACTGCGCGGTACGGACTGTATTTAATGTTTGTGTGGATCTCAACAAACACGTTATTTCACTGTACACCATTATGACCGTTTGTATAAGCTAACGGAGTGGTTACTGCGCGTACGGACTGTACGTGTTGTAGTGGATCTCAGAACAACACGTTATTCATGTACAACATTAATGCTGGTTGTACATAAACTGAGACGGAGTTGTTTACTGCCGTACGACTGTATTATGTTTTGTGTAGGATCTCAGAACAACAGCGATTATTCACTGTACAGCATTAACACTGTTGTAATGAAGATGTGTTTACTCGCGTCGGACTGTATTATGTGTTTCTGTGTGGATCTCCAACAAACAGCGATATTCCACCTGACAGCATTATGACTGTTTGTTAACGAGACGCTGTATATGTTTTCACTGCCGGTACACTGTACTTATGTGTTGTTCCCCTTGTGGATCTCAAACAAACACAATGATTATTTCACATGTACATACATTAACATGACTGTTTTGTATAACTGAACGATGTGTTTACTGCCGTACGGACTGTATTATGTGTTTTTGTGGATCTCAGAACAAACAGCGATTATTTCACTGTACAACATTAACTGACTGTTTGTATAACTGAGACGGAGTGTGTTTACTGTGCGTACGGACTGTATTATGTGTTTTCTGTGGATCTCAGAACAAACAGCGATTATTTCACTGTACACATTAACTGACGTTTGTATAACTGAGACGGAGTGTGTTTACGCGCGGTACGGACTGTATTTATGTGTTTTGTGTGGATCTCAGAACAAACAGCGATTATTTCACTGTACAACATTAACTGACTGGTTTGTATAACTGAGACGGAGTGTGTTTACTGTGCCGGTACGGACTGTATTTATGTGTTTTCTGTGGATCTCAGAACAAACAGCGATTATTTCACTGTACAGCATTAACTGACTGTTTGTATAACTGAGACGGAGTGTGTTTACTGCGCGGTACGGACTGTATTTATGTGTTTTGTGTGGATCTCAGAACAAACAGCGATTATTTCACTGTACAACATTAACTGACTGGTTTGTATAACTGAGACGGAGTGTGTTTACTGCGCGGTACGGACTGCATCTTTAAATGTAATTCACGTTAACTTTAGCCATTAGCCGTGCCATGGCTCAGGCGGTCAGTCGCCGGCCTCTCACCGCGGAGCTCAGGGCTCGATCTCACGTCAGTCCATGTGCGATTTGTGGTGCACAAAGTGGCACTGTGACAGATTTTCTCCCAGTACTTCAGTTTTCCCCTGTCAGTATCATTCCACCAATGCTCCATACTCATTCATACATCTACCACCAACGCTGTATAATGTTTCTCTCCCAGTACTTCAGTTTTCCCCTGTCAGTATCATTCCACCAATGCTCCACACTCATTCATTCATCTACCACCAACGCTGTATAATGTTTCTCTCCCAGTACTTCAGTTTCCCCTGTCAGTATCATTCCACCAATGCTCCATACTCATTCATACATCTACCACCAACGCTGTATAATGTTTCTCTCACAGTACTTCAGTTTTCCCCTGTCAGTATCATTCCACCAATGCTCCACACTCATTCATACATCTACCACCAACGCTGTATAATGTTTCTCTCCCAGTACTTCAGTTTCCAGTCAGTATCATTCCACCAATGCTCCACACTCATTCATACATCTACCACCAACGCTGTATAATGTTTCTCTCCCAGTACTCCAGTTTCCCCTGTCAGTATCATTCTACCAAAGCTCCATACTACCATCTACACGTTGCCTTACCAGAAGGGCAAATGGACGAAGCCTGGGAACCTTCCAAACAGTAACGATCTTTCGGAAATCGGGGAGGATTGAATAGAGAAGTTCTGTCACTTGGTCTTCAAATGGTTAAACGAACCGTAATTAAGTCAGCTACGTGGCCCACAGGCAGCGGATGCAACTCCACCGCAAACCTCGGTAGCTCTGCGGTCAGTTGCAAAATGTGGCTCATACTTTCACCCGTCACCCCCCAGACCAAACACGACTTGCGACAGCTGCACTTAGCAACAGAGTCCGTAACTTACGGAACGCCGTATTTAACAAGGTTTCCTAGATCAGTGCGGGCGATATCTGACGTGTGACATCACCAGCCCGGCTCCTTGCATCACCGGTGATACGAGTTCGGTATTCAAATGAGGTGACGTCAGCACTGCATCTTCCAACAGCCGACACGGTAACTGTGATTTCGTAAGCGACTCAAACTGAAAGGACTTCGCAGAAAAACCGCGCTAGTTACAGCAACCTGAGGAACTTAATGATCTGTACTCATCACCAAATACAGAGTGTCTACAATGAAACGCCCTGATTTTCGAGAGTTTTTAAAAATAGGCAAAATTTTTTTTAGGTCTTAAGGGTCTCCTGCGTACTACAGGGGTTCAAATTCCTGCCTAAAGTTTTATGCTACCTCACGGGCCACCGTTGGGGCGCTGTTGTCATTTCACGCAAAGACGGCGTCAGCTCAGGAGAAGGCGCTAATTTTTGTGTGGTTTTCTGAGTTTAAGTCCATTGTGAGGGTGCAAAGGGGGTTTCGTCGTGTTTATCAGAAAGCAGCACCAGAAGCCAAGAGGATTAAAGCATGGCACAACAAGTTTCTGGAGACTGGAAGCATCTTGAAAGGGCACGGAGCAGGCCGGCAACGTGTCTCCGATGAGAATGTAGAGAACGTCCGTAAAGCGTTCATCCGAAGTCCAAGGAAGTCAATTTGTCGGGCTTCACGGGAACTGCAGGTGCCACAAGCAACTGTGCATAAGGTTCTCCGAAAGCAGTTGCGTCTCTGTGCGTACAAGGCGCAGATTGTGCAGGAGCTGAAACCAGAGGACAAGCCACGGAGACACAGTTTTGCCTGTGACGTGCTTGACCGAATAGACAGAGACCCCAACTTTCTGACAAACATCATGTTTTCTGACGAGGCCACCTTTCATGTCTCTGGTGCTGTAAACAGGCATAACGTTCGTATATGGGGATCACAGCAACCGCACAGTGTCATGGAACTTGTGCGAGACAGCCCGAAAGTGAACGTTTGTTGTGGCGTCATGTGCAGCATGATCGTCGGACCGTTGTTCTTTGCGCAGAAGACTGTCACAGGTAGCTCATACCTGGACATGCTGCAGCCTTACGCCTTTCCTCAGCTGGAACACCTGCAGCCAAATGTCCTGTTCAACAAGACGGTGCTCCACCCCACTGGTCGCTAGACGTGCGGCGAGCTCTGAATGCAACATTTCCAGGCCGTTGGATAGGACGAGATGGACCAACGGATTGGCCTCCACGTTCCCCTGACATCACGCCGTTGGACTTCTTTTTGTGGGTCTACGTGAAGGACAGAATTTACGCCACTAAAGTACGAGACCTTCGAGACCTCCGGGCCCGGATTGTGGAAGCTGTCGGTACCATCACTCCGGACATGTTGCAGCGGACCTGGGCGGAACTCGATTACAGACTTGATATCCTACGTGCCACCAACGGCGCTCACGTACAAGTGTATTGATTTTGTTAATTAAACTTGGTGTGTTGTGTGACTGATATTTGTCAATAAGTAGGCCATATCTCTTTTCCTTACTTCCTGAGAATACGTTAAAATTCGGGCGTTTCATTGTAGACACCCTGTATTACGTAGTTTCATTGTAGACACTCTGTATTACGTAGTTTCATTGTAGACACTCTGTATTACGTACTTTCATTGTAGACACTCTGTATTACGTAGTTTCATTGTAGACACTGTATTACGTACTTTCATTGTAGACACTCTGTATTACGTAGTTTCATTGTAGACACTCTGTATTACGTAGTTTCATTGTAGACACTCTGTATTACGTAGTTTCATTGTAGACACTCTGTATTACGTAGTTTCATTGTAGACACTCTGTATTACGTAGTTTCATTGTAGACACTCTGTATTACGTACTTTCATTGTAGACACTCTGTATTACGTACTTTCATTGTAGACACTCTGTATTACGTAGTTTCATTGTAGACACTCTGTATAACGTAGTTTCATTGTAGACACTCTGTATTACGTAGTTTCATTGTAGACACTCTGTATTACGTAGTTTCATTGTAGACACTCTGTATTACGTACTTTCATTGTAGACACTCTGTATTACGTAGTTTCATTGTAGACACTCTGTATTACGTAGTTTCATTGTAGACACTCTGTATTACGTAGTTTCATTGTAGACACTCTGTATTACGTAGTTTCATTGTAGACACTCTGTATTACGTACTTTCATTGTAGACACTCTGTATTACGTAGTTTCATTGTAGACACTCTGTATTACGTAGTTTCATTGTAGACACTCTGTATTACGTAGTTTCATTGTAGACACTCTGTATTACGTACTTTCATTGTAGACACTCTGTATTACGTAGTTTCATTGTAGACACTCTGTATTACGTAGTTTCATTGTAGACACTCTGTATTACGTAGTTTCATTGTAGACACTCTGTATTACGTAGTTTCATTGTAGACACTCTGTATTACGTACTTTCATTGTAGACACTCTGTATTACGTAGTTTCATTGTAGACACTCTGTATTACGTAGTTTCATTGTAGACACTCTGTATTACGTAGTTTCATTGTAGACACTCTGTATTACGTAGTTTCATTGTAGACACTCTGTATTACGTAGTTTCATTGTAGACACTCTGTATTACGTAGTTTCATTGTAGACACTCTGTATTACGTAGTTTCATTGTAGACACCCATTCGGGTGATCAAATCAAGAAGAATGAGGTGGGGGGGGGGCATGTGGCACGTACGGGTGAGAGGAGAGGTGCATACAGGATTTTGGTGGGGAGACCTGAGGGAAGGAGACCACTTGGAAGACCCAGGCGTAGATGGGAAGATAATATTAAAATGGATCTTCAAGAAGTGGGATAAGGGGCATGGACTGGATTGATATGGCTCAGGATACGGACAGGTGGCGGGCTGTTGTGAGTGCGGTAATGAACCTTCGGGTTCCATAAAACGCGGGGAATGTCTTGACTAGCTGACGACCTGTTAGCTTGTCAAGAAGGACTGTGCTACATGGAGTTAGTTAGTTAGTTAGTTACAGCAATCTGGCTGCTTACCAAACACTGAACTGCTCACGTACTTAACACTTTCTTATGCCAATCCCATACATACATATATACATATATATATACATATATACATACATACATATATACATATATATACATACATATATACATATATATATATATATACATACATACATATATATACATATATATATATAACATACATATATATACATACATACATATATATACATACATATATACATACATACATATATATACATACATAAATATATACAAACATATATATATACATACACACCAAGCCCCTTACTTTATCTGACAATTACCATTTGCCTCTTCCCGCCGCTACTTTGCCGCGCTGTGCGTCCGGTAAATGAGCTACGTTAATAAAGGAACGAGTCGACACAACTGACATTTGTCGCATCAAAGAATAACCTGTATATACATTTAATTAAGAAATGATTAAATTCACGGAATTGGTTCCACAATCCTTTGCCTTCCCGCTTGCCATCTAAAATCGCGAATATTAAGATATACAGAACCGTGATTTTGCCTGCTGTTTAGTATGGGTGTAAAAACCGGTCTCTTAGTAAGGAAGAACATAGGCTGAGGGTGTTCGAGAATAGGGTGCTGAGGGGGATATTTGGGCCTTAGAGGGACGGGGTAACAGGGGAGTGGAGAAGACTACATAACGAGGAACTTAATGATCTGTACTGCTCACCAAACATGCCAGCGATAGGCAGGTCATGTGGCATGTATGAGACGTAAGAGAAATACATACAGCTTTTCGGCGGGGAAGCGTGAAGCAAACGAACCGACCTGGACGTGGATGGCAGGATAATATTAAAACGTATCTTAAGGAAATGGTGTGGCAGGGCGTGGATTGCATTGATCTGGCTCAGGATAAATGGCGGGCTGTTGTGAGCACGGTGACGAACCTTCTGGTCCCACAACATTCCTTTACCAGCTCAGGAAGCACGGTCTTCACACGTGGGTCCGCACCACGTGTACACACACATAATCAAAATACAGCACTCCTCACTCAGCATCTTGCAATGTCCGTCAGAACACTTTGCAGCGCCTTACACATTAAGCAACAAACGACTGACGACTATTAACGACTTCCCATTGCGACACGCACTGCTCCCTCGCAGCTACGCGGGCAAGCGACATAACGCTGCAGTCTCTTTCTGCCAGCCAATAGCAAACATGCAAACACTCACCAACAACAGCGATGACGTAATTATTTGGAGGTTTCAGCACGTTCCTCGCCCACGCCCCTCGCACGACTTCCAACGCGCAGGCGCTCGCGGTGACCAGCAAAACACCTGGAGCGACATAACCTTGAAATTCCAGCAGCCGCATCGCTTCCAGTAGAGATGCGTTCCAGAAACATTTGAGGTTGGCTTCCAGGAAACCCTGGAACGGAAAACGAGTTGAAGAATGGAACACAGACAGATACAGTGGGCCTCGATTTAACGGACTAATTGAGGGAAGGTGTGTCCGCTATTGCCGAAAGTCCGTTAAATCGAATGTATTTTAAAAACATATATTAATAACAAACTTACAATGTACAGGGTGTGTTAAAATGTTATTATAATGTATAAGTATGAATAAAATATTATTATAATGTACATTCAGTAATTTATACACGTCACTAAAACAACTGTTACAAATATAAAAATAAATTTAGGACAGGAACCAAACTTTGTTTTAATTAAACTCAATAATATTCAATTTATATAATATTACTTTAATATATATTAATTTATATATAATAAATTTTTCCTTCAGGACAGAAATTTTTTGTCCGTTAAATCCGAAGTCCGTTAAATCGAGGGCCTGCTGTACAACGCACTGTTTCATCGAACAGTTCTTATTGCACTGCGGTCCGATTTGTGATAAAGTCAAGGCCGAGCAGAATGGCAAGGCTCGTAGCACGCATGCGAGATTTAGGAAATGCATACAAAGTGAATTCGGGAAATCTGAACGCAAGAGACCGCTCGGAACATTGCGCGCGCCATTAGTGTGCGTGCGAACACTTCAACCTCCTTCTAACAAGTGACACTCGACCGGCCCCCCACGACATTCTAACCATTTTATACGCACTATCCTCGCAACCTCACGACATTCTAACGATTTTATACGCACTATCCTCGCACCCTCACGACATTCTAACCATTTTATACGCACTATCCTCGCACCCTCACGACATTCTAACCATTTTATACGCACTATCCTCGCACCCTCACGACATTCTAACCATTTTATACGCACTATCCTCGCACCCTCACGACATTCTAACCATTTTATACGCACTATCCTCGCACCCTCACGACATTCTAACCATTTTATACGCACTATCCTCGCACCCTCACGACATTCTAACCATTTTATACGCACTATCCTCGCACCCTCACGACATTCTAACCATTTTATACGCACTACCCTCGCACCCTCACGACATTCTAACCATTTTATACGCACTATCCTCGCACCCTCACGACATTCTAACCATTTTATACGCACTATCCTCGCACCCTCACGACATTCTAACCATTTTATACGCACTATCCCTCGCACCCTCACGACATTCTAACCATTTTATACGCACTATCCTCGCACCCTCACGACATTCTAACCATTTTATACGCACTATCCTCGCACCCTCACGACATTCTAACCATTTTATACGCACTACCCTCGCACCCTCACGACATTCTAACCATCTTATACGCACTATCCCCGTAGCATCCCACCACTGCCCTCTGTCAAGGGCAGCTGAACCTATTCTATCCTCACCCCACCTCTTATAGAACCATTTTACTAATGTTCTCCCATCTATCCCTACGTCTTCCAAATGGTCTTTTCCATTCGGGTTTTCAGCCTTCTATCTTGTATGAAGCATTTCAACATGCATGCCACATGCCCAGCTCATCTCGGCCTCCTCTATTCGACCATGCGAATAATCTGTTGAACAGTACAAATCATGAAGCTGGTCATTATGTATTTATCTCAATCCCGTTTTCAATCGCCCACGGTCTTCGTTTTCTTCCCACGTCCTTTTATTCTGACTGTTCTGAACACTAAGACGGAGAGAGACGCAAAATACAGCAGAAGAAAACAAACAGAAATGGACAAGAGAGAGACACACTTTAATTTGGGGCGAGAAACAGCAGGAATTTGTTAGAAGGTTCGCAGGCTTCGCCCGTTCGTCCTTCTAGCAGAAGCAGTGTAAACTAAAGACGTCTCAATGGCTGAAGCATTGGCTCGAAATGCAGGCCGCGGAATTTTGATATCTGGTTAATGCTACAGCGCGTAATTTGGAAACTTAATTTGACTTTAAAGCGAAAGGGCCAAGTTTGATGAATTTGAACAGGGAGGGCTGCATCAGTAGCACGCAGTAGCGCCTTGGAGCTTGGGAGCCATCTCAGCATTTGCTTGAAGACAGGACAACCAAGAAGACCTGTGTCGATATGACCGGTCGCAGGACCTTGCAGGATGCGTGCTGACTTCTAGCCTGCAGTCAGGCAAACAAAAGATGGAAAAAATTTTGACGTAACACATTTTGACATAACACATTTTGACATAACACATTTTGACATAACACATTTTGACATAACACATCCCGTTTACTCAAAACAGGGCCTGATGACGGGTTAATAAGCCGAAACATGTAGCCTATTTTATCCTACTTTGTATGCTGTGTACGGCTGTTTAAAGTCTCTAACGTTTCCCTAACGTGTGTACTGTTCATTTATTAATAATATTTTAAATTACATGTCACATACATGTCACATACATGTCACATACAATACACAGACAATAACAATTACCTGACCGAAACGGCCCATTTTTTTTATTTATTTCATAGTCACCTGGCGCGAGGTCAGGTGACCAAGGTCGGCGACACCATCCGTGTTACAGCTTTTGTCACGCACTATTCGTGGACATTGGTACGAAATGTATCAAACACTGTCTGTGTAACAGTGCAACTTCACAAACGAACTGCCATGTGTTAACACTTTTCGTGAATCACCCTGTATAACGAGATCTGTTCAGAGACGGGAGAAACGCTAGTGCGTGGGTGGTTGGGTGAGTCAGTGACAGAAATACTGCATACTGCGGTGACCTGTACTGAACACGTCCACGGTACCGAGCAGACGGACAGCTGAGACACAGAGGTAAAGGTAAAGCAATCCCATTACAGGCCTTTAGGGTTCCGGGAGGTTGAGGCTCACAGATTTATAGACAATCGGCACAAGAAGGTGGTAAGGTTGCCTTACCCGCAGGAAATACTCCTGCTACTCATTTCTGTCCGTCTCAGTTATACAAACCAGTCAGTTAATGTTGTACAGTGAAATAATCGCTGTTTGTTCTGAGATCCACACAAAACACATAAATACAGTCCGTACCGCGCAGTAAACACACTCCGTCTCAGTTATACAAACCAGTCAGTTAATGTTGTACAGTGAAATAATCGCTGTTTGTTCTGAGATCCACACAAAACACATAAATACAGTCCGTACCGCGCAGTAAACACACTCCGTCTCAGTTATACAAACCAGTCAGTTAATGTTGTACAGTGAAATAATCGCTGTTTGTTCTGAGATCCACACAAGACACATAAATACAGTCCGTACCGCGCAGTAAACACACTCCGTCTCAGTTATACAAACCAGTCAGTTAATGTTGTACAGTGAAATAATCGCTGTTTGTTCTGAGATCCACACCAAACACATAAATACAGTCCGTACCGCGCAGTAAACACACTCCGTCTCAGTTATACAAACCAGTCAGTTAATGCTGTACAGTGAAATAATCGCTGTTTGTTCTGAGATCCACACAAAACACATAAATACAGTCCGTACCGCGCAGTAAACACACTCCGTCTCAGTTATACAAACCAGTCAGTTAATGTTGTACAGTGAAATAATCGCTGTTTGTTCTGAGATCCACACAAAACACATAAATACAGTCCGTACCGCGCAGTAAACACACTCCGTCTCAGTTATACAAACCAGTCAGTTAATGTTGTACAGTGAAATAATCGCTGTTTGTTCTGAGATCCACACAAAACACATAAATACAGTCCGTACCGCGCAGTAAACACACTCCGTCTCAGTTATACAAACCAGTCAGTTAATGTTGTACAGTGAAATAATCGCTGTTTGTTCTGAGATCCACACAAAACACATAAATACAGTCCGTACCGCGCAGTAAACACACTCCGTCTCAGTTATACAAACCAGTCAGTTAATGTTGTACAGTGAAATAATCGCTGTTTGTTCTGAGATCCACACAAAACACATAAATACAGTCCGTACCGCGCAGTAAACACACTCCGTCTCAGTTATACAAACCAGTCAGTTAATGTTGTACAGTGAAATAATCGCTGTTTGTTCTGAGATCCACACAAAACACATAAATACAGTCCGTACCGCGCAGTAAACACACTCCGTCTCAGTTATACAAACCAGTCAGTTAATGTTGTACAGTGAAATAATCGCTGTTTGTTCTGAGATCCACACAAAACACATAAATACAGTCCGTACCGCGCAGTAAACACACTCCGTCTCAGTTATACAAACCAGTCAGTTAATGTTGTACAGTGAAATAATCGCTGTTTGTTCTGAGATCCACACAAAACACATAAATACAGTCCGTACCGCGCAGTAAACACACTCCGTCTGAGTTATACAAACCAGTCAGTTAATGTTGTACAGTGAAATAATCGCTGTTTGTTCTGAGATCCACACAAAACACATAAATACAGTCCGTACCGCGCAGTAAACACACTCCGTCTCAGTTATACAAACCAGTCAGTTAATGCTGTACAGTGAAATAATCGCTGTTTGTTCTGAGATCCACACAAAACACATAAATACAGTCCGTACCGCGCAGTAAACACACTCCGTCTCAGTTATACAAACCAGTCAGTTAATGCTGTACAGTGAAATAATCGCTGTTTGTTCTGAGATCCACACAAAACACATAAATACACTGTGTGGGCAGAACGTAGAATTTGTGAATGTTAAACCTTGCGGTACATACCGCTGCGATATCTTGCTCTACTCTGCCTCACCTGAAACAACAGGTATCCACTGTCGTACATCCAGTACTCTGGCTCCTCACGGCCCCTCACAGACTTCCTCTGCTCTGACAGTACTGTCACTTTCTGCAGTTGTATGGCAAGACATCGCTGCAGAATAAACAGGCACCTAGACCCCCCTGCAGGTGGCCCAGGCCCTCCACTAACAGCGGGGCTACGCCCGCTCATATCCACACCACCTTTGTCACATCGGGTACGACCTGTAACAAGCAAAACGTAACAACTTCAATGACACAGCTGTACCATGTCGAACACCGTGCAGTCTGGTACGTTTCGCAGCATCATATGCCAGCCTGTATAGTGCTGACCAGATAACTGGCTAGCACAGCTCTATAACACTGTACATAGCTGCAGTCGGCACGGCGCGGTCGCTGCTAGGCTCACCTCGGAACGGCCAGGCAGCGTTATACCTGTCTCAAAAACATTTACTGTTGGCAGTACATTCATAGTGTCAGTCGCTGTGGGCGTTATTAAAGGGTCAGAAAACACTTGTTGGCGCATGCGCAGTGCTGCTCCTGTTACTAGCGTGTCCTTTCACCCTGCGCTAACAACCCATAAGTAATCTGGTCACTTCAATACACATTTTACTCATAAGCAAAGCTTGCAACAAGATCGCATTTGTTTTGCTGGGGCTAGAGTCCTTGTTGAGAAGCTGACAGTGGGCCAGGCAGTTAAGCTTCTCACTCTGTGTAGTGTTGTCCCATCTGGCATATGCGAACAAGCCCAAAGTGCTTGTAATTAGCGACTGTCATCGCTACCAACATTTCCTGTGAAGAGAATAGCCACATAGACAATTGTAGGGGAAACAGACGGAGCTGTGGTGGGGGTGTGGCCACAGCAAGACGCTCTGCGCGGCCTGCTGAAACTGTCTTAACAGTGCGATTTTACGTGTGTTCGCGAGTTGCAAAACGCGACTGTTGGTTCGGTTTTGTCCGTCCGTCCGCGTGGAACAATTCGGCGCCCAATGAACGGATTTTCATTAAATTTTACATGTGGGACACTTCCTGAAATCTGCCCAGAAAATTCAAATCTGGTTAAGAAAAAAAGCAATCCCATTACAGGCCTGGACAGACCCTTAGGGGTCCAGGAGGTTGAGGCTCCAGATATCTAGGCAATCGGCACATGAACGTGGTAAGGTTGTCAACCCTACGTACCGGCCGCCTTTACCTCCAGGAAATATTGCTGATACTCATTTCTGTTAGAAGCTGAGTCGACCCCAGGGCCATAGTGCGGCCGAAAGGATTATGCCAATGAAACATTCCAATGACACAATCGGGAATCGAACCCGCGACCTTCAAACAACTGCGCCACCGTGTGCTTAAAATTCGAAAAAAAAAAGCAGGCACTTTGCATGCCTACAATATGTCGCTGAATTGTTGGGTTGAGCGAAATTGTCGGAGACAACAGACACACAGCATGTCAACTACATTTTGCCGCTCACCAGATAACGCCAACAATAGGCAGCGCCAGACGGACCGCAACACAACACTGCGTACAGCGCGGTGAACAGACTGCGGTCATGACAGTGCTTCCTGCTGGCGGTGCGTGAAAAACTGAGGTTGAGATGCGTCGTGCGTAATGGCCACCGTCTGCAGAGAGAAGCCTGCAATCAGTTCTAATGCTTACTGCCGTATGCCTAATTACGACTTACGTAACTGAACGTCACATTACGTGGCCACAGTGCTGCTCGCGCTAGTTGTCTCTCAACAAACAACATTACATGGCCACAGTGCTGCTCGCGCTAGTTGTCTCTCAACAAACAACATTACGTGGCCACAGTGCTGCTCGCGCTAGTTGTCTCACAACAAACAACATTACGTGGCCACAGTGCTGCTCGCGCTAGTTGTCTCTCAACAAACAACATTACATGGCCACAGTGCTGCTCGCGCTAGTTGTCTCTCAACAAACAACATTACATGGCCACAGTGCTGCTCGCGCTAGTTGTCTCTCAACAAACAACATTACATGGCCACAGTGCTGCTCGCGCTAGTTGTCTCTCAACAAACAACATTACGTGGCCACAGTGCTGCTCGCGCTAGTTGTCTCACAACAAACAACATTACGTGGCCACAGTGCTGCTCGCGCTAGTTGTCTCACAACAAACAACATTACGTGGCCACAGTGCTGCTCGCGCTAGTTGTCTCTCAACAAACAACATTACGTGGCCATAGTGCTGCTCGCGCTAGTTGTCTCTCAACAAACAACATTACGTGGCCACAGTGCTGCTCGCGCTAGTTGTCTCTCAACAAACAACATTACGTGGCCACAGTGCTGCTCGCGCTAGTTGTCTCACAACAAACAACATTACGTGGCCACAGTGCTGCTCGCGCTAGTTGTCTCACAACAAACAACATTACGTGGCCACAGTGCTGCTCGCGCTAGTTGTCTCTCAACAAACAACATTACGTGGTCACAGTGCTGCTCGCGCTAGTTGTCTCTCAACAAACAACATTACGTGGCCACAGTGCTGCTCGCGCTAGTTGTCTCTCAACAAACAACACGTGGCCACAGTGCTGCTCGCGCTAGTTGTCTCTCAACAAACAACATTACATGGCCACAGTGCTGCTCGCGCTAGTTGTCTCTCAACAAACAACATTACGTGGCCACAGTGCTGCTCGCGCTAGTTGTCTCTCAACAAACAACATTACATGGCCACAGTGCTGCTCGCGCTAGTTGTCTCTCAACAAACAACATTACTGGCCACAGTGCTGCTCGCGCTAGTTGTCTCTCAACAAACAACATTACATGGCCACAGTGCTGCTCGCGCTAGTTGTCTCTCAACAAACAACATTACATGGCCACAGTGCTGCTCGCGCTAGTTGTCTCTCAACAAACAACATTACATGGCCACAGTGCTGCTCGCGCTAGTTGTCTCTCAACAAACAACATTACATGGCCACAGTGCTGCTCGCGCTAGTTGTCTCTCAACAAACAACATTACGTGGTCACAGTGCTGCTCGCGCTAGTTGTCTCTCAACAAACAACATTACATGGCCACAGTGCTGCTCGCGCTAGTTGTCTCTCAACAAACAACATTACATGGCCACAGTGCTGCTCGCGCTAGTTGTCTCTCAACAAACAACATTACATGGCCACAGTGCTGCTCGCGCTAGTTGTCTCTCAACAAACAACATTACGTGGTCACAGTGCTGCTCGCGCTAGTTGTCTCTCAACAAACAACATTACATGGCCACAGTGCTGCTCGCGCTAGTTGTCTCTCAACAAACAACATTACATGGCCACAGTGCTGCTCGCGCTAGTTGTCTCTCAACAAACAACATTACATGGCCACAGTGCTGCTCGCGCTAGTTGTCTCTCAACAAACAACATTACATGGCCACAGTGCTGCTCGCGCTAGTTGTCTCTCAACAAACAACATTACATGGCCACAGTGCTGCTCGCGCTAGTTGTCTCTCAACAAACAACATTACTGGTCACAGTGCTGCTCGCGCTAGTTGTCTCTCAACAAACAACATTACATGGCCACAGTGCTGCTCGCGCTAGTTGTCTCTCAACAAACAACATTACATGGCCACAGTGCTGCTCGCGCTAGTTGTCTCTCAACAAACAACATTACATGGCCACAGTGCTGCTCGCGCTAGTTGTCTCTCAACAAACAACATTACGTGGTCACAGTGCTGCTCGCGCTAGTTGTCTCTCAACAAACAACATTACATGGCCACAGTGCTGCTCGCGCTAGTTGTCTCTCAACAAACAACATTACGTGGCCACAGTGCTGCTCGCGCTAGTTGTCTCTCAACAAACAACATTACATGGCCACAGTGCTGCTCGCGCTAGTTGTCTCTCAACAAACAACATTACATGGCCACAGTGCTGCTCGCGCTAGTTGTCTCTCAACAAACAACATTACATGGCCACAGTGCTGCTCGCGCTAGTTGTCTCTCAACAAACAACATTACATGGCCACAGTGCTGCTCGCGCTAGTTGTCTCTCAACAAACAACATTACATGGCCACAGTGCTGCTCGCGCTAGTTGTCTCTCAACAAACAACATTACATGGCCACAGTGCTGCTCGCGCTAGTTGTCTCTCAACAAACAACATTAACGTCACGTTGTGCTCGGCGTGCATCTTGACATTAATGTCACGTTGTGTTCGCCGTGCATCTTGACATTAATTTTCAGTTTTTTAACCAACAAATGCACTTTTTATTTTCGTATTTCTGTTCAATTCACCCTACATATGTTTCGGCCGTAACTCTGCCATCATCACGGTACATCGATAAGTTCACTTCACTGTTCACTAATTTTTACGACACAGCGCTCTATACTCACAATTTATAGTGCTACACTTTACACTTCTAAAGCAACATAAACACTGTATACAGCAAGACATTGCAAGAAAAAACTTGAAGAAATTTTGTATACCGCTGATTGTCAACGTAAATAGTAGCCTTAAACAGTGTAACGGTTGTGATAATACTAAATGGACCGGTGAACAGTGAAGTGAACTTACCGGTGTACCTTGATGAAGGCTGGGTCACGGCCGAAACATATGTAGGGTAAAGTGAACAGAAAATTACAAAAATAAAAAGTGCGTTTGTTGGATTGAAATAAAATTAATTAATATCCAGGCAGTCTACACGCACACTAGGCTGGCCGTGACCGGAGTTTTGAAAAATTTTATATGTAAAGGAGACTTACGGACGGAACGTAACGTACTGTTTGGATGAGCGGAAATTAGATGTCGTCAAATAAGGTGATGGGGGATATCTTATTGTATTACTGCATGGCTATTGTGTAAGTCGCCGATCGCAGTGTGGCTTCCGAAACTCTGTAGCTGGCCACCCCTGTAATCAAACTAATGACGCAGTGTTCCTGTTGTTACGTCACATCCGCCGTGCAGTTTACTAGTTTTTCTTCTTGACATTACACGACGCACAGTTAACATAAAAACATACAATCAATATAATTAACACTTGCTGTTGATCTAGCAACGTGCAACAAGCACCACACAGCCGGGATCCAATTTGGATCGTAGACGAACAATGTCTGTACACAGAGCCTTAATTACAAAGTACACATGTATAATGTTTAATTACTTCAACACAGTGTCACAGTATTACCAACATTATTGTACTACATTCGCCAGTGGGCCGGTCACTCACTGCCACAAATGCACACGACTCAGTAACCTCGGAAAGAGGAGGCAAGAGGAGGCCCAAGCCCATATAGGGCTGTTGAGCTATGGCTATTATTATTATAGTATTACTATAGTACACTCATGTATGTACTATTGTACCCAAAACCCATAATAGTCTGCACCGCTGATATCACAACGCATATACGACTTTCTTCTATTGCTTTCACAGTGCATTTTTCTCACTAATTCAGTTTCTTACCAACAAAAGCACACATGTAGCAGCTTGTTACCACCTGAAGATGGTCCAAGGACTGAAACACGTGTAGGGGTATAAATATATACCAATAAAACTATAAAAGGGTGGTTCTTTGTGTGTGTATTTGTTGGTAAAAAAACTGAATTCGTATATACGACTGTTGTAATATATTTTATTGCTATACGTTTTATAGAAAGTTTTGTGTTAGCTCCCTGAAGATGGCGTGGCATAACGCCGAAACGTGTAGGAGCTATGTAAAAGTACGAATGAAATATAGAACAGTGCATTTGTTGATGTTACGTGACTTTGTACTGTGCAAACAGTAAGTTGTGCAAACAGCAAGTTGTGCAAACAGTAAGTTGTGCAAACAGCAAGTTGTGCAAACAGCAAATTGTGCAAACAGCAAGTTGTGCAAACAGCAAGTTGTGCAAACAGTAAGTTGTGCAAACAGCAAGTTGTGCAAACAGCAAATTGTGCAAACAGCAAGTTGTGCAAACAGTAAGTTGTGCAAACAGCAAATTGTGCAAACAGTAAGTTGTGCAAACAGCAAGTTGTGCAAACAGCAAATTGTGCAAACAGCAAGTTGTGCAAACAGTGTAACAGCAATAGCAACGTGCTGTAATGTGTGTGCAGTTGTGAGTAGCAGCATTACGGGAAGAACATTGCAAGATGTAAACGAAATATTCACATCGCTGGTAGACCAAGAATAAGATGGGATTAAAAATTAATTAAAAAAAAATGTATGATCGTATCACGAAAGCCTTTAATGAACGTTAATATGTCAAAATTGGTACATATAATTTTGATATATTAAAAAACTATACATATATTGGTACAGTTCTAACAAATAAAAATGAATTAACACCAGACATTGAAACAAGAATTACAAATGCAAATACAGCAGACTTTGCACTTCTGCTTGCTAAAATGTCAATCAGTACTCAGAGCAGAAAAAATAAAAATGTACAAGATATCAATAAGACAGTGGCAACACGTGGAGCAGAGTTGGACAGTGCATGTAGATGGCACTGAACGACTGACTGCTTGAGAAAGGAACAGTTTTGAGAAGAATGTTTGGGGGAATTAAAGTAAGTGAGAATTGGAGAAAGCGAAATAATGAGGAATTACTGCAGCTGTTTGGAGATTTAGATGTACTGTCATGTGTCAGAGTAAGTAGATTTAGATGTACTGTCATGTGTCAGAGTAAGTAATTAGATGACGTCATTGTCAGAGTAATGATTTAATGTACGTCATGTGTCAGAGTAAGTAGATTTAGATGTACTGTCATGTTCAAGTGTAAAGTAGATTAGATGTATGCTGTCAAGTAAGTAGATAGATGTAACTGTCATGTGTCAGAGTAAGTAGATTTAGAAGTACTGTCAATGTGTCAGTGTAGTAGAGATTAGGACTGTACAGTTGCAAGAAAGTAAACTGAATATCACAGTCGCATGTGTACCAAGATAAGATGATTAGAATTATGATAAAAAAAATGTATGATCGTATACAGCCTTTAAGAACGTTAATATGTCATAAAATTTAGATATATTTTGTATATTAAAAAACTATACATTATGTCAGTTGTCAAAGTAAAATGATTTAACACCGCATTGAACAAGTAAAGCAAATAAGAGACTTGCATTGTTGCTAGAAAGTAATGTCAGTACTCAAGTCAGAAAAAATAAAATGTACAAGATATCAATAAGACATTGTCAAACGTGACAGAGTTGGACAGAGTGTAGATATAGAGTACTGACTGAGTAAGTAAAGTTTTAGAAGATGTATGTGGCAAGTAAGTAATTTAGAAGATAATGGACATTTGCAGATGTAGAGATTTAGATGTACTGTCATGTGTCAGAGTAAGTAGATTTAGATGTACTGTCATGTGTCAAAGAGATTAAGTACGATTATAGAATGATGTACTGTCATGTGTCAGAGTAAGTAGATTTAGATGTACTGTCATGTGTCAGAGTAAGTAGATTTAGATGTACTGTCATGTGTCAGAGTAAGTAGATTTAGATGTACTGTCATGTGTCAGAGTAAGTAGATTTAGATGTACTGTCATGTGTCAGAGTAAGTAGATTTAGATGTACTGTCATGTGTCAGAGTAAGTAGATTTAGATGTACTGTCATGTGTCAGAGTAAGTAGATTTAGATGTACTGTCATGTGTCAGAGTAAGTAGATTTAGAGTACTGTCATGGTCAGATGGATTAATGTACTGTCATGTCAGTAAGTAGATTTAGATTACTGTCATGTGTCAGAGTAAGTAGATTTAGATGTACTGTCATGTGTCAGAGTAAGTAGATTTAGATGTACTGTCATGTGTCAGAGTAAGTAGATTAGATTACTGTCATGTGTCAGAGTAAGTAGATTTAGATGTACTGTCATGTGTCAGAGTAAGTAATTTAGATGTACTGTCATGTGTCAGAGTAAGTAGATTTAGATGTACTGTCATGTGTCAGAGAAGTAGATTTAGATGTACTGTCATGTGTCAGAGTAAGTAGATTTAGATGTACTGTCATTGTCAGAGTAAGTAGATTTAGATGTACTGTCATGTGTCAGAGTAAGTAGATTTAGAGACGTCATGTGTCAGAGTAAGTAGATTAGATGTACTGTCATGTGTCAAGTAAGTAATTTAGATGTACTGTCATGTGTCAGGTAAGTAGATTTAGATGTACTGTCATTGTCAGAGTAAGTAGATTTAGTGTACTGTCATGTGTCAGAGTAAGTAGATTTAGATGTACTGTCATGTGTCAGAGTAAGTAGATTTAGATGTACTGTCAGTGTCAGAGTAAGTAGATTTAGATGTACTGTCATGTGTCAAGTAAGTAGATTAGATGTACTGTCATGTGTCAGAGTAAGTAGATTTAGAGTACTGTCATGTGTCAGAGTAAGTAGATTTAGAGTACTGTCAGTTCAGAGTAAGTAGATTTAGATGTACTGTCATGTGTCAGAGTAAGTAGATTAGATGTACTGTCATGTGTCAGAGTAAGTAATTTGATGTATGTCATGTGTCAGAGTAAGTAGATTTAGATGTACTGTCATGTGTCAAGTAAGTAGATTTAGATGTACTGTCATGTGTCAGAGTAAGTAGATTAGATGTACTGTCATGTGTCAAGTAAGTAGATTTAATGTACTGTCATGTGTCAGAGTAAGTAGATTTAGATGTACTGTCATGTGTCAGAGTAAGTAGATTTAGATGTACTGTCATGTGTCAGAGTAAGTAGATTTAGAGTCAGAGTAAGTAGATTTAGATGTACTGTCATGTGTCAGAGTAAGTAGATTTAGATGTACTGTCATGTGTCAGAGTAAGTAGATTTAGATGTACTGTCATGTGTCAGAGTAAGTAGATTTAGATAGTACTGTCATGTGTCAGAGTAAGTAGATTTAGATGTACTGTCATGTGTCAGAGTAAGTAGATTTAGATGTACTGTCATGTGTCAGAGTAAGTAATTAATTACGTCATGTGTCAAGTAGTAGATTAGATGTACTGTCATGTGTCAGAGTAAGTAGATTTAGATGTACTGTCATGTGTCAGAGTAAGTAGATTTAGATGTACTGTCATGTGTCAGAGTAAGTAGATTTAGATGTACTGTCATGTGTCAGAGTAAGTAGATTTAGATGTACTGTCATGTGTCAGAGTAAGTAGATTTAGATGTACTGTCATGTGTCAGAGTAAGTAGATTTAGATGTACTGTCATGTGTCAGAGTAAGTAGATTTAGATGTACTGTCATGTGTCAGAGTAAGTAGATTTAGATGTACTGTCATGTGTCAGAGTAAGTAGATTTAGATGTACTGTCATGTGTCAGAGTAAGTAGATTTAGATGTACTGTCATGTGTCAGAGTAAGTAGATTTAGATGTACTGTCATGTGTCAGAGTAAGTAGATTTAGATGTACTGTCATGTGTCAGAGTAAGTAGATTTAGATGTACTGTCATGTGTCAGAGTAAGTAGATTTAGATGTACTGTCATGTGTCAGAGTAAGTAGATTTAGATGTACTGTCATGTGTCAGAGTAAGTAGATTTAGATGTACTGTCATGTGTCAGAGTAAGTAGATTTAGATGTACTGTCATGTGTCAGAGTAAGTAGATTAGATTAGCAGTCAAGTAATAATTAGATGTACTGTCATGTGTCAGAGTAAGTAGATTTAGATGTACTGTCATGTGTCAGAGTAAGTAGATTTAGATGTACTGTCATGTGTCAGAGTAAGTAGATTTAGATGTACTGTCATGTGTCAGAGTAAGTAGATTTAGATGTACTGTCATGTGTCAGAGTAAGTAGATTTAGATGTACTGTCATGTGTCAGAGTAAGTAGATTTAGATGTACTGTCATGTGTCAAGAGTAAGTAGAATTTAGATGTACTGTCATGTGTCAGAGTAAGTAGATTTAGATGTACTGTCATGTGTCAGAGTAAGTAGATTTTAGATGTACTGTCATGTGTCAAAAAGTAAAGTAGATTTAGATGTACTGTCATGTGTCAGAGTAAGTAGATTTAGATGTACTGTCATGTGTCAGAGTAAGTAGATTTAGATGTACTGTCATGTGTCAGAGTAAGTAGATTTATTAGATGTACTGTCATGTGTCAAGTAAGTAGATTTAGATGTACTGTCATGTGTCAGAGTAAGTAGATTTAGATGTACTGTCATGTGTCAGAGTAAGTAGATTTAGATGTACTGTCATGTGTCAGAGTAATAGATTTAGATGTACTGTCATGTGTCAGAGTAAGTAGATTTAGATGTACTGTCATGTGTCAGAGTAAGTAGATTTAGATGTACTGTCATGTGTCAGAGTAAGTAGATTTAGATGTACATGCAAGTATGTTGGTGACAGAGATAAGTAGATCTTAGATGTACTGTCATGTGTCAAGTAAGTAAGATTTAAGATGGTACTGTCATGTGTCAGAGTAAGTAGATTAGAGTACTGTCATGTGTCAGAGTAAGTAGATTTAGATTACTGTCATGTGTCAGAGTAAGTGATTAGATGACTGTCATGTGTCAAGTAATAGATTTAGATGTACGTCAGTGTCAGAGTAAGTAGATTAGATGTACTGTCATGTGTCAGAGTAAGTAGATTAGATGTACTGTCATGTGTCGTAAGTAGAGATGTACTGTCAGTTCAGATATAGATAGATTTATACTGTTATTTCAGTAAGTCTGTTGATGGATGGCGTGTAATAGAATGAGAGTAAAAGAACGTCAGTCAAGTATTAATAATAACCGGAAGTCGACTAACAGACGACCAAAAAACAGATGTGGACCTGTGTACAAACAGATATTAATTGATGCAAAATTAAAAACTGGGAAGAGAGTTCAAAAACAGAGCTGACTGGGAGAAGTCTGTTGGGCGAAGGTCAGCATTGGACTGCAGTGCCATCTGTGACCACAGAGTATTAAATGGCACGACATGGTCCGGCATAAGACGGCCAGAACGTGCCTCACTGTTACGTTACACTAAGTACATCAGCTGTCTTGGTGTGCATAATAATAATAATAACAGCGGGGCTCAATGCAGCCCGCAATGCGCCCTGCGATAGGCAAACCGCCATGGCCGTCCTTGACCCGAGTGGTCACTCCTGTTTGTTTAACGACGTCCTGACCGACAGGTGCGCACAGCCTGTGTCAACACACACCGCTGTTGCCAACAGCTCACACTGCATACCATGTGCACGACATGAGGGCGTATGGGGGAGCCCGGACATAGCTCCATTCATTCTTAACATCGGCACTAGATGAGGGTCAGTGGTCAGCATCACGACTCCGGCCACTTTCACCCCGGTACCCACTGCAGTCGTGATAGAATTACTGAATAATAAACTGCAAGCGGCCGTGGCCTAATCAGACGTACTGTCACATGTGGTGTATGGAGGGCCTGAGGGTGTGTTTATTTAACGACGGTATCAGTTGCTAAGATTATGTAGCGTCGGTATGAGTATGGGGCATTGGTGGAATAACAGAGAGGGGGAAAAACCTGTCTCAGTGCCACTTTGTCCACCACAAATCTCACATGGACTGACGGTGGGATCGAACCCGGGACTCCGCGGTTACAGGCCTGTATCTAACCTGCTGAGCCACGGTAAGGCCCCGCAAAATGTTCATGGCTATCTTTTGTGTCTTGGCCCAAATTTGATCTGGACATCGCACAAGTATCATCAGCCAAGTTACTCGGTTTGACACCACTGTGTTGACACCGTGCTGTCTGGTAGGTGGTTTCGACATAGGGCGTCCTTCTTCGAGGCAGACATGAGCCATATTGGAAGAGCTGCAGAGGTGCAGGTCCTATGCACATCTTAGGGGGGGGGGGGTACTCTATGCACCCAAATACCCCCAGCGGCCCTCGCAAAGCGAGACAGCGCACAACACGAGGTGACAGCTGACCACGTGTCACGTCTACGAACAGGTCAAAGGTCAGCATCTCACGTGCAGTCACGTGATGATAACAGAAGTAATGCGATCTACTACAGGGGGTGGCCAAACGAACGCTTTACGGCGCGCACTGGGACTAGGATCACGTGACATCACGCAGTTCAGTCAACTCTAGGGGATGTCCTCGAACTGCAGACCTGTGCAGTTACTGCAGGTGGTGCAAACAGTGCAGACAGCTACCACTCCTAAGAAGGCCAGCCAGCCACCGGAACGCTGCAACACGACCCGCCTGGTCCACATACGAGCGTGAGAACGGCGCTGCTGTCTGGGACAGGCTTAAAGCAACAGTGACTTACGTCCATCATCACAAGATCTGTTTATTTAACGACGATGATTACGGCTAATTACCGTCCAATGGGACAATGATTAAGGCTGCACAAGAAAGCGATCGTGGGCTCATTTGAAGTACAACACCGGCATCTGAATGGACGGAACAGCTCTACCTGTGCACCCCATGAAGCTGTATCAGCAGTGGAGGTACAGCTCCACTAGTTCTTCATCTCGGCTGTAGATAGAGTGGTAAGTTTCACGCCTCGGCCGCTTTACCCCGGGAAAAGAGCCTCCGGTACCGATTGAATACGAGACTGGGTAGGCCCCAGAGTGGGTCTGGACGTTTCGGAGAGGAAACAAATCTGTTGCCCCCGCCGGCAGGCGAACCGCGGCTCCCCGGTTGTTCATCCCGCAGCGTAGTCACTGTACCAACTGAGCTATCGCGGCATTTGATTGGAAGCACCGAAAAGACAGTATCAAGACGGGATCTGATAACGTGACCTTCGGGGTACGAAATACACTACTGTTGTAGCATGGGCAGGGAATGTAGCACGTATGCTGGATGGGGGACCGAGAGGTGTACAAGAAGGTATCTGCACACGATGGCAGAGGCAATGATGTCCTGGGACGTGACGCCGTGTAGTTTAGTAAACAGGTTTCGGAGGAAATTCACTCCTCTATTTTCAGGGTAATCTGAAGCTCAAGACAGTGTTCGTCCCCGGTTAGTATCTGTCTACCAAAGTACACGGCGTCATGCAGCTAAACAGCTCAGCAGTTGCTGTACCTTATCCTGCAGGTAACAATACCTTTTAACCCCTCAAAGCCTAGTGGTAAACCACTAGGCTTAGCATTCATAGCTTAGTCGGTATAGCGACAAGTTACCCGTTGGACGGTTCGGGGCTCGAATCCCGGTGGAGGCGAGATTTTCCGCACCCGTCCAGCTTCCTGTACAATGGGTACCGGGTAATTCCCGGGGTTAAAGCGGCCGGTGCGTGGCGTTGACCACCGACGCCCATCTAGCGCCGAGGTTAAAGAAAGAGTAGAGCTATACCTCTACTCCCGCTCTGTTCCTTCATGGTATGTTGTAAGGTGACCTTTACCTATTATAACTTTTACCAGGTTTAACATTCACAAATTCTACGTTCTGCCCACACAGTGTATTTATGTGTTTTGTGTGGATCTCAGAACAAACAGCGATTATTTCACTGTACAGCATTAACTGACTGGTTTGTATAACTGAGACGGAGTGTGTTTACTGCGCGGTACGGACTGTATTTATGTGTTTTGTGTGGATCTCAGAACAAACAGCGATTATTTCACTGTACAGCATTAACTGACTGGTTTGTATAACTGAGACGGAGTGTGTTTACTGCGCGGTACGGACTGTATTTGTGTGTTTTGTGTGGATCTCAGAACAAACAGCGATTATTTCACTGTACAGCATTAACTGACTGGTTTGTATAACTGAGACGGAGTGTGTTTACTGCGCGGTACGGACTGTATTTATGTGTTTTGTGTGGATCTCAGAACAAACAGCGATTATTTCACTGTACAACATTAACTGACTGGTTTGTATAACTGAGACGGAGTGTGTTTACTGCGCGGTACGGACTGTATTTATGTGTTTTGTGTGGATCTCAGAACAAACAGCGATTATTTCACTGTACAACATTAACTGACTGGTTTGTATAACTGAGACGGAGTGTGTTTTTACTGCGCGGTACGGACTGTATTTATGTGTTTTGTGTGGATCTCAGAACAAACAGCGATTATTTCACTGTACAACATTAACTGACTGGTTTGTATAACTGAGACGGAGTGTGTTTACTGCGCGGTACGGACTGTATTTATGTGTTTTGTGTGGATCTCAGAACAAACAGCGATTATTTCACTGTACAACATTAACTGACTGGTTTGTATAACTGAGACGGAGTGTGTTTACTGCGCGGTACGGACTGTATTTATGTGTTTTGTGTGGATCTCAGAACAAACAGCGATTATTTTCACTGTACAACATTAACTGACTGGTTTGTATAACTGAGACGGAGTGTGTTTACTGCGCGGTACGGACTGTATTTATGTGTTTTGTGTGGATCTCAGAACAAACAGCGATTATTTCACTGTACAACATTAACTGACTGGTTTGTATAACTGAGACGGAGTGTGTTTACTGCGCGGTACGGACTGTATTTATGTGTTTTGTGTGGATCTCAGAACAAACAGCGATTATTTCACTGTAACAACATTAACTGACTGGTTTGTATAACTGAGACGGAGTGTGTTTACTGCGCGGTACGGACTGTATTTATGTGTTTTGTGTGGATCTCAGAACAAACAGCGATTATTTCACTGTTACAACATTAACTGACTGGTTTGTATAACTGAGACGGACGGGTAGTGTTTTGTTTACTGCGCGGTAACGGTGACTGAATTTTACGGCTGTATTTATGTTTTGTGTGGATCTCAGAACAAACAGCGATTATTTCACTGTACAACATTAACTGACTGGTTTGTATAACTGAGACGGAGTGTGTTTACTGCGCGGTACGGACTGTATTTATGTGTTTTGTGTGGATCTCAGAACAAACAGCGATTATTTCACTGTACAACATTAACTGACTGGTTTGTATAACTGAGACGGAGTGTGTTTACTGCGCGGTACGGACTGTATTTATGTGTTTTGTGTGGATCTCAGAACAAACAGCGATTATTTCACTGTACAACATTAACTGACTGGTTTGTATAACTGAGACGGAGTGTGTTTACTGCGCGGTACGAACTGAATCACCAAGTATAATTCTGGCTATTCTTAGCGTCAGCCGTCTGCTACTTGAATCACTTCTGCACGCCCTCTAGCCAGCTGCCCGTTCAACCATATCAGCGCCCCTCCACGCACGCACACGCACACACACGGCTCATCATAACTTTCGACTAATTCTCAGAAGCTATCCGGCTATTTCCCTGCAAGTTCACAAACTTTCTACAAAAGACACAGAAAGAAGTAAAGCTGTCCCTGAGCGTAAGTACAAACAAGCCACAAAGACGAGGTGGGGAAGATGCACTATAGCTCCACGCATTCTAACCCGGCACCAGAGGTATACCAACGCCGTCTGGACAGCCTTTATGGACCGAACTGCATGCAAGTATACTTGTCTAGACAGCCTTTATGGACCGAACTGCATGCAAGTATACTTGTCTAGACAGCCTTTATGGACCGAACTGCATGCAAGTATACTTGTCTAGACAGCCTTTATGGACCGAACTGCATGCAAGTATACTTGTCTAGACAGCCTTTATGGACCGAACTGCATGCAAGTATACTTGTCTGGACAGCCTTTATGGACCGAACTGCATGCAAGTATACTTGTCTAGACAGCCTTTATGGACCGAACTGCATGCAAGTATACTTGTCTAGACAGCCTTTATGGACCGAACTGCATGCAAGTATACTTGTCTAGACAGCCTTTATGGACCGAACTGCATGCAAGTATACTTGTCTAGACAGCCTTTATGGACCGAACTGCATGCAAGTATACTTGTCTGGACAGCCTTTATGGACCGAACTGCATGCAAGTATACTTGTCTGGACAGACTTTATGGACCGAACTGCATGCAAGTATACTTGTCTAGACAGCCTTTATGGACCGAACTGCATGCAAGTATACTTGTCTAGACAGCCTTTATGGACCGAACTGCATGCAAGTATACTTGTCTAGACAGCCTTTATGGACCGAACTGCATGCAAGTATACTTGTCTAGACAGCCTTTATGGACCGAACTGCATGCAAGTATACTTGTCTAGACAGCCTTTATGGACCGAACTGCATGCAAGTATACTTGTCTAGACAGCCTTTATGGACCGAACTGCATGCAAGTATACTTGTCTAGACAGCCTTTATGGACCGAACTGCATGCAAGTATACTTGTCTAGACAGCCTTCACTTACGTCTGTTTGATGCGTTTTAAGCCTTATTAGGCTTTGTTTTGTTTACAGTTCAAAGAAATGCCTTAAGATTTGTTGCAGCCTGACCTGCGTACTGTCCGAATTGAATCAAAATTATAAAACCGAATTCAATTCAAGAAATAGGAAAGATAAAATAAGACTATTCAATTTTTACTACAATAAACTAAGGAAGGCACAATTTCATCATTCTATCATTTCGCAATAAAACAACTTGACACCTAACACAGTGCAATACACTCGACCGTATTAACACAACTACAGAAGCAGCAAACAGTTTTACGTTACACAAAATGAAGGCTGTAATTACGTGATGTTAATACAATAATGTAATTGTAAAAGTAATTTGTAATTCCATAGCAATGAGAACTACAAGTCAGTTCTAAAGGTTCTGACGACCGTATGTACCATTGAGAACTAATGGGTTTGTGGACTTCGTACATCGTCCGGAAATCTAAAGTAACTAGATAACACGACGTTTCGGAAACTGGATCTGCTTCCGTCCTCAGGTTAAGAGGGAGGGTCCCTTACATAGAGCTAACCTCAATCACGTGATTGAGTTAGATCTATGTAAGGGACCCAACACAGTAGGTGTCTCCCTCCCCCTTAACCTGAGGACGGAAACAGATCCAGTTTCCGAAACGTCGTGTTATCTAGTTATTTTAGATTTCCGGACGTTGGACAAAGCCCACAAACCCATTAGTTCTCAGAACTTCAAACTGTCCACCACTGACCTTGCACACATTTGTGCCTGATGTTGACCCCGACGGGTCGAAACATGTAGCGATTTACATAAAGACAGCGTCTTCAAATGAATTCGTGCATGGCTGCATTCACTGTCGCACTTTAGTTAAAAACACACCACAGCCCTTAAAGTACTCAGTTTAAGACTCGCGCCCATGCAGCAAGCCCTCAAAGTACTCAGTTTAAAATCGCGCCATGCAGCAAGCCTCAAAGTACTCAGTTAAGATCGCGCATGCAGCAAGCCCTCAAAGTACTCATTTAAGATCGCGCCATGCAGCAAGCCCTCAAAGTACTCAGTTTTAAAACTCGCGCCATGCAGCAAGCCCTCAAAGTACTCAGTTTAACAATCGCGCCATGCAGCAAGCCCTCAAAGTACTCAGTTTAACAATCGCGCCATGCAGCAAGCCCTCAAAGTACTCAGTTTAACAATCGCGCCATGCAGCAAGCCCTCAAAGTACTCAGTTTAACAATCGCGCCATGCAGCAAGCCCTCAAAGTACTCAGTTAACATCGCGCCATGCAGCAAGCCTCAAAGTACTCAGTTAACAATCGCGCCAGCAGCAAGCCCTCAAAGTACTCAGTTTAACAATCGCGCCATGCAGCAAGCCCTCAAAGTACTCAGTTTAACAATCGCGCCATGCAGCAAGCCCTCAAAGTACTCAGTTTAACAATCGCGCCATGCAGCAAGCCCTCAAAGTACTCAGTTTAACAATCGCGCCATGCAGCAAGCCCTCAAAGTACTCAGTTTAACAATCGCGCCACGCAGCAAGCCCTCAAAGTACTCAGTTTAACAATCGCGCCATGCAGCAAGCCCTCAAAGTACTCAGTTTAACAATCGCGCCATGCAGCAAGCCCTCAAAGTACTCAGTTTAACAATCGCGCCATGCAGCAAGCCCTCAAAGTACTCAGTTTAAAATCGCGCCATGCAGCAAGCCCTCAAGTACTCAGTTTAACAACCGCCATGCAGCAAGCCCTCAAGTACTCAGTTTAACAATCGCGCCAGCAGCAAGCCCTCAAAGTACTCAGTTTAACATCGCGCCAGCAGCAAACCTCAAAGTCTCAGTTTAACACTCGCGCCAGCAGCAAGCCCTCAAGTACATCAATCAAAATTCAGCCAAAATGCTCAACTACTTTCCTCTGCTGCTTACACCATATACACGTATCATAACGTTACCTAATTCACCTTGCCTCCAGCCTACCTTTACCAGAAGGACGAGCGGCACGCCTGCGAAACTTCACAGCAGTAAATTTTTTCTCCCCCTATATAATAAATAATATACAATAAAAGAAGAAAGGCTAACTGATTGGTCACATCTTGCGTAGAAACTGCCTTCTGAAACATGTGATTGAAGGAAAGTTAGAGGGAAGGATAGAAATGACGGGAAGACGAGGGAGAAGACGTAAGCAGCTACTGGATGACCTTAAGGAAAAGAGAAGATACTGTAAATTGAAAGAGGAAACACTAGATCGCACTGTGTGGAGAACTCGCTTTGGAAGAGGCTACGGACCTGTCGTAAGACAGTCTACAGAATGAAGATGAATGAATGAATGAATGAATGAATGAATGAATAATAATAATAATGATAATAACTAATATTTCTCACTACGCCTTCATCATCATCATCATCGCCATCACCTTCTTCTTCCTCTTCTACACGAATTCGATTTATAAAAAAATCAGATGTGAGGATCTCCTGGGTATAATTAAGGCAGAAAGAAAACACCTTCCACTTGCGCTCTTAACACCTTCCACTTGCGCTCCTAACACCTTCCACTTGTGCTCCTAACACCTTCCACTTGCGCTCCTAACACCTTCCACTTGCGCTCCTAACACCTTCCACTTGCGCTCCTAACACCTTCCACTTGCGCTCTTAACACCTTCCACTAGCGCTCCTAACACCTTCCACTTGCGCTCCTAACACCTTCCACTTGCGCTCCTAACACCTTCCACTTGCGCTCCTAACACCTTCCACTTGTGCTCCTAACACCTTCCACTTGCGCTCCTAACACCTTCCACTTGCGCTCCTAACACCTTCCACTTGTGCTCCTAACACCTTCCACTTGCGCTCCTAACACCTTCCACTTGCGCTCCTAACACCTTCCACTTGCGCTCCTAACACCTTCCACTTGCGCTCCTAACACCTTCCACTTGCGCTCCTAACAACTTCCACTTGCGCTCCTAACACCTTCCACTTGCGCTCCTAACACCTTCCACTTGCGCTCTTAACACCTTCCACTTGCGCTCTTAACACCTTCCACTTGCGCTCCTAACACCTTCCACTTGCGCTCCTAACACCTTCCACTTGCGCTCCTAACACCTTCCACTTGCGCTCCTAACACCTTCCACTTGCGCTCCTAACACCTTCCACTTGCGCTCCTGACAACTTCCACTTGCGCTCCTGACAACGTGCACAGCCACGACCTTTTAGCCATTCGCCCTTTCTCTTATTTGCACACAGAATTACGTAACCGTTTTCCTCTCGAAGCGCACCATTAGTCAAGACGGGACATCAGCAACGAAGCATACGAAAGCAGTTGTGAAACCGTACGAAGCGAATAAATCACCAAGGTGAGTCGGCGAAGTAAAACAAACACAACGACCTTGCTTACGCGACCGTTTCGTCATCTCGCTGCAGGACTGCCTGACCACAAGCACGCACTGTGGGCGACACGGCGTAGCCACAGGCGTCTGAACGCACCTTGACATGTTCCTGATATTCAGACGGCCTGCAGGCTAAAGTTGCCAAGTGGACGCACATACATGACGCGGTGGCGAGAAACGCACAAAGTGCGTGTACGTACACACCTCTGTAGTTCCGATATTGCGATACGTGCTTCGGTTGTAACCCCACACCTTAAGGCAGCCCAGTTGATTGCGCGTAAATCGTACAGTTTTACACTGCCACTTGTCTGGCGTCCCCCGCTTATTCGACAGGTTAGGGACCACAGCATTGTCGAAAACCGGAAATCGTCGAAATGCGGAACAAATGCATTTTGGCCACCGAAAAATGTAAATAACGCACTATATATATATCACTTATATAAACAGACTGAATGAAAAGATGGCGCTGAGTCGATTGAGAAAAAAGCAGGTCGTGGAAAGTCGTGGAAACATGACGAAATAGGTCGAAAGAGCGGAGCACGCGTCGAATGTATGGGTTCTGGTTATAATTGAAAAGGGTCGAAAGAGCGGAGCACGCGTCGAATGTATGGGTTCTGGTTATAATTGAAAAGGGTCGAAAGAGCGGACAACGCGTCGAATGTATGAGTTCTGGTTATAATTGAAAAGGGCCGAAAGAGCGGACAACGCGTCGAATGTAATGAGTTCTGGTTATAATTGAAAGGGTCGAAAGAGCGGATCGTCGAAAAGCGGGGGACGTCTGTACACAAGTCACACAAAACTACAAATTCTTACACATATAACGTCTGTACACAAGTCACACAAAACTACAAATTCTTACACATATAACGTCTGTACACAAGTCACACAAAACTACAAATTCTTACACATATAACGTCTGTACACAAGTCACACAAAACTACAAATTCTTACACATATAACGTCTGTACACAAGTCACACAAAACTACAAATTCTTACACATATAACGTCTGTACACAAGTCACACAAAACTACAAATTCTTACACATATAACGTCTGTACACAAGTCACACAAAACTACAAATTCTTACACATATAACGTCTGTACACAAGTCCACACAAAACTACAAATTCTTACACATATAACGTCTGTACACAAGTCACACAAAACTACAAATTCTTACACATATAACGTCTGTACACAAGTCACACAAAACTACAAATTCTTACACATATAACGTCTGTACACAAGTCACACAAAACTACAAATTCTTACACATATAACGTCTGTACACAAGTCACACAAAACTACAAATTCTTACACATATAACGTCTGTACACAAGTCACACAAAACTACAAATTCTTACACATATAACGTCTGTACACAAGTCACACAAAACTACAAATTCTTACACATATAACACCCCAAATTGCATTTTGCTTGTTTATATCAGCTTCTGCAGCAACTGGATTGTCCTGTTGGCGGTTGTCGTCCTTCTTCTTTTTCTTTGTGTCCAATCACTGAATGGCGAACCTTGTTTCTTCTTCTCCCCCCCCCCCCCCCCCGTAAGCCCAGTTTATTTCCTTTGTCTGCTTCTGTCGTTTCTTACGACCGTTTTATGTTTTATGATACCTCATTAAACATTTTTATGTGTGATTAAGCAATATGGCGGACATGCTAATGTCTGCCGCTGTTGCTGCCTCGTGTCTCACAATGCTGTTTTAACGATGCTGTATCAGTACTCGATGTCAGACAGATTAACAGCGAAGTCTCTTAGAGTATTACAATGTTCGGTACTGCTAACTGAGTTTGGTCGCAACTTGCTAACAGCCTGGCGTAAGAGCGGAGTGTGTGGTCATGGGGCAGGGACACGAAAGGAGAGAGAACTGCCGGCAGCACCATCGCGTCTCTTTCTGAAAACATGCCTTTGTGTTTTTCACTTCAGTACTTCAACTTTATTGGGGCACGCGGTGGCGCAGTTGGTTGAGGCACTGCGCTACAAGCCGGAAGGTCGCGGGTTCGATTCCCGATTATGTCATTGGAATTTTTCATTGACATAATCCTTCCGGCCGCACTATGGCCTTGGGGTCGATTCAGCCTCTAACATAAATGTGTACCAGAAATATTTCCTGGGGGATAAAGGCGGCCGGTGCGTAGAGCTGACAACCTTACCACCTTGTCTAGAAATCTGGAAGCCTCAACCTCCTGGAACCCTAAGGAACTGTGCAGGCCTGTAATGGGATTGTTTTACCTTTACCTTAGTGGGCGTGGATAGCTCAGTCGGTATAGCGACTCGCTACGGGCAGGACGGTCCGGGGATCGAATCCCGGTGGGGTTAAGATTTTTCGCACCCGTGCAGACTGGTCCTGGGGCCCTCCCAGCCTCCTGTATAATGGGTACCGGGTCTCCTTCCCGGAGGTAAAGCGGCCGGGCCTGGAGTTGACCACCCACCCTCAGGGTTAAAGAAAGAGTAGAGCTATACATCTACTCCCCTTCGTGGCCTGTTCTAGGGAGACTTTACCTCAACTTTATTACATAATATCTGTTCCGACATGCACTTCCATACACTGTACTCTACAGTTTCCTATCACACACAGTACGACGGCCTAGTGCGACTATTGCGTGAGGAAGTGTTGTTGTTGTCCTATTAATATCGGACAACAACAACAACGAAAGGCACTCTATCCACTACTGCCAATCAATTACACCACCAGCCCTGTAGTTCTTCTTGGGAACGAGTCCACCAGTGCGACTGACATTAGTTCTCTGCGCAGTGCCATAAGACTGCGATCGGACTCTACCCAAGTCCATCGGTCTGCACAATCCTGGGCATTATTTATATCGCTACGATACAGTAGCCTCCCCCACCCCACCCCCCGGAAGTGACGCAATCAGAAACAAAAAAAAACAGACATTTGGGATGGAACCCACGAAAATAAAACGCAAGCGACACGAGCGCAGAACTTTCCCTGCGCCACGACGTGACTCTTAACACTGACGGAAAAACAAAGCACGAGCTGAGCGTGACGAATTGGTCGCTGTGGTGGGCGGCGGCGAAAGCGAAATTATGCTTCGGTTTCTGGGGGGCCGCAATTAATGCCGACCGCAGCTCGCTAGCTGTCGTGCCGACTGACGACACACACACATGGCCGGTATATTCACGTTTGTGTGTTGGCAACACTGCATACGCGCTACATGACGTGCTTTGGACGTTCGTCTGCGTCACATTTGACCGAAATTACAAACTTTACGAACTGCAACAGATAACAAGCCTGCTAACGCCGTGCCACGTGACAGTGCGGACACAGGAGGTTCCTGGCTTGCAGAACGTCGCACTGTCTCGCGGTACACAGGTAAATGCGATTGTATTTACGTGCTTAAGAAAACTACGGCCTTCGCTGTGCCGATTTTCACGAAACTCGCAAATGCTCAACATAAATAGGTGCAGATGTGTCGTGCCGAATTTCACCCAAATCGGACAATAAATGTGGAAAGTACGGACACACGACACTTCACCGGACACACAACGTGGGCCGCGATAGCTCAGTCGGTATAGTGACTCGCTACGGGCTAAACGGTCCGGGGATCGAATCCGGTGGAGGCGAGATTTTCAGCAGCCGTCCAGACCGGCCCTGGGGCCTACCCAGCCTCCTATACCGGGTCTCTTTCCCGGGGGTAAAGCGGCCGGGGCGTGGCGTTGACCACCCACCCTCATCTAGCGCCGAGGTTAAAGAAAGAGTAGAGCTATACCTCTACTCCCCCTCTGGGCCTTCATGGCCTGTTATAGGGTGACCTTTACTTTTACCTTACCCAATCGGTCCGCAGAATGGAATTCCATCTAACACCGAGATAAAGAATGTGTGGAGCTTTCACTCCACTGTCGTGTCAGTACATGTGACCCGTATGGCAAACAGTTAACGGACAGGCCTTTCAAACATCTGCCTGCCGACATCTCAGAGACACGTTACATCTGCTGTGACTTCTGTTTCCATTTCCGGAAGCTGTGAGGCTGTCTGCACCATCAGGTCCAGAAACTTCCGTCTTGCGGTTTGCTGTCTAAAAGCGTAAGGACTAAAACACAGACAAACGTAACTTTACGTCAACTGTACGCGGGTGGAGCTGCGTGTGTCGTAAGGGAAGAACATTGCGTGAGGGTGCTGAGGTTTAGCGGGGAGGAAGTTGCAGGAGGGTGGCGACAGCAGCATTACGAGGTTCATGCTTTGCACTCCTCGCCTAATATTATCAGTGTGATTACATCAAGGACGATGAGATGGGCGGGACATACAGCATGCACGAGGAAAATAAGAAATGCATACTAAATTCCTATTCGAAAACATAAACGGAAGAGACGAGTTCCAAAAACCCCGACACAGAGGGGAGGATAATATTAAAATGGCATTGAAACTATGTGAGAGTGGACTGGGTTAATGACGCTATGGGGTTCAGAACGGGCTTGTGTGAACAGGGTCATGAACACACTCGCCGGTGTTTATCAGCATCAATGATGCGTTGTGACGACGATCTCTTGAGCGCGAAGCTGCTTGGTGCGCAGAGCAAGTGGTGACTCAAGAAACGAGTCACACAGCTCCAGTTGTGCACGCCGAGTCATCACCGGGGTCACATGACTCATCTGCAGACCTTACAACGTACCGCGGGGGCGGGGGGGGGGGGGTTGTACTTCAGGGGGAAATCACAAAAACGTACTGTATTGTACAAGAAACTGGTGAGGAGAAAGTGGTAAAGGTAAAGGTAAAGCAATCCCATTACAGGCCTTGACAGGACCTTAGGGTTCCAGGAGGTTGAGGCTACCAGATTTATAGACAATCGGCACATGAAGGTGGTAAGGTTGTCAGCCCTACGCACCGGCCGCCTTTACCCCCCAGGACAGGAATGAGTATGGAGCATTGGTGGAATGATACTGACAGGGGAAACTGAAGTACTGGGAGAGAAACATTATACAGCGTTGGTGGTAGATGGATGAATGAGTATGGAGCATTGGTGGAATGATACTGACATGGGAAACTGAAGTACTGGGAGAGAAACATTATACAGCGTTGGTGGTAGATGTATGAATGAGTATGGAGCATTGGTGGAATGATACTGACAGGGGAAACTGAAGTACTGGGAGAGAAACATTATACAGCGTTGGTGGTAGATGTATGAATGAGTATGGAGCATTGGTGGAATGATACTGACAGGGGAAAACTGAAGTACTGGGAGAGAAACATTATACAGCGTTGGTGGTAGATGTATGAATGAGTATGGAGCATTGGTGGAATGATACTGACAGGGGAAAACTGAAGTACTGGGAGAGAAACATTATACAGCGTTGGTGGTAGATGTATGAATGAGTATGGAGCATTGGTGGAATGATACTGACAGGGGAAACTGAAGTACTGGGAGAGAAACATTATACAGTGTTGGTGGTAGATGTATGAATGAGTATGGAGCATTGGTGGAATGATACTGACAGGGGAAACTGAAGTACTGGGAGAGAAACATTATACAGTGTTTGTGGTAGATGTATGAATGAGTATGGAGCATTGGTGGAATGATACTGACAGGGGAAACTGAAGTACTGGGAGAGAAACATTATACAGTGTTGGTGGTAGATGTATGAATGAGTATGGAGCATTGGTGGAATGATACTGACAGGGGAAACTGAAGTACTGGGAGAGAAACATTATACAGTGTTGGTGGTAGATGTATGAATGAGTATGGAGCATTGGTGGAATGATACTGACAGGGGAAACTGAAGTACTGGGAGAGAAACATTATACAGCGTTGGTGGTAGATGTATGAATGAGTATGGAGCATTGATGGAATGATACTGACAGGGGAAACTGAAGTACTGGGAGAGAAACATTATACAGCGTTGGTGGTAGATGTATGAATGAGTATGGAGCATTGGTGGAATGATACTGACAGGGGAAACTGAAGTACTGGGAGAGAAACATTATACAGCGTTGGTGGTAGATGGATGAATGGGTATGGAGCATTGGTGGAATGATACTGACAGGGGAAACTGAAGTACTGGGAGAGAAACATTATACAGCGTTGGTGGTAGATGGATGAATGAGTATGGAGCATTGGTGGAATGATACTGACAGGGGAAACTGAAGTACTGGGAGAGAAACATTATACAGCGTTGGTGGTAGATGTATGAATGAGTATGGAGCATTGGTGGAATGATACTGACAGGGGAAACTGAAGTACTGGGAGAGAAACATTATACAGCGTTGGTGGTAGATGGATGAATGAGTATGGAGCATTGGTGGAATGATACTGACAAGGGAAAACTGAAGTACTGGGGGAAAAAACGTGTCACAGTGACACTTTGTACACCACAAATTCACATGGACTGTCCTGGGATCGAACCCAAGCCTCCGTGACTGATGCTAAGAACTCATCTAATCCAGCTGCCCGATGCCAGACAGCAGAGTACAAAGACCAACCCAAAGCACGGACCACTCCAGCAGCTGGAGTCTGCAGACACGTCATTAGCGCCGATCTTCCTGTTTCTACTGGCAGGTTGTCAAGTTTCAGCCCAGATCGAAACAGATTTATTGCCTTGTGTAATCACCGGCTCAGGAACGACAAACTTGGAAGGCGTTAACCTCACTCTGCATGCCAAGGGAGCAATTCCCTTCACCTCAGCACCGTCAAACGCAACGGTAACTATATGTACCACCCACGCAGCAAGTGGACTCAATCCACAATGCTTTTGGTCAGTAGTCTGGGATGTGCCCGGCATACCGAACACTCTGAGCGTCCCGTGGTTCTACTCAGTATCTACAGGCACATGCCGGCAGCACCTTGGACTGAACCCCGAATGCTGCTGCCTTTCAGATCCCTTTCAATCGATCAATCTCTCACAGTCCACAGCATGAAGTCACTCATGACAGCTGGAGCCGAAGAATCGCGTTTCGACTCCCGGCGTGCGCACGATGCTTCTTCTCCCCAGCACCTGACCGAATCTATGGCCCTCCCACACAAACTGGGTACCACAGGTAAAACGAACGGAACGTGAACCTAAATACGTGCATGCAGTGATGTGGGTAGGAGCTACACGTATTCACGTCTTTATGCGGTCGTTACTGTACGAGAGTTCTTCGGAGGGAAAACTCCGCCCTTTGAGACGTGACGAGTGCAGCTTGTTACGTTCACGATACGTCTGTAGTCAAGATGGCTGACAGTTTTGCTGCACCCTGCAGTAAACCCACTTCCAGGTAGCCTCCCCAATCTGCAACACTGTCTCCCTACTGCGCAACCCCCCAGTGCGTCTGCAGTTTCACTCCCCCAGACACCGCCAGGACTTTGCTTATAATGACGACAAGTTAGTACAGCTCTCAACCACCTCCACAGAATGACGCTATAGTCGCTATCTCTTACGTAAACCGAATGTTAGTTAACGTGTCAAAAACAGCCCGCCACGACTGCCCAGCTGAATCCAGTCTACACCCTTACGCAATCTTCAGTGAATATCAAAACCACCATCCTCCCATCTACACTTATCTCTACCAAGAAGTATCTTCCCTTCGAGTCTTCCAACCAAAATTTCGTATTCATTTCCGCTCAACACCTAACAATATCTGCTGAACAGCACAAATCATGTAACTCCTCATTATGCCATTTTCTCCACGCTGTAATGTTTCAGGCTCTCACAGCGGCGTTGAAGGTACAAAGTCGTCTGGGATGTGACGCTGGGTGCCGACGTTTCGGAGGACCGCAGTGGCTTCGACATGAAGCGACTACTCGCCCAAGGACACGGCGTCACATGTCAGACGACTTTCAGTTTCCTCTTTCTACAGCCTGTTCTCTAACACCCTCGGACTCTCACGTAACTTCGCCGAAAAGAACGCCACTGTCAGTGTCAGAATGTGGAGGCTTCCGAAGTTTCTATGTCCAGTGCTGGCGTGATCAAGAAATGATCGGCTCAGTTCGGGCAGCTTCGTGCCTGCGGCCGCACGGACGTACATGGCTTGGCAGGCCGCGTTACCGAACAGCGAGCAGCATTACACCTGACATGTCAGCAGACACTGCGCAACCTACAGCCATGCTTGGTTTTTTTACACCAGGAATGCAAATAAGTTAGGAAATGTGCACATAAAGTAGCAAACATGGCGCGTTAGCTCTTTTAATTGCATCCACATCCTTACGTGTTTAATTTCTCTGCACCAAATCTTCTGGTCCAAGCACTATCCGTCAGTTACTCTGGACATGCCCGCACACACGGGTGTAGGTCTTCGTGTAAAGTGGCCGATACTGCTGTCCGATTTTAACCAAAATTGGCATGTGTAGACAAATGTTGGTCCAACTCACCGGTACCAAATTTCATGAACATCCGTTCAGCAGTTCTCGAGTTGCTGCAGACACAACAGATACGTGCATTCTTGCAACCTTTGTCTTCCGACGTGCCAAAAAAGACGTAACCTGGAACAAATCAGTTACACCTACTGAACCCAAAACAACGCGGCCGCGTTAAACGGAGACGAGCACAGGCTGCTCGACAAACCTGCGGCTTGAATTGTGGTACTGTTGTCTGTAAAGGGTCTCTTGGCGTAAGGCTGGCCGTCTTAACCGTAATTCGAGGCGCAACATGTTGCCCATGGAGACATTTGAAATCTTAAAATAATCGCTGTTTGTTCTGAGATCCACACAAAACACATAAATACAGTCCGTACCGCGCAGTAAACACACTCCGTCTCAGTTATACAAACCAGTCAGTTAATGCTGTCAGTGAAATAATCGCTGTTTGTTCTGAGATCCACACAAAACACATAAATACAGTCCGTACCGCGCAGTAAACACACTGCGTCTCAGTTATACAAACCAGTCAGTTAATGCTGTACAGTGAAATAATCGCTGTTTGTTCTGAGATCCACACAAAACACATAAATACAGTCCGTACCGCGCAGTAAACACACTGCGTCTCAGTTATACAAACCAGTCAGTTAATGCTGTACAGTGAAATAATCGCTGTTTGTTCTGAGATCCACACAAAACACATAAATACAGTCCGTACCGCGCAGTAAACACACTCCGTCTCAGTTACACAAACCAGTCAGTTAATGCTGTACAGTGAAATAATCGCTGTTTGTTCTGAGATCCACACAAAACACATAAATACAGTCCGTACCGCGCAGTAAACACACTCCGTCTCAGTTACACAAACCAGTCAGTTAATGCTGTACAGTGAAATAATCGCTGTTTGTTCTGAGATCCACACAAAACACATAAATACAGTCCGTACCGCGCAGTAAACACACTCCGTCTCAGTTATACAAACCAGTCAGTTAATGTTGTACAGTGAAATAATCGCTGTTTGTTCTGAGATCCACACAAAACACATAAATACAGTCCGTACCGCGCAGTAAACACACTCCGTCTCAGTTATACAAACCAGTCAGTTAATGTTGTACAGTAAAATAATCGCTGTTTGTTCTGAGATCCACACAAAACACATAAATACAGTCCGTACCGCGCAGTAAACACACTCCGTCTCAGTTATACAAACCAGTCAGTTAATGTTGTACAGTGAAATAATCGCTGTTTGTTCTGAGATCCACACAAAACACATAAATACAGTCCGTACCGCGCAGTAAACACACTCCGTCTCAGTTATACAAACCAGTCAGTTAATGTTGTACAGTGAAATAATCGCTGTTTGTTCTGAGATCCACACAAAACACATAAATACACTGTGTGGGGAGAACGTAGAATTTGTGAATGTTAAACATGGTGGTACATATAGTAACCACTGGGCTCTGAAGGGTTCTAATGAGAAGGTGGGACATATCTCGTTATTTCCCGACGCGCAATCGCCATGTGGCAGAGTACTGCGATGACCCGACGCCTTCCGTCACCCAGAAGTCGTCACCGTTTCCCAGAAGCGTCACCGCCGACAAAAGCACCTTCGATATCTGCGATTCGCAACTCACACCAAAGGTCCTTCCGCCGTTGCTGTCCACTGCTTGCAGTTGATAAGCAACCCTGTCTATGCAGACCATAAAGGCACACACGGGGAGGGGGGGGGGGGTAGCGCTGTAACTAGAGGCATACTTCACCTTGGCAATACACGTCGGTCAGTTGTGAGCTTCACGCCTCGGCCGCCTTACCCCCAGCACCAATGAATAAGAAGCTAAGGAGGCCGCAACGTCGGTCTGAACGGTTTCCAGGAAGACACAGCACAACTGCCGCGATCTACGTCACGGATTGACAGAGCTAACGAAGCCCCTGGAGGCCACCCGGCCTCCTGTCCAGTGGGTACCGGGGGCCCCCGCCGGCGTGAAGCTGAGCACTCACCTCCATCTAGTGCCAAATTAAGAATGAGTGGAGCTGTACCTCTCCTCCCCCTATATGCCTTCATGGCACGGACAGGGACAGCTGTACCTGAAGGTTTTTAGTGGCAACGCGCTGTTCGCGTCTTACCCGTTCGCTCAAGTCTCTCCTCGGCAGCTCACCGCGCAGCTCGGAGGGTGAAAGTGACCGCGGTGTAGCAATTAAAGCTGCTGATATATTTGGGAGCGTTCCCGTTGAGTCGCGAAAAACTCTCGTTACCTTCGGCATGTCTGTCCGTCCATGCGGCCGCACGTGTCAGCTCGGCACGTGTCAGCTGACGGAGTTGCGTCGAATTTGATATCGCACACCTTCCTTAAAACCTGTCGAGAAAATCCAAATTTCGTTAAAATCGCACAGCCATATCGGCCACTTTACACGAAGACCGAAGTACGGTTTATTGTTGCCGGCGACGTTACGTCGCCGTTACAGCACTGCTGACATGCGTCGCAACAATGTAAAAGAAATGCACCGTTTTATACTGTCACTGTCACGTAACGCAATACACAGAAAGCACTGTTACATTTCCACGGCAACAATGGTTACGCGAACGCGCCACAATGTCACACTGTACGTACATTGCCTATCTTGTTATTCATACAGCAGAAGTTCGCCCTCCATTTGCAGACACCAAAATAAAATCTGCGGTCTTCTGGGGTATTACACGGCGTCGTGTGGTAATTGTTTACCGACGTTTCGGGACAACGTATCGGTCCCATCCTCACGGGTCAAGAGTCCGAATAGGAAAGGACTCTTGACCCGTGAGGATTGGACCGATACGTTGTCCCGAAACGTCGGTAAACAATTACCACACGACGCCGTGTAATACCCCAGAAGACCGCAGATTTCATCAACATCGCGGCGGAAGCCTGAAACCAAACCAAAATAAAACTTGAAACTGATTAAGATCTATCAGGTCGTGGATCAGGCTGGGGGCTTGACGACCGTGTAATCGAGGTTCGATCCCCCACAGGGACACACGTGACCTTCTCCAGAATCTGCAGACCCGCCTAGCATCCTATCCAACGGCTACTAGAGGTCGCTTATACCGCGGTCAAAGCAGCGGGCCCACATCCCCACCTACTGCAGAACTCATGAATGCATGGAGCCATACCTGCAATAACCTCATACGCCTCGATGGTTTAGCAATTCAACCAACAAGGCGATACAGCTTTCGGTTCCATCAGCATGTGATACCGATATGCCACAAGCAGCGTCACTGTTCAAATATGGAACCAAAATCCACGATGACACCTCATGTAAAAGACACATAAACCGAGGTCTGACATATGTCAGTAACGCGGGAAGGGTCAATGCAGACCGGACACACGTCTGTGAACTTAATATCACCCAACAGTAACAAAACCATATCAGCAGCAGAGCTGAGAAACTGTCAGCGTTACTTTTCTGCTGGTAGGGGTCCTTGACCAGGCATGTCATTTAATTCACGATTTGTGTACACAGAAACACACGCCACACAAAATGAACAGCGGTGGGCTGTGGGCTGTGGCCCAGAACATGCAATACTTTCGCTGACATTACCAGAGAAAGTCCAAGTCGAACATCTGAAATCCACTGATGTCGGGCGCTTTAAAACACTTTTCGTGTTTCCGCTCCAAGCTCTTGACACACAATCTTGGGCCGCTTCTAAAGGGCCGAACGCACGCACAGAACCTCTCGATTGTGAAGCCCCGTTTGTCCTTCTTTCCGTCTGCGGTACTGCGGTGCTGCCCACACAACTGTAGTAATTGGCTCGTCTATCTTTACATTTCACTTTATTATGAACTATTTAGTGTTTTCCTGTGCCCAACATCGAAAGGAAAGTTAAGTGATAAAGGTGGCCGTAAGAAAGGACGAGAAAGGCAATAGATTTAGGAATGACAGTAACAACAAGAAAGCCACATGAAAGCGGTTTAAACAACATCGGTCATACCGTGTAATGCTGACGTACCGGACCGGACACATGGCCGTCGGAACGGAAAAGCCGTCGTAAGTGGGAGGGCGTCTGTATTACAGCACCGTCCATGTTAGAAGCAACATTTGGATTATACAGTTAGTTAAAACGGGTAGTTGCGACTTAATCTTTTGTGTTTAACCTTTCATATACTAAGATTAGCCTCAATTATATACAAAGACTCAGTCCGTACCGCGCAGTAAACACACTCCGTCTCAGTTATACAAACCAGTCAGTTAATGTTGTACAGTGAAATAATCGCTGTTTGTTCTGAGATCCACACAAAACACATAAATACAGTCCGTACCGCGCAGTAAACACACTCCGTCTCAGTTATACAAACCAGTCAGTTAATGTTGTACAGTGAAATAATCGCTGTTTGTTCTGAGATCCACACAAAACACATAAATACAGTCCGTACCGCGCAGTAAACACACTCCGTCTCAGTTATACAAACCAGTCAGTTAATGTTGTACAGTGAAATAATCGCTGTTTGTTCTGAGATCCACACAAAACACATAAATACAGTCCGTACCGCGCAGTAAACACACTCCGTCTCAGTTATACAAACCAGTCAGTTAATGCTGTACAGTGAAATAATCGCTGTTTGTTCTGAGATCCACACAAAACACATAAATACAGTCCGTACCGCGCAGTAAACACACTCCGTCTCAGTTATACAAACCAGTCAGTTAATGTTGTACAGTGAAATAATCGCTGTTTGTTCTGAGATCCACACAAAACACATAAATACAGTCCGTACCGCGCAGTAAACACACTCCGTCTCAGTTATACAAACCAGTCAGTTAATGTTGTACAGTGAAATAATCGCTGTTTGTTCTGAGATCCACACAAAACACATAAATACAGTCCGTACCGCGCAGTAAACACACTCCGTCTCAGTTATACAAACCAGTCAGTTAATGTTGTACAGTGAAATAATCGCTGTTTGTTCTGAGATCCACACAAAACACATAAATACAGTCCGTACCGCGCAGTAAACACACTCCGTCTCAGTTATACAAACCAGTCAGTTAAAGCTGTACAGTGAAATAATCGCTGTTTGTTCTGAGATCCACACAAAACACATAAATACACTGTGTGGGCAGAACGTAGAATTTGTGAATGTTAAACATGGTGGTACATATAGTTACCACCGGGCTTTACAGGGTTAAACTTTCAAAAGTCCGCCTTTTTGCCGAGGTTTATTTACGAGTTTCATACGAAATTGATGACAAAAGAGCCACAATTTCCCTGACATCATTAACCGACTTGGCTCTGTAATGCAGACGCCGTGTGTTTACTGTGAGGTACGAATTTAGATAACTTCAAGCTTTCAAGTGTCCAGTCTTCTTCGCCACGGTTTCAACGTTCTGCGCCGTTGGATGTAAGTTTTACAATTGTTTACAGCACCTCACCTACAGTGTAGAAGTGAAATCTACATTTCAACAGCCAGTTTCTACACGGTACGTAACACAATCCGACGCGCTACAGCAGGTTACGCGCTGTTACAATCCTCAGACGAACACAACATGAATGTGACAGTCACCAGGTTTAACCTTCTAAGACGTGATGGTCAAGACTGAACCAGAATTTAACAGTAACACACTATGCAGGCATACAGGGAGAATGAAGGCACAGCTCCACTCATTTTTAACCTTGGCACCAGATGTAAGCGCCTACGTTACCCAATAAACAGAAGGATGGAGGACTCCAGAGGCGTTACGCACGTTTCGGTAAAGGCAGTAAGATAAAGTTCTTCTCACATATAGAGCGCAGATATAAGAATGACGGGAAAGAGGCGAGAAGTCATCTTCAGGCACCGTCTTTACCCCGTGGGGAAGAAGCCCTCCCAATACCCATGGAATACGAGGCTTGGGTGGCTGCCCGGAACCAGCCAGGGCCTTCTGGAGAAGAGAAAACTGCGTTGCTCCTGCCCGGAATCGCCAGCCCATCGCTTCCTATACCAACTGAGCTACCCCGGCTCCGGCCAGAGTTCCTTAAGACTTACAGCCAGACGCTCCCCTGCACAACGACGGCTAAGACGGTCACAGCACCGGTCCGGGCAGCACTTCGTTCATTAATACGCAGTTTTAGCGTAAAGACGTTTCTGCATGCAAGCAGACGTTTCAGGTATACCGCCACATCACGTTCGCAGCTTTCAGAGTACTAGCCGAGCAGACAAAGACATAGATGGGCCTCTCTGAGGGCACGGACATGTGACTGAAGTGAATACGTAATGTGCGACGGCAAACAAATGGTACTGTTCATAAAGCAGCGGTGTATACGCTTTGGAATGGCGCAAGAATCGTAGCAATACAGCGTTCAGTTTGGAGACGCAGCAGCGTCACACTATGCATTGACGTTACAATGACGGCTGACAGAAGGTGTCCTGGTCTGTGGACTGAGCGTCGAGGACCAACAGGACGGACGCTGCGAGGTCCATATCTTTGACATAATTCTCACAACACACAGCAGTCATCTGCAATACAACATCAACCGGTTGTCTTTATCACGTACAGACAGTGAGGCGTCTTAGACTGCTTGACCGGGTACACGGATGGACAACGCTCCTCTGAAACGTTGGTAAATGTTATCCAGTGGACACGGCGTATCACGCAGAATACATCTACAGTGTTAGATACAGGCGACTACAGCGTGGGCATGACATGACTCAAGTGGTCAGTCGTCGAACTCCCACCATGGAGGCCCGGGTTCGATCCCACATCAGTCCATGTGAGATCTGTGGTGGAGAAAGTGGCACTGTGACAGGTTTCTCTCCCAGTACTTCAGTTTCCCCTGTCAGTATAATTCCACCAATGCTCCATACTCATTCATACATCTACCACCAACGCTGTATAATGTTTCTCTCCCAGTACTTCAGTTTCCCCTGTCAGTATCATTCCACCAATGCTCCATACTCATTCATACATCTACCACCAACGCTGTATAATGTTTCTCTCCCAGTACTTCAGTTTCCCCTGTCAGTATCATTCCACCAATGCTCCATACTCATTCATACATCTACCACCAACGCTGTATAATGTTTCTCTCCCAGTACTTCAGTTTCCCCTGTCATATCATTCCACCAATGCTCCATACTCATTCATACATCTACCACCAACGCTGTATAATGTTTCTCTCCCAGTACTTCAGTTTCCCCTGTCAGTATCATTCCACCAATGCTCCATACTCATTCATACATCTACCACCAACGCTGTATAATGTTTCTCTCCCAGTACTTCAGTTTTCCCCTGTCAGTATCATTCCACCAATGCTCCATTACTCATTCATACATCTACCCCAACGCGTATAATGTTCTCTCCCAGACTTCAGTTTCCCCTGTCGTATCATTCCACCAATGCTCATACTCATTCATACACTACCACAACGCTGTATAATGTTTCTCTCCCAGTACTTCAGTTTCCCTGTCACATCATTCCACCAATGCTCCATACTCATTCATCATCTACCACCAACGCTGTATAATGTTTCTCTCCCAGTCTTCAGTTCCCTGTCATCTTCCACCAAGCTCCATATCATTCCATCTACCACCACGCTGTATAATGTTTCTCTCCAGTACTTCAGTTCCCCTGTCAGATCATTCCACATCTCCTACTCATTCACCATCTACCACCAACGCTGTATAATGTTTCTCTCCCAGTACTTCGTTTCCCTGTCAGATCATTCCACCAATGCTCCAACTCATTCATCATCTACCACCAACGCTGTATAATGTTTCTCTCCAGTACTTCAGTTTCCCCTTCAGATCATTCCACCAATGCTCCTATCATTCATCCATCTACCACCAACGCTGTATAATGTTTCTCCCAGTACTTCAGTTTCCCTGTCAGTATCATTCCACCATGCTCCATACTCATTCACCTCTACCACAACGCTGTATAATGTTTCTCTCCCAGTACTTCATTTCCCTGTCAGTATCATTCCACCAATGCTCCACACATTCATCATTACCACAACGCTGTATAATGTTTCTCTCCAGTACTTCATTTCCCCTGTCAGTATCATTCCACCAATGCTCCATACCATCATCATCTACATCAACGTGTATAATGTTTCTCTCCGTACTTCAGTTTCCCCTGTCAGTATCATTCCACCAATGCTCATACTCATTCAACATTACCAACGCTGTAAATGTTTCTCTCCCATACTTCAGTTTCCCCTGTCAGTACATTCCACCAATGCTCCAACTCATTCATCATCTACCACAACGCTGTTAATGTTTCTCTCCCATACTTCAGTTTCCCCTGTCAGTATCATTCCACCATGCCCATACTCATTCAACATCTACCACAACGCTGTATAATGTTTCTCTCCCAGTACTTCAGTTTCCCCTGTCAGTATCATTCACCAATGCTCCATACTCATTCATACATCTACCACAACGCTGTATAATGTTTCTCTCCCAGTACTTCAGTTTCCCCTGTCAGTATCATTCACCAATGCTCCATATATTCACATCTACCACAACGGAAAGCTCTCCATACTTCATTCCTGCAATCATCACCAATGCTCCATACTCATTCACCTTACCACCACGTGTTAATGTTTCTCCCTACTTCATTTCCTGTCAGTATATCCACCAACAACTCTTCAACATCTCACAACGCTGAAGTCTCCTTTCATTTCCGTGTTCTTCCACCAATGCTCATACCTTCTCATTACCCACGCTGTATAATGTTTTCTAGTACTTCGTTTCCCCTGTCAGTATCATTCCACCAATGCTCCATACTCATTCATCCATCTACCACCAACGCTGTATAATGTTTCTCTCCCAGTACTTCAGTTTCCCCTGTCAGTATCATTCCACCAATGCTCCATACTCATTCACACATCTACCACCAACGCTGTATAATGTTTCTCTCCCAGTACTTCAGTTTTCCCCTGTCAGTATCATTCCACCAATGCTCCATACCATTCATACCATCTACCACCAACGCTGTATAATGTTTCTCTCCCAGTACTTCAGTTTCCCCTGTCAGTATCATTCCACCAATGCTCCATACACATTCATCCATCTACCACCAACGCTGTATAATGTTTCTCTCCCAGTACTTCAGTTTCCCCTGTCAGTATCATTCCACCAATGCTCCATACTCATTCACACATCTACCACCAACGCTGTATAATGTTTCTCTCCCAGTACTTCAGTTTTCCCCTGTCAGTATCATTCCACCAATGCTCCATACACATTCATCCATCTACCACCAACGCTGTATAATGTTTCTCTCCCAGTACTTCAGTTTCCCCTGTCAGTATCATTCCACCAATGCTCCATACTCATTCATCCATCTACCACCAACGCTGTATAATGTTTCTCTCCCAGTACTTCAGTTTCCCCTGTCAGTATCATTCCACCAATGCTCCATACTCATTCACACATCTACCACCAACGCTGTATAATGTTTCTCTCCCAGTACTTCAGTTTTCCCCTGTCAGTATCATTCCACCAATGCTCCATACATTCATACATCTACCACCAACGCTGTATAATGTTTCTCTCACCATGTACTTCAGTTTTCCCCTGTCAGATCATTCCACAATGCTCCATTACCATTCATACATCTACCCCAACGCTGTATAATTGTTTCTCTCCCAAGTACTTCAGTTTCCCCTGTCAGCTATCATTCCACCAATGCTCCATACTCATTCATCCATCTACCACCAACGCTGTATAATTGTTTCTCTCCCAGTACTTCAGTTTTCCCCTGTCAGTATCATTCACCAATTGCTACCATTCACATCATCTACCAACATACGCTGTTACTGCTTTACCGAGGACAGTGGGCGAGGTGGATCATTCCACCAATGCATCGCTGAATTCCCATACTCGCACTGACGTCTGTTAAGTTGTCTCTCCACATGTATGTTCCCTGTCAGTATCATGTCCACCAATGCATCCAACTCTATTCTCACATCTACCACCAACGCTGATAATGTTTCTCTCCCAGTACTTCAGTTTCCCCTGTCAGTATCATTCCACCAATGCTCCATACTCATTCATACATCTACCACCAACGCTGTATAATGTTTCTCTCCCAGTACTTCAGTTTCCCTGTCAGTATCATTCCACCAGTGCTCCATACTCATTCATACATACTACCACCAAACGCTGTAAATGTTTCTCTCCCAGTACTCAGTTCCCCTGTCAGTATCATTCCACCAATGCTCCATACTCATTCATCATCTACCACCAACGCTGTATAATGTTTCTCTCCCAGTACTTCAGTTTCCCCTGTCAGTATCATTCCACCAATGCTCCATACTATTCATACATCATTACCACAACGCTGATTAATGTTTCTCTCCCAGTACTTCAGTTTTCCCTGTCAGTATCATTCACCAATGCTCCATACTCATTCATTACATCTACACCAACGCTGTATAATGTTTCTCTCCCAGCACTTCAGTTTCCCCATGTCAGTATCATTCCACCAATGCTCCATACTCATTCATACATCTACCACAACGCTGTATAATGTTTCTCTCCCAGTACTTCAGTTTCCCCTGTCAGCATTCATTCCTCCAATGCTCCATACTCTAGCACATCTACCACCAACGCTGTATAATGTTTCTCTCCCAGTACTTCAGTTTCCCCTGTCACTATCATTCCACCAATGCTCCATACTCATTCATCCATCTACCACCAACGCTGTATAATGTTTCTCTCCCAGTACTTCAGTTTTCCCCTGTCAGTATCATTCCACCAATGCTCCATACTAATCTTCAACTACGTGTTACTCTTACCAGAAGGACAAGCGGGCGAAGGCTGGGAACCTTCAAGCAAATCAGCGCTGTTTCGCATACCGGTCAGCACTGGACAGTACTTTCACACGTTGTCTCCCTACATGTTTAACAGTAACTGCACTTTGATAGCGAGAAAGCTCGCCAACTAACGACACTTTCTTGCACAAAATTCATCACCAAAACTCTGAAGGCCCCTTTCACTTTCGCGCTGCTCTTCCATACCACAAGTCTGTACTTTACTAGTACCTGTGGGCTCAATTAGCGCGGCAGTGACACCGTTGTGTCTGGTCGTTGCGTTCAGACGGTTCAGAGCACCGAACATGGTGCTGCGACCCGTTACCAGACTGCACGGTATCACACCAAAAAGACCACAACACTGACCGAACGCTTTGACGTCGGCTGAAGCCGGGGGGGGGGGGGGGGGGGGGGTTCACAGCTCACACACTGCAATGCTGAAGACCTCTGCACTGTGTGTGAGTGTCGGGTGGGCCCCCGTGATTGGTATCAGCCGGCCATGGTCCGCCTTCACGCATCTAAAGTCCAGTTGTACCTGCACTGTACGCACAAGCTGCGACATTAAGACACTACGCACTTAGCCCAGTCAGTATTCATGCATTTCGTTATGATTAGCTCAACAAAGAGCGATTATACCGCTAAGAATGACCGGTTGGTCTCTCACAACGCACGCTCATTATGCACCCGGACAAGTCTCTGTCCGAATTCCAGACTTCTCACCGTATCATAAACCATAATCGAATGTTCTTTACAGCAGCAGTTAGTTCGGCACTAAGTGTGTGTATATATATATATACAGTCAACTATAAGGGAATACAGTTTAAATACAAACTCAAACACACTGGAACTTGATCGACCGCAGCATGACCGCCACGCCCCGCCCGCTGTTATCGCCCAACAGTATTCTTCCGCCATTTCGTGTGACTGCGCTTTAAATTAACGCAAGGTTAAAAAATTCAGCGCGTTTCAAAAATGTTATTCATTATTTGTACTTCTTTAAAACTGTGTAACTTTGGAACTGCGTATTATTATTAACTGGACAAAATAAATTGGAGTGATGATAAATAGCTCGCAATTAAAACTAGTGACAACATCTATACAGCGCAGTGGTTACTATACGTACCGCCAGGTTTAACATTCACAAATTCTACGTTCTGCCCACACAGTGTATTTATGTGTTTTGTGTGGATCTCAGAACAAACAGCGATTATTTCACTGTACAACATTAACTGACTGGTTTGTATAACTGAGACGGAGTGTGTTTACTGCGCGGTACGGACTGTATTTATGTGTTTTGTGTGGATCTCAGAACAAACAGCGATTATTTCACTGTACAACATTAACTGACTGGTTTGTATAACTGAGACGTAGTGTGTTTACTGCGCGGTACGGACTGTATTTATGTGTTTTGTGTGGATCTCAGAACAAACAGCGATTATTTCACTGTACAACATTAACTGACATGGTTTGTATAACTGAGACTAGTGTGTTTACTGCGCGGTACGGACTGTATTTATGTGTTTTGTGTGGATCTCAGAACAAACAGCGATTATTTCACTGTAAACATTAACTGACTGGTTTGTATAACTGAGACGGAGTGTGTTTACTGCGCGGTACGGACTGTATTTATGTGTTTTGTGTGGATCTCAGAACAAACAGCGATTATTTCACTGTACAACATTAACTGACTGGTTTGTATAACTGAGACGGAGTGTGTTTACTGCGCGGTACGGACTGTATTTATGTGTTTTGTGTGGATCTCAGAACAAACAGCGATTATTTCACTGTACAAGCATTAACTGACTGGTTTGTATAACTGAGATGGAGTGTGTTTACTGCGCGGTACGGACTGTATTTATGTGTTTTGTGTGGATCTCAGAACAAACAGCGATTATTTCACTGTACAGCATTAACTGACTGGTTTGTATAACTGAGACGGAGTGTGTTTACTGCGCGGTACGGACTGTATTTATGTGTTTTGTGTGGATCTCAAACAAACAGCGATTATTTCACTGTACAACATTAACTGACTGGTTTGTATAACTGAGACGGAGTGTGTTTACTGCGCGGTACGGACTGTATTTATGTGTTTTGTGTGGATCTCAGAACAAACAGCGATTATTTCACTGTACACATTAACTGACTGGTTTGTATAACTGAGATGGAGTGTGTTTACTGCGCGGTACGGACTGTATTTATGTGTTTTGTGTGGATCTCAGAACAAACAGCGATTATTTCACTGTACACATTAACTGACTGGTTTGTATAACTGAGAGGAGTGTGTTTACTGCGCGGTACGGACTGTATTTATGTGTTTTGTGTGGATCTCAGAACAAACAGCGATTATTTCACTGTACACATTAACTGACTGGTTTGTATAACTAGACGGAGTGTGTTTACTGCGCGGTACGGACTGGAATCTTTGTATATAATTCAGGTTAATCGTAATTCAGAAGCTCAATGATTATTTGATTACATAATTCCCACCGATACATCAAGTGTATACATTTACGTACTACACTACACCGACGCAACATACCAATACGTACGCCGTGACATATTACGCACGATTTACAAAGTCATTCTTTACGTTGAAAATGATCACACGGTTCTGCTGTGCCAGTTTTCATGGAACTCACGCTTGTTCGAAATTTTTTTTGTAAAACCCCTATACGAAATTTCATGAAAATCTGGCAAATGGGTATTCGCTGCTACTGGGTCACAGACGGATGGAAGTGGTCTCCATATAATGTGTTATTTTTTACTTCGTAAAGAACGCACGACAATACAACGATCTGTCACAACATTACATTTGTTTTCTCACGTGTCCGAGAATCATTCTTAAAACCCAACCTGCAATTCCGAGTGCTGCTACAGCTACATCACTACACTACACTACACTACAGGTCCATCACATAAGCACACAGCTACACTACACTACAGGTCCATCACATAAGCACACAGCTACACTACACTACAGGTCCATCACATAAGCACACAGCTACACTACACTACAGGTCCATCACATAAGCACACAGCTACACTACACTACAGGTCCATCACATAAGCACACAGCTACACTACACTACAGGTCCATCACATAAGCACACAGCTACACTACACTACAGGTCCATCACATAAGCACACAGCTACACTACACTACAGGTCCATCACATAAGCACACAGCTACACTACACTACAGGTCCATCACATAAGCACACAGCTACACTACACTACAGGTCCATCACATAAGTACACAGCTACACTACACTACAGGTCCATCACATAAGCACACAGCTACACTACACTACAGGTCCATCACATAAGCACACAGCTACACTACACTACAGGTCCATCACATAAGCACACAGCTACACTACACTACAGGTCCATCACATAAGCACACAGCTACACTACACTACAGGTCCATCACATAAGCACACAGCTACACTACACTACAGGTCCATCACATAAGCACACAGCTACACTACACTACAGGTCCATCACATAAGCACACAGCTACACTACACTACAGGTCCATCACATAAGCACACAGCTACACTACACTACAGGTCCATCACATAAGCACACAGCTACACTACACTACAGGTCCATCACATAAGCACACAGCTACACTACACTACAGGTCCATCACATAAGCACACTGCTACACTACACTACAGGTCCATCACATAAGCACACAGCTACACTACACTACACTACAGGTCCATCACATAAGCACACAGCTACACTACACTACACTACAGGTCCATCACATAAGCACACAGCTACACTACACTACACTACAGGTCCATCACATAAGCACACAGCTACACTACACTACAGGTCCATCACATAAGCACACAGCTACACTACACTACAGGTCCATACATAAGCACACAGCTACACTACACTACAGGTCCTTTCACATAAGCACACAGCTACCTACACTACAGGTCCATCACATAAGCACACAGCTACACTACACTACACTACAGGTCCATCACATAAGCACACAGCTACACTACACTACACTACAGGTCCATCACATAAGCACACAGCTACACTACACTACAGGTCCATCACATAAGCACACAGCTACACTACACTACAGGTCCATCACATAAGCACACAGCTACACTACACTACAGGTCCATCACATAAGCACACAGCTACACTAACTACACTACAGGTCCATCACATAAGCACACAGCTACACTACACTACACTACAGGTCCATCACATAAGCACACAGCTACACTACACTACAGGTCCATCACATAAGCACACAGCTACACTACACTACAGGTCCATCACATAAGCACACAGCTACACTACACTACAGGTCCATCACATAAGCACACAGCTACACTACACTACAGGTCCATCACATAAGCACACAGCTACACTACACTACAGGTCCATCACATAAGCACACAGCTACACTACACTACAGGTCCATCACATAAGCACACAGCTACACTACACTACACTACAGGTCCATCACATAAGCACACAGCTACACTACACTACACTACAGGTCCATCACATAAGCACACGCTACACTACACTACACTACAGGTCCATCACATAAGCACACAGCTACACTACACTACACTACAGGTCCATCACATAAGCACACAGCTACACTACACTACACTACAGGTCCATCACATAAGCACACAGCTACACTACACTACACTACAGGTCCATCACATAAGCACACAGCTACACTACACTACAGGTCCATCACATAAGCACACAGCTACACTACACTACAGGTCCATCACATAAGCACACAGCTACACTACACTACAGGTCCATCACATAAGCACACAGCTACACTACACTACAGGTCCATCACATAAGCACACAGCTACACTACACTACACTACAGGTCCATCACATAAGCACACAGCTACACTACACTACACTACAGGTCCATCACATAAGCACACAGCTACACTACACTACAGGTCCATCACATAAGCACACAGCTACACTACACTACAGGTCCATCACATAAGCACACAGCTACACTACACTACAGGTCCATCACATAAGCACACAGCTACACTACACTACAGGTCCATCACATAAGCACACAGCTACACTACACTACACTACAGGTCCATCACATAAGCACACAGCTACACTACACTACAGGTCCATCACATAAGCACACAGCTACACTACACTACACTACAGGTCCATCACATAAGCACACAGCACTTCACTACTCCGTTCAACGCTACGTGTGTACGTGACTGACTGACTGGACACAGCGGGATGGATACCATTAAACTGACCAGTCGTTAAGCTATTCCAGTGGCTCAGCTATGCCGGTGGTTGAGCTATTCCAGTGGCTCAGCTATGCGGTGGTTGAGCTATTCAGTGGTCAGCTATACGTGGTTGAGCTATTCAGTGGCTCAGCTATACCGGTGGTTGAGCTATTCCAGTGGCTCAGCTATCCGGTGGTTGAGCTATTCCAGTGGCTCAGCTATACCGGTGGTTGAGCTATTCCAGTGGCTCAGCTATGCGGTGGTTGAGCTATTCCAGTGCTTCGGGGTTGAGTTTCAGTGGTCAGCTATGCGTGGTGAGTATCCATTGGCTCAGCTAGCGGTGGTTGAGCTTCAGTGACAGCTTACGGTGGTGAGCTATCCAGTGACTCAGCTATACGGTGGTGAGCTATCCAGGGCTAGCTATACTGGTGACTGCCAGACCTTCAGTGACGACAACCAAGATCATCACAGCGGACTCTCTTGAGAAGCTGTAGTAGCGTAATTCCATCTTTTATGAAACACCATGGTTCATGACCGTGTTCACAACAGCACGCCACTTTTCCGTATCCTGAGCCAGAATAATTCAGAGCACGCCCTACCATCCTGTTTCTTTAAGATTCATTTCAATATTATCCCATCTACGCCCCGATCTTCCAAACGGTCCCTTTCATTCATCAGGTTTCACCAACTGTATGCATTTCTCTTCTACCCCATACGTGCCACACGCCCTGTCCATCTCATCCTCCTTCCCTGCAATTCATTAAGCCCTCACCGCACACTTTTCTCCAACTTCCTTGCAGCTCCTCCCCCTCACTGCCATATATTCCCCCCACGTGCCAGACACGTGTCTACACACGTCACAGCGCCCAATAACACAGGAACTGCCATCACTACATCAAGAGCAGTGGCCGTGTGTTCTCTGTGAGGTACGAACTGAATGTCTGACGTTAGTTAGACGACCCGCACAGCGTCTTATAATGGACGGTGGACCATGAATACAATTTAAAGTGTAAAGATGTTTGACTTTAAGTCAGCTGGTACATATACTTACCACAGTGTTTCAATGTTAAGTCAACTGGTACATATAGTTATCACAGTATTCTAAGGGTAAAGTGGTCAGTAATCACGCCAGTGCATAAACATTATTAAAGCATCGTGATTTCAGACTTCCGCCGCGATGTTGATGAGATCTGCGCTCTTCTGGAATATTACGCAGCGTCGATTGGTAGTTCTGTACCGACGTTTCGGGACAACATATCGGTGTCATCTTCAAGGGTCAAGAAGTCCACGAAGAAAATGTTTTCCTCTTGGACTTCTTGACCCTTGAAGATGACACCGATACGTTGTCCCGAAACGTCGGTAAATTTTTCTTCTTGGACTTCTTGACCCTTGAAAATGGCACCGATACGTTGTCCCGAAACGTCGGTAAAATTTTCTTCTTGGACTTTTTGACCCTTGAAGATGACACCGATACGTTGTCCCGAAACGTCGGTAACGTTTTCTTCTTGGACTTCTTGACCCTTGAAGATGGCACCGATACGTTGTCCCGAAACGTCGGTAAATTTTTCTTCTTGGACTTCTTGACCCTTGAAAATGGCACCGATACGTTGTCCCGAAACGTCGGTAACGTTTTCTTCTTGGACTTGACCCTTGAAGATGGCACCGATACGTTGTCCCGAAACGTCGGTAAATTTTTCTTCTTGGACTTCTTGACCCTTGAAAATGGCACCGATACGTTGTCCCGCAACGTCGGTAACGTTTTCTTCTTGGACTTCTTGACCCTTGAAGATGGCACCGATGTTGTCCCGAAACGTCGGTAAAGTTTTCTTCTTGGACTTCTTGAACCTTGTAGATGGTACCGATAGGTTGTCCCGAAACGTCGGTAAAGTTTTATTCTTGGACTTCTTGAACCTTGAAGATGGCACCGAAACATCCCGAAACGTCGTTAAAGGAATACCACTCTACGCTGCGTAATATCCCAAAACAGCGCAGATTTCATTATTAAAGAATCACGAATTTGCAAAATTTGTTCTCACAGCAGTTTTGCTGAAGATGTCGTTCTTCTGTGATGTGACGCTGTGTCGTTAGGTGACTGGTTACCGACGTTTCTTCCTGGACCGTCTGACCCTTGAAGATAAAGGCACCACGGTGCTTCGAAACGTCGGGAATTACCCAGCGCCATGCCGTCACATCCCAGAAGCCTCAGCCGTAATAATGAGATGCGCATGACTTACCAACGACAGCATCGGCTCAGCTTTAAGTGTTTACCAGTAGCCATCTGCCATTACCGCTGTGTGGGGGGGGGGGCGTTGGGGGGGGGGGGGGGGGGCTGGCTGGATAAACCTGTTTCGTGAGCAAGACGAAGCAGCAACACAAGATGCAGCAGGTGAACAACACGACACAACGCTCGGCGCTCAGGCATGTTCTGTCTAAGGTGGCACAACTGGGCAGGCACACCAACCCTCGGTGTACCAACTTAATTCGTTCCTCTAAAACGGCTCGCAAGGCGAAAACTCGTAAAACGGAAATTAATTTCATATTACATCCTGTGTCAAATTTTAATTGATACCAGAGGTCAAAAATTTCTCCCCAAACACAATTAAGCAGAATCCTTATATTAAAAAGCTGCAAAGTCCTCATCTAATCAAACAAAAAGTCCCCGCATTTTATGGAATCCAAAGCTTCATTGTCGTGCTCACAACAGCCCGCTCGTCCCTCTCCTGACCCACATTCAATCAATTCACGTCTCCCATCCTAGTTCCTTAACAGCCTTTAATAATATCATCCTGTCATCTACGCCCAGGTCTTCCAAGTGGTACCTTTCTTTCAGGTTTCCCCACCAAAACCATGCATGCATTTCCCTTCGCTGCCACTCGTGCTACATGTCCCACCCACCTCATCCCCCACCACTTGACCCCCAGTACAAATCACGAAGCCCCTTCATCACGCACTTTTCTGCATCCTCAACCAACATCACGACGCCATTCAAAATATTCTTTTTTGCTATGCAGTTGGGCCGCTCCCACAATACGTCGGTTGCTGTCGCCACGGCGTGGTGCGTCCTCGGGTTGCGGATGGAGGAACGGCCTCCGGATATGGAGGGTAGCTGCGAATACATTGAATAAGCAGTCGCGGAGAGCCGAAAAGGGATGGTCCTCCAGCTTGGGGGTTGAGCGAGGTGCTAACAACTCCTCACCGTAAAAAATTATCACGTTATGAAACATCTGACAAAGCCTCGGATATGGACTGATTATTTGGATGCGGACAGGTGGCGGGCTGTTGTGAATGCGGTAATGAACCTTCGGGTTTTATAACATGTGGGGTATGTCTTGACTAGCTGACGACCTGTTAGCTTCTCACGAAGGACTGTGCTGCATGGAGTTAGTTAGTTGAGCTGCTCGGATATTCATCACCGTCACCACAAAATCCACTCACTGAACCTCATCCCACCAGTACAGTACAGTCCGTGAGTTTCCACAGACACTGCACTTCGTCCAGCAGTCCCCACAGGACCGCCAGTACACGAGTGGCCACGCCCTGAACGCAGACAGACCCGGCGTTCGAATCCCAGAGGAGGCACGGTTCCTATCTTCACCATGGCCCAGACTGTATCCGGGATTCAACCAACCTCCTAGCCCGAGGGTGGTGGGACTAGCCCCTCGGGGTTAAAGCTGCCGGGGTGTGAGGTCAGCCACTCACATCACTCTTTATCTAACCTAAAGCTCTTAACGTCCTTCTGCGACTCTTGGTAGTACCGGGACATGACGCCGTGAGACCAGTAAAATTCCCCTGCCGCCTCCAGCGTTAGGGTAAACGAGTGACGTGTTAACAGCTGAAAGCACGACGGCAGTGACGGGTACGTACCGTCTGTCTTGACCACACACATCTACCCTGAGGTTGGAAGCCAGCAACACGCTCTCCGAGTGTGGATCTCAGAAAAAACAAAGATTATTTCCCTATACAGCATTAACTGGGCTGTATTTGTAATGGAGACTACTGTGTTCTCTGTGAGGTAAGAATTACTGGCGCACTTGCCCAACATGGCCGTGCCGCGGTCAGTCGCCGGTTTCACACCGCGGAGGCCCGGGTATGATCCCTGGCCAGTCCATGTGAGATTTGTGGTGGACAAAGTGTAACTGTAACAGGTTTTTCTCCCAGTACTTCAGTTTTCCCCTGTCAGTATCATTCCACCAATGCTCCATACTCATTCACACATCTACCACCAACGCTGTATAATGTTTCTCTCCCAGTACTTCAGTTTTCCCCTGTCAGTATCATTCCACCAATGCTCCATACTCATTCACACATCTACCACCAACGCTGTATAATGTTTCTCTCCCAGTACTTCAGTTTTCCCCTGTCAGTATCATTCCACCAATGCTCCATACTCATTCATACATCTACCACCAACGCTGTATAATCTTTCTCTCCCAGTACTTCAGTTTTCCCCTGTCAGTATCATTCCACCAATGCTCCATACTCATTCATACATCTACCACCAACGCTGTATAATGTTTCTCTCCCAGTACTTCAGTTTTCCCCTGTCAGTATCATTCCACCAATGCTCCATACTCATTCATACATCTACCACCAACGCTGTATAATGTTTCTCTCCCAGTACTTCAGTTTTCCCCTGTCAGTATCATTCCACCAATGCTCCATACTCATTCAAACATCTACCACCAACGCTGTATAATGTTTCTCTCCCAGTACTTCAGTTTTCCCCTGTCAGTATCATTCCACCAATGCTCCATACTCATTCATACATTTACCACCAACGCTGTATAATGTTTCTCTCCCAGTACTTCAGTTTTCCCCTGTCAGTATCATTCCACCAATGCTCCATACTCATTCATACATCTACCACCAACGCTGTATAATGTTCCTCTCCCAGTACTTCAGTTTTCCCCTGTCAGTATCATTCCACCAATGCTCCATACTCATTCACACATCTACCACCAACGCTGTATAATGTTTCTCTCCCAGTACTTCAGTTTTCCCCTGTCAGTATCATTCCACCAATGCTCCATACTCATTCACACATCTACCACCAACGCTGTATAATGTTTCTCTCCCAGTACTTCAGTTTTCCCTTGTCAGTATCATTCCACCAATGCTCCATACTCATTCATACATCTACCACCAACGCTGTATAATGTTTCTCTCCCAGTACTTCAGTTTTCCCCTGTCAGTATCATTCCACCAATGCTCCATACTCATTCATACATCTACCACCAACGCTGTATAATGTTTCTCTCCCAGTACTTCAGTTTTCCCTGTCAGTATCATTCCACCAATGCTCCATACTCATTCATACATCTACCACCAACGCTGTATAATGTTCCTCTCCCAGTACTTCAGTTTTCCCCTGTCAGTATCATTCCACCAATGCTCCATACTCATTCAACATCTACCACCAACGCTGTATAATGTTTCTCTCCCAGTACTTCAGTTTTCCCCTGTCAGTATCATTCCACCAATGCTCCATACTCATTCACACATCTACCACCAACGCTGTATAATGTTTCTCTCCCAGTACTTCAGTTTTCCCTTGTCAGTATCATTCCACCAATGCTCCATACTCATTCATACATCTACCACCAACGCTGTATAATGTTTCTCTCCCAGTACTTCAGTTTTTCCCTGTCAGTATCATTCCACCAATGCTCCATACTCATTCATACATCTACCACCAACGCTGTATAATGTTTCTCTCCCAGTACTTCAGTTTTCCCTGTCAGTATCATTCCACCAATGCTCCATACTCATTCATACATCTACCACCAACGCTGTATAATGTTTCTCTCCCAGTACTTCAGTTTTCCCCTGTCAGTATCATTCCACCAATGCTCCATACTCATTCAACATCTACCACCAACCTGTATAATGTTTTCTTCCCAGTACTTCAGTTTTCCCCTGTCAGTATCATTCCACCAATGCTCCATACTCATTCATACATTTACCACCAACGCTGTATAATGTTTCTTCCCAGTACTTCAGTTTTCCCCTGTCAGTATCATTCCACCAATGCTCCATACTCATTCATACATCTACCACCAACGCTGTATAATGTTCCTCCCAGTACTTCAGTTTTCCCCTGTCAGTATCATTCCACCAATGCTCCATACTCATTCATACATCTACCACCAACGCTGTATAATGTTTCTCTCCCAGTACTTCAGTTTCCCCTGTCAGTATCATTCCACCAATGTTCCATACTCATTCATACATCTACCACCAACGCTGTATAATGTTTTCTCCCAGTACTTCAGTTTTCCCTGTCAGTATCATTCCACCAATGCTCCATACTCATTCATACATCTACCACCAACCCTGTATAATGTTTCTTTCCAGTACTTCAGTTTCCCGTCAGTATCATTCCAGCCCAAAGCTCCATACTCATTCATACATCTACCACCAACCTGTATAATGTTTCTTCCCAGTACTTCAGTTTCCCCTGTCAGTATCATTCCACCAATGCTCCATACTCATTCATACATGTACCACCAACCTGTATAATGTTTCTTCTCCCAGTACTTCAGTTTCCCCTGTCAGTATCATTCCACCATGCTCCATACTCATTCATACATCTACCACCAACCCTGTATAATGTTTCTTTCCCAGTACTTCAGTTTCCCCTGTCAGTATCATTCCACCAATGCTCCATACTCATTCATACATCTACCACCAACGCTGTATAATGTTTCTTTCCCAGTACTTCAGTTTCCCTGTCAGTATCATTCCACCAATGCTCCATACTCATTCATACATCTACCACCAACCCTGTATAATGTTTCTTTCCCAGTACTTCAGTTTCCCCTGTCAGTATCATTCCACCAATGCTCCATACTCATTCATACATCTACCATCAACCCTGTATAATGTTTCTTTCCCAGTACTTCAGTTTTCCCCTGTCAGTATCATTCCACCAATGCTCCATACTCATTCATACATGTACCACCAACGCTGTATAATGTTTCTCTCCCAGTACTTCAGTTTCCCCTGTCAGTATCATTCCACCAATGCTCCATACTCATTCATACATCTACCACCAACCCTGTATAATGTTTCTTTCCGCAGTACTTCAGTTTCCCCTGTCAGTATCATTCCACCAATGCTCCATACTCATTCATACATCTACCACCAACCCTGTATAATGTTTCTTTCCCAGTACTTCAGTTTCCCCTGTCAGTATCATTCCACCAATGCTCCATACTCATTCATACATCTACCACCAACCCTGTATAATGTTTCTTTCCCAGTACTTCAGTTTCCCGTCAGTATCATTCCACCAATGCTCCATACTCATTCATACATCTACCACCAACGCTGTATAATGTTTCTTCCCAGTACTTCAGTTTCCCCTGTCAGTATCATTCCACCAATGCTCCATACTCATTCATACATGTACCACCAACGCTGTATAATGTTTCTTTCCCAGTACTTCAGTTTCCCCTGTCAGTATCATTCCACCAATGCTCCATACTCATTCATACATCTACCACCAACCCTGTATAATGTTTCTTTCCCAGTACTTCAGTTTCCCCTGTCAGTATCATTCCACCAATGCTCCATACTCATTCATACATCTACCACCAACGCTGTATAATGTTTCTTTCCCAGTACTTCAGTTTCCCCTGTCAGTATCATTCCACCAATGCTCCATACTCATTCATACATCTACCACCAACCTGTATAATGTTTCTTTCCCAGTACTTCAGTTTCCCCTGTCAGTATCATTCCACCAATGCTCCATACTCATTCATACATCTACCACCAACCCTGTATAATGTTTCTTTCCCAGTACTTCAGTTTCCCTGTCAGTATCATTCCACCAATGCTCCATACTCATTCATACATCTACCACCAACCCTGTATAATGTTTCTTTCCCAGTACTTCAGTTTCCCCTGTCAGTATCATTCCACCAATGCTCCATACTCATTCATACATCTACCACCAACCCTGTATAATGTTTCTTTCCCAGTACTTCAGTTTCCCCTGTCAGTATCATTCCACCAATGCTCCATACTCATTCATACATCTACCACCAACCCTGTATAATGTTTCTTTCCCAGTACTTCAGTTTCCCCTGTCAGTATCATTCCACCAATGCTCCATACTCATTCATACATCTACCACCAACCCTGTATAATGTTTCTTTCCCAGTACTTCAGTTTCCCCTGTCAGTATCATTCCACCAATGCTCCATACTCATTCACACATCTACCACCAACCTGTATAATGTTTCTTTCCGAGTACTTCAGTTTCCCCTGTCAGTATCATTCCACCAACGCTCCATACTCATTCATCCATCTACCACCAACGCTGTATAATGTTTTCTCTCCCAGTACTTCAGTTTCCCCTGTCAGTATCATTCGACCAATGCTCCATACTCATTCATACATCTACCACCAACGCTGTATAATGTTTGTCTCCCAGTACTTCAGTTTCCCCTGTCAGTATCATTCCACCAATGTTCCATACTCATTCATTCATCTACATGTTGCTCTTACCAGAAAGACAAACGGGCGAAGCCTGGGAACCTTTGAAAAGGCAGTGCTCTTTCGGAATTCGGGCAGCATTCGATATAAAATTACTGTTTCCTTTATTTGCCAAACGGGAGAGTCGTGGTAACGCGGCCTCAGAGTGACGATCAACATTCACCCTCCCCCGAGCACTCATTTCGCCGCCATATTTCCCACGTGCTCTTCTCTGGAGTCCAACACGCATACACTACAAGCACTGTATCCTTGACGAACGCACAGTATTTAATGGACAGAGCACACAGCAGTCTGAGTGTTCAACTGCTTAAACACAGCACACACACAAACCTGTCTGAACATTCAACAAGCCAGAGAATGACCGCAGCGCGCAACACTCTCAACCCGTTCCCTGTTTTTGTCCCTACATATGACTTTCCACACAAACACTCAGATTTTAACAGACACTGCAAAACTGGCCAAGGTCTTAGCAACAGATTTACAATCGATCATAATTGATATCTCGTAAACGGCTAGATTTAGAATCGATTATATTGACCAGTTGTGTTTAGGTTACTGATACAAGTGGACTAAATACTATTGTACTTTAACAATGTGTAATTATATATTGACATGTCCTATATCAATGTATTTTGATCAACAGGATAAATAAATGATGATGATGATGACGATCAAACTTTTTCTCCAGCCTCATCTTGCACCTCACAGAAAACACAAACCAAGGTCGACGAGCTATCACAAATACACGCAGGTGTTCCCAGACACGAAGCGTGGTTGCCAATATACTGAACAAGCAGTAGCGGACAGCCGACAAGGGTAGGTACTCCAACCTCAGGGTCGGGCGAGGGGCTAACAACCCCTCAACGTAAAAAATCAGCATGTTACGAAATGTTACACACGGCCTCGAAACTTAGTTTAAATTCTGCGAATTCCTGCTGCCATTCTGTCCAAAATGTCGCGCCCTCCCGCTTGCCGTCTAAAATACAAGGCTGAAACTTGGCAACACAGCAGAATCAGCCGCTTTGCCATGCAGCAGTGAAAGACACAACGGGAACAAGTGGAGCCCAGAGTCACAGATGAAATCTGTGACGAAAGCCGCAGAATACGCGCCCTTTGACCATAAAACAAATCAAGATATGTTTATAAACAACTTAACCACCAGTAGTTTTGTTACAAATCAACAACTATAACAATAAACTGATACAACTGGCAGATCAAACTACCGCGGGATGTCATGAAATATCAACTGACACGGGAACGGAACACGGCACGTCCACTGAAGAGGCTTCGGGGTTGTTATACTGCGACCGGGACGGGTCATGAGGCCTGAGTCCTTGCAACTGTGATGATGACGACGACGACGACGACGAAATGTACGAAGTGCAATGCTGCCTGCTGTTACACAACTTGGTCTCCAACATTAAGGGAATGACAAAGGCTGATGGTGTGTGAGCACAGGGTGATCAGGAAATGGCGATACTGGTGGTCACACCCAGACTGTAGCACAAGAAGCTCGCTCACAAGCCCGGAACACTGATTTTCGTTTTAAAAAAAACTGATCTACAAGGTACACGTGTACCGACACGTTTGGCCTTTCAGATACAGTCACTGTCAAATGGCGCAAGGTACCTTGGGCCCTCGTACCGGCACGTACAACTGGTGTTAAGGACGGTCGTTCCGCGAGTAGTGGTAGGGATCGAACGGATGGTCAACGAAGACCTTGGAGAACCACTGGTTGGAATGCGCCCAATTCTCTTGCGATATGACGCGTGCTTTCCCACGGCTCTCGTTTCACAGCTGCAATTATGGCATACCGATTGCCCGGTGTCGCTACAGCCCGAGGGCGACCTGCATTCCCGACTGCCGCACATGTTGTACTTCTTGTCCGACGGCGACGCTGATACAATGGTGGAAACACATCGGCGTCTGTATAACGTCCACCAGTACAACGTAGCGCGTATTTCCGTGCATGTCGCAGTATTCGTCGTGCGTCTGTTCCGTGACCATTTGATCACAAATGATTCCTGCGGTACGCCGTGTCTTCAGCGCGCTTTACCGTCTGAGAAATTGGTTACCTCACTTGACGGTGACATGTATCAGGTGACATGTGTCAGGTGACATGTATCAGGTGACATGTATCAGCAAGAATTAACGTCTCAGGTGTATGTGGCACATTTTCGACCAATTTTTTAAAACAACGAATCACACTGTGGGCAGCTTTTGCGCGAATTTCGTTTCACCCTCTGCACATCGTATGTCCGACATCTATACTCTGCGAGATTTCAGGTTCTCACGGCGGTGTCTGTGAAGATTACGGTCTTTGGTACACAGGACCAATGTCTAAGGAGAACTTGCTCTGTCTTCGGCGTGGAGGAGCAAACCGTAGTGGGCATAGGAACAGGAAGCAGATACCAATCGACGCGGAGTGACACTCCGCAATACCGCTGTGAGAACCTCAAATGTCGCACGGTATCCCACATCCTAGCCACAACTTCTGCACATCTCGATCACTTCCTCCCACGTCAGTGTACCAGACGCTATACCGCTGTGAGAACCTCAAATGTCGCACGGTATCCCACATCCTAGCCACAACTTCTGCACACCTCATCACTTCCTCCCACGTCAGTGTACCTGACGCTATACCGCTGTGAGAACCTCAAATGTCGCACGGTATCCCACATCCTAGCCACAACTTCTGCACATCTCGATCACTTCCTCCCACGTCAGTGTACCAGACGCTATACCGCTGTGAGAACCTCAAATGTCGCACGGTATCCCACATCCTAGCCACAACTTCTGCACACCTCATCACTTCCTCCCACGTCAGTGTACCAGACGCTATACCGCTGTGAGAACCTCAAATGTCGCACGGTATCCCACATCCTAGCCACAACTTCTGCACATCTCGATCACTTCCTCCCACGTCAGTGTACCAGACGCTATACCGCTGTGAGAACCTCAAATGTCGCACGGTATCCCACATCCTAGCCACAACTTCTGCACACCTCGATCACTTCCTCCCACGTCAGTGTACCAGACGCTATACCGCTGTGAGAACCTCAAATGTCGCACGGTATCCCACATCCTAGCCACTTCTGCACACCTCGATCACTTCCTCCCACGTCAGTGTACCAGACGCTATACCGCTGTGAGAACCTCAAATGTCGCACGGTATCCCACATCCTAGCCACTTCTGCACACCTCGATCACTTCCTCCCACGTCAGTGTACCAGACGCTATACCGCTGTGAGAACCTCAAATGTCGCACGGTATCCCACATCCTAGCCACAACTTCTGCACATCTCGATCACTTCCTCCCACGTCAGTGTACCAGACGCTATACCGCTGTGAGAACCTCAAATGTCGCACGGTATCCCACATCCTAGCCACAACTTCTGCACACCTCATCACTTCCTCCCACGTCAGTGTACCAGACGCTATACTGCCTGAAGGACAGAACTGACCCACACCTGAGCAAACAGTTCTGAGAACTGCTCTTTGTGCATGGAGCTGTGACACGTTTGTTTTGGGTTATGGCAAATTTGAACGTAAAGTTGCGTTATGTGTGTCGCGATTGGTAGCGGCACAGAAGGAACTTGTGGACAGATTAGATTGGACAGGATATAGACAGACATACAGAGTGACTGGTGGATGGATAGCTAGATAGATAAATAGATAGATAAATACATAGATCGTAAGATAGATAAATAGTAAGATGGCTAGATAGATACATGGATAGTAAGACAGACAGATACATAGATAGTAAGATAGGCAGATACATAGATAGTAAGATAGATAGATCCATAGATATTAAGATATACAGATACATAGATAGTAAGATGGATAGATAGATACATAGATAGTAAGATAGATAGATCCATAGACAGGATAGATAGACAGATATAGATAGATAGAGAGGTAGATAGATTAGATATATATATATATATATAGACAGGTAAAGGTAAAGGTAAAGTTCACCCTAGAACAGGCCACGAAGGCCCAGAGAGGGAGTAGAGGTATAGCTCTACTCTTTCTTTAACCTCGGCGCTAGATGGGGGTGGGTGGTCAACGCCACGCCCCGGCCGCTTTACCCCTGAATGACCCGGTACCAATTGTATAGGAGGCTGGGTAGGCCCCAGGGCCGGTCTGGACAGGTGCGGAAAATCTCGCCCCCACCGGGACTCGATCCCCGGACCGTCCAACCCGTAGCGAGTCGCTATACCGACTACGTTGTAGATAGATAAATAGATAGGCACATAGATTAGATAGATACACGGATAGATGGATAGATAGATGGTGAAAGATAAATACATACATAGATACATACACACAGATAGAGGCAGATAGATTAGATAGACGTTGATTAGATATATAGATAAATAGATAGGCACATAAGATTTGATAGATGGATATAGCTAGATGGATGGATACAGATAGATACACACATACATACATAGATACATACATACATACACACACATACATACATAGATACACATACATACATAGATACATAAACGGATACATGCATATGTGTGAAGTACTAATCTTTAACGAAAACAAAAATTTCATGAACTGCACAGACCCTGAAGATGGAGACAGCAAGCTCCTTCGAAACGTTGGTATCTGTAATGTCGTCATTTACAGCACCCAGACCTCAAGCGAAGCTCGTGCGGCAACGTCGAGTCTCGCCCCTTACGGACTGAAGACGAGTCTAGCCACCGACGCAGCCATACTGTGGCAGTGTGGCAACACACGATTGCAACAGTCAAACTGAGCACTTGGTAACACTACTTTACGTCAATGTAATACGGACTTCATACAATCTTTAAACGCATTCACCCTCTTGGGGAAGGGGGAAAAAGCGGGCGTATTTTATAACACGTCGAATGGCTGGATGATTCATGAACTAGATAGAATATGGAAGAACGCCGTCACGCCTGAAGGGACTAAGAAAAGTTATGACAGCCCTCTGTCAGAGCATGAGAGATTAGAACCGCTAAGCTAACCGGTTCGGTACGGAGGTCGACATGTTAAAAGCTTGTCAAGCCTGGCTGATGATGGCGTCATTTAATGGATTCAAGAACACGGGGTTCAATTTTGGTAAACGTACGTCGAGAAGGCCGAAATTCAAGTAAATGAAAACACTTACTGTACCACGATTACTCTTTTCGAATGTGACATCGTGCAGTCTGATAAAAATTTCGCAACCATTCGGAGAAACCTACTGTTCCCATCTGCAGGGTGCGATACTCTTCTACACGAGGAGTCAATGTGGGCCTTGTGGTCATCGGTCCAAGCTTCTTCTCGCACGCTTCGGTATTTTCCTCCCGAATATCATATTCCATCAGCAGCTGGCACAACAGGCCCATAAGCGGCCTCAGTACTATGAACCTCGGCCTCATCCCACCTCAAAAATTAAAAACAGGTACAAAACTACACGGCGTCACATTCCGGAAGACAGCATTCTTTACAATGCAGCTTGGTTTGGTCTGAAGAAACCTACTTTCAATACTTGCTGTCAGTGTTGGCGGCTAAATTTTATAGGCAGATCAAAACATTATGCGAAATTTTTCAAGGCCTCCTCTGCACAACCACAAATTCAGAATTCACGGGCATTGGATGTCACTTACCTATAAAACCAGATCCGGAAAAGAAGCTTTATTAATTCGCCTGTTGACTCTCTTCTCCCAACAGAAAGGCCAGGATACAATTGTTACTGCTTTGAACTTGAGCTGCTTTTCAATCACATTTATAATTACAGTTGAACAATACGAACACTTTTCACAACATCCCGCTCTGATAAATTCACGAAAGGCTTTTGAAGCAAACACAGAACACGTGTATCAAACATACCATCACAGCGCCGACATTCCGCAACACACATCAACGAGACAACTGCATGCTCAAACAGCGGCTACAGAGCGGTCCCTTTCATGAAAGTGGGGTCGGCGCATGCGCAATTTAGTGTTATGAACAGTGGCGCTGTCCTACGAGAATAGGGCGAACTGACATTAATGATACAACAGCAAGGTGGCGTTGGAAGCTTAAAATAAACAATTATATACATAAATTAAATAGCAGGGGCTGAATAAATTGATAGTAATTTGTTCTAAGTTCGCATTATCAGTTTATTGAGCCACGAACACAATATGTGAATACGTTAAACACGATGTTAATGTAAGTTTCAGGACTGAAATAAATTTACAATCTACAGGAAACCTTGTGGCACGGTGCAACGCAAAATTTTTAACGTTACGCAATAAAAAAAACAGCAAAATTTAACAGTATTACAAGATAACTCATTAAAAATATTGACATACCTATACACACAATGAAATAACAACGATAACAATGCTACTCAAACTCACACACTCAGTTCACTTACTGATGTTTCTTTACATATCCGTTCCTCACCCTTCGCAGTCCCAGTCCACACTCTACAATCGCCAATCTACCGATCTCCCTCTTCTATTACTTGTTATTTGATGGCTCTTCTACTCCTACTGATGTTTTCTCCCACCGTGGGAAAGTCAAAATGTTCGTATGTATTGTCAGAAGTGTTTTATTTTTATGACTTGGAAAATATCGGGGCATTTGGCGCCCTGAACCGAATTTTGCTTGAAACCAATAAAACTGGGAGTGTCCCAGGAAAACCGGGACGAATGGGATCACTATTCCTTCCGTATAATTACAGCATCATCGCTTTCATCTGACGCTTTCTACTGCAGTGCAGAAACGCACAAGGTACACAGCCTTCACGCACAATACACCGAACTGAATGTGGCGCTGTGATCGCTTGTCATATCAGGCTATCGGCGCACAAAGCGAATGGCGTCACAGAACCTGTCAGCTCTTCATATAGCATTGTATTGCTTTCTAATACTGCTTCGACAGACGTAGAGACGCTAGACTAACGACATTTGTCATACATCATAGCAGTATGTAACTCCGTAACATATCGAAACACATTATTTTTGCACTAAAACACTTCAGCTGATCGTAATAAGCACAGTATTTATTTTACGGAACACATTTGTTAAGACGTACGATACACGAATTCCCAGCTTAGTGTATGAATAGGCTTAGTGTATGAATACATTCCGACCGGCAGCGGGAAAAAAATGGGGAGAACGCGGTACGAACTGGATGTTTATATAATTCGGGTTAGTTACGACAGTAACTCAATGCTGAATGGCAGACATTTCTGTCGACATGCTGCCCGGTAGCTACTGAACGTAATGTTATATTAATTCTTACGGAAGACAGACAGGCCGTCACTTATACGCAGACGATCAACCGGAAGACAGTCTGGTACCATACTGCTGGACATCTTCTGTCCTTGAAACTCAACCCAACAAAGTGGGTGACCTGCCTAAGGCCTTTGCCCTTTGAATCCTTAAAAACCGACGTGAAGGAACTTTTCTATTTAATTCTCCCCGATATCTTGAAAAGAATTGCTTTGTTTCAAAGTTCCAGATCTTCGCCCGCTTGTCCTTCTGATAATAGTAGTGGCACGGTGACAGGTTTTTTTCCCGTACTTCGGTTTTCCAGTGTCACTCCACCAATGCTCCACAATAATTCATTCATCCATCACCGACACTACAGTGACATTGCTGTTAAATGACATCCGTAAAAACATGCAGCGATAATTGGCGTGAAGGCCCAAATCCAGAGGTTTTTGTAATGACAGTGGTGTCTTCTGTGAGACAGGAACGTACTTTGTATGTATCATTTAGACGAGCCTCTTAAAGTACGCAAATAATACTTTTTTCTAAATCCCACCAATGCCCGCTACAAGCCCTGCCTGGCCACTGTCACTGTCCGACACGCACTGACATCAGGATGCAGCAGTCACAGCTGGCCACTGTCACTGTCCGACACACACTGACATCAGGATACAGCAGTCACAGCGGCCACTGTCACTGTCCGACACGCACTGACATCAGGATACAGCAGTCACAGCTGGCCACTGTCACTGTCCGACACGCACTGACATCAGGATACAGCAGTCACAGCTGGCCACTGTCACTGTCCGACACCACTGACATCAGGATACAGCAGTCACAGCTGGCCACTGTCACTGTCCGACACGCACTGACATCAGGATGCAGCAGTCACAGCTGGCCACTGTCACTGTCCGACACGCACTGACATCAGGATACAGCAGTCACAGCTGGCCACTGTCACTGTCCGACACGCACTGACATCAGGATACAGCAGTCACAGCTGGCCACTGTCACTGTCCAACACACACTGACATCAGGATACAGCAGTCACAGCTGGCCACTGTCACTGTCCGACACACACTGACATCAGGATACAGCAGTCACAGCTGGCCACTGTCACTGTCCGACACCACTGACATCAGGATACAGCAGTCACAGCTGGCCACTGTCACTGTCCGACACGCACTGACATCAGGATACAGCAGTCACAGCTGGCCACTGTCACTGTCCGACACGCACTGACATCAGGATACAGCAGTCACAGCTGGCCACTGTCACTGTCCGACACGCACTGACATCAGGATACAGCAGTCACAGCTGGCCACTGTCACTGTCCGACACACACTGACATCAAGATACAGCAGTCACAGCTGGCCACTGTCACTGTCCGACACGCACTGACATCAGGATACAGCAGTCACAGCTGGCCACTGTCACTGTCCGACACGCACTGACATCAGGATACAGCAGTCACAGCTGGCCACTGTCACTGTCCGACACGCACTGACATCAGGATACAGCAGTCACAGCTGGCCACTGTCACTGTCCGACACGCACTGACATCAGGATACAGCAGTCACAGCTGGCCACTGTCACTGTCCGACACGCACTGACATCAGGATACAGCAGTCACAGCTGGCCACTGTCACTGTCCGACACGCACTGACATCAGGATACAACAGTCACAGCTGGCCACTGTCACTGTCCGACACGCACTGACATCAGGATGCAGCAGTCACAGCTGGCCACTGTCACTGTCCGACACGCACTGACATCAGGATACAGCAGTCACAGCTGGCCACTGTCACTGTCCGACACGCACTGACATCAGGATACAGCAGTCACAGCTGGCCACTGTCACTGTCCGACACGCACTGACATCAGGATGCAGCAGTCACAGCTGGCCACTGTCACTGTCCGACACGCACTGACATCAGGATTCAGCAGTCACAGCTGGCCACTGTCACTGTCCGACACGCACTGACATCAGGATACAGCAGTCACAGCTGGCCACTGTCACTGTCCGACACGCACTGACATCAGGATACAGCAGTCACAGCTGGCCACTGTCACTGTCCGACACACACTGACATCAAGATCCAGCAGTCACAGCTGGCCACTGTCACTGTCCGACACACACTGACATCAGGATACAGCAGTCACAGCTGGCCACTGTCACTGTCCGACACACACTGACATCAGGATACAGCAGCAGTCACAGCTGGCCACTGTCCATGTCCGACACACACTGACATCAGGATACAGCAGTCACAGCTGGCCACTGTCACTGTCCGACACACACTGACATCAGGATACAGCAGTCACAGCTGGCCACTGTCACTGTCCGACACACACTGACATCAGATACAGCAGTCACAGCTGGCCACTGTCACTGTCCGACACACACTGACATCAGGATACAGCAGTCACAGCTGGCCACTGTCACTGTCCGACACACACTGACATCAGGATACAGCAGTCACAGCTGGCCACTGTCACTGTCCGACACACACTGACATCAGGATACAGCAGTCACAGCTGGCCACTGTCACTGTCCGACACGCACTGACATCAGGATACAGCAGTCACAGCTGGCCACTGTCACTGTCCGACACGCACTGCATCAGGATACAGCAGTCACAGCTGGCCACTGTCACTGTCCGACACGCATGACATCAGGATACAGCAGTCACAGCTGGCCACTGTCACTGTCCGACACCACTGCATCAGGATCAGCAGTCACAGCTGGCCACTGTCACTGTCTGACACGCACTGACATCAGGATACAGCAGTCACAGCTGGCCACTGTCACTGTCCGACACACATGACATCAAGATACAGCAGTCACAGCTGGCCACTGTCACTGTCCGACACACACTGACATCAGGATACAGCAGTCACAGCTGGCCACTGTCACTGTCCGACACACACTGACATCAAGATTACAGCAGTCACAGCTGGCCACTGTCACTGTCCGACACACACTGACATCAAGATACAGCAGTCACAGCTGGCCACTGTCACTGTCCGACACACATGACATCAGGATACAGCAGTCACAGCTCTGTACCAAACTGTACACTGCATTACAGGCAGAACACAAATAATGTTTTGCAGACTGCAGGATGTCCGACTTAGCATACATCGTGTCAGCTTGCTTCCTTCCAATTACATGTTAAATTACGATATCAACTGTTGGTGTTACTGCGCCACTTAACGCAACAAAATTTTGAATTCTCATACATAATATTTGAAGGTGGTGTTTCCCAAATGGCATTCTGTGGAATACCAGCGTTCTATGAAGTGGAAATAATGACTCCATAAGAAAATTCCATTCCAATACAAAATTATTATTAATTTCACTTCTGAAATAGTAAACTAAATACAATTACGAGTTTATAGTGTTTGTTATAGAGCGGCACGTTAGTTTGTTTAGAGCGACGTAGTTTGTTATAGAGCACACGTTAGTTTGTTATAGAGCGGCACGTTAGTTTATATGGCAACATTTTGATATACTTGAAATTAAATTTTTGTTTTAAAAGGTTCTGACGACGGTATGTGACATGAACTGATGGGTTTCTGGACTTTGTCCGTCGTCCGGAAATCTAAAACAAATAGGTATCTCTATCTAAGGGACCCAACAGAGTAAGTGTTGCCAAATTAAATTAGGCAACAATGTGCTAAGGAATGTGGTGTAACAACGGATAGTGTGGACAGGCGTAACAACTGTACTTGTGAGGTTAAAACAGACGCAAATCATAAACAATTTCTTCACAAATATTCACAAACTGTGGCTATATTCACATGAAACAATTACAATTATGCAGTATTTTTACCTAAAACTACATTCTACATTACTTAAGGTGTAAGACTTTCTCTAAGTGTCATCTTCCAAAGATTTTAAAACAAAGTTTCAATGACTGACTTGAGGGTTTTCATGATCACCCATTTTTTGTTTTATCTTTTTGGTCTATGAACACAGAACACATGAAATAAAATTTAAAAGTTTCCCTGAATAATTAAAAACAAAAAAAAAGAATTGCTACAAACATTAATTTGTACAGGACAAAACATGTCTTCAGCTTAAAACTGTTGGCAACACAGACAGGACTTTTAACTTGCATCAAAAATGCTTATTTCAATTATTCTTTTACACAAAGTGTCAAAAATATATATACAAAGTATATAAATATATATACTTTTCATCATCATCATTATTATTATTTTTTCACATGAAAAAAATGTAATATTGTACTGTTTTTAAAACTACTGGCAATTAATTAAATATCTTGCGTTTTTTTCCACACAAAACATACACACAAAACACAAGGTCTATTGTTTTTTTTTTTTTCACAAAATTATTTTCATCTTGCAAAACTATCTTTTCATCCGACATCACGGACCACACACATCCGACATCTTTCAAAATTGTTTCAAACATACTTTTATAGAAAATGGTCTTCATTTTCATTTTTTGGAAGGATTTACCCATTTTTTATGTTTCTTCCTCATAATTATTTCTACCTAAACAGTTCTGGGGGTGAAGGAAGAGGGTGATTTTATGTTTTTGTTGCTTTCAATTGTTTTTATTAATAAAAATGGCAGAGTTGGTGGGTCAACATGGTGGTCTCTAGAAAAATTAAATAATTTGAAAGGCATCAAAAAGGGGGCCGGATTATACACAGACTACCATTTGCTAGGAATACAGTCACTTGTTTCTTGGCACTTAAAATGCAGCACTGTTACCACCATCTTCCATAATCTAGGTCAACAGACTAAAAACTATTTATGGGTTTTATGTCTTTTCTTACAAAAATGAAGCGACAAGGAAACATATATCGGAGGTATTTCTCATGACCTAAAACTTGTACTTTACACATGAGCCTCAGGAAAAGGGTTCTCTGTCACAGAACTTTGCCCCCTTCACAGACTGAGTCTTCTTTTGACAGTTTGCCCTGAGGACTACAGAACTTGGGGCTGTGCAGCGTGTCACAGTGTAGTTTTACGCTGTTTCATTAACCAGGTGCGTCAAGATGGATAACAGCAAAATAACATTTGGCGTGTCAACAGCCAGCGCGCCATCACTACTGAACACTTTATGCGCACATTCCATATATACACACATTTTCACATAGTTTCTGCCACATCATGCTACCAGTGAAGAAGTTAAACAACAACGCACGTTGCACAGCCCTCAAAATTAAAAGTGCATGCTACATAGCAAGTTCATACTTTGGAATTACAAATACATCCTACCAATGATTCTACAATACTGTCCTGTATATTACTTTATAAATTATCAGTATTATTAATATTATTATTATTAAATATATCCCTCATGTTAATTGTAGTTTATGCTGAGGAAAAAAAAAAAAAGAACAGTAATAATTTTCCTTTACATGAGTTTCAGAAATGAGCATTCATCTATCACTAAAACTTATCATCATCATCCTTTATAAAAATGACTGCCATTACTTAATTACTACAATCAGTTCTTGGGCACATTCACAAACATTCTAAAATAAGTAATAATAAATAGTATGTCACTAGAATACACAAGGGTAAAGATGGAAAAACAGAATCATATGCATATATATATACAGACATCGTAAATTATCAGCTTTTTTGTGTTTCAAATATAGTATTGTCAAAATACTAAGTCTTGTTTTCCCACTATATTTAAACTACTGACAACTGTTTTATTCCACTTATTTCAAAAAATAGTTCATATATTTTTGATACTGAGTCATGATTATGAGGGGACTTGTTTAAATATTTTGAGGTAAAAGAGGGATTGGGGGGGAGGGGGGGGTTTGCTCTAAAAAAAAAAATATGCAACCCTCTTCCAACCTGTGAATTCCATTCGTTTAAAAACTGCTTGTGACCACTCAAATAATACGGTAGAGGTTTGGAAATAAGTTCCATATAACCACGCTACATGCATCATTTCATTAACTTAGAAAAACATAGTTCTAAAATAAATATAAATACATTATTAATAAAAATGCACATACACTATCTTGTCATAATACAATACCAGGGCCTGGATGTTTATGTCCTGAACGCAGATAATGTGCGCAATGTGACACGTGCATCAGACGCTACGATCACAGTCATCACAAATGCCGGAACATATCTATAAATGACGCTACCTTTACTGTCATCAGAATGCCTCACTGTGCTACACACAACTCAGAAATGCTAACATACGCATACGCACGTTACGCGAGAAACGAGACCAGAATTTATAAAAATTTGTGCACAATCAAACTGTCATTTCTCATTGCAGTCACAAATCTGCATTCTTACGAACTAACAAACATCTGGGCCCTTCACTTTGGACTGTTTCAGTGACTAACTTTGGTGTAAATGTCTGCATAATTGAGCCTGCCTCTTCAATTCTATATACAGTATGCATTTTAGAAATTATAACTTAAGACAAACATCCTACATAATTAGTACTTTGGTTCAAATGAAAAAAACATCTCAGAAGATGCAAGTCTTCTGAGATGTGGTGCTGTGTTGTTTGGCAAGCCGAACTGCAGTGCCTCAGAGTCAAGCTAGACCCGAACACAAAGACACTGCAGTCGTTCGAAACATCTCGATCTACCCGCACAACTACACGCTGTCACACATCACAAGACTTGAATCTTCAGCAACACCGCTGTGAGAACCTCAAATCTCGAAAAACATTCCTTTTATCAACGTGCACGCGGTCTGAACGCCAACATGCTGCAAGATGGTACAAGTGTCAGCATGTAATGTACCATATTTTGCAAACCGTAGTATGCTCCAGACCATAAGACACACCAAAACTTTAGAAGGCAAATTTATGGGGGGGAGGGGGATTTATTCACGTCTGAAACTCAAATTCACAAATACTTATTCAACAAAATGGTAGAACAGCACAGAGCTTATACTGGCCATATTTATATACTTTCAGATCACGAGAGACAGGAGGAATTTATGCTGTACTTTTCAGGGAATAGCGTGTGTCTTGTAGTCTGCAAAATACAGTAAATTAGTTACATGATGGCGCAGTGACAGTTCCACATGACAGTTATGTACACTGATTCAGAATGACACGTTTCACTCAAACCAGACAATTCAATTGTGCCTTGAAGTCATATAAAAAGTGAAGACAAAATACAAACAACAAAAAAAAAAAAAACACAGAAATGAGATCTGTAGGACTTAGCAACTTAACATTTAATTACATCTATAAAAACAGTTCAGTAAAAAAATTACCTGGGAAATTGGACTAGCTACGTATTTTGTGAAAGACTGTAAGAAGATGGTGTACTGTCAGCAAGCAGTAAGAACGGTACAAAAGTAACGGACTGTAAGGTCACTTGAAACACTGTGATGTCACTCAACTGACACTGACTCAGCCCAGCAGCAACAACCAGAAAACGCACAACACTTCTGAGCACGATCTAAACTACACGAAACAAATAGAACTGTAATGCATGACTGTGACTGTTAGAGAAAAAATATTTTCTCTGCCCGTGCAGATGTACATATTGAAATCTCAGCCACGCTGGCCTTGCTACCAGACCACAGTGTCACGTCGCAGATGTCGACAACCGGCAGACAGCTGTCAATCATTAATGTCATGTGCAATTATGGCTCTCAGGTTTTGGCTGCATCAAATGTTGAAGCTGTTGTTACAGACTAGGCACAAATCTTGAAACAGTAAAGACGAAGATTAAAGTCGCTGAACGACAGGGGTAGCCTTAGACTAGCTGCTAGAAACAGACGCCCTAGACAGACCATGCACTTGGCACATCCCCCAACGAACATCTTAGCAGAGTCTTCTGGTGAACAGGGAAGTATTTTGCACCTACTTTCTCGTTAAAGTTCTCAAACATATTTTTTAACTGAAGCATAATTATTTGGTTTGTCCACACGTCCAGCCACTGTTTCTGAGATCAAATAAACTAGCGGTGTTGTACCAGACTGTACATCTGCCATCTTTCCCCTTGAACAGTAACAGTAAAATGGCTTCCAGTTCTGCGAATTACCAATCAGATAACCACAGTTTCAAATTTGTGTTACTTTTTCAAACTTTCATATTTCCATTAAATTTGGTGCCCCACTTGACTTTGAGCCCCAGGCAGCCGTGTTGTTCACTTGCATTAACAGGCCGTCCTTGTGAGCCGGTATGCAAAGTAGCTAATTTCAAAATCTGAAGGAACGTGACACAGAGCGCGAGCGTCCCACTGCTCAGGCAATAACAGTGCTTATGCAGGTGACACAAATCACAAATGACAATAGTGGTAACACTAGTGAGGGACTAGAAACAGCAATACTGTCTTGTGTAAACACACGAAGGCAAGAATCTTGGGGGAGGGGGGGGGGGTTGTACCAGGTACTTCTGTCTTCCGGACAGTCTGCTTCACCACTGATATTCCACCCACTGCTGGTATCATCTCAATGCAATTTATTTCTATATCAGCTACATCATCAGTTATCAACACATAACCAGCATCTGCCATTACCATAGAGTCAAACCTTTCTAGATCCAGTGCTAAACACTACACAGTTTGGATGTCATCAGCAGTCGGTCTAGTCCCAATGAAAAAATATCAAAAGGAACAGTAGAAAGAGGGATGAACAGAAGCACAGCCCCCAAGATAAGCTTTGAGATTCATCACGCTCTGTCACATTACCTAACAGCGCAGGACAGGACACAAAGTGCAGTGCTGTACAGTACAGTACAGCACTGCACTTTGGTGTCAAAACAAAGATCAGAGGGAGAAAATATTGAATGTTCAGAACAGAAGTGGAACAGGAGAACTGACTGGCCTGACCTCTCTATCACAAACATAAGACTATAATAATACTACTAGCTGCATTATTTAGGATGGTTTGATATGTAATTCGGTGCTGTGCAAATTGTAATAAAATTGTGTGAGTGATGAACTGTCAGGAAAAATAAATAATTACACTAGTAAATTCTCTATATATATAGGAAAGTCATACATTAAACGCTAAACTAACTAACTCTCAAAGTGCAGTAAAATTCCCAGATAAAATCAAGTATTGAAAATAAAGTCAATGATGTATGTGGAACTTAATGGTGCTGTGATGTATGATGGGATGACGCGTTCTACTGAACTAAGCACAACCATATGGGCTCACACAGCTTCAGAACACAGAATATCCACCAAACTTGGTCAGGTTTGTAAAAGGTTATATTTCAAATTACATAAGAAAACTCTAACATGATGTTAACAATGACACAGCGTCATTCACGAATAATGTGATCATAAAACAGGTCACAGTTGGTATGGTGACGAGGACGTAGAGAATCAGGTTCCATTCCTGGCGGCGGTGGAGAATTTTCTTTTTGCCACCACATCCAGTGGCTTCGAGGATCATCCAGTCTGAAAACGCAAGTCTTCTGGGAAGTGAAACTATGTCATTGGACAAATAGTTCTCTACATTTTGAAGGATCGTAGTGCCTTCATATTCCGACACTACAATCCTCCGAATGTTGGAAACAATTCACATCCCAGAGAGATGAAACTTCAGCAGCAGGATTGTGAGAACTGCAACTACCCCCTCCCACCTCTCATATACAATACATACGGAGGACTTTCTCCCTGGAGATACCAAAATGGGGACCTGATGCAACTCCTCACTTTCATCTAGCGCAGGAGGTGAAGAAATAGTGGAGCTATACCTCCATAAAAAGGCCACAGCTTACAGTGGGCAGTAGTGCCAATCAATTGGAGCTTTCTTAGCTTACAAATTTGAAAAAAGTCCCCTTTAAATGTGCAAGATCTTTAAGTGCCGTACTTCACGGCCTTGTATCTCAATTTAAATGCTGTGAAACATTAAGCAGAGACCACAAGATGGCTGCTTGGGCTTTCACTGCATCCACAGGTCAGACTTCTTATTGCTACACAGTATCTCTGAGGAAAAAACATTTATTTATCCACCTGCGTATCATCCCTCGCCACTCTCTGTTCACATTACTCCACAATTCATGGCGTGATTAACCTGACTACCTGTGTGTGTCTCAAGTTGTCAACACTGCAGCGGCCACACTGCTTCACGTTACGCGCCTAACCTCACTCACTGCTGCACTGTGTTAAACATTTACACGAAATTAGGACTGTATAAATTTTTACACTCCTCAAAATAATCTATTCTGAAATGTAATGTTCTTCATATGCTACAGTTATATCACAGAGAATTTTATGCTATTCATACCGCGCACTGTCATTTGTACACACAACACTTGACCAACAGACGCAATCTTATTATACGCTTCTGTATTTACAATACAATCACTGTGATCAGTCAGACATGTTTCGATCGCTTGTTGGGATCATCATCAGGGGCTTTTTAAATTATAAATTACACATTACAAACTAACAATATAGGTAATTATTAAAAGCACAAAATGTATAAAGCTTAAAGCTGTAGGCTATCTCTCTGGAAATTAATGTTAAAAATATTGAGTTAAACATAAATATATACATAAATGTATATTTATATTCATAGTTAACTCATTAATTTAACTGATTCACAGCGACTGCATTGTAAATACAAAAAACATGTAATAAGAGTGCATCTGTTGGTCAAGGGTTATGTGATCACAGAGAATGCAGAATTAGAAATAAAGCCCTTCTTTATCGTATAAAAGAACTAGCCACAGTGCCACCATATAACACGGTTAACATAATATACCGGTCCTGAACCACTACGTCTCTAGCTATGACTTCCACAGACAACACTTCAGCTGATTAGTTCATATATATTATAGCCCTACAGGAATACTGTGAAAGCACAACTTCACTGAATAGTCACGCCATTAATCTAAAAAGTTCTTAGTGTGACATGTTATTGGCAAAGTAGCACACTGCAATGACGGCCGAAACATTTGCATCTCTTCACTGCTTCATCATGACAACTGCCATCTGGCATAGCTATCATCAATTAATCACTTACAAGCCTAGCACATTGTATATGGTAGATTTTATATATCTGCTATTTCTTGACAACTATGTTCATGTGTAAATATTCCTCTGTTCAGAGTGGGCGATTTAGAGCTTAAATTAGTCCATGAGACAGCTGCATACAAAACACTAGCAAGAGTCCATGATCAGTGGGTCCGTCACCACGGCATGGTGCGTCCTCGGGTTGCGGATGGAGGAACGGCCTCCGGATATGGAGGGTAGCTGCGAATACATTGCATAAGCAGTCGCGGACAGCCGACAAGGGGTGGTCCTCCAGCTTGGGGGTTGGGCGAGGTGCTAACAACTAAAAATTACCATGTTACAAAACACTGCACAAGGAATCAAAATTTCATTCAGGAAGAAATTAAGAGCAGATTGAAGTCTGGGGAATGCTTGTTATCATTCGGTGCGGAATCTTGTCTTCAGTTTGCTATCCAAAAACACAAAGATTAAGATATACAGAACTATAATTTTGCCTGTTGTTTTGCATGGGTGTGAAACTTGGTCTGTCACACTGAGGGAGGAACACAGGCTGAGGATTTTCGAGAATAGGGTGCTGAGGGAGATATTTGGGTCTGAGAGGGACGAGGTAACAGGGGAGTGGAGAAGACTACATAACGAGGAACTTAATGATCTGTACTCATCACCAAATATTATTCAGGTGATCAAATCAAGAAGAATGAGGTGGGCGGTGCACATAGCATGTATGAGTGAGGGGAGAGGTGCATACAGGATTTTGGTGGGGAGACCTGAGGGAAGGAGACCACTTGATAGACCCAGGCATAGATGGGAGAATAATATTAAAATGGATTTTCAAGAAGTGGGATTGGGTGGGGGGGACATGGAGTGGATTGATATGGCTCAGGATAGGGACAGATGGCGGGCTCTTGTGAGTGCGGTAATGAACCTTCGGGTTCCATAAAACGCGGGGAATTTCTTGACTAGCTGAGGACCTGTTAGCTTCTCAAGAAGGACTCTGCTCCATGGAGTTAGTTAGCAAGTAAGAGTCTCAAAACTGTCCGTATTAGGAAATATCCAGGCACTTTTACACAGAAAAACTAACTTATAGAAACAATTTTGTTAAAGATTCAAATATTCTGGGATATGATGCTACGTCATTTGGTGAGCAGGTCCTGATGTTTGGAAGGATCGGGAACCTCTCATACAATGAAACAGTGTCACATCCCAGAAGACTTACGTCTGCATTACCACCACTCTGAGAACCTCAAATGTCACAGCAATTTTGTTCCTACAGAAACTGATGAGATAGAATGTGACAAGTATTATGGAATATTTACAATGGCAATCAATACAATTTTAGAATGTTGCACTTCTCATCAAATAATACTCTACAGATCAGCAAATCTGCCATCAGAACTTTTAATGTAGAGACCTTGGGAAAGCACGAAAACAATGGATATTCTCAAGCCAGAAAAAGTCGTTGGTTTTATACATGCAGTGAAGAAGAGAAACTATCTTGTGTGACAAGAAATTGCATAAATATGCCTATTAGTGTCACCACGTCTGTCCACCTGCCCACATGTAACAATTCAAGATCTACTGACTGGGTTTTCATGCCAATTGATCTTGTAGGTTTGTACTAAAATTTGTTGATTATATCATACAACAATAAGACACATTATGTGAACACCTGTGCGCAACTCAAGTGTATGTAATTAAATATTTGTTGGTGCAAATTAAAAAAAAAAAAAGTTGTAAGAAGAAATAAAACACAATTTTACCAATTACGCTTTTTCTGCTCGTCTTCTGGCTTTTGATACAATTAAATGAAAGGGAGCAAATGTGTCAGAACTGTTACACTAACACACATTTCCTAACCTGTTAAAATTTGATATAAATAATTTATTTTGTGGAATTCATTAATTTTTTGGTAGAATATTTCCTATGTTCACTTAGCCTTAAAAATCTGTAGTATTTGCCAAACTGGAGAAACACACAAGCCATTATGCCTGGGCTTTGCCCAAATAATCATCCAAGAAAGTAACATGGCAAAGGTCACAGGTGCGTAGACAAAACTGCAGAACACAAATCCTAACCTACACGATTCATTAGACAATTATACAGAACATTCATCACTTTGTCTTACATAATTTGATAAATATAACCTCTTACAATACAAAATGCATATTGTGAAGACAATGGCATTGCCTTTCATGTGAGGAGAGGATACTAAACTATCATATTAAAAAAAACATGGTTTACTATTCAAACCATAATAGTTTCTAAAACAGAACTGATTTCAAGCCACACTGGTTTGATACTCATTTGGTGTACAGAGGAACATGTTGGCACTGTACTGTCTGGAGAGCTCCAACACTTCCAGGAATGTCACCAATTCAAACAGAAGTGAATCCCTTTGGATCTAACTACAGCACTTCTGAATGCAATGTCCTTAATTGAGGAAACATTTAGAACTCCAGTAAGTGCAATATTACAAAGACTATCTTTCCGTAACAGACTCCACTGCAGTGTTACCAACATTACTATGAATTTCCCTTCTGGTATTTCTCAGACTTATGGTCTGTTCTGCAATCTCTGCCATCTCCGCTGCCTGGCAGCTTGTACAGCTGACGGTCCACATTTCAGGCTACATCTGCAGAACACACCACGCCGCGATGTGCCGCGTTCATCAGACCGAAAATGCTGCAAGTAACCTTCAATTCGGTCCAACGAAAAGAAGGATTCTTAGTGCAGCAGTAGACACAGCCTCACGAGCTATGAGTGACAGCTGGGCCACACAAAGGCTTGGACAACGCTCTGGCTATCGCCTATCCTACAGCCCCACCTTCCTGGTAGGGGCCCGTCACCATACATGGATGCATTGGGAATAGAGTTGTCCAGGTGGTGGTTGTAAAGGTTGGGGTTCGCATAAGGAACTGTGATGTGTATGTTGGTGGTCGGTCAGTAGGAGGCAGGAGGTGGATCAGATCTGTAACTGAGCCACTGTTACTGTTGCCATTCCCTGAACCATTTGAACCATTATTACCACTACCTGCACTCGTGCCCCCACTGTTTGCACTTGAAGTGGTGATGCCAAGTTTACGCAATCTCATCTTTTCTTCCCATTCCTCCCAGCCATGTTTTGCTCGATTCAAATTCCGATGCTGGTAGAAGACTAAACTTATTCGAGTTGGATGCAATCTGTTGGGACGCCGCAAGGCTGTCGTGGAGTGCAATTCGTGCTTGGCACATTCAAACAACACTGAACCATGTCCCAGAGCAATAGCAACGCCTCCCATTTGGGAATCTTTGAAACACTCCTCATTGTCAATGTAATCAGTGATTTCACCTATAGGCTCTGACCGGGGTGGTTCTGGAACAACAGGAAAGAAGGGAGGTGGACCATACAAGTCCCAGCGATGGGGGTCCCAACGGGGGTGGTGAAACTGTCCAGCATACTGAGGGTGAAACTGACTCATCCCTTGATAACCATAGGGGGACGAATGATAGCATGCTGACCGAACGGCAGCTTCTTGCTTGGCGGACTGGCCCGCGTAGAACTGCGAGTTAAAGTCCACAGTCTGGTACGGGTAGTTCATATTCACATGTGGCGCAGATGCTGTTCGTGAATCCATATAGCCAGCAGCATCATTCCACCCACTACCAGGATATGCCTTGCTTTCTGAAAACATGGGATAGCCACCTGACATGAAAGAACCGCTAGAAGAACCACAGTAGCCGTAACTTGATGCGCAGGTGTTTAGAGTGGAAACAAACGGGTTGCCTGCATTGGCAGGTGAAGACGCTGCAGTGGGGCAGTAAGTTAGTTGCGCTGCCGCTACAGTGTGGTAATCACCAAGCTGCTTCGCATCATTTGCGGAAGACCAAGTTGATGACGAGAGGGCTTCCTGCTTAATGGCACTACATGAGCCCTTTCCTTGGGTCACCATACTGCAGGCACTGTCATCTGCCTCTGACCGGCTTGAATTGTTCAAGTACACATTGGATTTGCCACTCTGATTTCCATCTGGCTTATCATTATTCCCTGACCTACCTACATTTTGGTCTGCACCAAACCATGAGACAGATGAACTGAAATGTGGCGAGGATTCTGCCGAGCCAGAGGACTTGGCTTCCTCTTCAGATGTGCCTGTGCCACCCTCTTGAGTCCACGGCACAGAAGAGTCCTTGACAGCACTGCTACTTGATGAGCCATATTGCTGACTGTGGTTGTCCAGAGAAGGTTGTTTTGTAACACAATTTTCACCAGGAGGAAAGGGTTTCAAGAAGCCTTTACAGTAAGTTTGATTTGAAGGAGGATAATTTAAACCTTGAGATGCAGATGTAGGGGATGTGTTTGTTGACGCCATTTCATTTGTTGACATTGGTGATGCATTGCTGCTACTGCTGCTGCTGTTGTTGGAATGTATGTTTGAAGTTCGAGAGGGGGGCCTACCCTTAGGGATGCGGAAAGGAGAGGCTTGTGTTGGGGATATTGTGGGAGGTGGAGCTGGGGTCAGAGGATTGTAGTCCCAGGAGGACTGAGGTCTGTCAGGTGTTACCCAGCCTCCCCGACTTGAACCAGAGCAAGAGGATGAAGTAGACTGGTCTGTTGGGGTCAGAGGAAGTGGTACTGACATGGAGCGTTCAGGTGTTTTTGATGACTGTGGATTATTTTCCTGTGGTGTGTGAGGTTGCAGAAGGCCACCATCACCAGCATTTACAGAATGTTGTGCTTGAAGTGGGAGACTTAAAGACTGCTGCTGGGCTGGGTTAGGAGGCAGGGAGCTACTGCTGATGAGGGTCTGTTGCGGGCTGTTTGCTGGCTGTTGGGACTGTGGTGAAGAGAATGGAGAAGGTGGAAGGTGAGAGGGATAAGGAGACCTCTCTAATTGTCCTGAACCAGTTCCCGCATCATTGCCACTTGAAACAGGACTTCTCTGCTTGGCGGAACCACATGTGCTTGGAGACGATGCTGACGGGATCTTGGATTGTGCAGAGCTTAATGTGTCCGGTAGACCTGAGTCTGTCTGCCAATTCACTGTCTCCCCCTGCAAAACAGAAGGTTGTGTGGTTCCACTTTCCAAGAACAAGTCATTAGAACTACTCTGCTGCTGTGACTGACTGTGACTTGCCTGCCATGGAGATGACGGCTGCTGGAACACAAACGGACTAGAAGGAGTTGAAGCCTGGTTGTGTGGGCTTATCTGTCCACTGACCTGGGGCAGGCCTGAGGCAGCTGGACTGCTTGCAATGAAGTTACTGTAAGGTCCCACTGAACTTTTATTGAGAGGTGACTGTGGGGGATTTAGAGTTGAACTTCCTCCCAGGTTTGCAGAATGCCCCACACGAGTGTGGTTAGTTGTGCTATCGGGATCAGCCCTCCCATCCCGATCATTTGCCGAGGCAGCTAGGCCCATAGCTCCACCACCAAATGCACCATAATCACTTGCTCCCCAGCCAGTTATATTCCCAGAACCTAAATTTCCACTCACAGATGTAGCAGCTGTTGAGTTCAACCAGTTTTGTTTCCTCTGTGCTTCAGCTGCCATCCATGCGTGTGTCTGACTGCGGTGGTGTCCCCAAGCAGACCCTGCACCCCCAGCACCAGGAGAGCCATACACATCTGCACTACGCGAGTCAGCACCCTGGTGATGATGATAGCTCCAGCCTTGATACATGGACACAGGGCTGTCCAGCACTGTGGACGACACCTGCAAGATGGCACAACTGAATGAAAGGGCACAACTCACAAAATCTGAGGTTTCCACAGCATTTATGTTGAGGATAAAGAGTTCAAGAAGTCATAGAAGAAATCTTCTAGGACTTTTGGATCCTAGAAGGAGCTTTACTGAGCTTACACTCCCGTTCCATGGAATCCCTACAGGACGCGAAGCTGACTACTCATCTCCATCTAATGCTGAGGTTAAAAATGAGTGGAGCTATACCTCAAATCCCCAATATGCCTTCACGGCATGCACAGGTATCTTACTACTTTACCTCTCTGTCCTCTATAAATGACAAATGAATAACTGAAAATTCTTCTTCACAAGAGATGTTACTTCCAAGTTTGTACTGCTGTTTACCCTGTGAGTATCACCCAAAATTCCAACAAAATTGAATACAAAATCCTGGGAAGTTTTCCTCACAGTCTAGTTTCACTAAATGTTACTGAGACTGTCATTAAACAACCACACCACTTCGGTACCTGAGAGCTCTGGAGCTGTGCTGCCTCCATGCCCTCCAGCACAGAGGCCATGTCCAGAGACACAGGCGTGCCTCTGTGATCAACTGGCCCCATGGAGCAAGGATTGCGGTGCAAGGTCGGAGGTTCCTTCCGTCCAATGACTGCATCTGGTTCATCTTCCTTACGTTTCTTACCATGGCGACGGCACGGCTGCAATGGCACGGCCCGGACACGCACCTCACATGGAAATCTGCGCGATGAATCAGTTCAGCATTATCACGTTTATTATTCCGTAAAATTTTAAACTCACAGCCTAGTTCAAAAATGGCAATAAGAGGAGACATAGTTAAATCAAAACACTTTAATGTGACTTAATTATATGGCATGAGAGGAGCACAATATCAAATACTAAGCCAGTCCATCTGCAGAACACACACACTGTACTTTCTTAAGTATCATACTTTATTGCAAGACAAGGCCTTTTTCCTTAAATTTTGTGCTTAAATATGCAAGGTCATCTTAAATTTGTATATGAAGTGTCGAACCAGGCTACGCCAAACAAAGGTCTCCACTGCCAAATCATCGTGTGTAGATGAAAGAGAGAAAAGAGCATGATGTAGCGTTGTTAGTTATGATTCGTGAGCATTCTAAGTCATCTGTTATTCCGATAAAACATCGGGCCATGTACAGAAGAGGGCTACAAGTGCAAAATGCGTTCCAAATGGGATCAGGCGAAATTATAATGCCAAATTTAAACTAATGAAGATTAACTGTGTCAAAAAAACAAATAATTGCAATACAGCAAGAAAGTTCGGTACTGTGGAAGCAAATGTACGAAGGTGGAAGGAACAAAAGTAGAAGCTGATAAACACAAACTCCACCCGAAAATCTTTCAGCGACTCCAAGAATGGACATTTCCAACAATTAGAACAGGAAATTGTCGAGTTTGTGTACTTGAATTGAAAATCTGCAGTGCCAGTTACATTGGAGACAACAAAATATAAAGCATGGGAACTTGCCAAATGACACGTCATCGCGGCATCATCTTGCCAAATGACACGTCACGCGGATATCTATTCAAGGCCAGCACAGTTTTGGTGTGTGTATGAATTGCACAGTGAATGGGTTCTCTCCCCCTTTGCAGACAGAACTTTGCCTTTGCGCCAGAAATTACCAGCAGACTTCAAGGAGAAGCTTGCTGCTTTTCAGCCACATGTGACTGTACATGAATACTTGTGTGTGTGTTGGGGCTGTAGCACAGTTGGTTTAGTGACTAAGCTATGAGTTGCATGATCTGGAGTTCATTTCACAGCCAGGGCCTCTCTCTTCTCCGACACATCCAGACCAGCTCTGCGACTCAACCAGCCTGCTATGCAATGGAGTAACCTGGGGTAAAGTGGCTGGGTCGTACAGCTGCCCACTCTCCCCCACGCAGTACTGAGGTTAGGAACAAATACGGCTATACCTCACTCCCACTACACGTCCTCATGGCATGGGCAGGGCCAACTTTACCTCTTTACCTGCCATCTGCCCTCTGAGCAATTACAGTAAAACCCCGATTTAATGTTCCCGCATTTAGTGAAATCCCGGATTTAGTGATGATTTTTTCATGTCCCAACAATAGCTCCATATAAATAAATAAACCTCCATTTAATGAAAACCTCGATTTAGTGAAATATATTCTAATCCCCCAGCAATTCATTAAATAGGGGGTTTACTGTATGTGCAGGGGAAAATTGCATGGGAAGAATATTTTAAATAATGCAACAAATTACTCAGAATTACTCACTTTGTCAGGGTTTCCACAGCCCCACTCTTAACCTTGGCATCCTGTCCCTCTTTGCTCCCGAATTCATCAGTATCATCCATTACATACAGTGGCAAGACGTGGAGCTGTTCGTCATCAGGCTTTGATAGGGCTCGGTGCTTTGTCAAGCTTACCACCTGCAACATAACAACACTGCACATCATTAACAGTGCCGTCTTCTGCAATATAATGTCACGTATTTTGGTAGAAGTGCACCGATCTTTCATCAGAACCTGCTGCCTCCATGTTCAACGTCAAACTGACTTCTACATTTAAGTGAAGGCAACAGGTCAAAGTCCTGCCACCACTAGACTGTTACATAAGAAGACGTGAAGCACAAGCAAAACATCTGTGTTTACAGTAGAGTCTCCATGTATGTGAATCTGTGTGTGTGGATTTTTGAGCACTTGTTATCACCCACATTAGTATTACAGTTTCTAATTTCATGACCGGTTCTGCTGAATCAGATTGAAATGGCTGGCAGGTCAGCTACCCCTACTTTCTTGTTATTATGCAATTCACTCGCAGCTCAGCCAAGCTCCGTCTTTCAGCGCGTGAGGCTGACCGCTTGCATGGACTCTACTTTAAGCATTGAATGTATTTTATGCTTCCAAAAAGTGTTGTACTGTATTGAAAATCAACTTTCATAACTTTTATTCCTTTTCATGTCATTTACGTTTTTATTACCGGCATTCTGTACGTTCTTGGTACTGAAAACGCGCTTTACATTGAAAATTGATTCTGATGTTTGTGACAGTTTCATCGATCCAATTAATCACCAACACAGACACTCTACTGACACTCTACTGACATTGTACTGCATCATGTATTCCTTGTTATTTCAGTGACAAAGTATGCAGCATCTACTGGTTGGTTTGTCTAGCTGTTTGCAGTAAAACGTCATTTTTGGAGAGACATATACATTCATCCATAATCGAAAATTTATCAACCCAAATCTGAACAATTCATTCAACTCCTTCAACACAGACAAACACATTGGGAACAGACAAGGAACCCACCACAGTGCAACCGTTGTTCATGTTGTGAAGGTCACGGTGAGAATGGGCACAGAAGTCAAAGCAGGCGGTGACACCAGAGAACGGGCGGCCAGGTTTGAAACCCAGTCGACACTCTGATGCCTCCCTTTCAAATTGTGTTTGATTCTTAAAAGCATCTGGAGCCACAGATTTGTACAATGGGGATAGCAGGGTTGCCAACACATGCATTCTTTCCTCCACTTCTTGCTCCTGAAATATATACCAACATTAAATAACGGGGAAATCACAGGCAAACGAGTTAACTCAATGTAAAAAATTAAAGGGATTTGAAATTGGTGCAGTTCCATCAACATAAATGGTTGTTTACTGAAGGTGTATCAGCTGTTGCAGTTGAGACACATTACACCTGTAAAAACAATGAGACACATCCAGGTGACTTATGAACATTGCCCTCATGAATTCTTGTTCACTAGTCATATTTTCCACGGTCTTTACTCCACTCTCACTTCTTGGCAAACATCTCCAAACCTAATTTCACCAAACTGCCGGCAAACCACACTGACATTCTGCCACCAACTTCACAAAACTACTACCACATTATAATAGCATACTGAGCTATGTTCTTTGACACTGGTTTCCTCTCAGGTAATTTTAGGGAGTCACTTTGGCATACAGTTCCTGCACATGAATTAGCATAGCTGTCAATAAAAGTGTCAATTATGTCATCTTGAAACTCTGGAACCTGTTACTCATCTTTTTCTTGTACACATATGAACGTTACCATCCCACTGTGGACCTGACACAGAACACACAAAGATACTTTGAAATTTACTTTGTACATTTCAGTTTTTGAAGTAATTGACCCATTTGCAGGAAGAATGGCATGAATATTATGCCGGTAAGACACCCCAAAACTGTGTGCAATAACAAGATGGGGGTTACACAAAATTCCAAATGCCATTAGAGCAATATTTTGGAATATGCGACTTTAGCTCAGGTAATATATTTACAGAATGTAATGGCAGCCATGCAACAAATTTTCTTTAGCTTTAGGTTTGATGACAATAACAAACAAACCGTTCGAGCTGTACATGTTAAATGCGATACAGAGATGGAAGGTTCACACGTACACAGCGTACATGAAATACAGTTTGTACATCACGTCAACAACTACCAATGTAGCAACAACACACAACTTTGAGGTTATGTCCCAAAAAATTTAGTGAATACAGAAGCTGTGTGTCATTAATAAGACTTCTAAAGAACTAAATTAACCCTTCGGCACTGAAATTCAACTAAAAATATGTAGTGTGATGCTGAGAAGCCTGAACATCCCCTGAAGTCAATGTCAAGAACATGCACAGTGATAGGCAGCAATTTGAATCCTGGATCTTTTGCAGAGTACACTGGGCACTGAATTCTGGTACTTCAGAGTTAACAGTACTACATCTGTTGGACTAAAAATTGATGCAATAGTAAAGCATGCTTTACAAATTCTGCTTAGAATTGCTCATTTTTTCATTGCATATGCAAACTTCAGTTTTTTTTTTCATGTCATTGTTATTCCTTCCTTAAAGTTTCAGCCAGTACATCCCGCGATACTGAAAAGCAAAGCAGCCATCTCTCAGGTTAAGAATGGGTACTTCTGCTTGTATTAAGAAAAATGTGGAATCTTACCTCAGACCTGACTGACAGCCGGAACTTACGCACGGTCTTGGAGCGTGCGTACTTGCAGCCATTATAATACATGGACCAAGAACACCCAAAAGAGAAACTTGCACCGCAGGTGTCTGGGTCAAGTCCTTGGCATGCACAAGTCCTGGGTTCATTGGTAGCACAGCGTCGTGTGGTTGGAAGACCGTATCGGTTCAGTTTGTGAGTCAGGAGGTTGTACACACGGTCTGCTTCATGTGACGGTACACCATCCCACGCAACCACCACCACAACAATCCATGCCGTCGGACACTTGTGGCCTTGCCGATGTTTCACGATGCAAAGAATCTTCTCCTCCATGCTTGACCGACGAATTATCTGTCAACAGTATCATGTTCCCAGGAATGTTTTACACTTATGTTCTGTCTATGCACCTGCTGATGGAGTAAACGTCTTGGTCATGCCAACCTTTATTTATTTAGTCTTACATGCGCTTAACACAAATTTACGTAAATTAATATAGGAGTTCAAGGAACTTAGATTTAGCCCGCTCTCCCAAACCAGCTAGATACTGCACAGTAAGATTTCAACAATACTTTTCTTAGAAGTCACTAAAAAACTGCTACGACCAGGTGACTTTGATTCATGGTACAGATTTTCTTCAGCCCCAAAACGTGCAGGCCAGCTCTGGGACCCACAGAACTTCCTATTCGATGGTAATGAGGGTCATTTTACTGGGGGTAAACTTGTTGGGGCAGGAAGCTAACCACTCACCTCCACCTTGTGCCAAGGTTAAGAATGAGTGCAGCTATACCTCTACTCCCCCTAAATTCCCTTTATGGCACACAACGGGACAACTTTACTGTAATGCTTTATAGACTTCATCTGAACTCACCCATTTTGCAAGTGGACAGCCCTTGTGTCGTCTTCCCCTCTTTACCAGTGTACATCACCTTCTCAATACGCACAGCCTTCCCTTTCAAGCCCATCCTCTTCTCCAGCTCCTTCCGCAGTTCAGCGAGGCTTGTTGCTGCTCCCAGGTGTGTATAGTATGACCCTGGCTCTGGTGGGCCTGACAGAACACATTTCACCCATCAACAAAACATTTCAGGCAATTGGGCACATCTAGTTGAGCTATAAACAAACATGTCTGAGACTTGCTTTCTCTCAGGTATCTATGGTTGCATTGATGCTAACGAGCTTGATGATGCAGACAAAGAAGTACTTGAATGTTTGTTTGTAGCTAAACTTCTGTTTTACTGACCGTACAAAAGAAACTTAGAGCATTTACTTGCAATGAATGCTGGAAACGCTACACAGACTGTTACCTATTTATTTTTTTTATTTATTTATTGAAGGGCCCCGCAGCAGATGCTACGGACGCACCGCAGACTTTAAGGCTTATTATGCAACCCTGTGATGAAGATGATGAAGTCTTTTCTGCTTTTCCATTTTATTGGAGCACCGGTGGAATGAAATTGACAGGGAAAAACCTGTCCCAGTGCCACTTTGTCCACCAAAAATTCCACATGAACTGACCCGGGATCGAACCTGGGCCTCTGTGGTGAGGCCGGCGACTAACCGCCTGAGACATGGCACGGCCAACTGTGATCGAACTTCACAAGGAACGTATATACATGATTTCATTTTCCTTTGTATCTGTTAATACTAGAAGAGCAACCTGTTCAAGTTCTATAGAGCTATAGCTGTACAGCCTTGCTCTACAGCAGTGAATTATGGGTCTTTAAGAAGAAAGAAAAAAAGTCACATAGAGGCTATAGAAATTAAATTGCTGAGAGGAGACATGCGAGGGCTTGCACATTCACAGACTAAACAAAATATAAGACGAGAGTTAAGTATGTCCTGAGTGTTAGATAAAATTAGAGATAATACAGATAAGTGAAGAGAACACATTAAACAGATAGAGGAAGACAGGTACCCTAAGGTCCCCCTCCCCTACCATCCTACAGGAAGAAGACACCTAGATAGACAATGTAAAAGATGGAACTCAAGTCAGAACAAGTTGTAAGATCTGAGTGCTGACAGGAGGAGGAGGAGAAGAAGAAGAAATGTGTCTTTTAATATCTGTAGGATGTCAATCTACTGTGTCATGCAAAGAGTATAAACAGATGATACAAAACATTGGTGGACTGCAGTGTTTTCATTCAGTTTACATCTTTGCACATAGCAAGAGTACACAAAGTTCCTTCCATTTACCTCAACGATGCAAAGAACAGACATGCCAATGCAACAAATCTTTGAAAGGTTATGCTTCTGAAAAACGTTTCTGAAATGATGATGGTGATGTCACGGTGTTGACTATCAACATCATGGTTTTGGAATTTGACACTTCCACTCTGAAGAAAAAGGTGGCAGTTGTGTCAAGGCACTGAATCTTTTTAGCATGTTATTTAACATTGCTATCAGTTGCTATGATAAAATATTATTGGTGACTGGTAAATGAAAAGAGCATGGGAGCATTGGTCACATGACACTGACAGCGGAAAACTAAAGTACTCAAAGAAAAACCTCTCCCAGTACCACTTTGTCCACCATAAATCCTTGGACTGAACCCAGGCCTCTGCAGTGAGATGTCATTTTCTAACTGCCTGAGCCATGGCATAGCCTAAAACACTGATGCTATATTCTTCTTCTCCTTCTATGGCATTACGGTCCTTTAAGTTTGACCTTAGCCTCTCCTTTTTTTGGGCTTCTGAATGATTAAATTTTTACAGGAAGGGGTTGTTAGCCCCTTGCCTAACCACCACTCTGGTGGACAGGGTTTTATAAGGTTTTCCTTCTCTGGCGTCTCTGTATTTATGTCCCCCACAGGCAGGGTGGCCCAGTTATACCCCTAGGCACTGGGTCCCCATTTAGTCGCCTCTTACGACATGCATGGGGTACGTTGGGGCTATTCTAATTCCCGGCCACCACACGGGAACTGATGCTATCTACTAACTACACAAACTTAGCTGTCCTGCCCTCGCCTAGCTGCGTAACATCTGTAACCCAGATTCCTGTGAAAGCATTTTAGCTGCCATAAACTCAATCAAACCCAAAATCAGTGGGCCCAAACATGGGAAATATAGAGATGTTCTTACATTTATCAGGTGGAAAACAATTGCAGTCAGGAACTTCGGCTCTGACGTTGTTCTTCAGCCGTTCCAGACGGTCTTGGAAGTCTTTGGCTGACATCCCTCCAAAGCCTTTGTTTGTATTTTGGCTGCCATCTCCACCATTTGCATCGGGCTGCTGCGGGGACCACGGCTGCTTTGTGTCCTTGTGCAACACCAACACAACATCAACATCAATGTGCTTGCCCACAATCAATCTGAACACAGCTGCAGTACTCAAACGTTTCAAACAAAATAACAGTCTGTTTCAAATTTTGTACAACGGCATCTTCGTTCCAATATAAATTAAGTTATACCAACTGTTGCACCTAAAACCACTTTTTAAGTGACTTTATTTATAAATTGTTTTAAATATGTAACCCCTACACTGTGTTTCGATCAGATCATCCGTCAGGGGGGTTTATGCTAAAAGCTACATCACTTCAACACATGATTTAAATATTCTATCTGCACTTTGCATTACATAGTTAAAATCTTGTAGGGGTACAATTTTAACATTATAATAAAGCAACTTAAAAATTTTTATGGGCATTGTGTTGGTTTATAACTTAATTTAAAATAAAAGTCTGTTTAAAATATATTTATACAGCATTACACCAAAAAGCAAGTTAAGATATGTATCCACATACTACGAATTTTTGTATAGTCATCCACTTTTGCTTACCTAAAGACTTCTTTGCGCGTAAAAGGTGCGACCTTTTCACAACATTTATTAATACGTTTTCACTCCATTAAATCTGCAGCAATTTACACTTGAGAAGCATATAGAAAACCATGCAAGTCCTCATGCAAAGTCTTAGGGTGAGACATCCTGTTGTTGTGTGACCAGACAAGATGAACAACAAACTGTCAGTTACACATATTTGTAACAGTACCTTTTACATAAACAGCTGACCTCTCTTGCACTGTCCCTACTTGTGCTTGATAATGGCTTTATGGAAAAAGCCGCAACATGTAGCGCATCAGTCAATAAAAGGAACTGTCAAAAATAATTTTGATTGAGGGTCTATTGTTTTATGTGCCTCTTCACACAGACTGTCTGTTACTGTAGTCTGCTTGCAGACAAAACAGAACATTAACTGGAGATGTCTGAGAAGAATATTTAGACCTAATAGACAGAAGTCACAGAAGAATGGAGAAAATTACATAATAAGGAGCATGATAATTAGTATCCACCATCAGACATTGTTTTCTTTTCAATGGCTTGACAGCCCCTTGGGGGCCTAAGCCGCCTCATTTTTCGAGGCTTCACGATCACACATTTAGACACACACACTCGGTAGGACTCCTCTGGACTCCTCCTCGTCGCAGAGACCTCTACCTGACAACACACAACACTCACAACAGACAGACATCCATGCCCCCAGTGGGATTTGAACCCACAATCCCAGTAAGCGAGCGGCCGCAGACCCACGCCTTAGACCGCGCGGCCACTGGGATCGGCTCAGACATTGTTAACGTGATGAAATTAAATGAAGAGTATGATATGATATTTATTAAATGCGATTGGGTTGTCACCGGGTGGCAGTGGTAGATCGGCATAACAGAGATATAGCAAGGCATGACTTGCAAGACTTAGGCATAGACGGATCGTGGTGGCTCAGGACAGGGACCAGTGACAGTATCTTGTGAGCACAGTAATGAACCTCTGGAAATCTGTGAAAGGGAGGAAATTTGAGAGGTTTCTTGACCACCATTTTCTCAAAGCAAGAAACATCAAGAAGATTCTACTAATTTTTAAATGTCTATACCTGTTCATCTGCTGTCTGGAAGCCCTGGCAGCAACCGTCACGCAGGTGTTCGGGCGTTGGCGTCTCTATACCACCCTGACGACAACACCAGGAACCTTTTGCCTTCTCCAGTGGTATCGGCCCTCCGTCACCCGCAAACATGTAGGACGGCTCCTCTGTCTTCACTTTGGCAGACTGCATTACTTTATCTGACGACGCTGTTGTCCTTGTATCGTCTTGTCCACTAGAACTATTATTCTGCTCAAAACTCTGACAGGAATATGCATTATTTCCTACAGAAGTACTAACTTCATTTCTTGCATCCATATTGTCAAACATCTGACAATGAAAACCACTGACAGACATCATGTTATTTGGAACTGACTTCTGGTTTTCTCTCTTCAGGGTGGTATTACTGCCATCAAAACCCTGCTCACTCAAGTAGCTACTATTTGCTATACTGGTGGGTATAATCTTCCTTCCCTCATTCCTCATCTGTGTGGTACTCGGTTCATAATCTTGTTGGTACTGGCAAACACCCGCAGGGGCCCCTGCAATGCCCTGCAGTCTACAGTCCTCCATGGTCACAGGCAGTTTCACTGGTGCGTAAGTATTACTTTGTAATTCCCTCCTGCTCTCTGGTGTGATACCAACTCTCTGTTGGAATGATTTGTCATCTACGTCTGCAGAGCTGTCTCTCCTGCATTTGTATGTGCTGGCAGCAGGAGTCGAGCATTTAAACACCTGGTCTTTGTAATTATTGTTATTATTATTATTACTATTATTACTACTACTACTACTTGAGGCTACAGATACATGTTCCTGAGGTAGTACAGGGGAATGCCAATTAACATTGGTACCACTTTGTCTACTGATCGATTTCTGTTGGAAGCTTGCAGGTGAGGCGTTATTATTAGGTACAAAATGTTTCACAGATGCATTGGAAGTTGCTAGATCTAAAGACTTGTCGATGATTCCGCTGCGATCTTCACTTGCTGCGTATTTGATGAAGTTCTCCATGGCCGATATGCTATTACCATCCATAAGGTCATTATTTGCTGAGGTACTCCAGTCCCACGAGAAGCCACCACCCTCAGATGTCATTACTGACAGGTGATTCTGAGGATGGTGGCCTTGGACTAAAAAATTAACCTCCGAGGATGATTGGTTGTCTAGCTGTTGCTTGCGTTCTATACTGGCTGTAGGCCTGCCTCCTATCATGCTACCATGATGGCTGTCAGACACCACCATGTGGTCCACATTCTGGTTATCTGACAGCATTCTGCTGTCCATGGCACTACGAGTATCTGACGGTTGTGACACGGTAGTGGATGAAGACGAGGACACGTACTGTGTCTGTGTCATGGCTGTGGACCGCTGCTGGTCCCCAGGACTCATAACAGGATGACCGGTACAGCCATCTGCTGGTGCCACCCTGTCCAAAGACATCTGCTGATTGTACTGCTGCATATGGTGGTTTATCTGTTTGTTCAGAATCATCGTCTTCAAGCGACTGTTGAGGCTCACACGCTCGTAAGAGTCGCTCTGCATCCCGTTGTGTGCACTCGTCCTGCTGTCCTCTTGATACATAGCACTCTTAGTCTCGTCTGTCCACACCATTCTGCCATCACTGCCACCTGCTGACACACTCCATGGTGGTGACATTGGATCCCCCATGTTACTTTCCTGGCCTGGATACCTGCACATAACAACGGTGGGTCGTCAGTCCCTGTACTCCATCCTCTCCACCGTGTAGACATTTCAAATAATGTCTACAGTAACATCATTAATATAAAAATTAGATGTTGATAAGGCGACCAACAATCTGAAATCGAAGAATCTAGATCAGCAGGTTCTGACATCAGCAAAGTAAAGCTTATGGTGCCCTGTGGTCCACCCTGCACATTACTTATGGTGCCCTACGGTCCACCCTGCACATTACTTATGGTGCCCTGCGGTCCACCCTGCACATTACTTATGGTGCCCTGTGGTCCACCCTGCACATTACTTATGGTGCCCTACGGTCCACCCTGCACATTACTTATGGTGCCCTGCGGTCCACCCTGCACATTACTTATGGTGCCCTGCGGTCCACCCTGCACATTACTTATGGTGCCCTGCGGTCCACCCTGCACATTACTTATGGTGCCCTACGGTCCACCCTGCACATTACTTATGGTGCCCTGCGGTCCACCCTGCACATTACTTATGGTGCCCTGCGGTCCACCCTGCACATTACTTATGGTGCCCTGCAGTCCACCCTGCACATTACTTATGGTGCCCTGCGGTCCACCCTGCACATTACTTATGGTGCCCTACGGTCCACCCTGCACATTACGACACCATGCAATCTGATTCAGAGCAACACACCGTCTCTGTCTTCGTTTCTACCCCAAAGATGACGCCAGTGTGTTCATGCATAATGCTCGTACATATCTGCAAGGCTACACGATGTTATAACACCAAGTAAAAGACAATTACAGTATTACGTGAAACATAGAAAATTCTGTAATTGAAGGCTTCCGCTGTGGTCGTTACGTTGCTTAAAATTTTTTGGGTTGTTGCCCGGCGTCAATTTTTGGTGTATGACCAACGTTTCAGGGTCACTTGTTTGTCCCATCTTCAGGGTCTTACGTAAAAAGGTTAAAATTGGATGCCAGGAGGTAAGGAACGTGTGTTTATATAGGAGTGGGGTCCAATGGGTAGTATTGAATGGACGAGCCAATGAGGAGGAAGGGGGAGGTGTGGTGTGTTGTGATAGGTACTGACAGGGACTGGGTAAGAAGTGGTGGGGGTATATATATATATATGGTCGCTGGCTGTAGCCACGGATGGAAAAATGTCCATTACAGGAGAAAGGGGAGCCAAACTCTAATAACAACTCAAAAAATTTTAAGCAACATAGAAAATTCTCGCGAACCGATTTACAGAAAGTAAGCTGATTGGAGTGAATAGGTTCACACCCTAATAAATATCTCAACTTCCATGAAAATCTGAAATTTCTCAATAAACAACAATAACAAGATAACACGAAAACCCAACATTTATTTTTTTATAAAAACTTTCTACTGTCAAGTAGTCTGTATGTAAGGAAGATACTAAGAAGGATTTTTGGACCAAGTAAAAACATGGATGGCTCATGGAGAATTAAAACCAATGAAGAGCTTAATAAACTAATAAAATATAAGAACATAGTAAACCATATAAAAGCACAAAGATTAGAGTGGTTTGGGCATGTGTACCTAATGGAAAATGACAGATTGGTTAAAAGAATCTATAACTGGAAGCCTATATCTATACGAATGCGTGGAAGACCGAAGAATAGATGGGAAGATGATGTTATGGCAGACTTGAGGATTCAAAATGTCAAAAACTGGAGAAACTGCATCCAGGATAGGAAGAAATGGAAGGATATAGTTGAGAAGGCCAAAACCTACAAAGGATGAGGTTGTCGTGCCTGTATAAGAAGAAGAAGAAGTAGTATGTATGTAACACACGTGATGCTCTAGACCAGAGATGGGTAAACTTTCCAAATGACGGCCAACTTTGTAAGGGTGGTGCCATACTAAAAGCTGCAAAGCAAACGATGTTTCATTACAGCACCTTCATGTTTTTGTGTCAATGTCAGGTGCGTTACGTACCTAAGACGACTCAGCAGCTTTATTTGATGCATGAACTAGAGACCAGACAGACTACAAACGTTCAACAAGTACAGAAGGAGGGACCAAATGAAAGAAAATAAGAAACAACAGAATTAGAAATAACCGAACCACACAATTATACTGGGGTTTAAATTCCATCTACTGCCTACTGTGGAGGGGTTTCAAATTCAAATAAGCTGCAAAGCTCACACACAGTACAGTACAAGCAGGCCAGTGACATGTGAAGCATCAGAGACCAACAGCGCACTGAAGGATTATGAACAAACTGCTTGGAAGATAAACTGACAAATAACAGCATATGATGGAACGCATGTATTTTGGAATAAACAAAGGCAGAATCCCAAAAAATTGTTTTGAATGTGAGAATAAAAGGAAAACATATACCATCAAATCCCGGTGGGGCGAGATTTTTAGCACCCGTCCAGGCCGGCCCTGGGGCCCACCCAGTCTCCTGTACAATGGGTACCGAGTCATTCCCGGGGGTAAAGCGGCCGGGGCGTGAAGTTGACCACCCACCCCCAACTAGCACCGAGTTTAAGGAAAGAGTAGAGCTATACCTCTACTCCCCCTCTGGGCCTTCATGGCCTGTTCTAGGGAGAAATTTTACAATGCCAAGAGATCAGGAAGTACATCAGACAGCAGGAAGGAGGAGGGAAGACAAGACATACGTAGAGGCTTGGTTGGTATACGACCCACAGAAAATTGAGAAGTTGAATTAGGCATATGGAAGAAGACAGGAAGAACAGGTTGCCATCCGCACTCTATAAAGTCTGAACCCCAAACTTACAACCTTATTCCACAAATGGGATGAAAGACACAGTTGAACCTACCTACTAGAGTTGTGTAAACTCTGTTGATGAAGTTGTTGGTGTATTTGGGGGTGGGGTAGGTACCCAGGCAAGGCGTTTGGGTGACCGGTTGAGTTAGGGTTGGCAGCGCTGGAATTGGTGGGCGCCGGGTTGTTGTAGGCAGAGGCTGAAGTCTTCGACCCGCCATTGTTCAGCACGACGTCGCTGTTTGTTTCCATGTGAACGGAACTGCTCCGACTTGTTGGCGTCGTTGCTGGGGGTGGGGCCATTGCCACATCCTGCCAACATTAAACAGTCCATCAGCACTGTCCGTCGTGTCGGCACAGAGACAGTCGGATTTAATACAGCCAAATGTCACACCTGAGAAGAACTGTAGCTGCTGCCACCATTGACGTAGTCCCTCTGGTCTGCGTACTGTCCGCTCGGAGACGTGTCCATGTACTGCCCGTTCATACTGCTCGTCCTGTGGACTGCTCCGCCATTCACACCGTTCACAGCACCGGCTGATGCACCACTGTGACTGTTCGGCAGTCCATTGACAGTGTTGTTGCTTAAATTCACTGTGCCTGTAAAAAGACAAATAATGAAAGTACCTTACTAACCCTCATGAAGACGACCGTGGGTACCTGTGAGGTATCTGTACGTATCTGTACCTGTGATATGCTTGCAGTCCTTGTCACTATCACAGTACACAATAGCTAAAACTTTAAAGAAGGAATGACACCTTGGTTGAGGCTCTGTCCTGCGCGCAAGTGTCCGTGCACGTGCATCGACGTGATTCCTTGCGCCCACTCACGTGCACAGACAAACACGTCTATATATGGGGCTGTCCTGTGTCATAACATGTAGCCTGTGTGCATTTAAAATGGACGCTCTGGTGGCAAGCAGTGCCAAGCTTGTTTCTCTGCTCCTTCCTCGTCACTACGGTGGACAGCAGTGATAAGGAACACCGGACCTGTTGGCGCCAAATTTGCAATAACAGTGGTTCCAATTTCTTTAGTGCCCGATACTGGCTTTTAAATACATCACGTTTGCTTTGCATCTTTATACAATTTTAATCAAATTTTAAGGCATTACTGTCGAGTATCAACAGACAGTACACGGTGTGCTTCTGGCCGGTCACTGCTAAGGACATACATACAAGAAATGTGTGCGCTCATGTTCAAGCACGCGCATTCTGAATGCAAGCATGCAGGACATTAATATTCAGTGACATAATTAATGTCATTAAAACAACTGAAGATGAGGATTAAATTGGACAACATCCAAAATGTGTACTGCAAAACATGGAGACTGCCATTAGAGCTGTTGCTACTGCATTGTGTGTTGTGTGTTAGGTCCACACTAGCAACAGAAAACAAATAGTAAAGATACAAATATTTTATAAACTAACTAAAGTGTACACTGTTGAATATAAAACTCTTCTGGGATGTGACACGGCATTGTTGGGATAGTAGTTCATGACCTTTAAAAGATAACAGCACTCCAAAAAGAATTATGCTCCATGGACTCCTTGACCACAAAGAGTAAACGAAATACAAAACTCTGACAAGTCAGTAACTACATGCCCAATGACACCGTGTCACTGACATAAATATTCTGCAGCACCACTACTGTGAGAGCCTCAATCTTGCCGGTACAACGTCCTCCTTCAGCAGCTAAGTGCCATTAATTTCATCAAGGCATTTCCTGTTATTATGAAATACTCTGACCTAACAGGGAGCAAATGGAATGGGTGGTAAAAAGGTAAAGTGGCATATAGGGGGAGTAGAGGTATAGTGCCACTCATTCTTAACCTTGGCACTTGATGGAAGTGGTTAACTTCGCGCCCTGGCCGCTTTACCCCCAGGAAAGAACGCCGGTACCCACTGGGTGGGACCTAGAGCCGGTTTGGATGTTTCGGAAAAACGAAGAATCTCTTGCCTCTACCAGGATTTAAATCCAGAACCGTCCAGCCCATAGCCCAGTCACTATACTGACTGTGCTACTCCGGCTTCACACAATGGCTGGGCATGGATTAAATTAATCTGGCTTACAATAGTGATAAAAGGCAGGATCATGTGACAATGGTAACAAACCTTCAAGTTCCATACAATGTAGGGAGTTTCTGACTGATATACAGAACTAGCGGCTTCTCAAGACGAACTGTGCTCCATGGAGTGGGTTGGTTAGTATTTAGTTATGGGTTGGTTAGTTATTTAGTTATGGGTTGGTTAGTATTTAGTTATGGGTTGGTTAGTTATTTAGTTATGGGTTGGTATTAGTTTATTTTAGTTATGGGTTGGTTAGTATTTAGTTATGGGTTGGTTAGTTATTTAGTTATGGGTTGGTTAGTTATTTAGTTATGGGTTGGTTAGTTATTTAGTTATGGGTTGGTTAGTTATTTAGTTATGGGTTGGTTAGTTATTTAGTTATGGGTTGGTTAGTTATTTAGTTATGGGTTGGTTAGTTATTTAGTTATGGGTTTGGTTAGTTATTTAGTTATGGGTTGGTTAGTTATTTAGTTATGGGTTGGTTAGTATTTAGTTCTGGGTTGGTTATTATTTAGTTATGGGTTGGTTAGTTATTTAGTTATGGGTTGGTTAGTATTTAGTTCTGGGTTGGTTAGTTATTTAGTTATGGGTTGGTTAGTATTTAGTTCTGGGTTGGTTAGTTATTTAGTTATGGGTTGGTTAGTTATTTAGTTATGGGTTGGTTAGTTATTTAGTTATGGGTTGGTTAGTTATTTAGTTATGGGTTGGTTAGTTATTTAGTTATGGGTTGGTTAGTTATTTAGTTATGGGTTGGTTAGTTATTTAGTTATGGGTTGGTTAGTATTTAGTTCTGGGTTGGTTAGTTATTTAGTTATGGGTTGGTTAGTTATTTAGTTATGGGTTGGTTAGTATTTAGTTCTGGGTTGGTTAGTTATTTAGTTATGGGTTGGTTAGTATTTAGTTCTGGGTTGGTTAGTTATTTAGTTAGGGTTGGTTAGTTATTTAGTTATGGGTTGGTTAGTTATTTAGTTATGGGTTGGTTAGTTATTTAGTTATGGGTTGGTTAGTTTATTTAGTTATGGGTTGGTTAGTTATTTAGTTATGGGTTGGTTAGTTATTTAGTTATGGGTTGGTTTAGTTATTTAGTTATGGGTTGGTTAGTTATTTAGTTATGGGTTGGTTAGTTATTTAGTTATGGGTTGGTTAGTTATTTAGTTATGGGTTGGTTAGTTATTTAGTTATGGGTTGGTTAGTTATTTAGTTATGGGTTGGTTAGTTATTTAGTTATGGGTTGGTTAGTATTTAGTTTGGGTTGGTTAGTTTATTTAGTTATGGGTTGGTTAGTTATTTAGTTATGGGTTGGTTAGTTATTTAGTTATGGGTTGGTTAGTTATTTAGTTATGGGTTGGTTAGTTATTTAGTTATGGGTTGGTTAGTTATTTAGTTATGGGTTGGTTAGTTATTTAGTTATGGGTTGGTTAGTTATTTAGTTATGGGTTGGTTAGTTATTTAGTTATGGGTTGGTTAGTTATTTAGTTATGGGTTGGTTAGTTATTTAGTTATGGGTTGGTTAGTTATTTAGTTATGGGTTGGTTAGTATTTAGTTCTGGGTTGGTTAGTTATTTAGTTATGGGTTGGTTAGTTATTTAGTTATGGGTTGGTTAGTATTTAGTTTGGGTTGGTTAGTTATTTAGTTATGGGTTGGTTAGTATTTAGTTATGGGTTGGTTAGTATTTAGTTTGGGTTGGTTATTATTTTAGTTATGTGGTTGGTTAGTTATTTAGTTATGGGTTGGTTAGTTATTTAGTTATGGTGGTTGGTTTGAGTTATTTGGTTATGGTTGGTTGTTATTTAGTTATGGGTTGGTTAGTTATTTAGTTATGGGTTGGTTAGTTATTTAGTTATGGGTTGGTTAGTTATTTAGTTATGGGTTGGTTAGTTATTTATTATGGGTTGGTTAGTTATTTAGTTATGGGTTGGTTATAGTTATGGGTTGGTTAGTTATTTAGTTATGGGTTGGTTAGTTATTTAGTTATGGGTTGGTTAGTATTTAGTTCTGGGTTGGTTAGTTATTTAGTTATGGGTTGGTTAGTTATTTAGTTATGGGTTGGTTAGTTATTTAGTTAGTCACTCAGTCAGACAGGCAGTAATGGGAGGACAGTACTAACTGGGCACTGAGGACGTCAGGCACAAACGAGCAGACTGCTGTTGTTAACAACGGCACACATACCAGCGTGACCACCCTGAAGCCCATTGGCAGAGCCGATTGGTGATGGCTGAGGTGTGTGCACCTGTGAGTAACTCCCACTTCCACCTCTAGGTGTCAGCGGTTGCTGAGCCGGAGATGACGGTGGTCGAGTACCAGGTGGCAGCCCACCTGCGGTCGCATATTGCTGTTGTGACTGCTGTTGAAATGAAGACGTCGTCTGTGGTTCTGCGTTCAGGAACGCGGTCTGCTGCTGGTAACCTGGTGGTCAGAGCACATGACAGTCACTCTAGTGCCATATGAATAAGGCTCATCATTCACACCTTCCACTGTTGGCCCTAGAAAGGGCCATTCTTGGAACTCTCAACTCCCAGTGGCTCGATGCACCTATATCCCCTCGTGCTCCTTCCAGCTCTGACTGCCAAAATTCCCTCAAACCTTCCTACATAAGCAACAAATTCTTTCTTCCAAATTACTATCCTTCCCCCCCATCCAAAGGACATATTGTCACTTACAGCACAAGTCCTTAGTGTTACCAAGTGGAGGCCCTTATGCCCCAGTTACAGTTCCAACTTTTCTACATCACAAGCCCAGCAATGTTTTCGGTATGGGCATGGCTAAGGGGACCAACGGACATCTTTAGGTCTCTGGTGGGTGATGGTTTGTCCCATTTACTGCAACGTCCACCTGAACCACATTCAGTCACATTCCAGAACATTGGAACAAACCTTTACAATATGGCAGGGGTGACCAAACCGCAGCTCACGAGCCACATGCTGCTCTTTGACATATAATGTGCGGCTTACGGAAATATGTTGGCTGAGCTCCTTTTTTGCATTACAATTCATATAAAAGGTAAATAAAAAATTTTCAAGCTGTATAATTATTTACCGGTATAAACTGAGAGTCTGCTGGATTAAAACGTAAGTTTAATGTTTATGGTGAGTAAATATATATAAAAATTGTTGTAACAAAATGTGCGTGTAACAATAAAAACGTGTGTGTAATATTTGTACATGTCTTGCGGCTCTGAAACGTCTGAAGTTTATCGTATGTGGCTCTTACGTTAAGCAAGTTTGGCCACCCCTGCAATATGGTACAAAAACCCCAAAAAGACCACAATTTTAAAGACATAGTCAGCTTATGTACCTTCTGTGTGTTGATTATTTTCCACCTAAAATGAACCAATTTAAAATTGCTCCCATGCATTCAACATGCCCAACCCATTGCATGTTCATTTATTTTCATCACCCTAACAACATTCAGTGAGCAGTGCAAGCCATGAAGCTCCTCATTATGCACTTTTCTCCAGTCTGTCACTTCCTGCCCACTACTCTCACACTGTGTTCTCGAACACCCTCAGAGTGCATTCGTCCCTTAAGATAAAAAACCAATTTTCGTACCTATACAAAACAACAGGTAACATTCAGTTTTGTATATTTTCGATATGGCAGATGGAAAGGCTAAATGTGCTGAAATTAATGCTAGCAAGCATTCCCTAATTTAAATCTGCTCTCAATTTCTTTGACGGTGTAAATCCCGACTTGTTAGTAGTACTGCCGCATGTTTGACAGAAGTCTCAACAATTTACCCGCAGCACTCATGTTCTAATTTAGTCTTGCATTCTGTTAATTTGATCACCCTGTAACATTCAGTGAGCAGTACAAATTATGAAGCTCCTCGTTATGCAGTCTTCTCCAGTCTCCTGTCACATCCCACTCCTCAAACCCTAATATCTTCCTCAGCACCCTATTCTCGGACACCCTCAACCTATGTTCTTCCCTTAATGTGAGAGACCAAGTTTCACACCCATAATACAACAGGAAAAATTATACTTTTATGTATTTCAAAATCTGTCTTTTTTTAAAGAGCAAACCAAAGACGTACAGTTCTTGACAAAGCGGCAATAGGCATACATTTAATCTTCCCTTTCTTTATTCACGTAATTTTGATTTGTTAGTGTCATTGCCAAACATTTGAACTGTGCCACATTTTCCAGAAAATTCATTCACTCTCTTTTAGGTTGTGACTTTGATTGTCATTCTATTCACAAGACATGTAAATATACGCCTAGAATAACTAACCTCACCACAGAGAATACTTTTATCACCTGCTGACTCACTGTATAGAAAGTTGCTGCATAGTAACCAATGCTATACAGTGCCCAACCTGGTGATAAAAGTACTCCCTGTAGCATCTCATGTTTATTTGAACTACTGAACATTTTAAAAATAATTCTGCCTTCACCTGTTGTTGCAGGGGACTGATGATATGGCGCTGAGGTGGTATACTGCGGGTGATGGTGATATCGCAGATCGTCGAGCTGGGGAGGTAGCTGCTGCATGAACTGTCCCTGTGGTGTCCATGTGCCTGAAGACAACCAACACTGTTTATGTATACCACAGTATTTTGTGAAAAGTATCAACAGGATACACAAGACATACAAATATATTTACTGCCAAGTACTTGCAAGTCTGTTGGCTAACATATGTATTATTACTTGTCCAGTGGCCAATGATAATGGCCATTCTCAAAGAGATCGTTCACACAGAGCATATGCTAAAGCATATTGTTGATAATTGTACTTGGTAAATGGTACGTGCCGCTCTGAGTGGCCGTGCGGTCTAAGGCGTGGGTCTGCAGCCGCTAACTTACTGGGATTGTGGGTTCGAATCCCGCCGGGGGCATGGATGTCTGTCTGTTGTGAGTGTTGTGTGTTGTCAGGTAGAGGTCTCTGCGACGAGCTGATCACTCGTCCAGAGGAGTCTACCGAGTGTGGGTGTGTCTAAAAAGTGTGACTGTGAAGCCTCGATAATGAGGAGGCCTAGGCCCCCAAGGGGCTGTCGAGCCACTGAAAAAAAAATGGTACATGCCGATCCCAGTGGCCGTGCGGTCTAAGGCGTGGGCTACGGCCGCTCGCTTACTGGGATTGCGGGTTCGAATCCCGCCTAGGGCATGGATGTCTGTCTGTTGTGAGTGTTGTGTGTTGTCAGGTAGAGGTCTTGCGTCGGGCTGATCACTTGTGCAGAGGAGTCCTACCGACTGTGGTGTGTTTGAGTGTGATCGTAAAGCCTCGGAAAATGAGGTGGCTTTGGCCCCCAAGGGGCTGTCGAGCCATTGAAATAAAAAAGGTACATACAGTTGAATTACGGCCATTATTATTACTCAAAACATGTTGGAGACGTAATAGTTGGAAATACATACATACATATATACATACATACATAAATACATACATACATATATACATACATACATACATACATTCTTATGTATATCTATTGCGCTGAAGATGCATAATATCAATGTACCAGTATGGGGCATTTTGATGCTGAAAAATATTTGATGAGGCTACTCAGCAGACCTAGAAATGAATGGGTGGATAATACTAAAATGGTACTTAGAGACGCAGTGTCTGTCGCCCTGATGTATCCGATCCAGGACAGGGCCCACTAATGAGCCTTCATGTTACACACAAGGAACACAAATTTTTACCTACATGGGCGACCCCCAGCTTTCCAAAACAATTGTGCTTTTAGTTAGTTACATGTGTAAAATGGCTTGCGTTCTTGACAAGTCATTTTGCTAACTTCATCGAGCATAATGACAACTGTCTGTACCCCATATGACAACTGTCTGTACCCCATAATGACAACTGTCTGTACCCCATAATGACAACTGTCTGTACCCACCAACATTATTGGGGTCTGTGCCACTTCATCAAGCATAATGACAACTGTCTGTACCCCATAATGACAACTGTTTCCATTACCCCATAATTGACAACTGTCTGTACCCCATAATGACAACTGTCTGTACCCCATAATGACAACTGTCTGTACCCCATAATGACAACTGTGTCATGTACCCACCGACATTATTGGGGTCTGTGCCACTTCATCTAAGCATAATGACAACTGTCTGTACCCCATAATGACAACTGTCTGTACCCCATAATGACAACTGTCTGTACCCCATAATGACAACATTCTGTACCCCATAATGACAACTGTCTACCCACCGACATTATTGGGGTCTGTGCCACTTCATCAAGCATAATGACAACTGTCTGTACCCCATAATGACAACTGTCTGTACCCCATAATGACAACTGTCTGTACCCACCGACATTATTGGGGTCTGTGCCACTTCATCAAGCATAATGACAACTGTCTGTACCCCATAATGACAACTGTCTGTACCCACCGACATTATTGGGGTCTGTGCCACTTCATCAAGCATAATGACAACTGTCTGTACCCCATAATGACAACTGTCTGTACCCCATAATGACAACTGTCTGTACCCACCGACAGTATTGGGGTCTGTGCCACTTCATCAAGCATAATGACAACTGTCTGTACCCCATAATGACAACTGTCTGTACCCACCGACATTATTGGGGTCTGTGCCACTTCATCAAGCATAATGACAACTGTCTGTACCCCATAATGACAACTGTCTGTACCCCATAATGACAACTGTCTGTACCCACCGACATTATTGGGGTCTGTGCCACTTCATCAAGCATAATGACAACTGTCTGTACCCCATAATGACAACTGTCTGTACCCCATAATGACAACTGTCTGTACCCACCGACATTATTGGGGTCTGTGCCACTTCATCAAGCATAATGACAACTGTCTGTACCCCATAATGACAACTGTCTGTACCCCATAATGACAACTGTCTGTACCCACCGACAGTATTGGGGTCTGTGCCACTTCATCAAGCATAATGACAACTGTCTGTACCCCATAATGACAACTGTCTGTACCCCATAATGACAACTGTCTGTACCCACCGACATTATTGGGGTCTGTGCCACTTCATCAAGCATAATGACAACTGTCTGTACCCCATAATGACAACTGTCTGTACCCACCGACATTATTGGGGTCTGTGCCAGACGCAGGGTGCCACACTGAGTTGGGGAAGCGGTCTCTGAGCGGAGGAACAAAACCACTTCCTGGATCAACCATGCCTCCTGGTTGTGGAGGTAGAGCGCCCGTGTTGGCTCCGTAGAAGGGCATTACAGAAGGAGCCTGAAACAAATGAAAGTGGTGGTTATCGCAACGGGCACAGTGACTTGCCTGACACTGACCATGCAGTCAGCAGCTGCGAGGAGGTTTATAAGAAGCACATGACGAACACGACTGCAAATGGCTCACGCCGTGATGTAATACACAGACTTTATCAAGGCGTTCTTTACTGTCTGAATACAACACGGTTTCACGGTGCACACGTAGATGTAATTTCACTGACGCCCGTAAGACAAGTACAGCCTTCCCTGCGTCGATTTTCACGAAACTCTCAAAAGCTCAACAGCATTATGTGTCTTGTACCGAATTTCACCCAAATCGGACAATAACTGTGACAAGTGCGGACAGAAATGCATTTACGTCCCTGAGTAAAGTACGGCTTTTCACGATGCCAATTTTCACAAAAGTTATTATCATTATGTAAGTCTCTGTGGACATTTGTTACACAGAATTTCACCACGATCGGCCAAGACACGTGGGTAGTGCGGACACAAAATTCATTGACACTCTTGGACGGAGTGTGAAGCTCGCTGAACAAATATACATTGACATTCTTGGACGGAGTGTGAAGCTCGCTGAACAAATATACATTGACACTCTTGGACGGAGTGTGAAGCTCGCTCAGCCGATTTTCACAAAACTCAGGCTCGCTGAACAAATATACACTGACACTCTTGGACGGAGTGTGAAGCTCGCTCAGCCGATTTTCACAAAACTCAGGCTCGCTGAACAAATATACATTGACACTCTTGGACGGAGTGTGAAGCTCGCTGAGCCGAATTTCACAAAACTCAGGCTCGCTGAACAAATATACATTGACATTCTTGGACGGAGTGTGAAGCTCGCTGAGCCGAATTTCACAAAACTCAGGCTCGCTGAACAAATATACATTGACACTCTTGGACGGAGTGTGAAGCTCGCTCAGCCGAATTTCACAAAACTCAGGCTCGCTGAACAAATATACATTGACACTCTTGGACGGAGTGTGAAGCTCGCTGAGCCGAATTTCACAAAACTCAGGCTCGCTGAACAAATATACATTGACACTCTTGGACGGAGTGTGAAGCTCGCTGAGCCGATTTTCACAAAACTCAGGCTCGCTGAACAAATATACATTGACACTCTTGGACGGAGTGTGAAGCTCGCTGAGCCGAATTTCACAAAACTCAGGCTCGCTGAACAAATATACATTGACACTCTTGGACGGAGTGTGAAGCTCGCTGAGCCGAATTTCACAAAACTCAGGCTCGCTGAACAAATATACATTGACACTCTTGGACGGAGTGTGAAGCTCGCTGAGCCGAATTTCACAAAACTCAGGCTCGCTGAACAAACATACGCGAAGAATTCCCACACCGAATTTCATACAAATCCGACAAGACGGCTGTAGTCGCTACAACGTGACGGACGGACTGACGTGGTCTCCACGTAAGGGGTACTTCCTTGCTCCGTAAAGAACGCCTACAACCAGACGGGCTAAAGTACGAAAAAAAAAAAAAACAAAATTTGAGGGGATTTAAAGCTAAATGCCTTGGGAAATACAACAGAACAAAACTGCATGGACGCATGCTAAGACAAGCGCCGGGCAGGCGTCTTGCGAAGTGAAAGGGCGCGACAGGGTGACGGCGACAGGGGGTGAGAGCGTCACTGGACGTTCTGGTTCTGCCTCAGGGGAAGAAAACAACGCAAAGAGCCGCCAATGAACATAGTTCAGGGAAACCGCATTATGCCGGCAAAGTGGGGAGACGTGAGGGAAGGAGACCACTTGATAGACCCAGACGTAGATGGGAGAATAATATTAAAATGGATCTTCAAGAAGTGGGATGGGGGGGGCATGGACTGGATTGATATGGCTTAGGACAGGGACAGGTGGCGGGCTGTTGTGAGTGCGGTAATGAACCTTCGGGTTCCACAAAATGCGGGGAATTTCTTGACTAGCTGACGACCTGTTAGCTTCTCAAGAAGGACTGTGCTACATGGAGTTAGTTAGTTAGTTAGTTAGTGTACAACTTATGAAAGTTGAAGCAGGTGGTATATATAGTTACCCGTGTGCTTTAATGGCCAACAGCACAGGCACACAAGAACTGCTTTTACTTGTTGTATACCGGACGGCGCGCGCAGTGTCACTGCGGCCACAGCGTGAACTCGCAGATACAAACAGGTGTAACGATGAAGGGTCAGTGAATAGCCGATCGTGACGTCACAGCCTGTCGCAAGGGCAGACCAAGGTGCCAAATAAATATGGATGCGTCTGATCGCGGTCTGACTGCATTTCGAAGTGCCCCGTCGGTACAGTCTCGGCTTATACAGGCATTTCGGATTTAAGGGACTGAATTTTGGGAGGTCGCACTTTTTCCCCCATAAATACTGGGAACAGTCGGGGGGGGGGGGGGGGGGGGGGGAACCCCCGTCCTCTACGAACTTGCCAACTACGAAGAAAACTGAATTTCTTCCCTGTTCGTTTCCACAAAACGTTGTTCTTCAAACAGATAATTCCTTTACACGCACATAAATCGTATCTGCCACCTCCGACGGCAGCGCGTGATACGCTCTGCAGTGACCACACGCACCAACAGACCACAGCCGAACCCGGTTATAACGACATCGGTTTATGCGACACCTCGTCTATAGCGTCAGACATTATGTGGTGACAATTAATTCCTCGCTGTTAACATCTTGCGCAGAAACTGCCTTCTGCAACACGTGATTGGAGGAAAGGTAGAAGGAAGGTCAGAAATGACGGGAAGACGAGGGAGAAGACGTAAGCAGCTGCTGGATGACTTTAAGGAAAAGAGAAGATATTGGAAATTGAAAGAGGAAGCACTAGATCGCACTGTGTGGAGAACACGCTTTGGAAGAGTCTACGGACCTGTCGTAAGACAGACTGCAGAATAAGAATGTTAACCATAACATTATACTGCTCGGTTATAACGACACTCGGTTATAACGACACAAAATATTCAGTCCATTTCATGACGTTATAACCGAGGCAAAGCAATCCCATTACAGGCCTGGACAGGCCCTCAGGGTTCCAGGAGGTTGAGGCTCCCAGATTTCTAGACAATCGGCACATGAAGGTGGTAAGGTTGTCAGCCCTACGCACCGGCCGCCTTTACCTCCCAGGAAATACTCCTGGTACTCATTTCTGTTAGAGGCTGAGTCGACCCCAGGGCCATAGTGCGGCCGAAAGGATTATGTCATTGAAAAATTCCAATGACACTATCGGAATCGAACTCGCGAACTTCCGGCTTGTAGCGAGTTCAACAGCATTTTCAAAAAATACAGTTTGTGGATACTTTTTGGTGTTAAAGTTAATAGGCATGGGGCCAAAGAATGGCGAGAAGAAACATGCAGTGCGTTCAAGTGTAAAGCTGAAGCTACAGCTGACTGAGATGAGAATTTGGCGTAGACATGGCAGCCATATTGACGGAGTGAGCGATGAGCAACCAAAAGATGTCTGATGTTGGCAAAACGAAGTTATATCGTCAAAGATATTCAGTATCTTACGATACACAAGGGGCTGGCCTTAAGGTGAAGGCGGCCTAACAGAACACACACTAACACATTTGACACACAGTGGACGTGACAAGGGCAGGGATACGGAGTGTAGCAAGTGACGCGTGACGTCGCAAACAGACGCACATTCGGCGGAAATGTCAGCGTCCTACGAAGGTGATTGAGGCCTTAAGGGGAAAGACGGCTGCCGAATGCGGGGGGGAGGGGAAGGATGTAAGGTTGATTTAAATGTACATGTCTTGTGAAAACTATGATGATGGGGTACACATGGGGTACCGGACATTGGAATTTAACGGACACGCCCCCCGTAACAGTCCGTTAAATCGACTCAACTGAAATTTGTCAGCGTTCAACAGCACGTCAATTCGATGGCATGCAAAGCTGAAACCTTTAGCGCGCAGTGGTTACTATATGTACCACCAGTTTAACATTCAACAATTCTACGTTCTGCCCACACAGTGTATTTATGTGTTTTGTGTGGATCTCAGAACAAACAGCGATTATTTCACTGTACAGCATTAACTGACTGGTTTGTATAACTGAGACGGAGTGTGTTTACTGCGCGGTACGGACTGTATTTATGTGTTTTGTGTGGATCTCAGAACAAACAGCGATTATTTCACTGTACAACATTAACTGACTGGTTTGTATAACTGAGACGGAGTGTGTTTACTGCGCGGTACGGACTGTATTTATGTTTTGTGTGGATCTCAGAACAAACAGCGATTATTTCACTGTACAGCATTAACTGACTGGTTTGTATAACTGAGACGGAGTGTGTTTACTGCGCGGTACGGACTGTATTTATGTGTTTTGTGTGGATCTCAGAACAAACAGCGATTATTTCACTGTACAGCATTAACTGACTGGTTTGTATAACTGAGACGGAGTGTGTTTACTGCGCGGTACGGACTGTATTTATGTGTTTTGTGTGGATCTCAGAACAAACAGCGATTATTTCACTGTACAATATTAACTGACTGGTTTGTATAACTGAGACGGAGTGTGTTTACTGCGCGGTACGGACTGTATTTATGTGTTTTGTGTGGATCTCAGAACAAACAGCGATTATTTCACTGTACAATATTAACTGACTGGTTTGTATAACTGAGACGGAGTGTGTTTACTGCGCGGTACGGACTGTATTTATGTGTTTTGTGTGGATCTCAGAACAAACAGCGATTATTTCACTGTACAATATTAACTGACTGGTTTGTATAACTGAGACGGAGTGTGTTTACTGCGCGGTACGGACTGTATTTATGTGTTTTGTGTGGATCTCAGAACAAACAGCGATTATTTCACTGTACAATATTAACTGACTGGTTTGTATAACTGAGACGGAGTGTGTTTACTGCGCGGTACGGACTGTATTTATGTGTTTTGTGTGGATCTCAGAACAAACAGCGATTATTTCACTGTACAGCATTAACTGACTGGTTTGTATAACTGAGACGGAGTGTGTTTACTGCGCGGTACGGACTGTATTTATGTGTTTTGTGTGGATCTCAGAACAAACAGCGATTATTTCACTGTACAATATTAACTGACTGGTTTGTATAACTGAGACAGAGTGTGTTTACTGCGCGGTACGGACTGTATTTATGTGTTTTGTGTGGATCTCAGAACAAACAGCGATTATTTCACTGTACAACATTAACTGACTGGTTTGTATAACTGAGACGTAGTGTGTTTACTGCGCGGTACGGACTGTATTTATGTGTTTTGTGTGGATCTCAGAACAAACAGCGATTATTTCACTGTACAACATTAACTGACTGGTTTGTATAACCGACACGTAGTGTGTTTACTGCGCGGTACGGACTGAATCATTACCGCGATATTAGCGCTCACATACAGTTCAGCCTGCAGAACGCTACAATCCTGCACTGTACAAACCACATGTGGGGAAGCAGATATTGGTGAGGAAACCTGAAGGAAAGGCCACTTGGAACATCTAGGCATAGATGGGAATACATTATTAAACGGATCTTAAATACATGGACCGGGAGGACGTCGAATGGATTAATCTGGCTTAGGATAGGGACAAGTGGCGGGCTGTTTTGAACACCTTCGGGTTCCATAAAGACTCTGCACATGCAGTTTGTTAGTTGCGACTTCGAAACTGCCCGAATGCTAATTAAGGCAAGCAATAGTCCGACTGCTCCTTTCGTACAATTTTCAATGTTCCACAGCCTCGCTAAGACAACCCTTGCAGCCCAGCCCAAAGGCCCTGACGAACCTCATAAAGTCCTCACTCACCCTGCTAGCACCACCCCCACCCCAAAACCTAAACCAGCTTCCAAATTACAGTACCGCAGTAACCCCCACCACAGCACCATTTCCTTTCTCCAGCCATCTGGCAACGTCGCATAATAATACTTGCAGTACTACAGTAGTACCAACCCTCCAAGACAAGAAGATAATTTTTAAGCAAGGAATCAACTAATACGTCTGCACCACTGACCGGGAAATTTGGTTTTAGCCTTTACACTTGCTGGGTCAATTTGGCGGAAGGGGAACATAATGTGTTTTGACCACATCAGTCACGTTGTAGCAGTCGGCCTGCCCCGTGCTGAGACATGACTCCTGACTACGCTTTGAAGCGTCACGAAATGTCAGTGACGTCACCACCGGCACTACAACTCACTTCCGGTCCACTGGCTGCACAACTGTCACGGCATTGTACTGAAGAAGACGACAATTTGAAATTTGGGTAAATAGTTCCAGACTTTTCGAATGATCATATGACCTTCTTGGACTGTTCGACCCTGAAGATGGAGGAAAACGGTCGTTCGAAACGTCGGGAACTATTTACCCAAAGCAACAGTGTAACGACCCACAGCGTTTGACTCTTCAACACAGGAAAAAATTTTGCCACAATATTTCTCATAAAAAAGACTTAAGGTTGGCGACTCTGAACCTATTAAAATAAAGATAAGGGAGGGGGAAAGGGGGAGAGCCCAGGCAGCTACAATCGATCTTTTCTGTGACGTCACAGACGGGCTAACAGCAGCACTGGGGGGGGGGGGGGTTAAAAATGCGGCGGGAGAGATGCGCCGTAGAGGTTGCGCAAAAGGATTTAATCAGACACCCCCCTCCCCTCAAAGAATACGAAATATTCTGGGTTGGGGAGGTTGAACTTTGTGATGAATTTGAATTTACGAACAATACGTAACAAAAATAAATTACTGTGGTATTTACGGCACACCAACTGCGATACAAACACAGGCTCCATCACCCCGTATTTACGGCACACCAACTGCGATACAAACAAGGCTCCATCACCCGTATTTACGGCACACCAACTGCGATACAAACAGAGGCTCCATCACCCCGTATTTACGGCACACCAACTGCGATACAAACAGAGGCTCCATCACCCCGTATTTACGGCACACCAACTGCGATACAAACAAGGCTCCATCACCCCGTATTTACGGCACACCAACTGCGATACAAACAGAGGCTCCATCACCCCGTATTTACGGCACACACCAACTGCGATACAAACAGAGGCTCCATCACCCCGTATTTACGGCACACCAACTGCGATACAAACAGAGGCTCCATCACCCCGTATTTACGGCACACCAACTGCGATACAAACAAGGCTCCATCACCCCGTATTTACGGCACACCAACTACGATACAAACAAGGCTCCATCACCCCGTATTTACGGCACACCAACTACGATACAAACACAGGCTCCATCACCCCGTATTTACGGCACACCAACTACGATACAAACACAGGCTCCATCACCCCGTATTTACGGCACACCAACTACGATACAAACACAGGCTCCATCAACCCGTATTTACGGCACACCAACTACGATACAAACAGAGGCTCCATCACCCCGTATTTACGGCACACCAACTACGATACAAACAGAGGCTCCATCACCCCGTATTTACGGCACACCAACTACGATACAAACAGAGGCTCCATCACCCCGTATTTACAGCACACCAACTACGATACAAACAGAGGCTCCATCACCGTATTTACACCCACCGTACAAGAGCTCATACCTATTACGGCTCACCAACTACGATACAAACAGAGGCTCCATCACCCCGTATTTACGGCACACCAACTACGATACAAACACAGGCTCCATCACCCCGTATTTACGGCACACCAATTACGATACAAACAGAGGCTCCATCACCCCGTATTTACAGCACACCAACTACGATACAAACAGAGGCTCCATCACCCCGTATTTACGGCTCACCAACTACGATACAAACAGAGGCTCCATCACCCCGTATTTACGGCACACCAACTACGATACAAACAGAGGCTCCATCACCCCGTATTTACAGCACACCAACTACGATACAAACAGAGGCCCCATCACCCCGTATTTACGGCACACCAACTACGATACAAACAGAGGCCCATCACCCCGTATTTACGGCACACCAACTACGATACAAACAGAGGCTCCATCACCCCGTATTTACAGCACACCAACTACGATACAAACAGAGGCCCCATCACCCCGTATTTACGGCACACCAACTACGATACAAACAGAGGCCCCATCACCCCGTATTTACGGCACACCAACTACGATACAAACAGAGGTTCCATCACCCCGTATTTACGGCACACCAACTACGATACAAACAGAGGCTCCATCACCCCGTATTTACGGCACACCAACTACGATACAAACAGAGGTTCCATCACCCCGTATTTACGGCACACCAACTACGATACAAACAGAGGTTCCATCACCCCGTATTTACGGCACACCAACTACGATACAAACAGAGGCTCCATCACCCCGTATTTACGGCACACCAACTACGATACAAACAGAGGCTCCATCACCCCGATACTTGAGAAACTGGCAGTCGCTCAAGCAGTCAAGAAATAACCAATATCTTATACATACCGGAAGGTCAATTCCTCTAACACAATCCTAAGTCTACGCCTACATCTTTAAAATGGCTTGTATTTCTCATATCCGTGCGTGCTACATGTCCAGCACGTCACGTCACCCTAGCAATAGATACAAACCACGCAACAAACTGCTGTCCATGCCACACTTCAATAACATTCTCCTGTTTTTAAATCCACGCTCGGCCGTCAAAATCTTAATTTACCATCGATATTATTTAATGACACTGCATTAACTGCAGTGATTGAATGCCACGCGAGGGCGGTGTTGAGCAGCATACAAGAAAGAAACTACGTTCTGAGCACCGTGTGACATTCGAACTGAGTACCAGCGGGTCACTACACAGTTACCTGCATGTTTAGCGTGGCCAAACGGGCAGCACGCGAAAAGTCAGACACAGGAATCGGTCAGTTTTCCACGTGCATAGCTTTGTAATCCTATAGATCTAATACGTTATTATTATCATTATTATTATTACTAATTTTCATCATGATCATCACCACCATCAAATATTCATGCTCCCATCTGGCTATGTTGTATTATATTCTCGATGCTCAGCTGTTTCCTCGGCCTTAGCGCGCAGTTCACAGGGATCGACGATGTGACTCAGTCACTCTCAGGGGTGTTATAGATATTATTATAATATTTAGTATTATATCTAACATGCCAATATTAAAACATACAGAAATATGCACGTGTTTTTGCAAGGATGTGAAACTTGTCTCTCGTTAACACAAGAGCTAGGCTCAAAGTGCCGACAGCACTGTGCTAAGGGAGATATCTGGGACTGCGAGACAGCGACGTGAGACCGGGGAACACTGCGTAATTAGCTTCATGTAAGTCATCATTAGGGTCAGCAAACCAAGGAGAATAAAATGGGTGTGGCATGTAGCATGCATAGGAGCAAACTGTGAAGTTATCCCTATCCACGCCATGGAGGTACCATTACATGGAAGTGACAGCCACACCAACAGACACCAATAACAAAAACAGGGCACGGATAACAATATTTGTATTAAACCAATTGCCAGCAATTTTTAATAATTTTTTAACAAATTTTAACGACACTGTATTATCAACTTTTACGTTTCAAACCTAAGACAAAACCAACCTACGTCAGACATTTAAAAGATAAGGTTATATCAACGGTAACAGTCAGTGTTACCAACTGTTAACAGCAACTTGACATACATTGTGGTGTATAAGTGGTGATACGAAATGGAACTGTGAATGTTGACGTGAACGTGACCTTGAACCGCTGATGATGGCTCTATTGCAGCCGAAACATGTGTAGGGTTATTGGACATGCTTAAGATATAAAGTGCATTTGTTGGTTTAATTGTTATATGAGTGGTTAACTTCACGCTCCGGCTGCTTTACAACAGATGCCCACTGAATAGGACGCTGGGTGGGCCCCAGAGGAGGCGTGTACGTTTTTGGTGAACATAAAATCTGTTGCCCCTGCCGGGAACCAAACAAGAAAGAGGTCCTTTGTTGGAAGACCCAGATGTAGATGGCAGAATGATGTTATGACAGAACTGGGGAGCGGATGGGGTTCAGGGGGAGGGGGGGGGGTGCTGTAAGCACGGTAATGATCGTTCGTCTTACATAAAACGCTATCACTTTGAGTAACTGAGCAACTACTAGCTTCTCAAGAAACACTGCGCTCCGTGGAGACAGTTAATTACCTCTAGCCGTTTACAACCTCCACACATATCGTGTGTCGGACGCAACGTCACAGTTCCCCCACGTCGCCATACACCTACAAGTTCTGTCACAGACAGACAGTATTTCATAGGTCAGTGTGTCCAAATGACGTATCGACTACCTCCGCGCCCGCCGTCGACAGTTCGCTAGTAAAGGTAAAGGTCATCCTTGAACAGGCCATGAAGGCCCAGAGGGGGAGTAGAGGTATAGCTCTACTCTTTCTTTAACCTCGGCACTAGATGAGGGTGGGTGACAGTTCGCTAGTTACCGCCTTAAACCGAAATTCGTGATTTCTGGCTTCCGCTGGGGTTTTAAAAGTCTTGGACTGCTTGACCCTTGAAGACGGGAAAGGTTGTCCCGAAACGTCGGTGACTAACTACCATTCTACGCTGCGTATATCCCAGCAAGCGAAGATCTCAACCCCAAAACCCGCACCACACGTTCGCCATCCTGTCGCAGTCCACAACACACAAATATACATACTTTCACTTCAACAGACGCTGTACGTCTGTCTGTCTGTCTAGCACCGTACTTAATTTCATGACCCTGCGTTACACGGCGCCAATTTTACTCCCACGTCAGAAGTTCGCACGTCCGCCATGTTGTTATTATTCATGCCGGAGAACTACAAATTACAACACTGCGGTAACCTGAAATAGCGTTAACATTTGTACCAGCAGTTCATGACAACGCAGCAGGTAGTTCAGAAGCTGACAGTTGCGACACGGACACGGACAAGGGGACGGACGTCGCTGTCTGAGTACCCCATTGTGTCACAAGGCGACGGACGTTGCTGTCTGAGCACCCCATTGTGTCACAAGGCGACGGACGTCGCTGTCTGAGTACCCCATTGTGTCACAAGGCGACGGACGTTGCTGTCTGAGTACCCCATTGTGTCACAAGGCGACGGACGTCGCTGTCTGAGTACCCCATTGTTTCACAAGGCGACGGACGTTGCTGTCTGAGTACCCCATTGTGTCACAAGGCGACGGACGTCGCTGTCTGAGCACCCCATTGTGTCACAAGGCGACGGACGTCGCTGTCTGAGCACCCCATTGTGTCACAAGGCGACGGACGTTGCTGTCTGAGTACCCCATTGTGTCACAAGGCGACGGACGTCGCTGTCTGAGTACCCCATTGTGTCACAAGGCGACGGACGTTGCTGTCTGAGTACCCCATTGTGTCACAAGGCGACGGACGTCGCTGTCTGAGTACCCCATTGTGTCACAAGGCGACGGACGTTGCTGTCTGAGTACCCCATTGTGTCACAAGGCGACGGACGTCGCTGTCTGAGCACCCCATTGTGTCACAAGGCGACGGACGTCGCTGTCTGAGCACCCCATTGTGTCACAAGGCGACGGACGTCGCTGTCTGAGCACCCCATTGTGTCACAAGGCGACGGACGTCGCTGTCTGAGCACCCCATTGTGTCACAAGGCGACGGACGTTGCTGTCTGAGCACCCCATTGTGTCACAAGGCGACGGACGTCGCTGTCTGAGCACCCCATTGTGTCACAAGGCGACGGACGTCGCTGTCTGAGCACCCCATTGTGTCACAAGGCGACGGACGTTGCTGTCTGAGCACCCCATTGTGTCACAAGGCGACGGACGTCGCTGTCTGAGCACCCCATTGTGTCACAAGGCGACGGACGTCGCTGTCTGAGCACCCCATTGTGTCACAAGGCGACGGACGTCGCTGTCTGAGCACCCCATTGTGTCACAAGGCGACGGACGTCGCTGTCTGAGCACCCCATTGTGTCACAAGGCGACGGACGTCGCTGTCTGAGCACCCCATTGTGTCACAAAGACAAACAAAGCTAACGAATACCGCCAACACAACTTGTATTGTAATGTCAGCGACTGACATCATGTAGGCAACGTGTTTCGACCGATCTGGGTCATCTTCAGGCCTTCTGTCGCCATATACAATAGCAGTCAATGTGTTAAGTAACTGAGCTCTCAGCTGTACATCCAATATGGCGGCACACGTTGGTTAGCATTTCCATTAAAATAAGCAAATTAAAAAATGTGACTGTGTTTCAAATATCAAAATACTTCTTAAGCTTAACATTTATAGTTATTAGGCGCGTTCGCAAAATTACGAAAAGCTGCTACTAGCTTCGTCATGTCTGTCTGTCCATCCGTATGGACCAACTCGCCCCCACGAGACGTATTTTCGTAAAATACGATATTTAAGGATTTCTCGAAAATCTGTCGAGAAAAATTCAAGTTTCATTAAAATCTGACACGAATAACACGAAGACCTATGTACATTTATGATAATATCTCGCTCAATTCTTCTTAGAATGAGAAATGTTTCAGACAAAAGTTGTAGATAAAATCAAAACACACATTTTATTTTCAATAAGTATTTTCCAAAATTCGTGCCGTTTATGAGATAATGTGGAAAAATATGGTACAGCGAGACAGGCCACAGATGACAATATAATACGGCGCATGCGCTTTGCATGCTGGATAACTAAGGCAACAATACAGACACACACTCGTAGTATTTAACACTTCTTGCTCTTCCACGGCAACAATGGTTACGCAAACGCGCTTCAATGTCACGTTATACGTACACTGCCTGTCTTGTATTACACCACTCGTCACGAAATTAAAAAATCTTCAGGAAGATAATGCTAACCAGCGTCTGCCATATTGGATTTACAATTAACACATTGACTGCTATTGTATATTCTCACTTCTTATGGCGACAAAAGGCCTGAAGATGACCCAGGTCTGTCGAAACATGTTGCCTACATGATGTCAGTCGCTGACATTACAATACAAGTTGTGTTGGCGGTATTCGTTAGCTTTATAGCCTGTGTACTAGCAATGTTGACAGCACACGGAAGGCCCCTACACACGTACACACAACTCAGACCTGCAAACTTTACACTGTTTTAATTGCGATGTCCAACTTTCTGACTGTCTGTAGCAGAGCTGCAGCAGTGTAATGGTTTGTAACCGTGGGACCGCAGCACCCCTATCTATCAACCGTGACGTGTGAGGGGCTTGGGTCATAGGGGAGGGGGAATTTGACTTAGTAGGAGACATCAGCTGACTGGCGTCATAGCGGCGAGGTGATATAGAGCTACATGAAACAGTGCGGGCTGCCTATGCGTGTAGTACTGCGTGTGCTGGAAAACGCACATTGATACACGAACTGTCAATATTCAGACATAAAACTTCAATTCAATATTTTCACCGTGCATTTTTAACAAATCACAAATTACAAAATTAAAAAAAAAAACCATATAGCTTCATTATATCTTTTTACTACGAAAATATTGAAGAAACTTATTTAAGGATTTTATATTGTGTGTTTTATATATTTAAATACATACATTGTACATAACTGTAATATATAAATGATAATGAAACGTGACTGTATGTGATATATACATAATAACAGACATAAACAATGGATGTAAAGTAAATGTACATTACGAGCCCCCTGAAGATGGCCTTGTAAAGGTTGAAACATGTGTAGGGGTTAAATAATAAAAAGTGAATATATGGTGTATTTTGTTGGTGTGTGATTTGTGATTTTGATAAAACTTCAATTTCACGTTATGTCTACCGTGCATTTTGATAACAATTCACAATTTCCAAAAAACCAACAACTGCGCTATATTATCAAGTATTGTTTAATATCCTCCACATGTGTACCTACATAAGAAGGTTCAACTACAGCCGAAACATGTGTACCTACATAAGAAGGTTCAACTACAGCCGAAACATGTGTACCTACATAAGAAGGTTCAACTACAGCCGAAACATGTGTACCTACATAAGAAGGTTCAACTACAGCCGAAACATGTGTACCTACATAAGAAGGTTCAACTACAGCCGAAACATGTGTACCTACATAAGAAGGTTCAACTACAGCCGAAACATGTGTACCTACATAAGAAGGTTCAACTACAGCCGAAACATGTGTACCTACATAAGAAGGTTCAACTACAGCCGAAACATGTGTACCTACATAAGAAGGTTCAACTACAGCCGAAACATGTGTACCTACATAAGAAGGTTCAACTACAGCCGAAACATGTGTACCTACATAAGAAGGTTCAACTACAGCCGAAACATGTGTACCTACATAAGAAGGTTCAACTACAGCCGAAACATGTGTACCTACATAAGAAGGTTCAACTACAGCCGAAACATGTGTACCTACATAAGAAGGTTCAACTACAGCCGAAACATGTGTACCTACATAAGAAGGTTCAACTACAGCCGAAACATGTGTACCTACATAAGAAGGTTCAACTACAGCCGAAACATGTGTACCTACATAAGAAGGTTCAACTACAGCCGAAACATGTGTACCTACATAAGAAGGTTCAACTACAGCCGAAACATGTGTACCTACATAAGAAGGTTCAACTACAGCCGAAACATGTGTACCTACATAAGAAGGTTCAACTACAGCCGAAACATGTGTACCTACATAAGAAGGTTCAACTACAGCCGAAACATGTGTACCTACATAAGAAGGTTCAACTACAGCCGAAACATGTGTACCTACATAAGATGGTTCAACTACAGCCGAAACATGTGTACCTACATAAGAAGGTTCAACTACAGCCGAAACATGTGTACCTACATAAGAAGGTTCAACTACAGCCGAAACATGTGTACCTACATAAGAAGGTTCAACTACAGCCGAAACATGTGTACCTACATAAGAAGGTTCAGCTACAGCCGAAACATGTGTACCTACATAAGATGGTTCAACTACAGCCGAAACATGTGTACCTACATAAGAAGGTTCAACTACAGCCGAAACATGTGTACCTACATAAGAAGGTTCAACTACAGCCGAAACATGTGTACCTACATAAGAAGGTTCAACTACAGCCGAAACATGTGTACCTACATAAGAAGGTTCAACTACAGCCGAAACATGTATACCTACATAAGAAGGTTCAACTACAGCCGAAACATGTGTACCTACATAAGAAGGTTCAACTACAGCCGAAACATGTGTACCTACATAAGAAGGTTCAACTACAGCCGAAACATGTGTACCTACATAAGAAGGTTCAACTACAGCCGAAACATGTGTACCTACATAAGAAGGTTCAACTACAGCCGAAACATGTGTACCTACATAAGAAGGTTCAACTACAGCCGAAACATGTGTACCTACATAAGAAGGTTCAACTACAGCCGAAACATGTGTACCTACATAAGAAGGTTCAACTACAGCCGAAACATGTGTACCTACATAAGAAGGTTCAACTACAGCCGAAACATGTGTACCTACATAAGAAGGTTCAACTACAGCCGAAAATGTGTACCTACATAAGAAGGTTCAACTACAGCCGAAACATGTGTACTACATAAGAGGTTCAACTACAGCCGAAACATGTGTACCTACATAAGAGGTTTCAACTACAGCCGAAACATGTGTACCTACATAAGAAGTTCAACTACAGCCGAAACTGTGTCTACATAAGAAGGTTCAATACAGCCGAAACATGTGTACCTACATAAGAAGGTTCACTACAGCCGAACATGTGTACCTACATAAGAAGGTTCAACTACAGCCCGAAACATGTGTACCTACATAAGAGGTTCAACACAGCCGAAACCTGTGTACTACATAAGAAGGTTCAACTACAGCCGAAACATGTGTACCTACATAGAAGTTCAACTTACAGCCGAAACATGTGTACCTACATAAGAAGGTTCAACTACAGCCGAACATGTGTACCTACATAAGGGTTCAACTACACCGAACATGTGTACCTACATAAGAGGTTCAACTCAGCCGAAACATGTGTACCTACATAGAGGTTCACTACAGCCGAAACATGTGTCCTACATAAGAGGTTCAACTACAGCCGAACTGTGTACCTACATAAGAGGTTCAACTACCGCCGAAACATGTGTACCTACATAAGAGGTCAGTACAGCCGAAACATGTACCTACTAGTCATAACATGTGGTCCCAGTTCCTACAGCCGAACATGTGTCCTACTAAGAAGGTTCAACTCAGCCGAAACATGTGTACCTCATAAGAGGTTCACTACAGCAGACCTGTGTACCTACATAAGAGGTTCACTACCCGAACATGTGTACTACATAAGAGGTTCAACTACAGCCGAACATGTGTACCTACATAAGACGGTTCAACTACGCCGAAACATGTGTACCTCATAAGAAGGTTCACTACAGCCGAAACATGTTCTACATAAGAAGGTTCACTACAGCCGAAACATGTTACCTACATAGAGGTTCAACTCAGCCGAACATGTGTACCTATCAAAAGTTCAATCAGCCGAATCTGTGTACCTTCATAAGACGCTGTTCAATGCCGAACATGGTACCTACATAGATTCAACTGACCCCAAACATGTGTACTACATAGAGGTTCACTCAGCCGAACTGTTACCTCATTAAGAGGTTCACTCCCCAACTGATGTTACCTCTGTAAAGGTTCAACTACGCCGCATGTTCATCTGGTCCCCATCAGCCGCTGTTATGCCTCATAGTCGCTGTTCATTGGCCTTCATGTGTCTTGTAATTGGCCTTACAGTCCGCTGTTATTAGGACAACTACATCCGAAACCTTGTCTACATAAAAGGTCCATACACAGTCGTCTGTTCACTAGAGCCCTTCATCAGTCCGTCTGTTCAATTGGCCTTCATCAGCCGTCATGTTCATGCCCCTCATCAGTCGTCTGTCCATTGGCCCCTTCATCATCCGTCTGTTCATTGGCCTCATCAGTCGTCTGTTCATTAGGCCCATTCATCAGTCCGTACTTCAGAGGTTCAATACAGCCGTCTGTTTCCTACATAGTTGTTCATAGCCATCATTGTCCGTACATATAAGGTCCATTCACAGTCCGTTGTCTCATAAATGGCTTCAATCAGTCCGTCATGTTCTACATAGAGTTCATCAGCCGACATTGTACCTACATAGAAGGTCCCTCATCAGTCCTCTAAGATTCACTACAGCCGCTGTTCCCTTCAATCAGTCCGTCATGTGTACCTCATGGCCCCTTCATCAGCCGTCATGTTCACTGGTCCCCCATTTATCAGTTCGTCATGCCTACATGTGTCTCATGGCTTCATCACGTCCGAAACATGTGTCTCATAAGAGTCAACTACACTCAACAGTGTCCTCTAAAGGTTCATATGCCCCTTATCATGTGTCCTACTTAAATGGTTCAATACAGTCCGATACTGTATCATATGAGTTCCCTTCATGCCGAACTGTTAGTTCTAAGTGGTTCACTACAGCCGCTTGTTCATTGGCTTCAAATCAGCCGTACTGTTCCTATATGGTTCATACTCAGCCGTCTGTTGTACCTCATAAGGTTTCACTACAGCCGAAACTGTTCAATTGAGTTCACTACAGCCGTCATGTGTACTCATTGGCCCTTCATACTACCCTGTACATGTGGCCCTACATACAGTTCCTACTGTCAACATGTGTCCCTTCATAAATCCGTGTTCACTAGCCCTACATAGTGTACCCTTTCATATGGTTACTCAGTCCGATCATTGTCCCTCATAAGTCAGTCTCATGCCCAAATCATGTTGTCCTACATAGGTTTCAATCAGCCGATTCATTGGTCCTCACATAAGATGGTTCACTGCGCCGACCATGGTACATCAAAGATCGTTCTCATTGCCGAAACAGTGTACCTCATAGATTGTTCAACTACGCCGAACATTGTACCTACATAGAGGTTCATACAGCCTACATAGTACCGTACGATTACATTGGTTCATACAGTCCGATCTGTGTACTTGCCATTATAGTCGTCTGTTCAACTTAGGCCACAACATGTACCTATAGTCGTCTGTTCATGCCCTCATACAGTCTCTGTCATCCCTTCATCAGTCGTGTTCACTACCCTTCATCAGTCCGTCCTGTTCATTGGCCTTCATCAGTCCGTCATGTTCATTGCCCCTTCATCAGTCCGTCGTTCATGCCCCTTCATCAGTCCGATAGTTCATTGGCCCTTCATCAGTCCGATCATTGCCTTCATCATCGTCTGTTCATGGCCACCAAATCATGTGTTATCCATCATCAGCCGTGGTTCATTGGCCCATTCATCATCGTCTGTTCATTGGGCCCCTTCACATCAGTCCGTCTGATTCATGTGGCCCTTCATCAGCCTTGTTCATTGGCCCTCATCATCAGTCGTCTGTTACATTGGCCCACCATTCATCGATCTGGTTCACTACCCCTTCATCATCGTTGTACCTACATGCCCCTTCATACAGTCCTCGTTCATTGGTCTTCTCCCCACTGTCATTACGTCCGTCTGTTCACTGGCCCTCAATTTTCATCCAGCGTACCACTCTGTGTTCACTGGCCCCTTCATCAGTCCGTCTGTTCATTGGCCCTTCATCAGTCATCGTCTGTTCACTGGCCCCTTCATCAGTCCGTCTGTTCAATTGCCCCTTCATCAGTCCGTTGTTCATTGGCCCTTATCAGTCCGTCTGTTCATTGGCCCTTCATCAGTCCGTCTGTTCACTTGGCCCCTTCATCAGTACCGTCTGTTCATTGGCCCCTTCATCAGTCCGTCTGTTACTGGCCCCTTCATCAGTCCGTCTGTTCATTGGCCCCTTCATCAGTCCGTCTGTTCATAGTGCCCCCTTCATCAGTCCGTTGTTCATTGGCCTTCACAGTTCTCATGCCCATCATGTGTCTGCACTCTTCAGCCGCATTTCACCTTCATCAGTCCGTCTTTCAGTGCCCCTTCATCAGTCCGTCTGTTCATGGCCCCTTCATCAGTCCGTCTGTTCACTGGCCCCTTCATCAGTCCGTCCAGTCTCACGCTCCCCTTCATCAGTCCGTCCAGTCTCACGCTCCCCTTCATCAGTCCGTCCAGTCTCACGCTCCCCTTCATCAGTCCGTCAGTTCTCACGCTCCCCTTCATCAGTCCGTCCAGTCTCACGCTCCCCTTCATCAGTCCGTCCAGTCTCACGCTCCCCTTCATCAGTCCGTCCAGTCTCACGCTCCCCTTCATCAGTCCGTCCAGTCTCACGCTCCCCTTCATCAGTCCGTCCAGTCTCACGCTCCCCTTCATCAGTCCGTCCAGTCTCACGCTCCCCTTCATCAGTCCGTCCAGTCTCACGCTCCCCTTCATCAGTCCGTCCAGTCTCACGCTCCCCTTCATCAGTCCGTCCAGTCTCACGCTCCCCTTCATCAGTCCGTCCAGTCTCACGCTCCCCTTCATCAGTCCGTCCAGTCTCACGCTCCAGCCTGCAAACTCTTACAGGTCGCTGTTTAAATCAGAGCAGTCAAGACCAGAATTGTCCCACAAGGTACCATCTCCTGTACCGCCATGTTCATCTGTAATGCAACAGGTCTTGAACGACTGTCACACTGAAGATACATGTGACGTTGTGTCGCTGGGAGAGTAGTTCTCCGACGTTTCGAAGGATCCTAGTGCACGAAGATATCGAAACGTCGGGAACTACTTGCCCAAAGACACAGCGTAACATCCCAGAAGAACTGAATCTTCAAGAACGCCACTCTGTTAACCTCAAATTCCGAACATCCTGCAAACGGCCGAAACACCTTCTGCAAGTTTCGAAGCAGACGCCATGTTGATCGCACCCGACGGCGTAAAGAGACCTCGTGTTAGCTCCTCAAAACGAAACGCCGCGCAATTTATGTTGGCAGGTGAGCCACCAGCAGCGTAGTTCCCACTCTCACTTCGTCAGCTAAGCATACAAATGCATACATTCCCTGGTACGCCCTTTGTACGTGTTCTTCACGAAGTAGACACGACGTGCGTCTGTCCGTCTGTGACGTAATATCGGCGACTAAACCGTCTGTCGCACTTTCAAGAAATTCCGTACAGGCGTTCTTTACACGAAACTCGTCGAGCGGGCGTCGAGTTTCACGAAAATCGGCTCAGTAAAACTCGTAATTTTCACTTAGGCGAGTAAATGAAATTTCGTCCTATTTTCCCCGTTTTGGTCAGATTTGGATAAAACTTAGTACCGGAGACGTCGAGTGACGTCTTATTTGGCAGAGTAAACAAATTTATTGCGCAGGTTTGGTGCATTTAGTTCTACGTGACGGGCACATGGCACTACGTGACGGGCACATGGCACCACGTGACGGACACGTGACACCACGCGACGTACACATGGCACTACGTGACTGGCACATGACACTACGTGACTGACACATGATACTACGTGACTGACACATGATACTACGCGACTGGTACATGACACTACGTGACTGTCACATGGTACTACGTGACTGGCACATGACACTACGTGACTGGCACGTGGCACTACGTGACTGACACATGACACTACGTGACGAGCACATGGCACGACGTGACGGACACGTGACACCACGCGACGTACACATGGCACTACGTGACTGGCACATGACACTACGTGACTGACACATGATACTAACGCGACTGTACATGACACTACGTGACTGTCAATGGTACTACGTGACTGGCACATGACACTACGTGACTGGCACGTGCACTAAGCGACTGACACATGGACACTACGTGACGAGCACATGACACTACGTGACTGGCACATGTAACTACGGACTGGCACATGACACTACGTGATGGCACGTGGCACTACGTGACTGACACATGACACTACGTGACGGCACATAGAACTACGTGACTGGTACATGACACTGGTGACGGGCACATGACACTACGTGACTGGCACATGTACTACGTGACTGGTACATGACACTACGTGACTGGCACATGACACTACGTGACTGGTACATGGCACTACGTGACTGTCACATGGTACTACGTGACTGGCACGTGACACTACGTGACTGGCACATGACACTACGTGACTGGCACATGACACTACGTGACTGGCACATGGTACTACGGGGCATTTGTGACTTCCGAGAGGATCGGCGCAATCAGTCGCATTATATTTACGTGCGTGCCGTGAGACATTTTGAAAATAAGAACGCCTTGGCACGTGTACATACTGCGTCACGTGTACATACTGCATCACGTGTACATACTGCGTCACGTTACATACTGCGTCACGTGTACATACTGCATCACGTGTACATACTGCGTCACGTGTACATACTGCATCACGTGTACATACTGCATCACGTGTACATACTGCGTCCGTTACATACTGCGTCACGTGTCATACTGCATCACGTGTACATACTGCGTCACGTGTACATACTGCGTCACGCACAATGTACGGTTACTGTCTAAGCATCGTCACTGTCCGCAGGTCAGCTCGAGAAGAGCCGCCAAGTTCCGGTCCAGCTCCTATTGATTTTCCCGTGTGGAATTTTCCAGCAGTGCACAGAGCTTTTCTCTAGACTCAAGAAACGTCTGAGCAGCAGCGCTAACAGCCAACAGCCAACAAAAACAGCTGCCGGTAGTACAGTCACGACGGCCGGCACGTCACGGTGCTGCACGCATGTCAAGCTTCAAACTACAAACGTATCGTGCATCGCTGTTTTACCATTAAAACATTTTGCATTTTCCCCTAACTCCTTCCTATTAAGCTGTACAACCCTGCATGGGGTTTGGCTTGCTCAAATATTCCTGCCAACATTTTCTATCAAAAACACTCATTTTCGAATCCAGTACACACACAACTTTCAGATCTCTGTGTTCACTGTCCCACCATCTATCTCTAGGTCTTCCTTTTGGCCTGTTTAGTAAAGTTGGCATCCAGTTGGTTACTTTCCTAGTTATTCGATGTTCCTCCATTCTTTCTATATGCCCGAACCATCCAAGTCTCTTCGCTATTATTTGTCATACAATATGTTGCTTTCTAATTACCCTACCCAATTCCTCATTATTTCGTAATCTCCGTGCTGCATCCGGGCTTTTAACTGGGCCATAAATTTTCCTTATCTTTCTATCAAATCTTAGTAATTTTTGTGTAATGTTTTCATTGAGTACCCAGGTTTCGGAAGCGTATGTAACAACAGGTCTTATCACGGCTGGTGCGTTTCACAGAACTGAGGTTTTCTCGAATGTGACGCCGTGTCCGAAGGCTTTGAAAGTAGCAACCTGTAGTCACGGCCAGTAAGGACATGGCCAAGTCCATAAAGCCTTCTAAAGTGTTGCGACGTTCCGATATGTGTGGGAACGACACTAACAAATCAAAATTACGTGCATCAACAAGTTAGGAACAGATTACGTTCATATGATGCTGCTAACGTTCGGTCCGGTAACTTTTGTCGTACTGTCTGCCATGTTAAACTGTGATGATTAAACTGGACAAGACCCTAAGTTTATCTGCTGTTTTGTATGGGCGATAAACTCTGTCTCTCAGCCTAATGGAAGGAGAGACAGAGGTCAGGATGACGAGGGGGCCAACTGCATGTATCGCTGTTGTCAGATGCAGCCGCACGCGTCACCGGACCTCAACTGTCCGCGCCGTAAATAAGAGAGTCTTCCTTGCATGACAAGTCAGACGGAGGCAAACGCTACTGAGACACAAAATGTTCAAGACACCGTCCCTTGACGTCATATACGTTGTGGCTAATCACTGCCCAGACTGCGCAGTGACGTGTATGCGACCGAAACTGCGTTACGTTTTCACAGAGGTGTACTTGAAGACTGCCTTCTTCTTGGAAGTGAGGTCACGGACCTCCAGGCACTACCTCACCCGACAGTCTTCTTATATCGGACACATATCGTGCAAATCGGCGTACAGGCGACGCGCTGTCTCCATCTTCAGGGTAAAAGGCACAACTGTCAGTGTACACGTCATGAAGGCGTATAGGGGGTATGCAGGCACAGCTGCACTTACTCCTAATTTCGGCACTAGATGGGGCTGGGAGATCAGCTTCACGCCTCTGCCGCTTTATACCCAGGGAAAGAGGCCCTGGTACATAATGAGTGGGCCCTACAGCCGGAAGTCGAATCAGCCTCTAACAGAAATGAGTACAAGGAATATTTCCTGGGGTAAAGGCAGCCGGTGCGTAGGGCTGACAACCTTACCACCTTCATGTGCCGATCGTCTATAAATCTGGGAGCCTCAACCTCCTGGAACCCTAAGGGTCTGTCAGGCGTGTAATGGGGTTGGTTTACCTTTTTGCCTACAGCCGGAACTGGGTACCGATTGAATAGAGGTTAGTTGGGCCCCAGATACGGTCTAGAATTTTTGGAGAAGAGAAAAATCTCTTGCCCCTAGCCTGGATACGAACCCCGGACAGTCCAGACCGCATCCTGGTTGCTATACCGATTGAGGTATTCCGGCTCCAATATTAACGATGATTAGGGAATAGTGAACTGGCAGGGACATGGAAGGCATCGACCACGGTCTAATTTGAGGTGCAACCCCCCCCCCACAAAATTTCCTACAGGTACGCACGAAAACCAGAAAAAAACTCATCAAAACAGCCAGGGGTGTCCGGACTGTGAGGTCAACGTGGGCCTCAAAAAGAGCTGGTTCGCGACGTTCGATCATATTGATTTAACCCTGTGAAGACTCAAGTTTTCTAAATAACAATGTGGTTCCTGTCTCACAGAAAACACACCGTCTCCACTGCAAGAACCAACCTGTCAGTGCTGTTCTTTACAAGAACCACAACGAACAGCGTTAATGTACGGTGTGGCTAAAGTGCAGAGTTTCTGAACGGTACACAGCTGGAACTGAGCGCTAACTGATTCGTTCATGGTAACAGCGACCTGTACTGTACACAGGCATGGCGTACACTCCGTACACACAAAGCTGAACTCATTTCCCGATAGCGCTTATACTATGACGTTACGTAACGCGGCGGAGCTGTGGGGCCGCCCACGTGCGGAGCGACACAACCGATAAGCGAGCGAGCACAACGACCTCTGGCGGAGGTTCCATACAACACGTGCAACAAAACAAACACGACTTGCGAAACACTTCGGAACGGACCTCACCAAGCCTACTTTGCTAACGTTCTGCCCACACAGAGCATTTATGTGTTTTGTGTGGATCTCAAAACAAACAGCGATTATTTCACTGTACAGCATTAACTGACTGGTTTGTATAACTGAGACGGAGTGTGTTTACTGCGCGGTACGGACTGTATTTATGTGTTTTGTGTGGATCTCAGAACAAACAGCGATTATTTCACTGTACAACATTAACTGACTGGTTTGTATAACTGAGACGGAGTGTGTTTACTGCGCGGTACGGACTGTATTTATGTGTTTTGTGTGGATCTCAGAACAAACAGCGATTATTTCACTGTACAACATTAACTGACTGGTTTGTATAACTGAGACGGAGTGTGTTTACTGCGCGGTACGGACTGTATTTATGTGTTTTGTGTGGATCTCAGAACAAACAGCGATTATTTCACTGTACAACATTAACTGACTGGTTTGTATAACTGAGACGGAGTGTGTTTACTGCGCGGTACGGACTGTATTTATGTGTTTTGTGTGGATCTCAGAACAAACAGCGATTATTTCACTGTACAACACTAACTGACTGGTTTGTATAACTGAGACGTAGCGTGTTTACTGCGCGGTACGGACTGTATTTATGTGTTTTGTGTGGATCTCAGAACAAACAACGATTATTTCACTGTACAACATTAACTGACTGGTTTGTATAACTGAGACGGAGTGTGTTTACTGCGCGGTACGGACTGTATTTATGTGTTTTGTGTGGATCTCAGAACAAACAGCGATTATTTCACTGTACAACATTAACTGACTGGTTTGTATAACTGAGACGGAGTGTGTTTACTGCGCGGTACGGACTGTATTTATGTGTTTTGTGTGGATCTCAGAACAAAAAACCATTATTTCACTGTACAGCATTAACTGACTGGTTTGTATAACTGAGACGGAGTGTGTTTACTGCGCGGTACGGACTGAGTCTTTGCATATAATTCCGGTTAATGGCCTGTTTCTCGTTAGCATTGTTACTGGCACTTCGTGTCCGTCAGACACTCCTTTACCTAAATACAAATCATTTCGAAGTCAAACTTCATCCGCTGTAACACAAAAGTTCCGCGCCATCGCAGTCGTTACAAGTACCGACTTGTGAACAACGTTTCCTACAGTTCACACGCCAGTCATCGTTTTGAGATGAGAGGCAAACAAATTTTAACCGGCAAACCTGAAGGGAAAAAATCGCTTGGAAAGATGTATGAGCAGAGGGGAGAATAATATTAAAACGGAACGTAGATGCAGTTGGATGTGAGGGCCGGAACTGGTTAATTTGACATTTGTTAACACGGTAATAAACCTTCTAAATTCGTAAAAGACGGAGAATTCTTGGCTAGCTGGACTGTCTGATCCATAGAAATGGCAGATGGCTGTTTAAGACACGTCCCGACAGCTCAGTGTGCGCATGCGCGCTGCAGATAAGCTACTTTATGGCGCTCCGCCTGCGGCCCGATAAGAAACCGAACTCAGCCGGCTCCTAACTTTACCAACTAAACCCGCTGTTCCATTGCCCAAGTTCTGATGTTTTACAGCGGTTTTCTCAAGTCGCTTCCGCATCAGTGGCTCGAGATAAGCCACAATCATTACTGTGGATCCGATCCATGTCCCGGTTTTATGGATGGTAAAGAGCCAAATGTCCAGGGTTGTTCCAAGTCATAAAAATAAGACATTTCTGTCGGTTCGTAAGAACATTTTGAGTTTCCCACAGCTGGAGAAAATATCTACAGGAGCAGGACAGCCATCAACAGGCCACTGACAGGAAGGAACAGGAGAGGGAGATGAAGATGTGTAGATTGGTGATTGTAGAGTGTGGAGTGTGACTGCGAAGGGTGAGGAACGGATATGGACAGAAACATCAGTAAGTGAACTGAGTGTCTGAGTTTGACCAGCGTTGTTATTGTTGTTATTGTTGTTATTTGACCTTCTGTACCCTCCTCCACCCCGCCCAACGACTGTCATTAAATAAAGGGTATACACAAAAGAATGGTGCGGTTTACCTTTATTCACCATTGAAACCGCACCATTCTTTTGTGTATACCCTGTATTGCGGTTTGTTGTTAAATGAAACCCCTAACCACGACACACGCTCAACTGCACTGCCTACAGGCAAGCAGCGAGCCTCTGTCACTTCATTCTCATCTAAACAACGCCCACTTCTCAGTTCGTACCTCACAGATAAAACAGTCCGCCTGCATTACAAAGACCACCCACATCAATGTCGGTCTCGTGTGCCGATATTACGAAACACACAAACACACTGCGTTGTGTAAGATCCAGACGGTTGTCTTATGTAACAACACGTTTACTGTTGTCGTCGGTCTGGGTTCGACCCCAGACTGGGCTCTAAACAGGTGGGCCAAATCGAAGTTTCCTGGATCCATCATTTCTGAAGTACTTAAGCCACGTGGCAAAGAGAATTCGAGACAGAACACAATCGACGGAAAGCGGCGTGTTGCAGGCAGAGCGGGGTTAATGGCAGGACATCACTTAGCTGTCAGAACTGTGAAGTTAATGGCAGGACATCACTTAGCTGTCAGAACTGTGAAGTTAATGGCAGGACATCACTTGGCTGTCAGAACTGTGAAGTTAATGGCAGGACATCACTTGGCTGTCAGAACTGTGAAGTTAATGGCAGGACATCACTTGGCTGTCAGAACTGTGAAGTTAATGGCAGGACATCACTTGGCTGTCAGAACTGTGAAGTTAATGGCAGGACATCACTTGGCTGTCAGAACTGTGAAGTTAATGGCAGGACATCACTTGGCTGTGAGAACTGTGAAGTTAATGGCAGGACATCACTTAGCTGTCAGAACTGTGAAGTTAATGGCAGGACATCACTTGGCTGTCAGAACTGTGAAGTTAATGGCAGGACATCACTTGGCTGTCAGAACTGTGAAGTTAATGGCAGGACATCACTTGGCTGTCAGAACTGTGAAGTTAATGGCAGGACATCACTTGGCTGTCAGAACTGTGAAGTTAATGGCAGGACATCACTTGGCTGTCAGAACTGTGAAGTTAATGGCAGGACATCACTTGGCTGTCAGAACTGTGAAGTTAATGGCAGGACATCACTTGGCTGTGAGAACTGTGAAGTTAATGGCAGGACATCACTTAGCTGTCAGAACTGTGAAGTTAATGGCAGGACATCACTTGGCTGTCAGAACTGTGAAGTTAATGGCAGGACATCACTTGGCTGTCAGAACTGTGAAGTTAATGGCAGGACATCACTTGGCTGTCAGAACTGTGAAGTTAATGGCAGGACATCACTTGGCTGTCAGAACTGTGAAGTTAATGGCAGGACATCACTTGGCTGTCAGAACTGTGAAGTTAATGGCAGGACATCACTTGGCTGTCAGAACTGTGAAGTTAATGGCAGGAAATCACTTAGCTGTCAGAACTGTGAAGTTAATGGCAGGACATCACTTAGCTGTCAGAACTGTGAAGTTAATGGCAGGACATCACTTAGCTGTCAGAGCTGTGAAGTTAATAGCAGGACATCACTTAGCTGTCAGAACTGTGAAGTTAATGGCAGGATATCACTTAGCTGTCAGAACTGTGAAGTTAATGGCAGGACATCACTTAGCTGTCAGAACTGTGAAGTTAATGGCAGGACATCACTTGGCTGTGAGAACTGTGAAGTTAATGGCAGGACATCACTTGGCTGTCAGAACTGTGAAGTTAATGGCAGGACATCACTTGGCTGTCAGAATGTGAAGTTAATGGCAGGACATCACTTGGCTGTCAGAACTGTGAAGTTAATGGCAGGACATCACTTGGCTGTCAGAACTGTGAAGTTAATGGCAGGAAATCACTTAGCTGTCAGAACTGTGAAGTTAATGGCAGGACATCACTTAGCTGTCAGAACTGTGAAGTTAATGGCAGGACATCACTTAGCTGTCAGAGCTGTGAAGTTAATAGCAGGACATCACTTAGCTGTCAGAACTGTGAAGTTAATGGCAGGATATCACTTAGCTGTCAGAACTTTGAAGTTAATGGCAGGACATCACTTAGCTGTCAGAACTGTGAAGTTAATGGCAGGACATCACTTGGCTGTGAGAACTGTGAAGTTAATGGCAGGACATCACTTGGCTGTCAGAACTGTGAAGTTAATGGCAGGACATCACTTGGCTGTCAGAACTGTGAAGTTAATGGCAGGACATCACTTGGCTGTCAGAACTGTGAAGTTAATGGCAGGACATCACTTGGCTGTCAGAACTGTGAAGTTAATGGCAGGACATCACTTGGCTGTGAGAACTGTGAAGTTAATGGCAGGACATCACTTGGCTGTCAGAACTGTGAAGTTAATGGCAGGACATCACTTGGCTGTCAGAACTGTGAAGTTAATGGCAGGACATCACTTGGCTGTCAGAACTGTGAAGTTAATGGCAGGACATCACTTAGCTGTCAGAACTGTGAAGTTAATGGCAGGACATCACTTGGCTGTGAGAACTGTGAAGTTAATGGCAGGACATCACTTAGCTGTCAGAACTGTGAAGTTAATGGCAGGACATCACTTGGCTGTCAGAACTGTGAAGTTAATGGCAGGACATCACTTAGCTGTCAGAACTGTGAAGTTAATGGCAGGACATCACTTGGCTGTCAGAACTGTGAAGTTAATGGCAGGACATCACTTGGCTGTCAGAACTGTGAAGTTAATGGCAGGACATCACTTGCTGTCAGAACTGTGAAGTTAATGGCAGGACATCACTTGGCTGTCAGAACTGTGAATGTATAATGGCAGGACATCACTTGGCTGTCAGAACTGTGAAGTTAATGGCAGGACATCACTTGGCTGTCAGAACTGTGAAGTTAATGGCAGGACATCACTTGGCTGTGAGAACTGTGAAGTTTCGAAGCCACAGTTTGTGTCGTGAAATTACGTACCTGACAGGTTCAGGCGCACACTGGTGTACCTTGCGGGACCCTCCCCAAAATTTCGGTTACTCGCGAGTGTAGGGAATTCCTGAGTTACATCATACACTCCCAGGGCCAAATATTGGGGTGGGGGGGGGGGACCAATCATATTTCAGTTTTCAAATACGTTTGGATTAGCATACGGGAACTTCCTAAATTCATACTCGGCCATGAGGGACAACTTCGGCTACGGGAAGGCTTCGTACGTCAACCAGAGAGCGGCATTGTGGACGCAATTTTTTTTATTACATGGTGAAGGGCCCCGCAGCAGATGCTACGGACGCACCACAGCCTTAAGGCTTTTTGTGCTACCCTATGATGAAGATAAACAGCTTTTTACCAAGTGGACGCAAATTAATGCGTTTTTCGTCGTCAAAGGAGCCATCCGGCCGGTCTCATTACAACCAAATTATAACTACAGAAGTTATGCATTCAAGGACTGTATTGTGCCAACATTTCAGTGATTCAAACTGTTAACTCACGTGTGAACTTCTAACGTGACAAATTGCATTACGATACTTTTACACGCACGGAAATTACTTAGCAATTGGAAAACTGGTGTGACTGTTCAATGTGCTGTTATCAGTGCTAATGACTGTCAACTGGTTCACAACACTACAGTAATCATCATTCAAAGTTCACAGTGCATATCCATCCTACATCCTGACAGTAAAACTGTCGGTTGAACACTTCGGAACCCGCCGAACTATCGCCATGTAACAGTCCTGTCAGAAATCCCTCTTACGCTACCGAGTCTGACTCAGCTCCTACCTGATCCCTTCCCAAATGATTATCAACTGACCACATCCGATCGGACATTGCTGGCCCCCACAGCTCACCGCAACTCATCGCAACACAACATAAATTCCACCAACCATCGCCGATCATCATAACCAGGTGTTGGCGAACGTCAGCAGTGTTCAACGAAAGGTGGGTCCGCCGAGGTCATCAGGTGGCTAGAGCAACATCGAGGTAACAGCACTAACTGCAGGTGCGGACACAGCAGGGGAAACGGGTCCTGCGCTTGAGATAGGACGGTTGTAACATACACAAATTCTACGTTCTGCCCACACAGTGTATTTATGTGTTTTGTGTGGATCCCAGAACAAACAGCGATTATTTCACTATACAACATTAACTGACTGGTTTGTATAACTGAGACGGAGTGTGTTTACTGCGCGGTACGGACTGTATTTATGTGTTTTGTGTGGATCTCAGAACAAACAGCGATTATTTCACTATACAACATTAACTGACTGGTTTGTATAACTGAGACGGAGTGTGTTTACTGCGCGGTACGGACTGTATTTATGTGTTTTGTGTGGATCCCAGAACAAACAGCGATTATTTCACTATACAACATTAACTGACTGGTTTGTATAACTGAGACGGAGTGTGTTTACTGCGCGGTACGGACTGTATTTATGTGTTTTGTGTGGATCTCAGAACAAACAGCGATTATTTCACTATACAACATTAACTGACTGGTTTGTATAACTGAGACGGAGTGTGTTTACTGCGCGGTACGGACTGTATTTATGTGTTTTGTGTGGATCCCAGAACAAACAGCGATTATTTCACTATACAACATTAACTGACTGGTTTGTATAACTGAGACGGAGTGTGTTTACTGCGCGGTACGGACTGTATTTATGTGTTTTGTGTGGATCTCAGAACAAACAGCGATTATTTCACTATACAACATTAACTTACTGGTTTGTATAACTGAGACGGAGTGTGTTTACTGCGCGGTACGGACTGTATTTATGTGTTTTGTGTGGATCCCAGAACAAACAGCGATTATTTCACTATACAACATTAACTGACTGGTTTGTATAACTGAGACGGAGTGTGTTTACTGCGCGGTACGGACTGTATTTATGTGTTTTGTGTGGATCTCAGAACAAACAGCGATTATTTCACTGTACAACATTAACTGACTGGTTTGTATAACTGAGACGGAGTGTGTTTACTGCGCGGTACGGACTGTATTTATGTGTTTTGTGTGGATCCCAGAACAAACAGCGATTATTTCACTATACAACATTAACTGACTGGTTTGTATAACTGAGACGGAGTGTGTTTACTGCGCGGTACGGACTGTATTTATGTGTTTTGTGTGGATCCCAGAACAAACAGCGATTATTTCACTATACAACATTAACTGACTGGTTTGTATAACTGAGACGGAGTGTGTTTACTGCGCGGTACGGACTGTATTTATGTGTTTTGTGTGGATCTCAGAACAAACAGCGATTATTTCACTGTACAACATTAACTGACTGGTTTGTATAACTGAGACGGAGTGTGTTTACTGCGCGGTACGGACTGTATTTATGTGTTTTGTGTGGATCTCAGAACAAACAGCGATTATTTCACTGTACAACATTAACTGACTGGTTTGTATAACTGAGACGGAGTGTGTTTACTGCGCGGTACGGACTGTATTTATGTGTTTTGTGTGGATCTCAGAACAAACAGCGATTATTTCACTATACAACATTAACTGACTGGTTTGTATAACTGAGACGGAGTGTGTTTACTGCGCGGTACGGACTGTATTTATGTGTTTTGTGTGGATCTCAGAACAAACAGCGATTATTTCACTGTACAACATTAACTGACTGGTTTGTATAACTGAGACGGAGTGTGTTTACTGCGCGGTACGGACTGTATTTATGTGTTTTGTGTGGATCCCAGAACAAACAGCGATTATTTCACTGTACAACATTAACTGACTGGTCTGTATAACTGAGACGGAGTGTGTTTACTGCGCGGTACGGACTGTATTTATGTGTTTTGTGTGGATCTCAGAACAAACAGCGATTATTTCACTGTACAACATTAACTGACTGGTTTGTGTAACTGAGACGGAGTGTGTTTACTGCGCGGTACGGACTGTATTTATGTGTTTTGTGTGGATCTCAGAACAAACAGCGATTATTTCACTGTACAACATTAACTGACTGGTTTGTGTAACTGAGACGGAGTGTGTTTACTGCGCGGTACGGACTGTATTTATGTGTTTTGTGTGGATCTCAGAACAAACAGCGATTATTTCACTGTACAACATTAACTGACTGGTCTGTATAACTGAGACGGAGTGTGTTTACTGCGCGGTACGGACTGTATTTATGTGTTTTGTGTGGATCTCAGAACAAACAGCGATTATTTCACTGTACAGCATTAACTGACTGGTTTGTATAACTGAGACGGAGTGTGTTTACTGCGCGGTACGGACTGTACTTTATATATAATTGAAGGTAATATTAGCATTTGCCGATCCCAGTGGCCGCGCGGTCTAAGGCGTGGATCTGCGGCCGCTCGCTTGCTGGGATTGTGGGTTCGAATCCCACCGGGGACATGGATGTCTGTCTGTTGTAAGTGTTGTGTGTTGTCAGGTAGAGGTCTGTGCGTCGGGCTGGTCCCTCGTCCAGAGGAGTCCTACCGATAGTGGTGTGTCTAAATGAGTGTGTGATCGTGAAGCCTCGAAAACTGAGGCGGCTTAGGCCCCCAAGGGGCTGTCGAGCAATTAGAAAAAAAAAATATATTAGCAATTAAACTACTAATGTAAAATCCCCAAAACACACAACAACGCAGCGCTATTCATTCGCAACTGTCGTCTTGTAAGGTCACACGTCACGGTTCTCAAAGTCACGCCACTATATGCAACAACACATTCATACCATCAAGCAACAAGAACACGAATTATGTGCGAACTTCTGAAGTGGGCACGTCATTGAGTTCTGCTAATTTGGTATAGTGGAAGCTGGCAGGAATTTCTTGCAAATTGTACGTCAGTGTGTAACCATTGTGAGCAGTTCCGATACGAGCCGCAGTGGCGCTGTAAACCTTCTCTACAATATTTACGTCACACGTAGTAGATTTCCGCAGGTCGTCGGCCATAGACTTTCACTTTCGGTTACCTCAGCGGCTACTGTAGGTACAGAGATCAGGACTGCGACACACTGTGTGAAAGTACACTACAGCGTGATCCACAAATGTGTTCCGCAGTTTCTTACTTAAAGGCCTGAAGAAAGAAACCACTTGTGATACTATTAAAATTGATGGTGTGAACTGGATTCATTTGGCTCGGAATAGGGACCAGTGTCAGGCTCTTGTGAACATGGTAATGAACGTTCACGTTCCTGAACGCTTTAAAGTCCAGTGGTTACTATACGTACCACCATGTTTAACATTCACAAATTCTACGTTCTGCCCACACAGTGTATTTATGTGTTTTGTGTGGATCTCAGAACAAACAGCGATTATTTCACTGTACAACATTAACTGACTGCTTTGTATAACTGAGACAGAGTGTGTTTACTGCGCGGTACGGACTGTATTTATGTGTTTTGTGTGGATCTCAGAACAAACAGCGATTATTTCACTGTACAACATTAACTGACTGGTTTGTGTAACTGAGACGGAGTGTGTTTACTGCGCGGTACGGACTGTATTTATGTGTTTTGTGTGGATCTCAGAACAAACAGCGATTATTTCACTGTACAACATTAACTGACTGGTTTGTATAACTGAGACGGAGTGTGTTTACTGTGCGGTACGGACTGTATTTATGTGTTTTGTGTGGATCTCAGAACAAACAGCGATTATTTCACTTTACAACATTAACTGACTGGTTTGTGTAACTGAGACGGAGTGTGTTTACTGCGCGGTACGGACTGTATTTATGTGTTTTGTGTGGATCTCAGAACAAACAGCGATTATTTCACTGTACAACATTAACTGACTGGTTTGTATAACTGAGACGGAGTGTGTTCACTGCGCGGTACGGACTGTATTTATGTGTTTTGTGTGGATCTCAGAACAAACAGCGATTATTTCACTGTACAACATTAACTGACTGGTTTGTATAACTGAGACGGAGTGTGTTTACTGCGCGGTACGGACTGAATCTTTACATATAATTCAGGCTAATTCACGTTAATCTTAGTCTTTAGATGGTTAAAGGCAGGGAATACCTTAACTATCTCAGCGACTACCAGCGATTCACAAGGACTACCCTATACAGTTTCTGAGTAACTTACGGCACACCTTACAAAACCTTGTAAGCCACATCATGGCCGCTTGCTTTACTAAACCATCAGCAAACACACAAATCAGCTGCATGATACCGTGCCTTGCTCGAGAAGCTGATAGTTTCACCTCACACCGAGATGCCACACAACAGAACCTCAAGACGAAAGCCTAAGCCAGTTCACAAACCGTCCGGTACTCACAGTTGTCCCAGGCACGCTCGTCATCATAGTGCTGTCATTGACTGCAGGGGGCGCTGACTGCGGCTGTTGCTGTGGCTGTTGTTGCTGCTGCTGCTGCTGTTGTTGCTGTTGCTGCTGTTGCGACGCTCTGGAGACCTTGTTACGGTATCCCTGCAAACAAAAAACGCGCGATATGATCAACTGACCCGTTACAGGAAAGCAGACACGTGGCACGTACAGTATGTACGTGCCACGTGACTGTACGGACTGCCATCAGTCTATAACCAACCCCAGGAACGAGACGTCTTCTTGAGAAGCTAACAGTCGCTCAGCTGCTCAAGAAATTCACCGCCGTGTTCACCTCAGCACACCAACAGGGCGCACCGTCAGTCGGATGAATGCAGTTGACATGTCGGTGCTGTTACTGCGTGCACAGTACCGACATGTATGCATACATGCGAAAAGAATGTCAGTACATGGCCCTTTACAGCCCAGTGGTCACTATATGTACCGCCAGGTTTAACATTCACAAATTCTACGTTCTGCCCACACAGTGTATTTATGTGTTTTGTGTGGATCTCAGAACAAACAGCGATTATTTCACTGTACAACATTAACTGACTGGTTTGTATAACTGAGACGTAGTGTGTTTACTGCGCGGTACGGACTGTATTTATGTGTTTTGTGTGGATCTCAGAACAAACAGCGATTATTTCACTGTACAACATTAACTGACTGGTTTGTATAACTGAGACGGAGTGTGTTTACTGCGCGGTACGGACTGTATTTATGTGTTTTGTGTGGATCTCAGAACAAACAGCGATTATTTCACTGTACAACATTAACTGACTGGTTTGTATAACTGAGACGGAGTGTGTTTACTGCGAGGTACGGACTGTATTTATGTGTTTTGTGTGGATCTCAGAACAAACAGCGATTATTTCACTGTACAGCATTAACTGACTGGTTTGTATAACTGAGACGGAGTGTGTTTACTGCGCGGTACGGACTGTATTTATGTGTTTTGTGTGGATCTCAGAACAAACAGCGATTATTTCACTGTACAGCATTAACTGACTGGTTTGTATAACTGAGACGGAGTGTGTTTACTGCGCGGTACGGACTGTATTTATGTGTTTTGTGTGGATCTCAGAACAAACAGCGATTATTTCACTGTACAGCATTAACTGACTGGTTTGTATAACTGAGACGGAGTGTGTTTACTGCGCGGTACGGACTGTATTTATGTGTTTTGTGTGGATCTCAGAACAAACAGCGATTATTTCACTGTACAGCATTAACTGACTGGTTTGTATAACTGAGACGGAGTGTGTTTACTGCGCGGTACGGACTGTATTTATGTGTTTTGTGTGGATCTCAGAACAAACAGCCATTATTTCACTGTACAGCATTAACTGACTGGTTTGTATAACTGAGACGCAGTGTTTACTGCACGGTACGAACTGATCACGGGTAAGTCCCACGGCTTAGAGACCGCGGATGTGACAGGTTGCTGCATGGTCAGGGGTATACATGAGTAAGGAGCGATGATGGAACGGCGATTTTAACACGAATGTCACAGGACGCCACCCTGAACTGAACCCTAGGCTCCACGGTAAGATCGTGTAGTCTAATCGTGTAGGCTGTAACGTGGCGAAGACCGAGCATCAGGTTAAAACGAGCTATCGAGATGTACAATGTGAAAACTGCACGAAGACAAGGGACTTGAAAAGTCAAATAATTGTGCATTAAAAACACACTTTTGCAGTAGACATCAGCAAGTGATATGACGACAGCTTATTGCCAGTAAGACATCAGCAAGTGATATGACGACAGCTTATTGCCAGTAGGATATCAGGAAGTGATATGACATCTTACTGCCAATAGGACATCAGCAAGTTATATGACAACATATTGTCAGTAGGATATCAGCAAGTAATATGACAACATATTGCCAATAGGATATCAGTAAGTGATATGACAACATATTGTCAGTAGGATATCAGCAAGTGATATGGCAACATATTGTCAGTAGGATATCAGGAAGTGATATGACATCTTACTGCCAATAGGACATCAGCAAGTGATATGACAACATATTGTCAGTAGGATATCAGCAAGTAATATGACAACATATTGCCAATAGGATATCAGTAAGTGATATGACAACATATTGTCAGTAGGATATCAGCAAGTGATATGGCAACATATTGTCAGTAGGACATCAGCAGGTGATATGACAACTTACTGCCAGTAGGACATCAGCAAGTGATATGACAACATACTGCCAGCAGGACATCAGCAGGTGATATGACAACTTACTGCCAGTAGGACATCAGCAAGTGATATGACAACATATTGTCAGTAAGATATCAGCAAGTGATATGACGACATATTGTCAGTAGGATATCAGCAAGTGATATGACGCCAGTTATTGCAGTTGGATATCAGCAAGTGATATGACAACAGATGCCAGTAAGATATCAGCAAGTGATATGACAACAGACTGCCAGTAAGATATCAGCAAGTGATATGACAACAGGACTGCCAGTAAGATATCAGCAAGTGACACATATGTACCAGCGTGTACCATATTCCTGTTGTCACCAGCTGTTGTACAGCACGTAGCTGTACCAGCTGTGTACAGCACGTAGCTGTACCAGCTGTTGTACAGCACGTAGCTGTTGTACAGCACGTAGCTGTGACCACGTAGCTGTACCAGCTGTTGTACAGCACGTAGCTGTGCATCTTACAGTGCTACTTAGCGTTCCATTATGACTTTAGTTTCACAATAGCCGAGTACAGATGTGGCCTTGAAGATAGGGAACTACAGTGGCCAATAGCAAGCGCGCGCGGGAACTACGTCACACTTCGCATACTAGAGCTGTAAAACACAATGACCTGAATCAATGATAAGCAAGAGGCAGGCCGTTAACTGTGGGTGTCATGGCTGCCTGCTCGGCGGCTGCCTGATACTTGTTGATTTTAGGTGACTTACAGACGCCGTACAAACTGGTTATTTTATCTCAGCTACGCAACCAGAACTGCTTGCCGTCGGTACAATGTCACGACATACGTGACGTCAGCACACATTAATACACATAACGCCGGAAAAAACAAAGTACTTGTGTTGTAACTGGAACTGCTGATCCACTACTATGGACATTTTGTCCCCTTAAGCCCTACACTCGTCTCTCAGCACATTCAACTTCGTCTGCTTCCTTCCAAAAGGTTCATGAAGTAAAACCAATTTATTGCTTCACATTAGCAGCTGATTTGGAGTCATACACAACAAAATTAATTGTCTTGCACCTCCCTGTACCGCGTGATAGCCAGTTTGGTATTTCTCACGAGTGGGGCATAGAAATATGGCGTCGGAATTACTCCGTGATGATGACATTATATTCGAATGACTACGAAGGCAACACTTCAAAGTCTAAGATTGACCTGAATTGTATATAAGTATTCAGCTCGTACCGCGCAGTAAACACACTCCGTCTCAGTTATACAAACCAGTCAGTTAATGTTGTACAGTGAAATAATCGCTGTTTGTTCTGAGATCCACACAAAACACATAAATACAGTCCGTACCGCGCAGTAAACACACTCCGTCTCAGTTACACAAACCAGTCAGTTAATGCTGTACAGTGAAATAATCGCTGTTTGTTCTGAGATCCACACAAAACACATAAATACAGTCCGTACCGCGCAGTAAACACACTCCGTCTCAGTTATACAAACCAGTCAGTTAATGTTGTACAGTGAAATAATCGCTGTTTGTTCTGAGATCCACACAAAACACATAAATGCACTGTGTGGGCAGAACGTAGAATTTGTGAATGTTAAATATGGTGGTACATATAGCAACCACTGGGCTTTAAATCAAGGTTAAAGACATCCACGATGTGACGCAGTGCCTTCCAAATGCCGGTCCGGTATATCCACCACGCCACACGACCTCCGTCTCACGCAATAAGCTCACACACCGCACCTGATCGTGTGATACCAGCGATGTTGGCCACCTTGCTACTTCGCGTGTTCAAGGCTGTGTAGTGCTTGAAGCAGGCGAAAGACAGCGCACAACAACACACATCACTACTACAGCACAACAACACACATCACTACTACAGCACAACAACACACATCACTACTACAGCACAACAACACACATCTACAAACATCACTACTACAGCACAACAACACACATCACAAACACTACTAACGCACAACAACACACATCACTACTACAGCACAACAACACACATCACTACTACAGCACAACAACACACCATCACACTCATACTACAGCACAACAACACACATCACATACTACAGCACAACAACACACATACTACTACAGCACAACAACACACATCACTACTACAGCACAACAACACACATCACTACTACAGCACACACACACACACACTAGCACACTACTACACAGCACAACAACACACATCACTACTACAGCACAACAACACACATCACTACTACAGCACAACAACACACATCACTACTACAGCACAACAACACACATCACTACTACAGCACAACAACACACACCCACTACTACTAAGCACAACAACACACATCACTACTACAGCACAACAACACCATCACTACTAAACACTACAACAAACACACACATGTGTACTTCAGCGGTTCCCAAATTTTTTCGGTCCACCGCCCCCTCGGTTCCATATACACACCCACAGCGCCCCCCTGCCTTTTTTAAAAAACATAAATGCGCTTTTGTTTCCGCTTTTATTTTATATTTAAAAAATTGTTTAAATAAAATTATAAGAGTTAAACTTAATGTTTTATGTGTTAATTAATAAATTAAAATTTATTATATTTTTATGATTAACAATAATTCATCTAGCAATAGTTTATTAAATAAACAATATGTGCTTGAATAAGATTCATAAATTAAAATACTAAGAAATTTAGTTCATTTTTATTTTTAACACAAAAATTACTTTATTTCAATTTCATTACAAAAATAAACGCACTACTTGTCTACTAGCGCCCCCTGTGATAATAACAGCGCTCCCTTCCACCTCTCGTACCTATTAGCGCCCACCTCGGTAATCCCACCGCCCCCAGGGGGCGGTACCGCCCAGTTTGGGAACCACTGTTGTACTTGGTCTAGTGACTAGGCTACTGGCTGGACACGTCGCGGCGCAGGCAACAGTTTTTATGAATAAAACGTCCAGACCGGCTCTGGGGCCCACCCAGTCTCCTGTTCAATGAGTACCGACGGCTCTTTCCCAGGGGTTAAACGGCCGGGACGTGAAGCTTACCACTAACCTCCGTATAGTGCCGTGGTTAAAAATGAGTGGAGCTGTACCTCCCCTCCCCCATACGCCTTCATGATGTGCACCATGACAACCTTACAGGACACTTCCAACATTTGTCAAGCCGTGCGCTGACTACAGTCGACATGTCCCCCCCCCCCCACAAGAAGGGGTTTATGTGTGATTTCAGACTTCCGCCGCGATGTATCTGATATCTGCGTTCTTCCGGGATATTACGCAGCGTGGACTGGCAGTCCTGTACTGACGTTTCGGGACAACCTATCAGTCCCATCTTCAAGGATCAGAAATCCAAGAAGAAAAAAGGACTTCTTGACCCTTGAAGATGGGAACGATTGTCCCGAAACGTCGGTAAAGAATTACCACTCTACGTTGTGTAATATCCCAGAAGAGCGTAGCATATCAGGGGTTTATGTGTTGGGCAATTTGTTTTGTAAGCAGGAAGCAAGGTGACACAAGTGGTAGTACATACAAAACAAAACAGTCAGAACAGTACAAGTGGATACAACAACAGTCAGAACAGTACAAGTGGATACAACAACAGTCAGAACAGTACAAGTGGATACAACAACAGTCAGAACAGTACAAGTGGATACAACAACAGTCAGAACAGTACAAGTGGATACAACAACAGTCAGAACAGTACAAGTGGATACAACAACAGTCAGAACAGTACAAGTGGAAAAAAACAGTCAGAACAGTACAAGTGGATACAACAACAGTCAGAACAGTACAAGTGGATACAACAACAGTCAGAACAGTACAAGTGGATACAACAACAGTCAGAACAGTACAATATGGGGTGCTGAAAACCCACATGCAGTGCATGAAAATCCTCTGCGTTCGTCAAAGACTGATGTTTGGCGTCGCGCTGGTGTTCTTCGAGGACAATTACTGCGGATTGTCCACGTATGTCGACTCAATTCGTTGCTGCCTTGCAACAGAAGAAAGTGATCGCTGGTTTCAGCGGATGGGGCGACCGACGCACTGCGATACGACAGCTTTCTTGTAGGGCTTTCTTCGGTGATCGCATTGTCGACGTGGACTTGGCCACCACGATCACCAGACTTACGCCACCTGACTTCTCTCTGTGAGATTTCGAAAGTCTACACAATAACCCGGAAGCCTGGGGATCTCAAACGTAACATTGACCAACAAAACTCTGAAAAGTTGCGTAAGACAGTGTGACAAGGGTCAACGCCTGTCTTGTAGGAGGTGGGGGGGGGGGACTTGTCAGCAGCTGCTGTAATTGTGTTTATCGCATTCTTGGTATATTTGAAAAAAATACAATTAAAATAAATAATTTACAGTAACGAGTTGCATTTTATAAGGTACACCCTGTATTATAGGCTATATATATACAAAAAATTGGTGGACAGTGTCAAGTGTCAGAGCCAAAAGGGGCACAGAAATGAATGTGACGTCGAAAGAGGCATATGTGCTTAGTATCTGTAAGGTCCAGGGTTCTAATATCGGCCGGATATCTTCACTGAGATCGTCGTGGTTTCCCTCAGCCACTCACCAGCAGAACATCTCATCAGGCCACGGCCACTTCCTGACTCGTACTCTACAATTTATCAATTCGCCAATCATCTTGTCATCCGACGTTATATAAAGCTAGCGATCAGAGCGTCGTAAAACGAACCAGGACTAAATAAAGCCAAACAAGTTAGTAAATTCATGCACCGTTTGATTATTTCAGGCGCGCTTCTGCTATTGCCTCTAGACTTTCAACTCTTAATGATAACTTTTGATTGTTTTACAAATGGCATAGCGAAATAGCCAAGGACCTCCAGTATTAAGTTTGGTCAAATAAGTCCGAAGGATAAGCAGTTACAGCATAAAATGACTCACTTCTACTCTGCATGTCGTCAGGCGTACGATTAAGCAGTAGGCCTACTGGTCATATAACACGAGTGTCACTTTTCTCTACAACTTCTGTTCGGTAAATACAGGGTGTCCATTTTATCGTATCCCTGAGCAAGGAGCTGTCACGAGACTTATCGCACAGCAAGCCTGCATTCCATTACTTAACCGACGAGTCTCGGAACTGCTTCGGTTCCTGGACGATGCAGGTTTGATGTGCGATAAAGCTGCCGTGCTCGGAGACATCATAAAGTGGACACTCAGTATATGCGAGTCACACTCGACGTGCGTCGATTAATGCACGAGGATTGTCATCTAAAGTGCGTTATTACTGTCACAATTTAATGCACGAGGATTGTCATCTAAAGTGCGTTATTACTGTCACAATTTAATGCACGAGGATTGTCATCTAAAGTGCGTTATTACTGTCACAATTTAATGCACGAGGATTGTCATCTAAAGTGCGTTATTACTGTCACAATTTAATGCACGAGGATTGTCATCTAAAGTGCGTTATTACTGTCACAATTTAATGCACGAGGATTGTCATCTAAAGTGCGTTATTACTGTCACAATTTAATGCACGAGGATTGTCATCTAAAGTGCGTTATTACTGTCACAATTTAATGCACGAGGATTGTCATCTAAAGTGCGTTATTACTGTCACAATTTAATGCACGAGGATTGTCATCTAAAGTGCGTTATTACTGTCACAATTTAATGCACGAGGATTGTCATCTAAAGTGCGTTATTACTGTCACAATTTAATGCACGAGGATTGTCATTTAAAGTTCGTTATTACTGTCACAATTTAATGCACGAGGATTGTCATTTAAAGCGCGTTATTACTGTCACAATTTAATGCACGAGGATTGTCATTTAAAGTTCGTTATTACTGTCACAATTTAATGCACGAGGATTGTCATTTAAAGTTCGTTATTACTGTCACAATTTAATGCACGAGGATTGTCATTTAAAGCGCGTTATTACTGTCACAATTTAATGCACGAGGATTGTCATTTAAAGTTCGTTATTACTGTCACAATTTAATGCACGAGGATTGTCATTTAAAGTTCGTTATTACTGTCACAATTTAATGCACGAGGATTGTCATCTAAAGTGCGTTATTACTGTCACAATTTAATGCACGAGGATTGTCATTTAAAGTTCGTTATTACTGTCACAATTTAATGCACGAGGATTGTCATTTAAAGTTCGTTATTACTGTCACAATTTAATGCACGAGGATTGTCATTTAAAGCGCGTTATTACTGTCACAATTTAATGCACGAGGATTGTCATTTAAAGTTCGTTATTACTGTCACAATTTAATGCACGAGGATTGTCATTTAAAGTTCGTTATTACTGTCACAATTTAATGCACGAGGATTGTCATTTAAAGCGCGTTATTACTGTCACAATTTAATGCACGAGGATTGTCATTTAAAGTTCGTTATTACTGTCACAATTTAATGCACGAGGATTGTCATTTAAAGTTCGTTATTACTGTCACAATTTAATGCACGAGGATTGTCATTTAAAGTTCGTTATTACTGTCACAATTTAATGCACGAGGATTGTCATTTAAAGTTCGTTATTACTGTCACAATTTAATGCACGAGGATTGTCACTTAAAGCGCGTTATTACTGTCACAATTTAATGCACGAGGATTGTCATTTAAAGTTCGTTATTACTGTCACAATTTAATGCACGAGGATTGTCATTTAAAGTTCGTTATTACTGTCACAATTTAATGCACGAGGATTGTCACTTAAAGTGCGTTATTACTGTCACAATTTAATGCACGAGGATTGTCACTTAAAGCGCGTTATTACTGTCACAATTTAATGCACGAGGATTGTCATTTAAAGTTCGTTATTACTGTCACAATTTAATGCACGAGGATTGTCACTTAAAGTGCGTTATTACTGTCACAATTTAATGCACGAGGATTGTCACTTAAAGTGCGTTATTACTGTCACAATTTAATGCACGAGGATTGTCACTTAAAGTGCGTTATTACTGTCACAATTTAATGCACGAGGATTGTCACTTAAAGTGCGTTATTACTGTCACAATTTAATGAAACTTGGAATACGATTTCGTACTTCCGTAAAATTCCGCAACATAAACTTTTATAAAAATCCGTCCACACGCTGTCAGTTACAACTTGCTGACAACCCGTGTTGCAACTCTTCCTTTAGCTTCTTGCCACTTCCTCGCACGTCTTCAAGATTCTTACCTCACAGTGCAAAGTCCTTCTTGAGAAGCTAACAGTCGCTCAGTTACCAAAAGTTTTAACAAAATTCACTGCACTGAATGCAACACGAATGTTCATCAGCATGTTCACAACAGCGAAGTCGGTATGCGGACTAGGACAGGGGGACGGGGGGTTCGATTTCCAGTACATTCTTTTTTCCCCGAAACGTCGAAACTGACTTTGGAGCCCAACCAGCCTCCTTATTCAGTGGACAACGCGACTCCTTCCCAGAGAGTAAAGCGGCCGGGTCATGAAGCTGACCAGTCCCCTCCATCTAGTGTCGATGTTAAGAATGAGTGGAGCTATACCTCTACTCCGCCTGTATTAGTTCAAGGCCTGCACAGACACAACTCTACCGTCTAAGAAGCCTTACTTACTGAACACCCTGCTCGGTGTCCGACCAACACAAAGCCAGCTGCAGCTGTTGTCTGCATCATTTTTCATATTTCTATGGAATGTTGTAGGCTGCTGTTTCTTTGCCATAAACCGGATGTGTATGTTAATGGCCGCCCTTTGTGGAGGCACAATTGTGCTGACGTCACGGGGAAAAATAAAGACGAAGGGCATCGTCGTTGAGTTTGGCAGATATTGGTGAAAATGCGGGCGGGGAGCGGGCAATCAGTTGTGGAAGTGTCTCGACCTTTGACCTGCCAAAGTATATCTGCGACATTAACAGGTAACAGGTAAAGTAATCCAGGGGTGCACAAATCCCGGGTGCCTTGTCTCCTGGGCGACAAATGTTTGTACAGTGGCGCCTAATATTTTCGCCAAACCTACTGCAGTGTTCTCCTTACATGCCGACATGTGTATCAGCACACACATGCCACATCAACATGTGTATCAGCACACATACACACATGTGTATCAGCACACATACAAACATGTGTATCAGCACACATACAAACATGTGTATCAGCACACATGCAAACATGTGTATCAGCACACATGCCAACATGTGTATCAGCACGACACTTAACAGTGAGGTTCAGAGCTCACTACATAACTGTGGGTCCTGAATGTGGAAATTCTGTCACGTAACCCTTCTGGGGCCTAGAATTTGGAGGGGGCTTCTAGATTTGCGGAACACTGAAGCAATGCATGCACTTCACTAAGCATAAAACGTGTGAGCGAGGGAAGGTATAGCTCCAAAGTACTAACGGAGTGTTTACTGCGCGGTACGAGCTGAATCTATATATAATGTACAATAATTTGTCTTAAAACCGCCGACGGCCCGGCTTCGATCCCAGGCCAGTCCATGTGGAATTTGTGGTTGACAAAGTTGCACTGTGACAGGTTTCTCTCCCAGTACTTCAGTTTCCCCTGTCAGTATCGTTCCACCAATGCTCCATACTCATTCATACATCTACCATCAACGCTGTATAATGTTTCTCTCCCAGTACTTCAGTTTCCCCTGTCAGTATCGTTCTACCAATGCTCCATACTCATTCATACATCTACCATCAACGCTGTATAATGTTTCTCTCCCAGTACTTCAGTTTCCCCTGTCAGTATCGTTCCACCAATGCTCCATACTCATTCATACATCTACCATCAACGCTGTATAATGTTTCTCTCCCAGTACTTCAGTTTTCCCTGTCAGTATCATTCCACCAATGCTCCATACTCATTCATACATCTACCATCAACGCTGTATAATGTTTCTCTCCCAGTACTTCAGTTTCCCTGTCAGTATCGTTCCACCAATGCTCCATACTCATTCATACATCTACCATCAACGCTGTATAATGTTTCTCTCCCAGTACTTCAGTTTCCCCTGTCAGTATCATTCCACCAATGCTCCATACTCATTCATACATCTACCATCAACGCTGTATAATGTTTCTCTCCCAGTACTTCAGTTTTCCCTGTCAGTATCATTCCACCAATGCTCCATACTCATTCATACATCTACCATCAACGCTGTATAATGTTTCTCTCCCAGTACTTCAGTTTTCCCCTGTCAGTATAATTCCACCAATGCTCCATACTCATTCATACATCTACCATCAACGCTGTATAATGTTTCTCTCCCAGTACTTCAGTTTCCCCTGTCAGTATCGTTCCACCAATGCTCCATACTCATTCATACATCTACCATCAACGCTGTATAATGTTTCTCTCCCAGTACTTCAGTTTCCCCTGTCAGTATCGTTCCACCAATGCTCCATACTCATTCATACATCTACCATCAACGCTGTATAATGTTTCTCTCCCAGTACTTCAGTTTTCCCTGTCAGTATCATTCCACCAATGTCTATACTCATTCATCTACCACCAACGCTGTATAATGTTTCTCTCCCAGTACTTCAGTTTCCCCTGTCAGTATCATTCCACCAATGCTCCATACTCATTCATCTACCACCAACGCTGTATAATGTTTCTCTCCCAGTACTTCAGTTTCCCCTGTCAGTATCATTCCACCAATGCTCCATACTCATACATCTACCACCAACACTGTATAATGTTTCTCTCCCAGTACTTCAGTTTCCCCTGTCAGTATCATTCCACCAACGCTCCATACTCATTCATACATCTACCACCAACGCTGTATAATGTTTCTCTCCCAGTACTTCAATTTTCCCTGTCAGTATCATTCCACCAACGCTCCATACTCATTCATACATTTACCACCAACGCTGTATAATGTTTCTCTCCCAGTACTTCAGTTTTCCCTGTCAGTATCATTCCACCAATGCTCCACACTCATTCATACATCTACCACCAACGCTGTATAATGTTTCTCTCCCAGTACTTCAGTTTTCCCTGTCAGTATCATTCCACCAATGCTCCACACTCATTCATACATCTACTACCAACGCTGTATAATGTTTCTCTCCCAGTACTTCAGTTTTCCTTGTCAGTATCATTCCACCAATGCTCCACACTCATTCATACATCTACTACCAACGCTGTATAATGTTTCTCTCCCAGTACTTCAGTTTTCCCTGTCAGTATCATTCCACCAATGCTCCACACTCATTCATACATCTACTACCAACGCTGTATAATGTTTCTCTCCCAGTACTTCAGTTTTCCCTGTCAGTATCATTCCACCAATGCTCCACACTCATTCATACATCTACTACCAACGCTGTATAATGTTTCTCTCCCAGTACTTCAGTTTTCCCTGTCAGTATCATTCCACCAATGCTCCACACTCATTCATACATCTACTACCAACGCTGTATAATGTTTCTCTCCCAGTACTTCAGTTTTCCCTGTCAGTATCATTTCACCAATGCTCCACACTCATTCATACATCTACTACCAACGCTGTATAATGTTTCTCTCCCAGTACTTCAGTTTTCCCTGTCAGTATCATTCCACCAATGCTCCACACTCATTCATACATCTACTACCAACGCTGTATAATGTTTCTCTCCCAGTACTTCAGTTTTCCCTGTCAGTATCATTCCACCAATGCTCCACACTCATTCATACATCTACTACCAACGCTGTATAATGTTTCTCCCCCAGTACTTCAGTTTTCCCTGTCAGTATCATTCCACCAATGCTCCACACTCATTCATACATCTACTACCAACGCTGTATAATGTTCCTCTCCCAGTACTTCAGTTTTCCCTGTCAGTATCATTCCACCAATGCTCCACACTCATTCATACATCTACTACCAACGCTGTATAATGTTTCTCTCCCAGTACTTCAGTTTTCCCTGTCAGTATCATTCCACCAATGCTCCACACTCATTCATACATCTACTACCAACGCTGTATAATGTTTCTCTCCCAGTACTTCAGTTTTCCCTGTCAGTATCATTCCACCAATGCTCCACACTCATTCATACATCTACTACCAACGCTGTATAATGTTTCTCTCCCAGTACTTCAGTTTTCCCTGTCAGTATCATTCCACCAATGCTCCATAGTCATCTTCAGCGTAATACTACTCTTATCAAAAGGACAAGTGGGCAAAGCCTACGAACTTTCAAAACCGATTCTCATTTTTGATATCGGGTAGGGAGGAGAACATTGCACAGAGAAACACTTTCACAATTTAGTCTTCGGTGGTCAAGCAGGTATGTGTGCATACATCGTGACATTGTAGGTAATACAAACCAGTCAGTTAATGTTGTACAGTGAAATAATCGCTGTTTGTTCTGAGATCCACACAAAACACATAAATACAGTCCGTACCGCGCAGTAAACACACTCCGTCTCAGTTATACAAACCAGTCAGTTAATGTTGTACAGTGAAATAATCGCTGTTTGTTCTGAGATCCACACAAAACACATAAATACAGTCCGTACCGCGCAGTAAACACACTCCGCCTCAGTTATACAAACCAGTCAGTTAATGTTGTACAGTGAAATAATCGCTGTTTGTTCTGAGATCCACACAAAACACATAAATACAGTCCGTACCGCGCAGTAAACACACTCCGTCTCAGTTATACAAACCAGTCAGTTAATGTTGTACAGTGAAATAATCGCTGTTTGTTCTGAGATCCACACAAAACACATAAATACAGTCCGTACCGCGCAGTAAACACACTCCGTCTCAGTTATACAAACCAGTCAGTTAATGCTGTACAGTGAAATAATCGCTGTTTGTTCTGAGATCCACACAAAAACACATAAATACACTGTGTGGGCAGAACGTAGAATTTGTGAATGTTAAACGTGTTGGTACATATAGTAACCACTGGGCTTCAAAGAGTAGTACAATCAAATACTAATGCAAAGCAGCAATTTCACAGCAGTCTCACGCACGATGTACAGTGTCCCACTTCGCTTCAGTCTGTCTCACAACTTATTTACGTACGTCAGTGTGCGACTTTTGGCCCGACCTGTACCACACCGGTTAGCAACTCTCTGCCACATTATTTTTAAAACTGGCGACGCCACCTTGCGCGTGCTGTGGGTCAACACGGTAGGTAAAAATTTGGAACAGAGCGCGTATACTTGTCCCTTGAAGCACAATGGTAAATATATGTACCACCTGCTTTAACATTAAGAACTATGCGTTTTATCCGCACAACGTATTTAAGTGTCCGTGAATTTGTGTTGCCATAAAGCCAATGTGCTTTCCTCTTCAAATGAACATGACACTACCTCGTGATTGGCCGCGATGGCTCAGTCGGTATAGCGACTCGCTACGAGCTGGACGGCCCGGGGACCAAATCCCGGTGGGGGCGAGATTTTCAGCACCCGTCCACACCGGCCCTGGGGCCTACCCAGCCTCCTGTACAATGGGTACCGGGTTATTCCCCGGCCGGGCGTGGCGTTGACCACCCACCCCCATCTAGCGCCGAGGTTAAAGAAAGTGTAGAGCTATACCTCTACTCCCCCTCTGGGCCTTCATGGCCTGTTCTAGGGTGACCTTTACCTTTACTACCTCGTGTTTCAGTGTCTACTGTCGTTACAGCCTAACGCAACACTGTTGAATTAACTGCCACATACTACTATACAAAGTTTAGTAGCCAAGAAGTTTCCCACTGTGTAATTATCTAATATCTGCTAGCAGGTCACCCTGTTCATACCCCTCGATATTTTCTTCGGCAATTTGTCCCCCAGTACACCTTGCGTCTTAAACACACAAGATCTCACACATGTTCCACGCACTTAAACACACAAGATCTCACACATGTTCCACGCACTTAAACACAAAAGATCTCACACATTGTTCCACGCACTTAAACACACAAGATCTCACACATGTTCCCACGCACTTAACACACACAGACTCACACATGTTTCCCGCACTTAACATACAAGATTCACACATGTTCACGCACTTCAGTACACACACCGATAGATTCACCATGTCCACGCACTTAAACACACAAGATCTCACACATGTTCCACGCACTTAAACACAAAAGATCTCACACATGTTCCACGCACTTAAACACAAAAGATCTCACACATGTTCCACGCACTTAAACACAAAGATCTCACACATGTTCCACGCACTTAAACACACAAGATCTCACACATGTTCCACGCACTTAACACACAAGATCTCACACATGTTCCACGCACTTAAACATACAAGATCTCACACATGTTCCACGCACTTAGACACACAAGATCTCACACATGTTCCACGCACTTAGACACACAAGATCTCACACATGTTCCACGCACTTAGACACACAAGATCTAGCACATGTTCCACGCACTTAGACACATAAGATCTCAAACATGTTCCACGCACTTAAACACACAAGATCTCACACATGTTCCACGCACTTAAACACACAAGATCTCACACATGTTCCACGCACTTAAACACACAAGATCTCACACATGTTCCACGCACTTAAACACAAAAGATCTCACACATGTTCCACGCACTTAAACACATAAGATCTCACACATGTTCCACGCACTTAAACACATAAGATCTCACACATGTTCCACGCACTTAAACACACAAGATCTCACACATGTTCCACGCACTTAAACACATAAGATCTCACACATGTTCCACGCACTTAAACACACAAGATCTCACACATGTTCCACGCACTTAAACACAAAAGATCTCACACATGTTCCACGCACTTAAACACATAAGATCTCACACATGTTCCACGCACTTAAACACACAAGATCTCACACATGTTCCACGCACTTAAACACACAAGATCTCACACATGTTCCACGCACTTAAACACACAAGATCTCACACATGTTCCACGCACTTAAACACAAAAGATCTCACACATGTTCCACGCACTTAACACACAAGATCTCACACATGTTAAACGCACTTAAACACATAAGATCTCACACATGTTCCACGCACTTAAACACATAAGATCTCACACATGTTCCACGCACTTAAACACACAAGATCTCACACATGTTCCACGCACTTAAACACACAAGATCTCACACATGTTCCACGCACCAGGCCCGATACATCCGCCGGCGTTCGTATTTTTATGACAACGTACCGCCTGTTGTATGGTTCCAAATAATTCGGAAGAAGGAACCGCCTCCATCTTCAGGGCAGAAAGGTATAAATGTTGGAACTCAGACAAGCAGAATATGAATTTAGGCCCTAGAGTGTTAGTCAAGGGCCAGTGGTCACTATATGAACCGCCATGTTTAAAATGAAAAACTATTACGCTCTGCCCAGCCATTGTGTTTGTGTTTTGCATCGAATTCCAGGCAGTGACGACATGTAGGTCTGCGGGCCACGGACATCCGAGGGGCCGCAAGAATTCACATAACGTCGCAGTAAGTCTTTTTTATACGAACTTCTGGGCAAAGGCCGTGCCATGACTCAGGCGGTCAGTTGCCGGCCTCTCACCGCGGAGCTCAGGTTCGATCCCAGGTCAGTCCATGTGAGATTTGTGGTTGACAAAGTTACACTGTGACAGGTTTCTCTCCCAGTACTTCAGTTTCCCCTGTCAGTATCACTCCTACCAACGCTCCATACTCATTCATACATCTACCACCAACGCTGTATAATCTTTCTCTCCCAGTACTTCAGTTTTCCCCTGTCAATATCATTCCACCAATGCTCCATACTCATTCATACATCTACCACCAACGCTGTATAATGTTTCTCTCCCAATACTTCAGTTTCCCCTGTCAGTATCATTCCACCAATGCTCCATACTCATTCATACATCTACCACCAACGCTGTATAATGTTTCTCTCCCAGTACTTCAGTTTCCCCTGTCAGTATCATTCCACCAATGCTCCATACTCATTCATACATCTACCACCAACGCTGTATAATGTTTCTCTCCCAATACTTCAGTTTCCCCTGTCAGTATCATTCCACCAATGCTCCATACTCATTCATACATCTACCACCAACGCTGTATAATGTTTCTCTCCCAATACTTCAGTTTCCCCTGTCAGTATCATTCCACAAATGCTCCATACTCATTCATACATCTACCACCAACGCTGTATAATGTTTCTCTCACAGTACTTCAGTTTCCCCTGTCAGTATCATTCCACCAATGCTCCATACTCATTCATACATCTACCACCAACGCTGTATAATGTTTCTCTCCCAGTACTTCAGTTTCCCCTGTCAGTATCATTCCACAAATGCTCCATACTCATTCATACATCTACCACCAACGCTGTATAATGTTTCTCTCCCAGTACTTCAGTTTCCCCTGTCAGTATCATTCCACAAATGCTCCATACTCATTCATACATCTACCACCAACGCTGTATAATGTTTCTCTCCCAGTACTTCAGTTTCCCCTGTCAGTATCATTCCACCAATGCTCCATACTCATTCATACATCTACCACCAACGCTGTATAATGTTTCTCTCACAGTACTTCAGTTTCCCCTGTCAGTATCATTCTACCAATGCTCCATACTCATTCATACATCTACCACCAACGCTGTATAATGTTTTCTCCCAGTACTTCAGTTTCCCCTGTCAGTATCATTCCACAAATGCTCCATACTCATTCATACATCTACCACCAACGCTGTATAATGTTTCTCTCCCAGTACTTCAGTTTCCCCTGTCAGTATCATTCCACCAATGCTCCATACTCATTCATACATCTACCACCAACGCTGTATAATGTTTCTCTCACAGTACTTCAGTTTCCCCTGTCAGTATCATTCCACCAATGCTCCATACTCATTCATACATCTACCACCAACGCTGTATAATGTTTCTCTCCCAGTACTTCAGTTTCCCCTGTCAGTATCATTCCACCAATGCTCCATACTCATTCATACATCTACCACCAACGCTGTATAATGTTTCTCTCACAGTACTTCAGTTTCCCCTGTCAGTATCATTCCACCAATGCTCCATACTCATTCATACATCTACCACCAACGCTGTATAATGTTTCTCTCCCAGTACTTCAGTTTCCCCTGTCAGTATCATTCCACCAATGCTCCATACTCATTCATACATCTACCACCAACGCTGTATAATGTTTCTCTCCCAGTACTTCAGTTTTCCCCTGTCAGTATCATTCCACGGTTTTCCCCTGTCAGTATCATTTTACCAATGCTCCATACTCATCTGCCTCTTAATACTATTCTTATCAGAAGGACAAGCGGGCGAAGCCTTCAGATATCGGGGATCATTGGACAGAAAAGCATTTCGTCACTTAAACTTGAGTCTTCACAAGTGACAATCACGATAACACCAGTATTTACTTCTATTCATCTGTTCCATAATTCGATAAGAACTGCCCAACTGCGAGCGAGGTACCCGCTGCACTGTACGCACGGTAGATGCATGTCCACAGTCGATACCGTCTCCAGGGGCAGGCGCACACACACAGAGACGACAGAAATAATGAGCGCCGACCGGCCTGCCTGACGTCTCATCTTGTGCTCGCTGTACCCAGAGCTCGGCCCGGGCAATGCAAAAACATGCTGATTAGCGCTCGAGCAGTGCGGGAGGTAGCCTCGTCAGGGGTAGGTAGGATTGCAGCGAGAGAGACAGAGAGAGAGAGAGGTGGGACAAAGAACTCACAAACCTTCCCCCCCCCCCCAGAGATGGGTTGTGGCTATTCTGTTCCACCCCAACCTACTGTACCCCATTTTTTTTATGACGCGAAAACCTCCACACACGTAGATTTCACTGTGTGTGGCGACACCATGCGACTTGTACAGTGTGGCGTGACACAGAAAGGAATTATGTATGGGTTTGTTCCGACGTTTCAGACATACCTAATGCCTTCGTCTTCACGTTGACTGAATCAGGTTCACGTATAATGCAGGCGGTCCTTCGTTCCAACTACTTCAACATCCACCTTAAGATGGAGGCAGCACGTTCCTCCGAAACTTCGGAGCAAGCCTTTAGTACACGGTGCAACATCCCGAACAAGACCATCTGCGTATGGATTTACTGCAGGCTTGTGATATGAAAACACTTTAATAACATTTTATACCTAATAACTCACAGTCTGAAGTGCATTGAAGTAATAATTGGCGGAATTTCTGAATGTTCAGCTAACAGTCTCTAAGGTCATATACAGCTAACAGTGTGTCCCTAAGGTCACTATACAGCTAACAGTGTGTCTCTTAGGTCACTAAACAGCTAACAGTGTGTCCCTAAGGTCACTATACAGCTAACAGTGTGTCTCTGAGGTCACTATACAGCTAACAGTGTGTCCCTGAGGTCACTATACAGCTAACAGTGTGTCTCTGAGGTCACTATACAGCTAACAGTGTGTCTCTGAGGTCACTATACAGCTAACAGTGTGTCTCTGAGGTCACTATACAGCTAACAGTGTGTCTCTTAGGTCACTATACAGCTAACAGTGTGTCCCTAAGGTCACTATACAGCTAACAGCTTGTCTCTGAGGTCACTCTACAGATAACAGTGTGTCTCTGAGGTCAATATAAGCTAACAGTGTGTCCCTAAGGTCACTATACAGCTAACAGTGTGTTCCTAAGGTCATTATACAGCTAACAGTGTCTCTAAGATCACTATACAGCTAACAGTGTCTCTGAGATCACTATACAGCTAACAGTGTCTCTGAGGTCACTATACAGCTAACAGTGTCTCTAAGGTCACTATACAGCTAACAGTGTCTAAGGTCACTATACAGCTAACAGTGTCTCTAAGGTCACTATACAGCTAATAGTATCTCTAAGGTCACTATACAGCTAACAGTGTCTCTAGGGTCACTATGCAGCTAACAGTGTCTCTAGGGTCACTATGCAGCTAACAGTCTCTGAGGTCACTATACAGCTAATAGTGTCCCTAAGGTCACTATACAGCTAATAGTGTCTCTAGGGTCACGATACAGCTAACAGTGTGTCTCTGAAGTCACTATACAGCTAACAGTGTGTCCCTAAGGTCACTATACAGATATCTGTCTCTAAGGTCACTATACAGATAACAGTGTGTCTCTAAGTTCAATATACAGCTAACAGTTTCTCTAAGGTCACTATACAGCTAACAGTGTGTCTCTAATGTCACTATACAGCTAACAGTGTGTCTCTAATGTCACTATACAGCTAACAGTGTGTCTCTAATGTCACTATACAGCTAACAGTGTGTCTCTAATGTCACTATACAGCTTTCCAGCAAATTATCGTTCATTTTTTTCTCCCCACAACCCCTTCGGGGCCTAGGCCACCTCATTATCGAGGCTTCACGATCACACACACTTTAGACACACCACAGTCGGTAGGACTCCTCTGGACGAGTGATCAGCCCGTCGCAGAGACCTCTACCTGACAACACACAACACTCACAACCCACAATCTCAGCAAGCGAGCGGCCGCAGACCGACGCCTTAGACCGCGCGGCCACTGCGATCGGCGCCATTCATTTCGTTTAGACATAAGATACAGCTGGGATAGCTCAGTCAGTATAGTGACTAGGTTATGGGCTGGACGTTTCGGGGTTCAATTCCGGGTAGGAGAAACAGGATTGATACTTCTCAAAAGTTCCTGAAAGCTACCCAGTCTTCTACTACCGAGGTTAAGGACGAGTGGAGCTACACCTGTACTGCTACATGCCTTTACAGCGGATAGAGGGATTCTGCCTCTTTATAATACAGCAAATTCAGTGTAAACGAAAGGCAAAAATGTACAAAATATTACTTAAAACTGCTAGAGGTGTAAGAGTAGACGGGGATAATACTAAAGTGGCTGTAGAAGAAGTAGGTATGGATTTATCTGGCTCCGGACAGACTCACGTGAACACGGCAGGTGCCACAAAAGTGTGGAAATATCTTTACCAGCTCAGCAACTATCAGCTTCTCAAACAGGATGTCACTTTGGTGCAAAACGAATAAACAGTTCGGACAGGCTAAGTTTGATCACCCGAAGTCGTTGTCTTTCATTAGAGAAATAAGCAGCTCAAGACGCAAGATTTGAGGATCTCGCAGCGGTGTAGCTGCCGATTCAAGTCTTCCGGCATGTGACGCCGTTTCGTTAGGCGAATGGTTGCCGACGTTTCGAAAAATTGTGGGCCCACCATATTCGAGGGCCGTTCTCCTTGGACTGCTTGAGACTTGAAGATGAAAGCACGATGTTACTTCAAAACGTCGGACGTCCAACGACACGTCGTCACATCCCGGAAGACTGGAGTACTCATTTCATTACAATGTTGACCTCTAATATTAACCTCATAAAGCACAAGTAGGCCTAATGCAACCTAAAACTTGCCACAGAACTATGACTCATTCTCCCCTGTATTTCATTCCAAAAATACAGAATCGCCTTAAATACATCAAAATTCTTCCACAATTCTCCACTTGCCTTTCACATCCACTCAGACGAAACGTTTAAAATTAAAAGGTGATTACAAAAAAAAAAATTTCCCACTGTCCAGAACTAAAATTCCCTACTACACATTACATAACATTGTCCCTACTTACCGCAACACGTGACACACTAATATTACCTTAATTAACTACGGGCTGTGGCCGGTCTGCGGTTGCCAAGGTAACAAACGAACAAAACACTGATAGTCACTTGTTTCGTTAGCCAGAACACGCACACCTGTCCCACCAACAACTTTCAGCTATTCACACAGACACACGTGTTTACATGCCGTCCAAACAGCACGATACTTCCGCACAGTACAATATAACCGCTATATTTTCGTACAGCGAAAGTAGAACGAACTGGTTCTCAGAGAACGGAGACGGTCTTGAAACGTCCGTAGTGAGAGCCGCGCCGCGCCAAGAACGAGATTCTGACGAGAAATACCCCTCCCACCACTCTCTTTTTTTTTTTTTACTCCTGCCCCACCTTTCCCCTATCGTGCTTCCACAACCATTCCCCCCCGCCTAAGCTTTATCATTGCTCCCCTTCTGAAAGTATCTTCTGCGCATGACCAAACGAGTAGAAACCTTCGGAGGTTTGTCCATGGAATTCCAAATTCAACGGGGTAATGTCCAAAACTGTTTCAAGCAAGTCATCGCGAAAGGCTGCGTACCAAACTGCTGCCACACAGCAGAGCACTGTCCTCACGTCGAACACAGCCCTGTGTTTCTTTAGCGCAGCACAGCACCAGCATTAACCTGATTTATATATAAATACTCAGTCCGTACCGCGCAGTAAACACACTCCGTCTCAGTTATACAAACCAGTCAGTTAATGTTGTACAGTGAAATAATCGCTGTTTGTTCTGAGATCCACACAAAACACATAAATACAGTCCGTACCGCGCAGTAAACACACTCCGTCTCAGTTATACAAACCAGTCAGTTAATGTTGTACAGTGAAATAATCGCTGTTTGTTCTGAGATCCACACAAAACACATAAATACAGTCCGTACCGCGCAGTAAACACACTCCGTCTCAGTTATACAAACCAGTCAGTTAATGTTGTACAGTGAAATAATCGCTGTTTGTTCTGAGATCCACACAAAACACATAAATACAGTCCGTACCGCGCAGTAAACACACTCCGTCTCAGTTATACAAACCAGTCAGTTAATGTGTACAGTGAAATAATCGCTGTTTGTTCTGAGATCCACACAAAACACATAAATACAGTCCGTACCGCGCAGTAAACACACTCCGTCTCAGTTATACAAACCAGTCAGTTAATGTTGTACAGTGAAATAATCGCTGTTTGTTCTGAGATCCACACAAACACATAAATACACTGTGTGGGCAGAACGTAGAATTTGTGAATGTTAAACATGATGGTACATATAGTAACCATTGGGCTTTGGAAGGTTAATTTACAACACCAGATTGTGGCGAGTAGTCAGCATCACGCCCCGACCGCTTTAACCCTATCCCTTCGGTAGAAGACTGGCTCATCGCAAGGGTCCTCCCGCTCGCGGCGGCAAATACAACCCGAAATACAAGTCGTCCGGCCCGCAGTCTAGGCACTATACTGACTGAGCTACCATAGGTACCACATTGCCGTAATAAAAGTCGATCTGCAAAAAGCAAGAGCTTTGCTCAGAAGTCTACAGTCGCTCAATTAGTCCACAGAAGCTCCAACTTCATCACCGTTTTCAGTGGGCTATGTTCTGAGCCAGTTTAATCCAGTTCAAATATCCTACACTTCTTGTACAGGCCGTGCAACACCCACTTCATGACAGTGTCACACCCTCCTGTGCTCTTTCCTGAACTTCCCCCTGTCAGTGTTACCCTCCCATCTACACATACTCTTTACTGCGGACACCTAACTAAACCTGTGGACACACTGCGAGCTACATACATCTCCCATCCCTTCCTTATCCATTCTATCGCCCTAATAACGTGGACCGCGATAGCTCAGTCAGTATAGCGACTCGCTACGCGCTGGAAGGTCCGGGGATCGAATCCCGGTGGGGGCGAGATTTTCAGCACCCGTCCAGACCGGCCCTGGGGCCTACCCAGCCTCCTGTACAATGGGTACCGGGTCATTCCCGGGGGTAAAGCGGCCGGGGCGTGGAGTTGACCACCTAACCCCATCTAGCGCCGAGGTTAAAGAAAGAGTACAGCTATACCTCTACTCCCCCTCTGAGCCTTCATGGCCTGTTGTAGGGAGAACCTTACCTTTATCGCCCTAAAAATATTCAGTGAGCAGTACAAATCATGAAGCTCCTCACTATGTAGTCTTCTCCAGTCTCTCTTAGTTCCAAACATTACCCTCAAGCAGCCTGTTACAGACACACACTCAGTCTGTCTTGCCTTACAGCGATAATCCAAGTTTCACACCCATACAAAACAGCAGTGAAATTTACGGCTTTGAACGTTTTGATCTGTAGTATATTATATATATATATATATATATATATATTGCTGGTCACAATGGAACAGACTGTGAACTGACGTCACCAAGCAACCTAGTACCGAGGTTAAGAATGAGTGGAGCTATACCTCTACTACCCCTATATGTCTTCATGGCGTGGGCAGAGACAACTCTACCTTTTACCCCTTACGTAGTGTGTTTACTGCACGGAACGGACTGAAAATTTACACCCTATTCAGGTTAAAGTTAGTCTTTGTCCTGTTTCCAGCCTATCTTTACCAGAAGGACGAGCGGGCAATGTATGTAAACCTTTAGCGCAGTAAATTTTCTGCTTCCGCCCTGTGCTGAGAATAAATGTAGTAGGTAGTCTGACACTACATCGCACCCCGGCATCTTCTGTTCTTTATTTCTGTCTATCTTAGCCCTGTCTTTGCAGGGTTAAGCATACTGACAATTGCATATTTTGTAATTTCGGCTGTTGAAGAGGGCCTGCGACAGCGCAGTATATAGACAGTTCATAGCCTGAAGAGGGCCTGCGACAGCGCAGTATATAGACAGTTCATAGTCTGAAGAGGGCCTGCGACAGCGCAGTATATAGACAGTTCATAGTCTGAAGAGGGCCTGCGACAGCGCAGTATATAGACAGTTCATAGTCTGAAGAGGGCCTGCGACAGCGCAGTATATAGACAGTTCATAGTCTGAAGAGGGCCTGCGACAGCGCAGTATATAGACAGTTCATAGTCTGAAGAGGGCCTGCGACAGCGCAGTATATAGACAGTTTATAGTCTGAAGAGGGCCTGCGACAGCGCAGTATATAGACAGTTCATAGTCTGAAGAGGGCCTGCGACAGCGCAGTATATAGACAGTTCATAGTCTGAAGAGGGCCTGCGACAGCGCAGTATATAGACAGTTTATAGTCAGAAGAGGCCTGCGACAGCGCAGTATATAGACAGTTATAGTCTGAAGAGGGCCTGCGACAGCGCAGTATATAGACAGTTCATAGTCTGAAGAGGGCCTGCGACAGCGCAGTATATAGACAGTTCATAGTATGAAGAGGGCCTGCGACAGCGCAGTATATAGACAGTTCATAGTTGAAGAGGGCCTGCGACAGCGCAGTATATAGACAGTTCATAGTCTGAAGAGGGCCTGCGACAGCGCAGTATATAGACAGTTCATAGTCTGAAGAGGGCCTGCGACAGCGCAGTATATAGACAGTTCATAGTCTGAAGAGGGCCTGCGACAGCGCAGTATATAGACAGTTGATAGTCTGAAGAGGGCCTGCGACAGCGCAGTATATAGACAGTTCATAGTCTGAAGAGGGCCTGCGACAGCGCAGTATATAGACAGTTCATAGTCTGAAGAGGGCCTGCGACAGCGCAGTATATAGACAGTTCATAGTCTGAAGAGGGCCTGCGACAGCGCAGTATATAGACAGTTCATAGTCTGAAGAGGGCCTGCGACAGCGCAGTATATAGACAGTTCATAGTCTGAAGAGGGCCTGCGACAGCGCAGTATATAGACAGTTCATAGTCTGAAGAGGGCCTGCGACAGCGCAGTATATAGACAGTTCATAGTTGAAGAGGGCCTGCGACAGCGCAGTATATAGACAGTTCATAGTTGAAGAGGGCCTGCGACAGCGCAGTATATAGACAGTTCATAGTCTGAAGAGGGCCTGCGACAGCGCAGTATATAGACAGTTATAGTCTGAAGAGGGCCTGCGACAGCGCAGTATATAGACAGTTCATAGTCTGAAGAGGGCCTGCGACAGCGCAGTATATAGACAGTTCATAGTCTGAAGAGGGCCTGCGACAGCGCAGTATATAGACAGTTTATAGTCTGAAGAGGGCCTGCGACAGCGCAGTATATAGACAGTTCATAGTCTGAAGAGGGCCTGCGACAGCGCAGTATATAGACAGTTTCATAGTCTGAAGAGGGCCTGCGACAGCGCAGTATATAGACAGTTCATAGTTGAAGAGGGCCTGCGACAGCGCAGTATATAGACAGTTCATAGTCTGAAGAGGGCCTGCGACAGCGCAGTATATAGACAGTTCATAGTCTGAAGAGGGCCTGCGACAGCGCAGTATATAGACAGTTCATAGTCTGAAGAGGGCCTGCGACAGCGCAGTATATAGACAGTTCATAGTCTGAAGAGGGCCTGCGACAGCGCAGTATATAGACAGTTGATAGTCTGAAGAGGGCCTGCGACAGCGCAGTATATAGACAGTTCATAGTTGAAGAGGGCCTGCGACAGCGCAGTATATAGACAGTTCATAGTCTGAAGAGGGCCTGCGACAGCGCAGTATATAGACAGTTCATAGTCTGAAGAGGGCCTGCGACAGCGCAGTATATAGACAGTTCATAGTCTGAAGAGGGCCTGCGACAGCGCAGTATATAGACAGTTCATAGTCTGAAGAGGGCCTGCGACAGCGCAGTATATAGACAGTTCATAGTCTGAAGAGGGCCTGCGACAGCGCAGTATATAGACAGTTCATAGTTGAAGAGGGCCTGCGACAGCGCAGTATATAGACATTCATAGTCTGAAGAGGGCCTGCGACAGCGCAGTATATAGACAGTTCATAGTCTGAAGAGGGCCTGCGACAGCGCAGTATATAGACAGTTCATAGTCTGAAGAGGGCCTGCGACAGCGCAGTATATAGACAGTTCATAGTCTGAAGAGGGCCTGCGACAGCGCAGTATATAGACAGTTATAGTCTGAAGAGGGCCTGCGACAGCGCAGTATATAGACAGTTCATAGTTGAAGAGGGCCTGCGACAGCGCAGTATATAGACAGTTCATAGTCTGAAGAGGGCCTGCGACAGCGCAGTATATAGACAGTTCATAGTCTGAAGAGGGCCTGCGACAGCGCAGTATATAGACAGTTCATAGTCTGAAGAGGGCCTGCGACAGCGCAGTATATAGACAGTTCATAGTCTGTTAGTCTGAAGAGGGCCTGCGCAGCGAATGATATAGTTGAAAGGCTGGAGGCGTAATAGCAGTTCATAGTTGAAGGGCCTGCAGCAGTATGCGACAAGTGAAGAATAGACTCAGTTGAAAGGCGCCAGCGCGTAACATTCAAGCTGAAAGCCGCGACACGCATAAGACATTGTTAAGGCCGCGACAGCGCGTTATACTCATTAAGAGCGCAAGCATTAGACTATAGTAAAGGGCCTGCGAAGCGATAACTAAGTCAGAGGGCGCACAGGCAATACGTATGTCTGAGGCGCGCGCGCAGTATAACTATATTGAAGGGCTCGACAGCGCAGTTAACGTATAGCGAAGAGGGCCTGCACAGGCAGTTATAGACGTCATAGTCGAGCATTAAGTAAGCTGCGAAGGCAGTATGACAGTTGTCTGAAGAGCCGCGACAGCGCAGTTAAGTTATAGTGAAAGGCCTCGACAGGCGTATAAGACGTCAAGTTGAGAGGGCTCGACACGCATATAGAAGTTCATAGTTGAAGAGGCTGCGACAGCGCAGTTATGACATTAAGTAGAGGCTCGACAGCGCTAATGACAGTTATGTTGAGAGGCGCACGCAGTATAGACGTTCAAGTCTGAAGAGGCTGCGACAGCGCAGTATAGACGTTATAGTCTGAAGAGCCTGGACAGCCATTGACATTATATTGAAGGGCTGCGAGCGCGATAACATATAGCTGAGGCCCGCGCGCATAATAGCAGTTATAGTCGAAGAGGCCTCGACAGGCAGTATAGCATATGTGAGGGTGCGACGCGCATTAGACATATGTAGGGCCTGCACAGCGCATATAGACGTTAAGTCTGAAGCCACGCGCAGTTGACAGTTCATTAAGGGCTGCGACAGCGCATTATAACTATATTGAGGGGCCTGCGCGCGAGTTTAGACGTCATGTAAAGGGCCGCGACGCGCAGTTATACATTCAAGCTGAAGAGCCTGCGACAGCGCATTAGATATGCGAGGGGCCGCGACGGCGTTATAGCGTCTAGTCTGAAGAGGCTGCGACAGCGCAGTAACATATATGAAGAGCTCACAGCGCAGAATACATTATTAGAGGGCTGCGAAGCGCAGTAAGACATCAAGTTGAAGGCCTGCGACGGCAATAGAATATAGTCTGAAGAGGCCTGCGACACGGTTAAGACTATAGTTGAAGGCTGCGACGCGCAGTTAGACTATAGTTGAGAGCCGCGCAGGCAGTTAAACAGTTAAGTTGAAGGGCTATAGACAGTTATAGTCTGAAGAGGGCCTGCGACAGCGCATATAAGACAGTTATAGTTGAAGAGGGCCTGCGACAGCGCAGTATATAGAAGTTCATAGTTGAAGAGGCCTGCGACAGCGCAGTAATAGACAGTCTAGTAGAGGGCTGCGACGCGCAGATATGACATTCATAGTCTGAAGAGGGCCTGCGACAGCGCAGTATAAGCAGTTCATAGCTGAAGAGGCCTGCGACAGGCAGTTAAGACGTTAAGTTGAGAGGCTGCGACAGCGCAGTATATAGACAGTCATAGTCTGAAAGGGCTGCGAAGCGCAGTATATAGACAGTTATAGTCTGAAGAGGGCCTGCGACAGCGCAGTAATAGACAGTTCATAGTCTGAAGAGGCCTGCGACAGCGCAGTAATAGACAGTTCAGTCTGAAGGGGCTGCGACAGCGCAGTATATAGACATTCATATCTGAAGAGGGCTGCGACAGCGCAGTAAAGACAGTTCATAGTCTGAAGAGGGCTGCGACAGCGCAGTATAAGACAGTTCAGTCTGAAGAGGGCTCGACAGCGCAGTAATAGACATTCATAGTCTAGAGGCCTGCGACAGCGCAGTATATGACGTTCAAGTTGAAGAGGCTGCACAGCGCTATATAGACAGTTAAGTCTGAAGGGCCTGCGACAGCGCAGTATATAGACAGTTATAGTCTGAGAGGCCTCGACAGCGCAGTATATAGACAGTTCATAGTTGAAGAGGCCTGCGACAGGCAGTATAAGACATCATAGTCTGAAGAGGGCTGCGACAGCGCAGTATAAGACAGTTATAGTCTGAAGAGGGCTGCGACAGCGCAGTATTAGACGTTCATAGTTGAAGAGGGCCTGCGACAGCGCAGTAAGACAGTCATAGTTGAAGAGGGCCTGCGACGCGCATATATAGACAGTTCATAGTCTGAAGAGGGCTGCGACAGCGCAGTAATAACAGTTCATAGTTGAAGAGGGCCTGCGACAGCGCAGTATAAACAGTTAAGTCTGAAGAGGCCTGCGACAGCGCAGTAATAGACAGTTCATAGTCTGAAGAGGGCCTGCGACAGCGCAGTAATAGACAGTTCATAGTCTGAAGAGGGCTCGACAGCGCAGTATATAGACATTCATAGTTGAAGAGGGCCTGCGACAGCGCAGTATATAGACAGTTCATAGTCTGAAGAGGGCCTGCGACAGGCAGTATATAGACAGTTATAGTCTGAAGAGGGCCTGCGACAGCGCAGTATATAGACAGTTATAGTCTGAAGAGGCCTGCGACAGCGCAGTATATAGACAGTTCATAGTCTGAAGAGGGCCTGCGACAGCGCAGTATATAGACAGTTCATAGTCTGAAGAGGGCCTGCGACAGCGCAGTATATAGACAGTTCATAGTCTGAAGAGGGCCTGCGACAGCGCAGTATATAGACAGTTGATAGTCTGAAGAGGGCCTGCGACAGCGCAGTATATAGACAGTTCATAGTCTGAAGAGGGCCTGCGACAGCGCAGTATATAGACAGTTCATAGTGTGAAGAGGGCCTGCGACAGCGCAGTATATAGACAGTTATAGTCTGAAGAGGGCCTGCGACAGCGCAGTATATAGACAGTTGATAGTCTGAAGAGGGCCTGCGACACGCAGTATATAGACAGTTCATAGTGTGAAGAGGGCCTGCGACAGCGCAGTATATAGCAGTTCATAGTGTGAAGAGGGCCTGCGACAGCGCAGTATATAGACAGTTGATAGTCTGAAGAGGGCCTGCGACAGCGCAGTATATAGACAGTTCATAGTTGAAGAGGGCCTGCGACAGCGCAGTATATAGACAGTTCATAGTTGAAGAGGGCCTGCGACAGCGCAGTATATAGACAGTTCATAGTTGAAGAGGGCCTGCGACAGCGCAGTATATAGACAGTTCATAGTGCTGAAGAGGGCCTGCGACAGCGCAGTATATAGACAGTTCATAGTCTGAAGAGGGCCTGCGACAGCGCAGTATATAGACAGTTCATAGTCTGAAGAGGGCCTGCGACAGCGCAGTATATAGACAGTTCATAGTCTGAAGAGGGCCTGCGACAGCGCAGTATATAGACAGTTATAGTGTGAAGAGGGCCTGCGACAGCGCAGTATATAGACAGTTCATAGTCTGAAGAGGGCCTGCGACAGCGCAGTATATAGACAGTTCATAGTCTGAAGAGGGCCTGCGACAGCGCAGTATATAGACAGTTCATAGTCTGAAGAGGGCCTGCGACAGCGCAGTTATAGACAGTTCATAGTCTGAAGAGGGCCTGCGACAGCGCAGTGTATAGACAGTTCATAGTCTGAAGAGGGCCTGCGACAGCGCAGTAGTATAGACAGTTCATAGTCTGAAGAGGGCCTGCGACAGCGCAGTATATAGACAGTTCATAGTTGAAGAGGGCCTGCGACAGCGCAGTTATAGACAGTTCATAGTCTGAAGAGGGCCTGCGACAGCGCAGTGTATAGACAGTTCATAGTCTGAAGAGGGCCTGCGACAGCGCAGTGATATAGACAGTTCATAGTCTGAAGAGGGCCTGCGACAGCGCAGTGTATAGACAGTTCATAGTCTGAAGAGGGCCTGCGACAGCGCAGTTATAGACAGTTCATAGTCTGAAGAGGGCCTGCGACAGCGCAGTGTATAGACAGTTCATAGTGTGAAGAGGGCCTGCGACAGCGCAGGTAATAGACAGTTCATAGTCTGAAGAGGGCCTGACGCGCAGTTATAGACAGTTCATAGTCTGAAGAGGGCCTGCGACAGCGCAGTATATAGACAGTTGATAATCTCAAGAGATAGCAGCCACGCCCACCTTCGATTAGCAACTCACAGATAAGGCGACGTTACGTGTAAGACCTCACTGCGACGTAAGTGTGTTGTAAAACGAGAGATTACTGAGGCTCTGACAGCGGTGTTGTTGGGATTAAAGGTCTTCTGGGACGTGACGCCGTGTCGTTAGACAAGTAATTCACAACGTTTCGAGCGGCTGTAGTGCCTTCTTCTTCAGGGCCAAGCAGCTCAAGAAGATTCTCTTAACCCTGAAGATATAGGCACTACAACCGCTCGAAACGGGGGACACGCTCACCTAGCGACACGGCGTCACAGTGCAGAACACCTGCATCCTATTTCACATTACATCCAGCGTGCATTTTATACATAATTCACAATTTCAAAAAACCAACAAAGCACTATATTATCAAGTATTGTTCAATATCCCTACATATGTTTCGGCTCCAGTTGAACCATCTTCAGGGAGTCAAGGTTTACATTCATATTACATCTATTATTTTTTGTCACATGATATATATATATATATATATATATATACACCACACATAAAGTCAAGTCACTCTCACATAACACGCTACAATTCATAAAATTACGTTGTATAGTCGTGTTAGACTGTAACACGAATTGTGTCTGCTTTAACAGTATAAATGGTAGACTCTTCAGCACGTAGATTGTTAATGACAATTTTTAATGACAATCTTCAATTTTAATGACAATCTACCTGCTGAAGAGTCTACCATTTATACTGTTAAAGCAGACACAATTCGTGTTACAGTCTAACACGACTTAAACGTAATTTTATGAATTGTAGCGTGTTATGTGAGAGTGACTGACTTTATGTTGTGGTGTATATATATATATATATTATAATATCATGTGACTAACTAATAGATGTAATATAAATGTAACCTTGACCCCTGAAGATGGTTCAACTGGAGCCGAAACATATGTAGGTGATATTGAACAATACTTGACAATATAGTACATGTGTTGGTTTTTTTGAAATTGTGAATTGCCTGCATCCTATATTGCGCTGGCGCCTTGAAACATCGGCAACTTCTCTAGCACGTCTGTTACGCACATAACCTAACCAAACACTTGCAAGGATTACAAGCGACATAGCACTTTGTGACGCAAGGAGTGTCAGACAGCAAGTTGAGTCACACGAACTGACAGCACTTTGTGAGGCAATGCGTGTCAGACAGCAAGTTGAGTCACACGAACTAGACAGCACTTTGTGAGGCAATGGCGTGTCAGACAGCAAGTGAGTCACACGAACTAGACAGCACTTTGTGAGGCAAGGCGTGTCAGACAGCAAATGAGTCACACGAACTAGACAGCACTTTGTGAGGCAAGCGTGTCAGACAGCAAGTGAGTCACACGAACTAGACAGCACTTTGTGAGGCAAGGCGTGTCAGACAGCAAGTTGAGTCACACGAACTAGACAGCACTTTGTGAGGCAAGGCGTGTCAGACAGCAAGTTGAGTCACACGAACTGACAGCACTTTGTGAGGCAAGGCGTGTCAGACAGCAAGTTGAGTCACACGAACTAGGACAGCACTTTGTGAGGCAAGGCGTGTCAGACAGCAAGTTGAGTCACACGAACTGGACAGCACTTTGTGAGGCAAGGCGTGTCAGACAGCAAGTTGAGTCACACGAACTGGACAGCACTTTGTGAGGCAAGGGTGTCAGACAGCAAGTTGAGTCACACGAACTGGACAGCACTTTGTGAGGCAAGCGTGTCAGACAGCAAATGAGTCACACGAACTAGACAGCACTTTGTGAGGCAAGGGTGTCAGACAGCAAACTGAGTCACACGAACTAGACAGCACTTTGTGAGGCAAGGCGTGTCAGACAGCAAACTGAGTCACACGAACTAGGACAGCACTTTGTGAGGCAAGGCGTGTCAGACAGCAAGTTGAGTCACACGAACTGACAGCACTTTGTGAGGCAAGCGTGTCAGACAGCAAACTGAGTCACACGAACTGGACAGCACTTTGTGAGGCAAGGCGTGTCAGACAGCAAGTTGAGTCACACGAACTGGACAGCACTTTGTGAGGCAAGGCGTGTCAGACAGCAAACTGAGTCACACGAACTAGGACAGCACTTTGTGAGGCAAGGAGTGTCAGACAGCAACTGAGTCACACGAACTAGACAGCACTTTGTGAGGCAAGGCGTGTCAGACAGCAAGTTGAGTCACACGAACTAGACAGCACTTTGTGAGGCAAGGGTGTCAGACAGCAAACTGAGTCACACGAACTAGACAGCACTTTGTGAGGCAAGGCGTGTCAGACAGCAAACTGAGTCACACGAACTAGACAGCACTTTGTGAGGCAAGGCGTGTCAGACAGCAAGTTGAGTCACACGAACTAGACAGCACTTTGTGAGGCAAGGCGTGTCAGACAGCAACTGAGTCACACGAACTAGACAGCACTTTGTGAGGCAAGCGTGTCAGACAGCAAACTTGAGTCACACGAACTAGACAGCACTTTGTGAGGCAAGGCGTGTCAGACAGCAAATTGAGTCACACGAACTGGACAGCACTTTGTGAGGCAAGGCGTGTCAGACAGCAAGTTGAGTCACACGAACTGGACAGCACTTTGTGAGGCAAGGCGTGTCAGACAGCAAGTTGAGTCACACGAACTGGACAGCACTTTGTGAGGCAAGGCGTGTCAGACAGCAAACTGAGTCACACGAACTAGACAGCACTTTGTGAGGCAATGCGTGTCAGACAGCAAACTGAGTCACACGAACTGGACAGCACTTTGTGAGGCAATGCGTGTCAGACAGCAAACTGAGTCACACGAACTAGACAGCACTTTTGTGAGGCAAGGCGTGTCAGACAGCAAACTGAGTCACACGAACTAGACAGCACTTTGTGAGGCAAGGCGTGTCAGACAGCAAACTGAGTCACACGAACTGGACAGCACTTTGTGAGGCAAGGCGTGTCAGACAGCAAACTGAGTCACACGAACTAGACAGCACTTTGTGAGGCAAGGCGTGTCAGACAGCAAACTGAGTCACACGAACTAGACAGCACTTTGTGAGGCAAGGCGTGTCAGACAGCAAACTGAGTCACACGAACTAGACAGCTGGCATTCGAATCCTGGTAGGAACTTTCTCAAAATTTAATTCTCACCTCAAAGTTCTGAATGACTTCGCGATTTTAACCAGTAACTATTTTTCCCAGCGGTTAAAATGGCCGGAACGTGAACCTAATCACTAAACCATTTACAGTGTAGAGTTGACGAGTGCGTAGACTCGCATGTCGCCTGTCAAAACTGGCCACAGCCGAATTCTTACATTCCTTATCTAAATACTCGTCAAGTTTTCGATACCTTTATACCTTCCTAGTCTCTCTGTCCGTCCGAGAAGCAGAGAAAGGATTTTAATGACAGTTCTTATTGGAAAGTTTGATTCAAATTTGTCTTCACATTCCAATGTCCGCAATACGCACGTCACGCACTTCACATCAAGACCCACACACGTTGCTGTACGCATCTCATGTGTAACTCGCTACATGTTTATCAGAGACAGGCCGTTGCGAATGGAAGTTCCAGAAAGTGTCACGAGGTGACAACACCTCACATTGCCGGCTGTCGGACGACTGGAAAGGATTTGGAAGGAAGCTGCCGTGGCTTAATCGAGACTCTACCCCAGTCACTGATTTGAGGGTCTGAGGAAAACCACTAAACCTTTAATGCAGTATAAATGTAATGTCACGTTTATTGACCATGCATCATGATAACAAATCAACAGTCTAAAACCCAACATAAGCACTGTTTCTTACAAGTAAGTCAATTACCTCTACATATGTTTCGGCTTCAACAAGCCATCTTCAGGGGGTCAAAGTTTCTAATAATGCTTGACATCACAACACAGGACACGCAGCAACATAATACAGGGTACCGTCAAACTTGGGATAACCCGTATACAAAAACAGGACTGCCATTAATTTATAAACAATATATATGTAATTTTAAGGAACCTTTTAACCTTCTATACAAATAACATGAAAGACTGGTAAAACTATTCCCTGGATTTTATACATTTGGACAGCTGATAGTGGGTGATATACTGATGCATTGGGAATTGAGATGTTGTTTTGTGTTGATGTGTTTAGGTGCTTATGATTGAACTTATGCATGTCGAGCTTATGTAGAACTTTGACCCCCTGAAGATGGCTTGTTGAAGCCGAAACATGTGTAGGGGTAATGACTTACTTGTAACAATACAGTGCATGTGTTGGTTTATTAAAATCTTAATAAACGTAATGTTTAGCGAGACGCGGAATTTGACACGTTGACGTCTAAATAATATCTAACAATGCAGTTCCTACTTGACAGAAAACGCTACGGCCTTCCTTACAAAGATCGCCCAGTTAAAACGCTACGGCCTTCCTTACAAAGATCGCCCAATTAAAACGCTACGGCCTTCCTTACAAAGATCGCCCACATTAAAACGCTACGGCCTTCCTTACAAAGATCGCCCAGTTAAAACGCTACGGCCTTCCTTACAAAGATCGCCCAGTTAAAACGCTACGGCCTTCCTTACAAAGATCGCCCAATTAAAACGCTACGACCTTCCTTACAAAGATCGCCCAGTTAAAACGCTACGACCTTCCTTACAAAGATCGCCCAATTAAAACGCTACGGCCTTCCTTACAAAAATCGCCCAGTTAAAACGCTACGGCCTTCCTTACAAAGATCGCCCAATTAAAACGCTACGGCCTTCCTTACAAAGATCGCCCAATTAAAACGCTACGGCCTTCCTTACAAAGATCGCCCAGTTAAAACGCTACGGCCTTCCTTACAAAGATCGCCCAATTAAAACGCTACGGCCTTCCTTACAAAGATCGCCCAATTAAAACGCTACGGCCTTCCTTACAAAGATCGCCCAGTTAAAACGCTACGACCTTCCTTACAAAGATCGCCCAGTTAAAACGCTACGGCCTTCCTTACAAAGATCGCCCATTAAAACGCTACGGCCTTCCTTACAAAGATCGTCCCAGTTAAAACGCTACGGCCTTCCTTACAAAGATCGCCCATTAAAACGCTACGGCCTTCCTTACAAAGATCGCCCAGCTAAAACGCTACGGCCTTCCTTACAAAGATCGCTCAGTTAAAACGCTACGGCCTTCCTTACAAAGATCGCTCAGTTAAAATGCTACGGCCTTCCTTACAAAGATCGCCCAGTTAAAACGCTACGGCCTTCCTTACAAAGATCGCCCAGTTAAAACGCTACGGCCTTCCTTACAAAGATCGCCCAATTAAAACGCTACGGCCTTCCTTACAAAGATCGCCCAGTTAAAACGCTACGGCCTTCCTTACAAAGATCGCCCAATTAAAACGTTACGGCCTTCCTTACAAAGATCGCCCAGTTAAAACGCTACGGCCTTCCTTACAAAGATCGCCCAGTTAAAACGCTACGGCCTTCCTTACAAAGATCGCCCAATTAAAACGCTACGGCCTTCCTTACAAAGATCGCCCAGTTAAAACGCTACGGCCTTCCTTACAAAGATCGCCCAGTTAAAACGCTACGGCCTTCCTTACAAAGATCGCCCAATTAAAACGCTACGGCCTTCCTTACAAAGATCGCCCAGTTAAAACGCTACGGCCTTCCTTACAAAGATCGCCCAATTAAAACGCTACGGCCTTCCTTACAAAGATCGCCCAGCTAAAACGCTACGGCCTTCCTTACAAAGACCGCCCAGTTAAAATGCTACGGCCTTCCTTACAAAGATCGACCAGCTAAAACGCTACGGCCTTCCTTACAAAGATCGCTCAGTTAAAACGCTACGGCCTTCCTTACAAAGATCGCTCAGTTAAAATGCTACGGCCTTCCTTACAAAGATCGCCCAGTTAAAACGCTACGGCCTTCCTTACAAAGATCGCCCAATTAAAACGCTACGGCCTTCCTTACAAAGATCGCCCAGTTAAAACGCTACGGCCTTCCTTACAAAGATCGCCCAATTAAAACGCTACGGCCTTCCTTACAAAGATCGCCCAATTAAAACGCTACGGCCTTCCTTACAAAGATCGCCCAGTTAAAACGCTACGGCCTTCCTTACAAAGATCGCCCAGCTAAAACGCTACGGCCTTCCTTACAAAGATCGCCCAGTTAAACTTATTTAGGGAAATAACCGCCGTTTATTGAGAGGAACACACTGTGTGGGCAGAGGACGTCACAACAGGTGGCACGTGAAGCTGCGCATGCGCAGTAGGGGGACAATCGGTGGCACGAAACAGTGCGAAATTTGAGGCTCTCACAGCGGCATGGCGGGGGTTCATGAGTGTGTAGCCCCCAGACGTTTCGCAAGATCATAAGGCCTTAACGTTCAGGGTCAAGCTGTCCAAAAATTCTTAGACTCTTCGACACTGACGACGAACGCATTACGTTCCTTCGAAACGTCGGTAACTGCTCGCCCAACGACACGGCGTCACATCCCAGAAGACACTGCACCTCAACAGAAGCGTCCAGTGCGCCTGCCTGTCCCGCAACTCTGTAACACAGACGCACACTGCACGCAGCAGACGCAATCGCATTCCTGCGTGTCACCGTCAATTAATACTGGCGTTCTAACACAGGGCTACTGACCGGCAGACAGCAGAGACGTCACGTGCGCTGACCGCTGACCGCGTTTCGCTGATCCTCAGACCCACAACGCTTACGCTCACTAGGAAGTATGTTGGCCACAAAATATGTATCAGTTCTGCGCGTTCTTCACGAACTAAAGACCAACTGTCTGTCTGTGACCTATTTATCAGCGACTACACGGTGTGTCGCATTTTCGTAACAGCGATCTTCACACAAAGTTGTCCAGGATGCATGCATTTAGCTAACATCAGTCACTGACAGCCGTGGATTACTTAAAGGGCATAAACGAATTTCTACTCCCACTTTAAATATTTCTTGACCGATCTGGGTGAAATTCGGTACAGATGATTGCCATGTAATTATGTTGAGCGGTGTTTTGTGGCACACTGTGTGGTGTTTTGTGGCACACTGTGCGGTGTTTATACAGTTTATATACTTATACAGCGAGTACCTTACCAAGGAAGCTCTTGAAGGGTTTGGAGACTTCAAAATAGGAGGACAAGTAATTGGCACTGTGAAATATGCAGATGACCTTGTGCTACTGGCTAGGGAAGAAACGGTGCTACAGGGTGTGGTTGATAGACTGAGTGAAATTGGAAGACGTTATGGAATGGAGATGAATGTGGGAAAAACTAAGGTAATGAGAATCTGAAGGCAACCGTCCTCAATGAAAATTATGATAGATCAAAAGCAATTGGAGAATGTGGAATATTTCAATTATTTGTGTAGCGTGATAACAAACGATGCAAGATGTACACGTGACATTAAATACAGAATTGTTATGGCAAAAGCAGCATTCAACAAGAAGACTCTTTTGACCAGCAAACTGGACTTAAATTTAAGTAAGAAACTAGTAAAGTGCTACATTTGGAGCGTAGCTTTGTGTGGTGCTGAAACGTGGACACTTGGGAAAGTGGATCGGAAGTATCTGGAAAGTTTTGAAATCTGGTGCTGGAGAAGACTGGAGAAGATCAGTTGGACCGATCGTGTGAGAAATGAAGAAGTATTACATAGAGTGAAGGAGGAGAGGAATATCGTACATACAATAAAAAGAAGAAAGGCTAACTGGATTGGTCACATCTTGCGTAGAAACTGCCTTTTGAAACACGTGATTGATGGAAAGTTGGAGGGAAGGATAGAAATGACGGTAAGACGAGGGAGAAGACGTAAGCCGCTACTGGAAGACCTTAAGGAAAAGACAAGATACTGTAAATTGAAAGAGGAAGCACTAGATCGCACCCTGTGGAGAACTCGCTTTGGAAGAGGCTACGGACCTGACGTAAGACAGACTGCAGAATGATGACGACACCTGGTGATATATAACGTAACCACTGGGCTTCAAACGGTTAGCGGGCTGGTCTTTGTAATGCAGACGCGACGTGTTTACTATGAGGTAGAAACTCCGATGACAGTCCACTTCTGCCCCTATTTCTCAGCAGTTTGTATCACAATATTACCCATGTTACCTCACTGCAGTTTGTATCACAATATTACCCACGTTACCTCACTGCAGTTTGTATCACAATATGACCCATGTTACCTCACTGCAGTTTGTATCACAATATGACCCATGTTACCTCACTGCAGTTTGTATCACAATATGACCCATGCTACCTCACTGCAGTTTGTATCACAATATGACCCATGTTACCTCACTGCAGTTTGTATCACAATATGACCCATGTTACCTCACTGTAGTTTGTATCACAATATTACCCATGTTACCTCACTGCAGTTTGTATCACAATATGACCCATGTTACCTCACTGCAGTTTGTATCACAATATGACCCATGTTACCTCACTGCAGTTTGTATCACAATATTACCCATGCTACCTCACTGCAGTTTGTATCACAATATGACCCATGTTACCTCACTGCAGTTTGTATCACATTATGACCCATGTTACCTCACTGCAGTTTGTATCACAATATTACCCATGCTACCTCACTGCAGTTTGTATCACAATATGACCCATGCTACCTCACTGCAGTTTGTATCACAATATGACCCATGTTACCTCACTGCAGTTTGTATCACAATATGACCCATGTTACCTCACTGTAGTTTGTATCACAATATTACCCATGTTACCTCACTGCAGTTTGTATCACAATATGACCCATGTTACCTCACTGCAGTTTGTATCACAATATGACCCATGTTACCTCACTGCAGTTTGTATCACAATATGACCCATGTTACCTCACTGCAGTTTGTATCACAATATGACCCACGTTACCTCACTGCAGTTTGTATCACAATATGACCCATGTTACCTCACTGCAGTTTGTATCACAATATGACCCACGTTACCTCACTGCAGTTTGTATCACAATATGACCCATGTTACCTCACTGCAGTTTGTATCACAATATGACCCATGTTACCTCACTGCAGTTTGTATCACAATATTACCCATGTTACTTCAATGCAGATTGTATCACAATATGACCCACGTTACCTCACTGCAGTTTGTATCACAATATGACCCGTGTTACCTCACTGCAGTTTGTATCACAATATGACCCATGTTACCTCACTGCAGTTTGTATCACAATATGACCCATGTTACCTCACTGCAGTTTGTATCACAATATGACCCATGTTACCTCACTGCAGTTTGTATCACAATATGACCCATGTTACCTCACTGCAGTTTGTATCACAATATACCCATGTTACCTCACTGCAGTTTGTATAACAATATGACCCATGTTACCTCACTGCAGTTTGTATCACAATATGACCCATGTTACCTCACTGCAGTTTGCATCACAATATGACCCATGTTACCTCACTGCTGTTTGCATCACAATATTACCCGTTACCTAACTGCAGTGTTTGTTTCAGCTCAGTATTTCCTTCGTCCCCGTCCCCTGTAGATCTACAGCCCGCTGTACGTCTGACGTCATAAGTAAACGCCAGCTACACCTTTGTTACGAACTTCCCGCTACGTGGACACCGACGTTTCGGATGAAAACACTGCTCTACATTTAGGGTCGAAGTCTACTTTTTGGCTTATGACGCCGTGTAGACAGGTGGGTGTGTGCAAACGTTTCGCCTTCGCCTTGTGAATTACGACACCATGCAGGCGGATGGCGGATACCGACGTTTTCGAGGAACATACTGCCTCCAAGTTCAAGGTAAAAGTGAGCCAAACGCGACTGGGGCTGGTTATATACAAGACAAGGCAAACAACCTGCGGACGCAGGCCAACAGCGGTCACTGCAGGCTAGGGGCGAGTAAAATGGCGACAGGCGTCAGACTAGCGAAAGGGAACAGACGGACTGTGAAGTGTTAGCTGCGGTAAATGTAAATGGGTCGAACATAAAAACAGGGTACAGATGTTGGCAGCACTGTGACTACAACAGCTCCTGCCGGAAGAACAGAGTAAATTCCTAGGCAAGGGGTTAGGTGGGGGAAAAAGAAAGATAGGGTGGGGCAATAAATGAGTTTCGACCCGCAAGGCTTGAGGGAGGTAGTTCGGAAACGAAACTCGGGCTGCCTATGTACCAGGCGTGAGTAGGCGAAAAGAACACCCTGCGTCTCCAGACGAATCACTGGGGCGAGAGAGAGAGAGAGACAAAAAATTCACAACAGGAAGCAATTTGGACACACATGGAGGGCGGTTATAGGGTAAAGACGTATGAGATATCGTGGACAGTACAGTGCTAATATCTGTGACTGCAGCATTGCAAAGACATGAGATATCGTGGGCAGTACAGTGCTAATGTCTGTGACTGCAGCATTGCAAAGACATAAGAGATATCGTGGGCAGTACAGTGCTAATGTCTGTGACTGCAGCATTGCAAAGACATATGAGATATCGTGGGCAGTACAGTGCTAATGTCTGTGACTGCAGCATTGCAAAGACATAAGAGATATCGTGGGCAGTACAGTGCTAATGTCTGTGACTGCAGCATTGCAAAGACATATGAGATATGGGCAGTACAGTGCTAATGTCTGTGACTGCAGCATTGCAAAGACATATGAGATATCGTGGGCAGTACAGTGCTAATATCCGTGACTGCAGCATTGCAAAGACATGAGATATCGTGGGCAGTACAGTGCTAATGTCTGTGACTGCAGCATTGCAAAGACATATGAGATATCGTGGGCAGTACAGTGCTAATGTCTGTGACTGCAGCATTGCAAAGACATATGAGATATCGTGGGCAGTACAGTGCTAATGTCTGTGACTGCAGCATTGCAAAGACGTATGAGATATGGGCAGTACAGTGCTAATGTCTGTGACTGCAGCATTGCAAAGACATATGAGATATCGTGGGCAGTACAGTGCTAATGTCTGTGACTGCAGCATTGCAAAGACGTATGAGATATGGGCAGTACAGTGCTAATGTCTGTGACTGCAGCATTGCAAAGACATATGAGATATCGTGGGCAGTACAGTGCTAATGTCTGTGACTGCAGCATTGCAAAGACATATGAGATATCGTGGGCAGTACAGTGCTAATGTCTGTGACTGCAGCATTGCAAAGACATATGAGATATCGTGGGCAGTACAGTGCTAATGTCTGTGACTGCAACATTGCAAAGACATATGAGATATCGTGGGCAGTACAGTGCTAATGTCTGTGACTGCAGCATTGCAAAGACGTATGAGATATGGGCAGTACAGTGCTAATGTCTGTGACTGCAGCATTGCAAAGACATATGAGATATCGTGGGCAGTACAGTGTTAATGTCTGTGACTGCAGCATTGCAAAGACGTATGAGATATCGTGGGCAGTACAGTGTTAATGTCTGTGACTGCAGCATTGCAAAGACGTATGAGATATGGGCAGTACAGTGCTAATGTCTGTGACTGCAGCATTGCAAAGACATATGAGATATCGTGGGCAGTACAGTGCTAATGTCTGTGACTGCAGCATTGCAAAGACATATGAGATATCGTGGGCAGTACAGTGCTAATGTCTGTGACTGCAGCATTGCAAAGACATATGAGATATCGTGGGCAGTACAGTGCTAATGTCTGTGACTGCAGCATTGCAAAGACGTATGAGATATGGGCAGTACAGTGCTAATGTCTGTGACTGCAGCATTGCAAAGACATATGAGATATCGTGGGCAGTACAGTGCTAATGTCTGTGACTGCAGCATTGCAAAGACATATGAGATATCGTGGGCAGTACAGTGCTAATGTCTGTGACTGCAGCATTGCAAAGACATATGAGATATCGTGGGCAGTACAGTGCTAATGTCTGTGACTGCAGCATTGCAAAGACATATGAGATATCGTGGGCAGTACAGTGCTAATATCTGTGATTGCAGCATTGCAAAGACATATGAGATATCGTGGGCAGTACAGTGCTAATGTCTGTGACTGCAGCATTGCAAAGACATATGAGATATCGTGGGCAGTACAGTGCTAATGTCTGTGACTGCAGCATTGCAAAGACATATGAGATATCGTGGGCAGTACAGTGCTAATATCTGTGATTGCAGCATTGCAAAGACATATGAGATATCGTGGGCAGTACAGTGCTAATGTCTGTGACTGCAGCATTGCAAAGACATATGAGATATCGTGGGCAGTACAGTGCTAATGTCTGTGACTGCAGCATTGCAAAGACATATGAGATATCGTGGGCAGTACAGTGCTAATGTCTGTGACTGCAGCATTGCAAAGACATATGAGATATCGTGGGCAGTACAGTGCTAATGTCTGTGACTGCAGCATTGCAAAGACATATGAGATATCGTGGGCAGTACAGTGCTAATGTCTGTGACTGCAGCATTGCAAAGACATATGAGATATCGTGGGCAGTACAGTGCTAATGTCTGTGACTGCAGCATTGCAAAGACATATGAGATATCGTGGGCAGTACAGTGCTAATGTCTGTGACTGCAGCATTGCAAAGACATATGAGATATCGTGGGCAGTACAGTGCTAATGTCTGTGACTGCAGCATTGCAAAGACATATGAGATATCGTGGGCAGTACAGTGCTAATGTTGTGACTGCAGCATTGCAAAGACATATGAGATATCGTGGGCAGTACAGTGCTAATGTCTGTGACTGCAGCATTGCAAAGACATATGAGATATCGTGGGCAGTACAGTGCTAATTCTGTGACTGCAGCATTGCAAAGACATATGAGATATCGTGGGCAGTACAGTGCTAATTCTGTGACTGCAGCATTGCAAAGACATATGAGATATCGTGGGCAGTACAGTGCTAATGTCTGTGACTGCAGCATTGCAAAGAGCATATGAGATATCGTGGGCAGTACAGTGCTAATTCTGTGACTGCAGCATTGCAAAGACATATGAGATATCGTGGGCAGTACAGTGCTAATTCTGTGACTGCAGCATTGCAAAGACATATGAGATATCGTGGGCAGTACAGTGCTAATATCTGTGACTGCAGCATTGCAAAGACATATGAGATATCGTGGGCAGTACAGTGCTAATTCTGTGACTGCAGCATTGCAAAGACATATGAATATCGTGGGCAGTACAGTGCTAATATCTGTGACTGCAGCATTGCAAAGACATATGAGATATCGTGGGCAGTACAGTGCTAATTCTGTGACTGCAGCATTGCAAAGACATATGAGATATCGTGGGCAGTACAGTGCTAATTCTGTGACTGCAGCATTGCAAAGACATATGAGATATCGTGGGCAGTACAGTGCTAATATCTGTGACTGCAGCATTGCAAAGACATATGAATATCGTGGGCAGTACAGTGCTAATGTCTGTGACTGCAGCATTGCAAAGACATATGAATATCGTGGGCAGTACAGTGCTAATGTCTGTGACTGCAGCATTGCAAAGACATATGATATATCGTGGGCAGTACAGTGCTAATATCTGTGACTGCAGCATTGCAAAGAATATGAGATATCGTGGGCAGTACAGTGCTAATGTCTGTGACTGCAGCATTGCAAAAGAGACTAAATTCAAAAAAGAAAAATCCATGCATTTCAACGAACTCGACGTTTCGTCATTGAAATGGCCCGCCACTGATGGCTATCCCGTGCAACTTTACTGCCATCCACACACACATCCACCACTGATCGTCTTGAGCTACACACCACCAACTTTAACAAGTAAATAAGGAAACATCGGCGATTACAACAACAAAAAATTGGCAATGTATTGCCAAACGTGCTACACGTTTCGGATTTGTAAGCCGTAATCAAGCACTAGTAGTACAAATATTTACGAGAAAAATGCTCCCAAGCTGTTATGTAAAAGAATATTGAGATCTCAGTTGTACAGTGTCTATACTGCAAAGTTTACATTTTGGGGGAGGGGGGGTTGTAGCCGAAACAGGGAGTAGATTTTAGCTATATTAAAAATAAAAATATGATTAGAAAGACAGTACTTGTCTTGAGGCTTGTATTATTTATTTTTATTAAATAATTGGGCTTCCCCTTCTGACACCCTGTTTTGGCTACAAGACACAAAAAACCCCAAAATACAAACTTTACATCACAGCACTGTACAACTAAGATATGAACAAATCAACAGTCTAAAAACCAACAATGCACTGTATTGTTACAAGTAAGTCAATTACCCCTACACATGTTTCGGCTTCAACAAGCCATCTTCAGGGGATCAAAGTTCTACATAAGCTCGACATCCATAGTTCAATCAAAGCACTCATAACCATCAACACAAAACAACATCTCAATTCCCAATGCATCAGTATATCACCCACTATCAGCTGTCCAAATGTATAAAATCCAGGGAATAGTTTTACCAGTCTTTCATGTTATTTGTATAGAAGGTTAAAAGTTCCTTAAAATACTAATCATATAAATGTAATAAAATTATAAATATTATATATATATGTTTATAAATTTAAGACATGAACTGCCTTTACATAACAATTTGTGAGGATTTTTCTCTTAAATATTTTTATAATTTGTGCCTGAGCATGCCTTAAAAAGCCGAAACATGTAGCACGTTTGGGTATAAAAACGTTGTCATATATTTGTGGTTGTGATCGACTGCTTCCCTCTTTCACTTGTTGCTACTCACCACAACTTTGCGCAGTACTGTACCAGAACAGCAACAGTCACAACTTTGCGCAGTACTGTACCAGAACAGCAACAGTCACAACTTTGCACAGTACTGTACCAGAACAGCAACAGTCACAACTTTGCGCAGTACTGTACCAGAACAGCAACAGTCACAACTTTGCGCAGTACTGTACCAGAACAGCAACAGTCACAACTTTGCGCAGTACTGTACCAGAACAGCAACAGTCACAACTTTGCATAGTACTGTACCAGAACAGCAACAGTCACAACTTTGCATAGTACTGTACCAGAACAGCAACAGTCACAACTTTGCACAGTACTGTACCAGAACAGCAACAGTCACAACTTTGCATAGTACTGTACCAGAACAGCAACAGTCACAACTTTGCACAGTACTGTACCAGAACAGCAACAGTCACAACTTTGCGCAGTACTGTACCAGAACAGCAACAGTCACAACTTTGCACAGTACTGTACCAGAACAGCAACAGTCACAACTTTGCGCAGTACTGTACCAGAACAGCAACAGTCACAACTTGCGCAGTACTGTACCAGAACAGCAACAGTCACAACTTTGCACAGTACTGTACCAGAACAGCAACAGTCACAACTTTGCGCAGTACTGTACCAGAACAGCAACAGTCACAACTTTGCATAGTACTGTACCAGAACAGCAACAGTCACAACTTTGCATAGTACTGTACCAGAACAGCAACAGTCACAACTTTGCGCAGTACTGTACCAGAACAGCAACAGTCACAACTTTGCGCAGTACTGTACCAGAACAGCAACAGTCACAACTTTGCATAGTACTGTACCAGAACAGCAACAGTCACAACTTTGCACAGTACTGTACCAGAACAGCAACAGTCACAACTTTGCACAGTACTGTACCAGAACAGCAACAGTCACAACTTTGCATAGTACTGTACCAGAACAGCAACAGTCACAACTTTGCACAGTACTGTACCAGAACAGCAACAGTCACAACTTTGCATAGTACTGTACCAGAACAGCAACAGTCACAACTTTGCACAGTACTGTACCAGAACAGCAACAGTCACAACTTTGCACAGTACTGTACCAGAACAGCAACAGTCACAACTTTGCATAGTACTGTACCAGAACAGCAACAGTCACAACTTTGCACAGTACTGTACCAGAACAGCAACAGTCACAACTTTGCATAGTACTGTACCAGAACAGCAACAGTCACAACTTTGCGCAGTACTGTACCAGAACAGCAACAGTCACAACTTTGCACAGTACTGTACCAGAACAGCAACAGTCACAACTTTGCACAGTACTGTACCAGAACAGCAACAGTCACAACTTTGCATAGTACTGTACCAGAACAGCAACAGTCACAACTTTGCACAGTACTGTACCAGAACAGCAACAGTCACAACTTTGCATAGTACTGTACCAGAACAGCAACAGTCCACAACTTTGCATAGTACTGTACCAGAACAGCAACAGTCACAACTTTGCACAGTACTGTACCAGAACAGCAACAGTCACAACTTTGCACAGTACTGTACCAGAACAGCAACAGTCACAACTTTGCACAGTACTGTACCAGAACAGCAACAGTCACAACTTTGCACAGTACTGTACCAGAACAGCAACAGTCACAACTTTGCACAGTACTGTACCAGACAGCAACAGTCACAAAATTTGCATAGTACTTATCCAAACAAACAGTCACAACTTTCACAGAACAGTACCAGAACAGCAACATCACAAAATTGCACAGTACTGTCCCTAACAGCAACAGTCACAACTTTGCATAGTACTCTTCACTAGAACACAACAGTCACAACTTTGCACAGTACTGTACCAGAACAGCAACAGTCACAACTTTGCGCAGTACTGTACCAGAACAGCAACAGTCACAACTTTGCGCAGTACTGTACCAGAACAGCAACAGTCACAACTTTGCGCAGTACTGTACCAGAACAGCAACAGTTACAACTTTGCGCAGTACTGTACCAGAACAGCAACAGTCACAACTTTGCGCAGTACTGTACCAGAACAGCAACAGTCACAACTTTGCGCAGTACTGTACCAGAACAGCAACAGTTACAACTTTGCGCAGTACTGTACCAGAACAGCAACAGTCACAACTTTGCGCAGTACTGTACCAGAACAGCAACATTCACAACTTGGCCATCAAATGAGGGAGGTTCGGTGGCGCCTGTAGCAGGCATGGCAGAGATAACAGTGCAGCCAGTTGAGTCCAAAGACCTGAACACAAGCGACAGACCAATTCGGACACCAGGAATATGTGGGAAGTCATTATTAATACGGATCTTACAAAAATCGTATCTGAAATTATATATAGAGTGGACTGACGTGGCTGAGATCGCGTTAGAGGCGGCTCTTGATGTGGCGAGGTGATGTTCAGCTTCGATGTTCGTGATGCAATACGACAAAACCGTCACGAACATCGAAACGCAATTTCAAGGTAAAACGATTGTCTGCTTCCAAGAACTTATAAGCAAACGCAGCGTGCAAGTTTACTCTTAACGACATACAAAGGCTTTTCGGAAGCACAAGATGTCAGCCGACTGATCGCGAGTACCGATTTGTTAAAACAGATGAGCAACCAGCAGCAATTAATGAAAACACACAGCTTTGCTGAGCTGACAGCAATGTGCGGAATGGCAGCAGAGTGGGGGGACGCCGACTGGGCAGCTACATTGTCACATCCCGATTAGTCGGAACAAGTCACGAGAGGTCGAAACAACTGTATTAAACAGGTGGTCAAGAAGGGTGCAAATCCCGAACATCGGAGTTCACGAACTTCAAGACTACTGTATTTTGAACATAACTTTCTGGATCACCTGCTGCAAATGAGACACTGTGTCAATTCGGTATTTCCCGACGTTTCGAAGGCTCGCAGTGCCTTCATGTTCAGGTGTTTAACAGCTTAGGCTGGTTGACACTGAAGATAAAGACACTACGAACCTTCGAAACGTCGGTAAGTGCTCGCCCAAAGACAGTATAGCAGAACGCTGCAGCCTTCGCCCGCTGCGCCCAGACTCACACAGGGCGAGGAACCGGAAGTCAGATAAGACGACCCGCGGCACGACACAGCCCTGCTCTGGCGTCCGGACACTGCCCGAGACGGACGACGTCGCAGAATTCCCCAGTTCTCACGACTCATCTAAATCAGCCACGGCTGGATGACAGAGAAATCGGGTTCAATTCCTTGCGGAGGCAGCAATATTTTTTCTCCAAAGCTTCCAGACTCCACCCCCCCCCCCCCCCGTCTAGTAGTCAAATGATTCCAGAGGCGGGGTGAAGCGGCCGGGACGTGAAACAGACCACTCACTTCCATCCGGTGTGTAGGTTAAGAATGCGTGGAGTTATACATCGACTGCCGAATACGCCTTCATGCGTAGCGCTTAACATTTAAGCTATTTGAACGTTAATGAGGGGCAATACAACATGGAGCCTCACCTCCATGTCAGTGACAGACACCAGCTTTACTAACTTTGCAAGCTCACGGCTCTGACATTGCCCGCTCGTCCTTTTGGTGAACGTACATGGCAAATGCTAGGACGTGAAAGGTGTCTCCTCTAGGCCTTACTGTCAAGACATTACGTACAGCACGTGCTACATGCCCCGCCCATCTCATCACCTGAATAATATTAGGCCAGTACAAATCACGAACACCACAGCCCAAAAATCAGTGTGTGACCTTGACACGTCTGCTGTTTGGAACAAGGTCATTCAAAAGGCGAGACGTTTCATCACGAGCTGCTTGAAGCAGGCAGCTACTCGTACAGCAGTGCACGTGCAAAACCACGTCACAGTGGCTCTCAAAGTGTGGTCCGCGAGACTATCTTTGTCTTGCTGTCAGGACAGATCGCACCAGTAACACAGTCATAACTTACAGCAATATTGTAACACTTAACGTCGTTACGGACGAGCATGTCTTTGTTTGTCGTTGTTCTACCTCTAATACTAGCGCGAGTTGGACCTCAGGGGTCCGCGAATTAAGATAATTTTGGGCAAGGGTTGCAGAAAATTAGTGACACTTTGTGAGGGGTCCGCAGCATTAGTGAGAATTTGTGAGGGGCCCCAGCATTAGTGAAATTTGTGGGGGGCCCCAGCATTAGTGATAATTTGTGAGGGGCCCCCAGCATTAGTGAAAATTTGTGAGGGGCCCCAGCATTAGTGACAATTTGTGAGGGGCCCCCAGCATTAGTGACAATTTGTGAGGGGCCCCCCCGCATTAGTGACAATTTGTGAGGGGCCCCCAGCATTAGTGACAATTTGTGAGGGGCCCCCCAGCATTAGTGACAATTTGTGAGGGGCCCCCAGCATTAGTGACAATTTGTGAGGGGCCCCCAGCATTAGTGACAATTTGTGAGGGGCCCCCAGCATTAGTGAAATTTGTGAGGGGCCCCAGCATTAGTGACAATTTGTGAGGGGCCCCAGCATTAGTGACAATTTGTGAGGGGCCCCAGCATTAGTGACAATTTGTGAGGGGCCCCAGCATTAGTGACAATTTTGTGAGGGGCCCCCAGCATTAGTGAATTTGTGAGGGGCCCCCTTGCATTAAGTGCACAATTGTGAGCGGGCCCCCAGCATTAGTGACAATTTGTGAGGGGCCCCCCAGCATTATGACAATTTGTGAGGGGCCCACCAGCATTAGTGCAATTGTGAGGGGCCCCAGCATTAGTGACAATTTGTGAGGGGCCCCAGCATTAGTGACAATTTGTGAGGGGCCCCCAGCATTAGTGAGAATTTGTGAGGGGCCCCGCAGCATTAGTGACATTTTGTGAGGGGCCCCAGCATTAGTGACAATTTGTGAGGGGCCCCAGCATTAGTGACAATTTGTGAGGGGCCCCAGCATTAGTGACAATTTGTGAGGGGCCCCCAGCATTAGTGAGAATTTGTGAGGGGCCCCCAGCATTAGTGACAATTTGTGAGGGGCCCCCCAGCATTAGTGACAATTTGTGAGGGGCCCCCAGCATTAGTGACAATTTGTGAGGGGCCCCCCAGCATTAGTGACAATTTGTGAGGGGCCCCAGCATTAGTGACAATTTGTGAGGGGCCCCAGCATTAGTGACAATTTGTGAGGGGCCCCCAGCATTAGTGAGAATTTGTGAGGGCCCCGCAGCATTAGTGACATTTTGTGAGGGGCCCGCCTTGCCATGAAGGTAGAGAAGCACTGCACTAAGCCAATCAGCGCCAACTCTCAGGACACAGCACAGTGCCAGTGCAGTGGCAGCTGCACACGCACGCACGCACACACACACACACACACACACACAAACTGCTCAGATCAGAGGAACCAGACGAGTGGCTGCTGAAGTTGTCCGTATGTTTAATTATGCATAAAGATGTGTGGGGGAGAAGGGGCATAGCTCCACTCAGTCCTAATCTCGGCACTAAATGAAAGCGAGTGATCACCTTCGCACTGCCGCCCCCCCGCTACGCACTGTATGGGCCCCCAACCGGCATGGACTCGGCGAAGAAGGGGGAAAATGCCTGTAGTTCCCGGCAATCGAACAATGTCTCCCGGATATTCCAGCCCGCAGTGCAGTCACTGTACCTACTGAGCTACTGCGACTGCTGACAGCTCTGTGAGGAAGACGACGGGATTGGTACTGCAGCCGGAGAACAAACATGTGCGACAGTAACACGACAGTGCCAATTTGTCCACCACAAATCTCACATAGACTAACCTGGGATCGAATCCGGGTCTCCGCTATGAGTGGCCGGCGACTGACTGCCTGGGCCATGGCAGACGAAACGCTTCGAAATAAAACATATGAATGCATACCGTACCGCACAGAAAACACATCGCCTCTCGAAGACTCAAACGCTCTGTCGTTTCGAATGGCCGTTGTGCGTTCATCTTCAGGGCCAAGCAGTCCACGAAGGTTCATTAATAATAAAAATAATAATTCTTGGCTCAACAGCCCTGTATGGGCCCGGGCCTCCTCTTGCCTCCTCTTGTCGAGGTTACTAAGTCATGCGCATTCATGGCAGCTGGTGACCGGCCAGCTAGCCGCGCTTAGTGTTCTATCGATCCTGATGTGCACGCCAGAGCCATCTGGCAGGCAGTCAGGAGACTTGGATGAGAAATGGAGGCAATTTGGCTTACGCAACATTTCTATTCATGCCCGTAAGGTTCTTTTACATGCCGTAAATCTACGACATGGGACCGAAGGAAGTGGTGCTCCGGATTTTTATCATCCTTAAAAATCCATCGACCTCGGTCGGGATCGAACCCGCGAACCTTAGGTCCAGTGGCGAGCACGCTAACCACTAGTCCACCGAGGTCGACACGAAGGTTCATTACCTTGTTCAAAAAACCTTCCACTACGTCACCCTCAGCCAGATGTCAGTCACAATCTTGCAGCTACAAAACACTGTTATTGTACAGCAATATAGTGGGACAGGTGGAACACACTAATGTCATTACGTAGGCTAGCAAAAGCACAAGTTCACTGCTTGTTTTTGTATGGGTGTGAAACTTGGTCTATCACATTAAGGGGTGCTGCAAAACAGGGCGCTGAGGGAAAGTGGCAGGGGGATGAATTTTTTTTTCCATGGCGCAACAGCCCCTAGTGGCCCAGGGCCTCTTCATTGTCGAGGCTTCACGATCACACTGAGACACACCACACTCGGTAGGACTCCTCTGGACGAGTGATCAGCCCGACGCAGAGACCTCTACCTGACAACACACAACACTCACAACAGACAGACGTCCATGCCCGCGGCGGCATTCGAACCCGCAATCCCAGCAAGCGAGCGACCGCAGACCGACGCCTTAGACCGCGCGGCGACTGGGATCGGCAGAAGGATGAATACAACAGCGTAATGAGAGCTTCTGGTTTGTACTGTTCAAGGAATAATAATAGGGTAATAAAATGGAGGATAAGATGGGCGGGACATGTAGTACGCAAGGGACAGATACGAAATTGTTAGCATCCTTTATCAAAATATGACACGGGAGATGCAGTACCTCAGACATCTGACCACGCAGCGTCAAATGTGACGTGATACATGAATGATGAATTAGAAGGGAATAGGAAGGAACCGTATCCTGACAGTTGGCTTGTTGGAAAACACATAGATGTGAAATGTGCCTTACTGGATCTGACAGCACTGATATAGCTGAACACGGAGACAGGGGCCGCAATTTTGTGAACACGACTATGAGAGTTTGTGTTATGGGCTTGTGACAACATGTACCGTGGTAGATGTGTACCGACGTTTCGGAGGAACCGGTTGCTCCCAGCACAATGTACCCTGATTAATGAAGGCGGTATTTTCCTCTTAAATAGTAAGAACTTTGTACACGGCGTCACAACCCAGTCACCCCCGGCGGAAATCTCACGAACGGTATGGTTCCAAAAAAGGCAGTGAATACCTTGACCAGCTGTACGACTATCAGCTTCTGAGGAACTGCTGCATGTCAACATGACATCACAGCGGTCACGGAGCACTGTGCGACTAGTTTTTCCAGCGGCATACTTAGCGGTGCTCCGGTAATGACTGGACGGCACAATACCGCGCGTGCCTCAGGTCTGCAAGTGATCAATACAGCGTGCGTGAAGTGGTCTTACGGGCGGAGGGACGTCGTGAGAAGCGGGGGCCTGCACGGGCTTCGAACTCGCTACCTCCATGTTACTTTCTGAGGTAGTATCTGTCGCTTCAACATTTCTACACCTCAACCCTCTAAAGCCCAGTGGTTACTATATGTACCGCCATGTTTAACATTCATAAATTCTACGTTCTGCCCACACAGTGTATTTATGTGTTTTGTGTGGATCTCAGAACAAACAGCCATTATTTCACTGTATAGCATTAACTGACTGGTTTGTATAACTGAGACGGAGTGTGTTTACTGCGCGGTACGAGCTGTATTTATGTGTTTTGTGTGGATCTCAGAACAAACAGCGATTATTTCACTGTACAACATTAACTGACTGGTTTGTATAACTGAGACGGAGTGTGTTTACTGCGCGGTACGGACTGTATTTATGTGTTTTGTGTGGATCTCAGAACAAACAGCGATTATTTCACTGTACAACATTAACTGACTGGTTTGTATAACTGAGACGGAGTGTGTTTACTGCGCGGTACGGACTGTATTTATGTGTTTTGTGTGGATCTCAGAACAAACAGCGATTATTTCACTGTACAACATTAACTGACTGGTTTGTATAACTGAGACGGAGTGTGTTTACTGCGCGGTACGGACTGTATTTATGTGTTTTGTGTGGATCTCAGAACAAACAGTCATTATTTCACTGTACAACATTAACTGACTGGTTTGTATAACTGAGACGGAGTGTGTTTACTGCGCGGTACGGACTGTATTTATGTGTAATAACTTTTAACATTTTACACTACGACTGTCTTCATTTATAAAGTTTTAATTATTAAGTTTCAATAAAACACCAAACAAGACAAGCTGACCGCCATGAACAGGAAGATAAGTGATAGTAAGTGATAGTGAATTTATGTTGTGGAAGTGAATTGGATGTATTTGAAAACTGTGAACTCTCGACGACACCCCTGAGGATGGCACTATAAGTGCCGAAACCTGTGTGGGGACAATAAAACACTAAAACAGTGTAGTGCATTTGTTGGAATGAAATAATTAATTATTAAAAGGCACGGTGTATATATATATATATATATATACAGGGTATACACAAAATAATGGTGCGGTTTATATGTATATATACATATAAACCGCACCATTCTTTTGTGTATATCCTGTATATAGGGCATACACAAAAGAATGGTGCGGTTTTAATAGTGTTCACTATTAAAACCGCACCATTCTTTTGTGTATGCCCTGTATATAATATAACGTTATGTGTTTAAGTTTTCAGGGCGACAAACCGCAATATCCTCTCGGGCTGAGAGCAGTCACGTGGTTCAGGCACACCGACGTTTCGGAGACAGAGATCTTATTAAAGTTTTACATATCTATTATTACTATTACCATTACTACCACCACTACTACTACTGCTACTGCCAATACTACTACTACCACGGCTACTTCTGCTTCTGCTTCTACTGCAAGTTCTACCAAAGTAATCAGCGCACAGCTACACCCATCTTATCTCTGTGTGATCGTCACACTAAAATGTTGTCCACTGCATCTTGCTGTTGCCATTTTAGACTGCTTCGTCAGTGCTAACTCTTCGGCTGTTTCCTATCCTTAGCCAGTTTAATCCACAACAAATATTCACACTCTACATGCGTCCTACATACCACGCCAATCTTCCCTATGATTACGCTGATAATATTTGGTAAAGATAAAGGTAAATTTATTCGTGTGCACGTTACGATGGAATACAGTGCGAGTGGAGGTATAGCTCCTCCCATACTTAGCCTCGGTACTAGATTAAGTAGTTGGCTTAACGCTTCGGCCGCTTTACTCCTCAGAAAAAAAAGCCCGGTACTGACGGAATAGGAGGCTCGGGAAGAGTACAAATTATGAAAAACTTTTTCATTGTCTTTTAGGTTACGACACCGTGCGGTTTGGTAGACCGTCAGCGTGCCGAGTGTCTACAGTATACAGGGTGCGAGACGGCAAAAGTCGTAATACAAACATTCACCGCCGTAAAAACTTCAAATATTATATACAGGGCGTTCATTATACGACTGTGTCAGCCCGGCGTAAGCACTGAACAAGTCTAAGCCTACCAGCTTATACAAGCATGTTTGCAGCGTCATAGTTTGAAAACGCGTATAAACCTCACCAGAATGTCACTGGGCCTTACTTCCAAACATTCTGTTCGCCAACAGCACGACTAAACAGTGCTGCTGCAAGGCTACCCAATCCCAATCTCTGTAAGCATTACATTCGTCACTGAGCCTCAGTTTATGCGTAAGGTAATTAATTTATCTGACAACTCTCCCTGTCCACTTCCCGTCGGCTCGTTTATCGCATTAACGTAGCCCACTCAGGAGCAAACTCGTAGCAGAGTGGCAGCAGGATGAGAGAAACGATAGTTGTCGGTTAGAATAATGACCCTGTACATGGATTTTTGTTGAGTTTCATATTGCATAGATAGTAAAAGGCAGTAACACTGTGAAATGCGGAACGGAGTGTTTGTTGGTCCAGTAACCTGCATATCTACGTTCTGCCCACCTCAGTAACACACCGCAGACGACACAACATTACAGTACCGAGCTTGTCTGCGAGTAATGTTACTACATGGCGCCGGTGGTGGTCTTCCCTACAGCGCCTCGACGCTGACGGCGAGCATTCCAGACACGACGTTGTTATGTTGCAATTTTAGCTTGTTACTGTACATTTCTGTGGGCCGCGATAGCTCAGTCGGTACAGCGACTCGCTACGAGCTGGACGGTCCGGGGATCGAATCCCGATGGCGGCGAGATTTTCAGCACCCGTCCAGACCGGCCCTGGGGCCTACCCAGCCTCCTGTACAATGGCTACCGGATCTCTTTCCCGGGGGTAAAGCGGCCGGGGCGTGGAGTTGACCACCCACCCTCATCTAGTGCCAAGGTTAAAGAAAGAGTAGAGCTATACCTCTACTCCCCTTCTGGGCCTTCATAGCCTGTTGTAGGGTGACCTTTACCTTTACCTTTACAATTCTGCGACTAACGTGCTATGCGTAGGAGCGACTGTACAGTGCGAAGTTCTGTAGCAATGTTGGTAGCACGCCGCCGTGACGCTACGGCCACATTACTGATGATAATGACTTTAGGTGTAGAACTACGACACACTCTTGTGCTTGTAATTGTGTCTATTGCAGGCACATTGCATTAGGGATATCGATGTAAGGCATCGATATATACAGCAGAACCTCGGTTATCCGAACTTCGCTTAACCGAAACTCGGGTTAACCGAAACGCCTGTCAGGCGCTGCGATTCCCAGAACTGCCTGCCGCGAGACACCTCTGAGCCTCTCGCCGTCAGTTTGTTGTCAAAAGTTGACTGTGCGGACTGTACCTGTAAATATCGTACAGTTTGTTGTGTAAAGTTGACTGTGCTGACTGTACCTGTAAATATCGTACAGTTTGTTGTCAAAAGTTGACTGTGCGGACTGTACCTGTAAATATCGTACAGTTTGTTGTGTAAAGTTGACTGTGCTGACTGTACCTGTAAATATCGTACAGTTTGTTGTGTAAAGTTGACTGTGCTGACTGTACCTGTAAATATCGTACAGTTTGTTGTGTAAAGTTGACTGTGCTGACTGTACCTGTAAATATCGTACAGTTTGTTGTGTAAAGTTGACTGTGCGGGACTGTACCTGTAAATATCGTACAGTTTGTTGTCAAAAGTTGACTGTGCGGACTGTACCTGTAAATATCGTACAGTTTGTTGTGTAAAGTTGACTGTGCTGACTGTACCTGTAAATATCGTACAGTTTGTTGTGTAAAGTTGACTGTGCTGACTGTACCTGTAAATATCGTACAGTTTGTTGTGTAAAGTTGACTGTGCTGACTGTACCTGTAAATATCGTACAGTTTGTTGTGTAAAGTTGACTGTGCTGACTGTACCTGTAAATATCGTACAGTTTGTTGTGTAAAGTTGACTGTGCTGACTGTACCTGTAAATATCGTACAGTTTGTTGTGTAAAGTTGACTGTGCTGACTGTACCTGTAAATATCGTACAGTTTGTTGTGTAAAGTTGACTGTGCTGACTGTACCTGTAAATATCGTACAGTTTGTTGTGTAAAGTTGACTGTGCTGACTGTACCTGTAAATATCGTACAGTTTGTTGTGTAAAGTTGACTGTGCGGACTGTACCTGTAAATATCGTACAGTTTGTTGTGTAAAGTTGACTGTGCTGACTGTACCTGTAAATATCGTACAGTTTGTTGTGTAAAGTTGACTGTGCTGACTGTATCTGTAAATATCGTACAGTTTGTTGTGTAAAGTTGACTGTGCTGACTGTACCTGTAAATATCGTACAGTTTGTTGTGTAAAGTTGACTGTGCGGACTGTACCTGTAAATATCGTACAGTTTGTTGTGTAAAGTTGACTGTGCGGACTGTACCTGTAAATATCGTACAGTTTGTTGTGTAAAGTTGACTGTGCTGACTGTATCTGTAAATATCGTACAGTTTGTTGTGTAAAGTTGACTGTGCTGACTGTACCTGTAAATATCGTACAGTTTGTTGTGTAAAGTTGACTGTGCTGACTGTATCTGTAAATATCGTACAGTTTGTTGTGTAAAGTTGACTGTGCTGACTGTACCTGTAAATATTGTACATTTTGTTGTGTAAAGTTGACTGTGCTGACTGTACCTGTAAATATCGTACAGTTTGTTGTGTAAAGTTGACTGTGCTGACTGTACCTGTAAATATTGTACAGTTTGTTGTGTAAAGTTGACTGTGCGGACTGTACCTGTAAATATCGTACAGTTTGTTGTGTAAAGTTGACTGTGCTGACTGTACCTGTAAATATCGTACAGTTTGTTGTGTAAAGTTGACTGTGCTGACTGTACCTGTAAATATCGTACAGTTTGTTGTGCCATAAATTTTATTAACATAAGACGTGTTTATGAATAAATGTTATTTGTATTGCACCTTATGACGTCAAGCGGAATTTCCGAATTATCCGAAATTTTGCTTATCCGAAATCGGGTCCGCCACTTTTATTTAGGATAATCGAGGTTCTACTGTATAGCCAGTCTCTAAGTAATACAACCTGTTTTTTTGCGAGTGTTTCCGAATTATTTGTCACAATCGTGTTTGAACACGTGAGGTAAATTGAAATACTAAACAGTGCGAGCAAGTTGAAGCCTTTGACGCCGTCGACAGCTGGCGTTTTGTACTGATTACAGACACCTGCATCAACTCATTGCGTTTAATCGGACTGTCAGTGAGGTCAGACAGTTAAGACACGCTGTATATGCACACAAAGTTGTTTGATCGATACAATTTATGCTCCAAACTCCATAAACATAAAATTCTCGTTGGAATTACGGCGCCATCTGCGCCAGAATCAAACGGCACGACGCCCGAACCGGAAAAAATGACGAAATCTGAACAAGCAGCAACATCAGACGCTGTCCGAATTTGACGTCACACAGGACAGCCTGTCTTCTGAACAGAATGCAGTTCACAACAACCGTAGCCACGAGACACAGTCCTTCAGAAGCTGATGGTCGTTCACTTGGTCACGAAATTCCCTGCCATTTTATGAACTCGAAGATTAATACCACCGTTACAAGAACCTGCTACGGAACCAATCATAAGCCAGTTTAATCCAAGCTATAGACTTATATACTGCAACCTGGATGACATACCGGTAGATCCAGCACCTGAAGAAAACCGTGGCAATGACGTCACGTGCTATCACAGCAGAGTTAAACTCAAAGCTTCCTGGGTTGTGACGCCGTGTACCTTAGTAGAGGGCAGACAAGCCTACGGACAGTTCAACCTCGAATACGAAGGCGACGTACTCCTGGTGTACATAGCTACCAAACTACACGACGTCACACCCTAAAAGACTACATAAGCTGTAGGTTCCATGTCGCACTATGAAAGCATGCTATTGGACACGCCCTGAGCCAGTTCCACTCTAGGAGTTTCAACAGCCAATTTTCAAAGACATTTCCAAATACAAAACGCCCCAGCCTACCGTAGCTCCCAAAATTCCGCAAAAAAAAAAAAAAATACAACTGACAGAGTGTCCTTAAATTACGAAGGCCTCACTAAGTCACGGAGAATTCGAGCAAGGCATGCAGCACGCATTGCCAGTACAGTGGATTTTGTGACAATGTTAGGTGCGAAACTGGGCCTTCGCTATGCACAAGCGGCTTCAAGTGTCGCCGCTTGACAGCGCGAGTGTCGCGGCCAGCAATCTACAAGCAACTCTACTGCCCTCTCCCGACAACACTACCAACTACTGCAGCAATCTACTTGTCACATACCGTGCCTCGCCCTTTGCCTCGGCCGCGTCTACCCTCGCCGCGCACGCAGCTACCCTCCGACGTATAAAGGTGCTGAAAAAGGGGCCCAAAATAAACAAAACTTGCTACACATCAGACACTGGTAACTACGTCATCTGGGGCTCTCACACCGGTGACTGTGAAGGTTACTGTCTTCTGGGAGAGTGGGGCAGACAGCCTCCACGTTCACCCCTACACACTATACACGTAGCCAGTAAGTTCCTCCAAAACCTTGGTACATCCACTTTGTGCGCTCTGGGCGGGCGTGGCTAACAGCGTGGCCCTCAGTCAAAATCGTACTGCTGTATGATGTGGACTGACGGGTGAAGTGGAACACGTTTTTAGCCACGCCTGCCCACAGCCAACAAGTCGATGAAGGACCTCTTCTTACTGTTGCTACTCACGAGAACAGATCTGACCTTGGCAGCAGTGGCGCAGAAGAAAACGCGATGAAAATTCATTTGGCTAAAGCAGGGGTGCACAAATCCCGGGCGCCAGGTCGCCGTGGCGACTACATTTTGTACGGCAGCGCCTAATATTTGTGGGTCCTCAGTATGAAACGTGTTTCATGTAAGCCGTCTGGGGCCTAGAATTTTGAGATGGCTGTAAGATTTTTGGAACATTTGTGCGCCCCTGGGCTAAAGTTCAGGTGTGGCTTGTGCGTGCGAGTTAATACTAGTATTTTCCTTTGTGTTCTATCTGCTTAGAGCTGTGCATAAATTTGATTTAGGTTTGATATATACGGAACATCTAACAAATGGCGACTACTCCACAGTGATATGTCCCTATGTTTTTGATCAGGCTTAACTTATATGTTTTCTCCGCAATGTTAGTCATAAGATAAAGGACCGCACCCACGCCATCAAGGTCAAAACTGTTCTTATCAGTCGAGGACATTATCTAACAAAGCACGTGGTGTAATTTCCATAAAGACAGTAATCTTCAGTGGCATCTAGTCACTAAACAAGTTAGCCTAAGTAAATGAAAACGAGATGGTCACATCTAGGGCAGCCTACAAACCTAGTTGCCGCTGTGTCCAAGCCACTGCGGGCCAAGACATGAACCACTGACACAGAGGCTTGGGTATGGCGACGGAGAGACAAGCGTCGGCGTCTGTACTGGAACAGAGGGCCGACATTGGGAAGCGGCAAAGTTTCTGTGAGCACAACACCAAACATCCAACACCACAAGGCCAAACACCTCGACAGTTCAAGGCGGAAAGCAACAGAAACTCCACGATACAGCTCAATAAATCCTTGCCTTTTATCTAACCAGAAATCACATAAATAACAATCGTGTATGTCAGCCAGATGAATCCAATCCACACAACTACACACTAACTGCCTTAACGAACAGCAGGCAAAGCATTGCAGACACGTAACATTTTGCTAAGGAAGAGACCATTTGAAAGACCGAAACGTAGATGGAATATAACTATTAAAATGTACATAAATTCTGAGCTTATCATTGCACTGGTGATTGATGTTGTGCCTTGAGGGTTGTGACACCGTACGGTCAGGTACATGGGTTCGAACGTTTCGAAGGAAGATCGCGCCTACATGTTCAGAGCAGAAGACACACGCCGTCATATTCCACCGTCCTAAAATCCATATTAATGTTATCCTCCATCGCACACTAGATGCAATGGGCAGTATGTCAGCTTTGTATTCAGCAGGTCCCGGGTTCAGATCTCAGGCATGAGACCCAATGGCTTGACAAAGGCCCTTTATGGTGTTCGTCGGTCACTCCAGGGCAATACAGGGCATACACAAAAGAATGGTGCGGTTTTAACAGTGTTCACTATTAAAACCGAACCATTCTTTTGTGTATGCCCTGTACATCACAGTGAGCCAGGACCGCCTCCTTCCACATCCCTGCAATTCACTAATCCAATCATTCGTCATACCGTCTGAACCATTAACAGCGTCGTTAAATAACCATCTCCATACAGCAGAGTCCCCATGGAAGGTTCACAGCGCCGCTTGTCCCAATCCTGAGCCAGCTGAATCAAGTCCACGCTAACCCATCCTATTTCTTAAAATTCGATTTTAATATTATCTTGCCTTTTATGCTTAGGTCTTCCAACTCATTTCTTTCCTTCAGCTTCCCCACCAAAATCCTATACCCCAAGCGTGCCACGTGTCCCGCCCATCTCTCATCCTCCTTGATTTCATCACGACAGTAATATTTGGCGAAAAGTACAGATCATGAAGCTCCCCACCATGCACTTATCTCCATTCTGCTGTCACTTCCATCCACTTAGACGCAGCCTGTTCTCTGAAACCCTCAGCCTATCTTCTTCCCTTAATGTAACGGACCAAGTTTTCACTCGTCGTTAAATAAACCGTAAAAATACCGGGTGGAATGCGTTTTGTATTTAAAATTTATTTACAATTTTGAAAGGACTGAATATACAATGCCTTAAACCGCCACTGCCCGAGACGACATCGCGTCTGGACCTCAAAAAGATGCCAAAAACGACAACAACGCCATAACAACGCCGCGCACTGTATTCATGCAACATCTCCTCTATAGCAATCGCTCCAACTCCACAAGTTGCCACCAGAGTCGCTACTTGTTGGGTCACAAGCTGTCACGAGTAACCCTGCCCTGCCATCTAACAGCGAGATACACAACTCCGTACTAACGTCGACACGCGCATGAGCAAACGCTACCTACAACGTACTCCGAATCATAAATGGAAATCGATTTTTTTCCCAGCTTCCCCCACCTTCGGTGTGTGCGTACTGCGTTGGATTTAAAATTAAATTATCGGTACGTGGAGGCTAGCAATAACTTTTTTTTTACGACTAAAATCGAGGCATCACATTATATTACTGCGAAACGTGAGCTAGGAACATAGCCGCCATTTTTACAATTCTGGTACCCATTTTAATTTGTTTGCTTTGACAGTGTAGGTAACAGCTGCTTCTGGTTAACACACGGAACTCCGCTGTAAACATGGCCTCTTGCTACGGGCTTTCCTCCGTACAAATACGGTGACAAAACACTGGCACTCTGCATCTCGCATAACCGCGAAACCAGACGAGGCGTGAAATACGACACGTGACATTAACAGGCCTAAAACTGAGAGCGTCTGAGGACGAATTTGTTTGTTACAAACTAAAAGCAGCAACTTCTTCACCCGACATAACCTAACACAACAGCAGCCAGAATTCCAAAGAAGAAAAACGCAAGGATCAATAAACTTGACTTACTAAATGTAATGGAAGAACGTGGGGATGAGCATTTGACTGCACTGCAGGACGTGCACAGCGCGTAACAGCCGCGGTTAACTAACTAACTAACTAACTAACTAATTCCCCAAATAACTGCTTGGAGCAGAATCCTTCTTCTCAAGCCAATCGCTTATCAGCTATTCAAGAAATTCACCAAATCTTATGGAATCCCAAAATTCATCACCGTGTTCACAACAGCCCACTATTTCTCCTTACGCCGAGCCAGAATAATCCAATCCATGCCTTCCCGTCCTGTTTCTTGAAATCCATATATTATACTCCCACCCATACCTAGGTCTTCCAAATGATCTCTTTCCTTTAGGCTTTGCTACCAAAACCGTGTATGCATTTCTCTTCCTCTCCATTCGTGCCACATGCCCCGCCCATTTCATCCTCTATTGGTTCACCCCGAGAAATTTGGTTGCGTATTACGAGCCACCAAAGTCCTCATTATGTAGTTGTGGCCAGTTCCGTTAGTTCCAGTCTTACGCCGCATATGTTCCAACACCGTCAGCCTGTGTCACCCTTAATGTGACAGACCAATGTGTCAGCCATATTAAAACAAATGCCTTAACCCTGTAAAGACGAACCGTAAACTGTTTAATTTAAAGACCCAGTTCGTACCGCGCAGTAAACATTAACCCTTTAAACACGAACCGTAAACTGTTTAATTTAAAGAGCCCAGTTCGTACCGCGCAGTAAACATTAACCCTTTAAACACGAACCGTAAACTGTTTAATTTAAAGACCCAGTTCGTACCGCGCAGTAAACATTAACCCTTTAAAGACAAAGCGTAAACTGTTTCATTTAAAGACCCAGTTCGTACCGCGCAGTAAAACATTAACCCTTTAAACACGAACCGTAAACTGTTTAAATTTAAAGACCCAGTTCGTACCGCGCAGTAAACATTAACCCTTTAAACACGAACCGTAAACTGTTTAATTTAAAGACCCAGTTCGTACCGCGCAGTAAACATTAACCCTTTAAAGACAAAGCGTAAACTGTTTCATTTAAAGACCCAGTTCGTACCGCGCAGTAAACACTTTTCATCTCGGTTACAAAAACAAATAAATTTATGTTATATAAGGCAAAAGTCGCTGTTTGTTGTAATATAAATACAATACACATAAATACAGTGTGGGCAGAATGTAGAATTTGTGAATGTTAAAACTGTTGATGTATCGAGTAACCGTTAGGCGTTAAAAGGTTAATATTTAAATGCTTAGACAGCTAACGAGACGACAGAACACTGCAACGAGTGCTGGCCACCGCACGTGTCATATCAGCTGTGTGTTCTGTGTTCCACTGGCTACCGGAGACAGCACTAACACACTTATATCGCACTGACGACGTCACAGCATTCAGCACAATTAGTGTAGGCCTACGGACACTTTTTGCGCTGTTAAAAGGCGGCCACAAATATTCAGATCACGAATTTAAAAAAAAAATCGCCCTTTATACGAGTATTCCGGTATATTGGCACAAAATGACGTCGGTCTTCCGCAGATGTAAAGATCATGTTTTGATCCTCTGGGCTATCACTCTTCTGCCCTGAATATGTAGGCACGATCTTCCTCCGAAACGCTGGAACCAACCTCCACGACCACACGTTGTCACAACACACAATCCCCAATACGAAGAGCTCAGATTTTATAAACATTTTAACATTTGTGTTCCAGCTACATTGCTGGAGAAGATAGACTGGAGAAAACTACACAATCAGGAGCTTCATAATTTGTATTGCTCACTGAATATTGTTAGGGTGATCAAGTGAGGGAGGATGTGATGGGCTGGGCATGTGGCACGCATGAGGAAGAAGAGAAATGTGTACACGGTATTGGCGAGGAAACATGAAGGAAAGACACCACTTGGAAGACGTAGGCATAGATGACAGGATAATATTACACTGGATGGCCTGAATTGATCTCGCTCAGGATAGGGGCAAGTGAACATGGTAATGAACCATCGCTGTTCACAAAATTCCAGCACTTTGTAGACTAGCTAAGTGATTATTAACGTCTGGGGATGGGTCAGGTCCTTGTGGAGAGTTACCTGTGACTGAGAGTGACTGTGACTGACAGTGACTGAGAGTGACTGTGACTGAGAGTGACTGACAGTGACTGAGAGTGACTGACAATGACTGAGAGTGACTGACAGTGACTGAGAGTGACTGTGACTGACAGTGACTGTGACTGAGAGTGACTGACAGTGACTGTGACTGACAGTGACTGTGAGAGTGACTGAGAGTGACTGTGACTGACAGGACTGAGAGTGACTGTGACTGAGAGTGACTGTGACTGACAGTGACTGAGAGTGACTGAGAGTGTGTGGCGATGGTGCGATCCGAAGGACATGCAGAGACGTGACTGAGAGTGACGTGCAGTATGTCACTGTGACTTTTGGGGGGTCTTGTGCACGTCGGATGATGCGAGAGTCAGAGCAGGAAGAGAGTGGCAGGAGGGCGAGAAAAATACGTGATGCGGAGCTTCTTAGTGTGTACTCTTCTAACTAACTAACTAACTAACTAACTAACTAACTCCATACAGCACAGTCCTTCTTGAGAAGCTAACAGGCCGTCAGCTAGTCAAGAAATTCCCCGCGTTTTATGGAACCCGAAGGTTCATTACCGCACTCACAACAGCCCGCCACCTGTCCCTATCCTGAGCCAGATCAATCCAGTCCATGTCCCCATCCCACTTCTTGAAGACCCATTTTAATATTATCCTCCCATCTACGCCTGGGTCTTCCAAGTGGTCTCCTTCCCTCAGGTCTCCCCACCAAAATCCTGTATGCACCTCTCCCCTCCCCCATACGTGCTACATGCCCCGCCCATCTCATTATTCCTGATTTGATGACCCGAATAATATTTGGTGATGAGTACAGATCATTAAGTTCCTCGTTATGTAGTCTTCACCACTCCCCCGTTACCCCGTCCCTCTTACGCCCAAATACCCCCTCAGCACCCTATTCTCAAACACCCTCAGCCTATATAGTGTGTACTCTTCTACGGATATTAAGGTCATCATATGAATGACGATTGTGTAGACGAGACACGTAGTACGCATGGGAGAGATGAGACACGTACAGCGTACGCAAGTTAGGTCCACAAAGCTGAAGAAAACAGACCAACAGAAAAACCTAAATGTGCATCAACTCTTACAGAAACGGGGTGTCAGAATGTGGAGTGGGTTCAGTTGGCACTGCTGAGCTTGCGGGAACTTCTGCCGCCAATCAAAAGTGGGAAGTTTTTCGCCTATTGCAGCTGCACTGTACAGCTGTCGCATGTGGCCCGGCCGTCCTGTTCAGCCCTGCTGAGGCCTGACAGCTGTTCGGGCTCATAGCTTGATCTGTTGTTCACTGCGAGGTAGAAAGGACTACGGTTTGACGTGGCATTAGATGGCGTCCGTACGTCCATTCATTGGAGCTGTCCACACACAAAATGACTGTTTGGACCTGCGTAATGAACATTACAGGCAACGGGCAGCTTTATCACAGAGTTAAACAGCACGCAGCATACGTAGTGGCTTTCCTTACTGCAGCTTGACCCTTTAAAGCCCAGTGGTTACTATATGTACCACCATGTTTAACATTCACAAATTCTACGTTCTGCCCACACAGTGTATTTATGTGTTTTGTGTGGATCTCAGAACAAACAGCGATTATTTCACTGTACAGCATTAACTGACTGTTTGTATAACTGAGACGTAGTGTGTTTACTGCGTGGTACTGACTGTATTTATGTACAATGTATATTAACCCTCTAAAGCCCAGTGGTCACTATATGTACCACTATGTTTCACATTCAACAATTCTACGTTCTGCCCACACAGTGTATTTATGTGTTTTGTGTGGATCTCAGAACAAACAGCGATTATTTCACTGTACAACATTAACTGACTGGTTTGTATAACTGAGACGGAGTGTGTTTACTGCGCGGTACGGACTGTATTTATGTGTTTTGTGTGGATCTCAGAACAAACAGCGATTATTTCACTGTACAACATTAACTGACTGGTTTGTATAACTGAGACGGAGTGTGTTTACTGCGCGGTACGGACTGTATTTATGTGTTTTGTGTGGATCTCAGAACAAACAGCGATTATTTCACTGTACAACATTAACTGACTGGTTTGTATAACTGAGACGGAGTGTGTTTACTGCGCGGTACGGACTGTATTTATGTGTTTTGTGTGGATCTCAGAACAAACAGCGATTATTTCACTGTACAACATTAACTGACTGGTTTGTATAACTGAGACGGAGTGTGTTTACTGCGCGGTACGGAATGTATTTATGTGTTTTGTGTGGATCTCAGAACAAACAGCGATTATTTCACTGTACAACATTAACTGACTGGTTTGTATAACTGAGACGGAGTGTGTTTACTGCGCGGTACGGACTGTATTTATGTGTTTTGTGTGGATCTCAGAACAAACAGCGATTATTTCACTGTACAGCATTAACTGACTGGTTTGTATAACTGAGACGGAGTGTGTTTACTGCGCGGTACGGAATGTATTTATGTGTTTTGTGTGGATCTCAGAACAAACAGCGATTATTTCACTGTACAACATTAACTGACTGGTTTGTATAACTGAGACGGAGTGTGTTTACTGCGCGGTACGGACTGTATTTATGTGTTTTGTGTGGATCTCAGAACAAACAGCGATTATTTCACTGTACAACATTAACTGACTGGTTTGTATAACTGAGACGGAGTGTGTTTACTGCGCGGTACGGACTGTATTTATGTGTTTTGTGTGGATCTCAGAACAAACAGCGATTATTTCACTGTACAACATTAACTGACTGGTTTGTATAACTGAGACGGAGTGTGTTTACTGCGCGGTACGGAATGTATTTATGTGTTTTGTGTGGATCTCAGAACAAACAGCCATTATTTCACTGTACAGCATTAACTGACTGGTTTGTATAACTGAGACGGAGTGTGTTTACTGCGCGGTACGGACTGTATTTATGTGTTTTGTGTGGATCTCAGAACAAACAGCGATTATTTCACTGTACAACATTAACTGACTGGTTTGTATAACTGAGACGGAGTGTGTTTACTGCGCGGTACGGACTGTATTTATGTGTTTTGTGTGGATCTCAGAACAAACAGCGATTATTTCACTGTACAGCATTAACTGACTGGTTTGTATAACTGAGACGGAGTGTGTTTACTGCGCGGTACGGACTGTATTTATGTGTTTTGTGTGGATCTCAGAACAAACAGCCATTATTTCACTGTACAGCATTAACTGACTGGTTTGTATAACTGAGACGGAGTGTGTTTACTGCGCGGTACGGACTGTATTTATGTGTTTTGTGTGGATCTCAGAACAAACAGCCATTATTTCACTGTACAGCATTAACTGACTGGTTTGTATAACTGAGACGGAGTGTGTTTACTGCGCGGTACGGACTGTATTTATGTGTTTTGTGTGGATCTCAGAACAAACAGCCATTATTTCACTGTACAGCATTAACTGACTGGTTTGTATAACTGAGACCGAGTGTGTTTACTGCGCGGTACGAAGTGAATCTTTATACATTATTCTCGTTAATCCCAGTCTGTAACGGTCAAGCTCATCACAATTCAAACGACTAAGTTGCCGTTAAAGCAGCAGCAAGTAAGACAAGACATGACTGCTGCATACTGTATAGCCTACGCATGTATACATTCCAACACTACAAATATATATATGTAACTGTGTCTATAGACTACCAATATATATATATATATATATATATATATATATATATATATATACACGTACTACTGACAAAGACGGTGGCATGACAACGCACAGACCCGTATTGTAGTCAGAAACAGCGCCCCAAGACTGACAGACAGTAGACTTCAATAAAAAAGACTGAAATCTCTTCACGGGCCCCAGGGGGCTTGACACCAAGACAGACTGACCGCCAGTCGCAACGTGACTTTCACATTCTGTCTTTAAAGCGTTAAATAAATAACGCAGAAATATCGACATAAAATGCGCGGCACAAAGTATCTGCTGTAATGAACGACTGAGCTGCTGGACTACCGGACTAACTTCGACGCCCTTGCAAGAGGCGTCAGTCCTCTACCTTCCACCATATCCAACAAATGCCATAACTAACATTACAGTTATGACGTAATGAAAACAGCTTAAATACATATCGTAAAACGACAGTGTTGTCTCTGTGCACGCCATTAAGGCATATGGAGGAGCAGAGGTATAGCTCCACTCATTCCTAACCTTGACATTAGATGGAGGCGAGTGGTTTCATTCACGTTTCGACCGCCTAGACCCTGGGAAAAGAACCCCGGCACCCATTTAATAGGAAGTTGAGTGGACCCCAGAGTTGGTCTGAAATTTGCAGAAAAGGAGAATTGTGACATCGTGTGTTCTGGTAGGTCTACACTGCCGACATGCTCACCACCTACCAGACTATACGGTGTCGGGAAACAGGACGTGTTTTAGTTAACGATACTCTTCAGTTGCTAAGATTACATTCCGTTGATGATGAATGTGGAGCATTGGTGGAATTACTGGGAGAGAAAACTGTCACAGTGTCACAGTGCCACAGTGCCACAATGTCACAGTGCCACATGCCACAGTGCACAGTGCCATTAACAGTCACAGTGCACATCCAATATTAAACTCCATAATGACATTACATGCAACAATATATACATAAGTCATAATGTATACATTACCACTTTACATATACACATATATACATATATATATATATATATGTGTATATGTATATATATGCATATACATATATATACACATACACATATATACATATATGTATATATGCACATGCATATACATATATATACACATATATGTATGTATATATA